>VDFB02000015.1:433037780-433729810 GCA_007258455.2 Sequoia sempervirens | reverse complement strand
TTGCCATGGGGTCATTTTTTCTCAATTTTCCTTCCTCCATCAAATTGTAAACCACTATTATGGCTTCACCCCATATCAAGGAATTGCTTACTTGTTCCCAGGAAAGGAAAGTATGAGTTGTCAGAGGTCCTCCATAGGTCTCACTTTATTGAAGATATTTTTTGGAATTATTATTAATTTTATATTAAAGATCTAATATCAAAAAAGTATAGAGTTACCAATATAGAATAACATTCATAGCTTCCTAGAAATATTGTAAGATCATGCAGGGTTTGCTATACTATCTATACAGTGTTGTATATCATTACAAATAACACCTATGTTGTATTGTTACAAAAAAAGAGACATCAAAACTATAATATTTGTTGTATATATGTGATTATATATGAACTATAATCATCTTTTTAATTACATTAGTAATTTCTGCTACCATAGAAAGAGTTTGTGTCATTAAGGGGTAGATCAATAGCTGACATATCATCACTCAACCTTACAACTTCAACTGTAAATGCAACTCCTTTGTTGATGTGAAACCTTGGTCCTCTCTAGAAATTTAAATCATTCTCCAATACCTCTGAGGAGTGATGTTCATTGTAGCTCTTTTGGAATGTCAAGTAGCTTTGCATATACCCATCATCTTCAGCCCTATTGAAAGGCCATTGTCTCCCATACTTTATCTCCTCCTTGTTCATAGCTATTGTCCCTTCTTTGAGTAAGGTCTAGAAACTTTTCTTTAGCACTTTCCATCATTAGAGTTACCCACATAATAATAGAATGAAATATGAGTCTTTTTACAGACCCAGTAAGCACTCTCCTAAAATAGATTAAAACATTGAATTAAACTATTGATATGCCCCATAACAATTTCATTCACATTAGTCACCCCTTTATCAGCCCACCCCATCAAATTAAAAAAAACCAACCAAAACTCTTTGGCATAGAAACAATCAATAAAAATATGTCCGATACTTTCAAGTTGTTTGCACGTAGAACAACATGAAACATCATTAGGAGACATATAAATAGGAATATTTTGAATAGTAAATAAGCATTTGAAACATACAATCTTGGGTTCTAGGATATTGTTCTAGATTCTTTTGAAGTTTTGGACCAAATCTTATCTAAGAAGTTAAGATTCTAGCAGTGATTTATAAATTTGATAGATTCATGGGACATACTTAAGGATCTATAAATGATCTTAGGAGAAAGGTTGTTCAGTTTAGTTCCTATAGACACCTAAAATTGATCACATTTGGTCAAGATTTATCCCTCTTTCATCTATTTCTCCATAATTTACATTAATTAAATAATTTTCTATTATTTAATTAATATTCTCTATTTTTCTCTATTTTCCTAAATCTTAGCCTAAAGTAAATAATTACCTTTAATGTAACAACCCCAATGTTCTTCACAGTAAAATTTCCAATGTTTTCACCTTAAGTGAATAAATCATGACGTCATGACATAGGATTAAATTTTTTTCTTCCAATAATGTAAATTACATGCATAATTGAAATAACACAAATTCCAATTTGTCATTGCAATCCAAAGTAATTATACAAATCTTCCCAAAACATAGATATCATATTGTTAAAAGATGTCTTACAATATTCAATAAGGATTCCATTCTAATATAATAATTTCAAAAATTACAATATTCCAAGAATGTACACAATTACAAACACAACTCCACCGAGCTTCTTAGCATAAGATATAGATGGTCCAAGAATCCGCCTTTCAAAACATTGGTCTTATGTCGCCTGCTGAGGAGGAGAAGAATCACTCAAGCACTTTTCCACCAACCACAGACTCATATGCGGTCCCTTGCACATCTATCAATGATAGATGGCCCTACCCTTTGACGAAGAGATTGGTTGGGTAACCTTGTATGACATACCACTCTGAGCTTAGTGTTGTGCCCTACATGACTAGGATTTATAACCTATGCTAGGTAATCCTCATGCATTTTAAATGGACACGGTGAACTGATGGTGGAGCCCCGAGCAATCACACTATTTTGGCCAAAGTGTTCTCACTCAATATAATCAAGCGATAGTCTACCATTCACTTACACTATAACAAGCTCGTTTTGACTTAAGGCCATTAAATCTATGCTTAGGAAATCCATCTCCATGGGAAAGATACTCCCCAGGATAACTTATTTCTTTAACACAACCTAAGGAAACACAACTCATAAAGCAAAGTACTAATTCCCTCCCTTCATTGGACAACAATTCCAGGAGTAACCTACTAGCCATCTAGCATAATTAAATATCTAGTTATGAGTATCCCTCAAGCTGTCTATGTTTGATCATATCTAGTATAATAACAATACCTATGACAAACAATCTCTCCTACCCATGCTTAATCATATCGAGTATAATATCAATACCTATGAAAAAAAATATCTCCTACCCATGTTTAATCATATCGAGTATAATATCAATAACTATGACAAACAATCTCTCCTATTATGGAGTAATTACAAACATCACACAAAATAGAGTAAATAGTTTTCACTTTTCTTTCAAAGCAAATATTACTTTTCCCTATATGCAAGTAACTATATAAGACTAGTTTAAATAGTCAAGAAGCAAATAATTCAACACTAATACAAACAAGGGAATAATATCATCATGCCTGTGTTAAGCTTTCCAATCGATTGGCTGCAAACACAACACTTCCTGAACAACAACAAGCCTGGTATCGATCCTCCAACAAAAACGCAACAACCACTATCTCACAAGTTGGAAAATACTTCTCTCAAAATAATAACAAATCTCTCTAATGCTCAAAGCTCTCACTCACTGTATTTGGTAGAATATTGCAGATAAAAATGTAAATAGAATGCAAAAACTTGCTCAAGGAATGCGTCCCAAACAAGTGCACTAGCTTCACTATTTATACAACAATTTGGTAACTACTCAGCCTACAATTTAGGCATGAGTTCTAACAGCAACTAGCATGCATAGAAACACACGTATCACAACAAAAAGGTGGTGAACATGTAAGCACTTGCTTAGCTAAAACAACTACAAATCGACCTTGTTGATTGACAACAATTGGAGACTAATTCAAATCTCCACATGAAAGAATTCAGTTTGCATTTCATATTGGACATCTACAGGTATAAGGATTCAAAGGTGGTGCCAAAGCTTCATATTCACATACAGAGTTGGCACAATTTCCTTTACATCCGAAACAGTCAACATCAAATTTGCAATACCAAGCTTGCATTGACTTAGTCTTGGTATGAGTCAACTCACATAATAAATCAATTTGACAAAGTCGTTGACTTGTATACATGCCTTTACAGATGCTGGTCTATGCACAATAACATGGCAGTGAAAGTTTACTAAGTCCACTGGCTTTACACAAAAGGCATTGACTTAGTCTTTCACCTTTCATCGATTTAATGATTGCTCACTGTTTGCAAATTACAAACTCTTCATGCGCAAACAACAGGAGTATAACGCAACTAAAGAATACAATCACATCTATATCATACTTCGGGCTTAGATTTAGCTACAACTACACACTAATCCATCTTATCTACATGCTGGACAAAGGCTCAAAGAACAGGTTCATTTTGCTGGTTTGGACTTGGTCAAAGTGCTTCAGATATATTATGCAAGGTAGTGTAATATAATGAGCATTGTATTTTAAATGCTCGAGACTTTAACATAAGCATCTTCCTCATGCGTCCTATGCAACATTTAAATATGCCTTCATACAATTCCTTTCCCTATGCGGGTTGGGGCATTCTCTTATATGTTCGCTTTCATTAAGCTATACTTTTCTTTAACGTTGCGCCCTATAGATGCCTTCATATACAATACACCTACTGTATATATATGTTATTATATATATATATATATAGACACTCATAAAATCATTCTTTGGTATATATATATATATATATATATATCATGAAACACATATATTGTTTATCATCGTTTTCATATATATTCGCATATAATACTAATATGTTCATACATATATATAATCTTCATATATATATATATATCTAGCATAAATTTTTTTATATGCATATATTTATTGTAGACACTGAAAAATGGCTTAGGCCTGCGACTGCATTTTTTATTATTAATTCAAGATACCCACAAAATGATTAAATGATTTTACCATTTAATTATAACTTAACGTCGTATTTCCTATAATTAATTAAATAGTTTTAACCATTTAATTAATTCATTTTCATTGTTCTTCTAAAATTGATTAATTAAGTAAATTACATCAATTTATCTTAATTATGTTGCTAATTAATTCTTTAATCTCTTCTTTTGATTAATTAAATAAGTTTCATAAATTTATTTAATTATGTCACTTAAATAAAATCATATTCTCCCACATTTAATTAAATAAATATTTATTTATTTAATTAATTATTCTATCTTCTCATCTAAAGTGCCTTCATAAATTAAATAATTCATTTGATTATTTGATCATGTACACACACTTCCTCCACAAATTAAGGAATTAATTTAATAATTGATTCTTCTATTTGAGCACATGTCTCCTACATTTTTAATTAAATAATCTCATGCATAATTCTCTCCACTCCTGACTAACACTCTCTCTCAGTTCACTCATCTAACTGATCTATCACCACTTTTGACTCACACACTCTCTTAGTTTTATCACTTAACTATTCAATCAACCTCCCATACAACCAGCTGAGTAATCAATCAAATCACTTAATGGTTAAATCAATCTGTCAATCAAATCACTTAACTGTTCAATCAGGTCCTCACACTCGATTTGGACCATTCAAACTCAAATCAATCTTGACCGTCGAATATGTGAAGCTTCTATAAAATAAGCTTTTTAATTCTATTTTTGGTAATCACAATCTTTAAAGTTTTGCTGTCATATACTTACAGGCGAATATTACATACTCATGATCTGAGGGCATATTGAGCATTTCAAAGCAAAGTTAAGAAGGATAATGGAGATGAGTCAAGCAAGCATGGGGATTAGATGATATTGTTCTATTTTATTGAATTATTTTGTTACATTGGACTTCATTATGATTTGCATGATCTAGGAAATTGGTGATTGTTGTCATTGTTTAGGCATCCTTATTCCTGTTTATTTTCCCATCTCACATTTGGTGAACCCGACGCGAACTAACATACTTCGAGAAAACTTGTAGAAAATTTGATTTTTGCAGGAACAAGTATGGATCGACGCATTAGATGCACAAAACGATGCATCTGACATGATGAACCACATTTGAAGAGGGAAACACCGCATTTGACTGGGAATGACACATCTGTGGCTTCTTGCGACGCATCTGACTGGTGAAAGTAAATTTCTGATTTCTGAAATTCTGAGTTTTGTTTTTAATAGTTAAAGATTGTTATTACTAATTCAGAGTTTACAGCATGTGATCTAGTGGAGTTAACCTAGTTTCTGTAGGATGATTGACGAAAGACAAAATACAAACTTTCAAACTTCTAACATGTGGTTTTGCTGGAGTATTTTCAAAGAAAATAATCTGAAACTCCTATCTTATCTTGCTTTCTTTCATGTTTTCAGTCTTCATATAGGATTTCTTTTATTAATTAGACAGTTAATTAACCCTACTTTGAGTCTTCACATAGTAGGTTGTTATTAATTAGGGTGAATTTATGATTGTCTTCTGTGCTTGATAAGGTTGGTAGGTTCATATGCTCTCACCTTGGGAAACCTTGGTGATCAGAAAACCAGACTCATCCTTATTTTGTGTTACCCTTTAGAGAGTCAGACCTGCCCTCTCGAGTTGTGAGAGGGGACGATCCAACCGACAACGAGCTAAAGCCAAGCTACTCCCAACCAGTAAATAAATGTGAATGCTACTTAAAATCTTAGCATTATAGGTGCAAATGTGTTATATAGACAAGTGATTCCCACAGTACCCGCGTGGTACATTAAAACCTGTAGAGCGTAACGTCTATAGGCTGGGAGTCCTCCTTATTGGAGCTAATCTTGCCTTGTGTATAACCAACTAAATGGCTGCCCTGATTAAAATTTTTTTGTTTAGATTTCCAAAAACCTTCTATCTACTGGTGCAAGAACGGTCGTTTTGAAACCGACCCACATTATACACGTTGTCTAGTAGTAGAGATGACAAATTCCTTGCTCATTCAAGAATTCAGATCTTCATGTGCTTGAGAAGTGTGTTCTGTGGAGTGGAGCCAGTGCCACTAAGATCCTAAGTCATCCGCTCTAGATAGTGCGGTTGGAGGTAACTCTAAGTGGGAATCCAGTGGATATTGTCCTTTCCATCCTTAAGATTGTAATTGTCTATTTATTTATTTCAAACACTCTGCTTGGTGTGTCTTACGTGTGTGTTCAATCAGATCTAATCAAACAAAAAAATCCAAGGTTCAATCCTAAACAAGTCAGAAATTTGTCAAAACTTAGGACTAGCTCACTATTCAACGCATCTGTCACATAGAAACCCGCATCTGACATAATGAGTCGCAATTGCTAAAATATGCAATGCATTTGACATACTGAGCCGCAATTGCTGTAGTTTGAAACACATTTGATACTATAGACCGCATCTGTGAGCTTCTGTGACACATCTGATCTTCTGAACCGCATTTGTAGTCTCGAAAGACGCATCTGCTTGTCACATAAAATATTACATTTAACAAACTGAAAACTCAGATGATTTATTGTAGGATTCCATTATCTGATCTACCATCTACTGTAAATTTGATCTAGACCTGCGACTTGCTCTTATTTAGGTTTATCCTTAGTTTTTCCAAATTAAATGATTTTACTTGTAAATCGCATCTGTAAGCTTTTGTGATGCATCTAATCTTCTGAACCACATTTGCAGTCTGGAACGACACATCTGCCTGTCATAGAAAATATTGCATTTAAAAAAAAACCTTGAAAACTCACATGATTTATAGTACGATTCCATTATCTGATCTATGCTCTGTTGTAAACTTGATCCAGACCCATGACTTTCTCATATTTAGGTTCATCCTTAGTTTTCCTAAATAGTTTCATCATTGCATTACCTATATCATCTTTAGCGTACTTAGGGGAATCCTTGTGCATAACACATTGTAGACCTTAGGGAAGATAGAACTATCTTACCTTGATTGAAAACAGTGATTCAAATACGATTGCCTTGACATATCATTTTATAATTTTTCCTTTGTCATCTTAGTGGAATACCTCAAACTCACCAGGCTAGTTTGAACTCCACCTTGTCAACCTGTCACCTAGTCATTCTAGTATTGACCCTAAAACATCATTGGCAATTTTAGTTGGAACCTTGCATCAAACTTGGTCAAATAGTGACTCATCACTTAGTTATCCAAATGTGTTGACATATAGTTTACATTATACCTTAGTCATTCCATGTCATAATTTATGCCAAAATACCAAAAACATATATTAACTTTCACATCCTAGATATTTGTGTTTTAGGTAGTTGCATACCCTATGGTTTTCACATTTACGGGTCATCCTCCTTTGAGAAAGTCCTATATTATGGTCTAGACCAAATTACAAAAGAGACAATTAGAAATGGACCCTTCATGAAAACATGAAGAGATTTACAATCCCACTAGCAAAATGAACCTCAATCCTACACCTCACCAAGTCAATAACAATACCACACACATTGGGTCAACATCACAAGAACCTCTGAAGTCTAACTCATGTTAACCCATTTGAAAATTTCCTCATAAGAGATGACCAAGGTCGTATCACTGTTGAGGAACTTGAGACAATAGCCTATGATCCTGAGGTTGTTGAATTTGTCAATGAGCTCATCATGCTCGACCCTCAAATATTTTTAGCCAAAATCCTAGAGGATGGTGTTAAATTACCATTTGGATTTGACATAAACATGCTACAAGCAGTGGCTTCACCTAGAAATGTCTCAAACCAAAACTAGGGTCATACGACACATATTCCACAGAACGTTACACCTCAGGTAAACCTCAATATACCTTTGGGGGGAGCTACACAGAGTGCTTCAACGATTCACACTACTCCCATTTTTGGGATGCCCTCCACAACTCCACCTATAGCATCATCTGTTACACAGGCCATGACACAAGCTGCAAACCAATCAAGATCAACACCTATAACACAATCAACAACACAATCGACGTGCATTAACCCATTTGGGTCCTCAACAAACACTATGAATACTTCCTCAAACAATCCCTATGGACACAAGAGAATAATATTTTTAGGTTCAGGGCCCACACCCACGGTTAATGTAAAGGGTACCACATATAGTCATGCTATCCCTCAAAATAGTGCTACACAAGGACAACAAGGCACACATACGTTGCCTCATGCGAATTCAACACAACCAGGATTTCGATCAAATATCTTTACATCAAACACATCACAACAAGGTACCCATGCACAACCTGGATGTCATAACACACAAGGGCAACCCAACATGAACACCTCATATACACACATATCTCAGAGGCAACAACAAATGCCTCCATACACCTACCATGTACCTACACAAAATGTGGGACCCAACAAGACGAGTGACATACCAAACCCACAGGTGGATGCTCTAACTACACAAATGCTTGCTTTACATAAACAAGTTGAGAACATGCAAGTAACAACCAAAAAATCCTACAACATGCAGGACTTGCATCCATATCCCTTTGATAGGGGTATCTACATGCCTGCTTTTCCACAAGGATACACAATTCTGAACTTCCCAAAGTACAAAGGGATGAAAAACTCGATAGAACATATCAGAGAATTCAGCACGACTTGTGTTGACATTTCCTTAGAGCATACATACTTGATGAGGTTATTCCCTATAACCCTTATGGGTTCTGCACTTGAGTGGTTTTCACAATCACCTAGAGGCATAAGCACATGGTCTGAGTTAGCCAAAAAAATTGTAGACAACTATGCCTTTAACATCAAAAATGATATCACATTAGCCACCTTGTGTACCTTGAAACAAGAAGAGGGAGAGTCATTTATCAAATACTTCCAGAGATGGAGAAACTTGGCGAGTTGATTCCAGGTAGAAATTCTTGAGAAACAAAAGGTAGACATGTTTGTCGAAAACCTCCTAGATTCTTTAAAAGATCCCTTGCAAGTTCATTGTTGTGCCCACTTTGTAGACCTAGTTGAAAAAGGAACAATGATTGAGAAATCACTTGTCACTAAGGGAACTCTTCGACTCTCTAAGAGTAGAAACAATCAACACACATTCAATGACAAAATAAAATACTGGTCTCAAAACAAAAATGTCACAAATGACGGGGTGGTGGATACCAAAGTTGTAAACAAAGCAGGTCCTGTTGTCACTTTGAGAGGACTTGGAGCATCAACAACTACCCCAAAAACCCCTACATCAACGAAAAATTCCATACAAAACAATAAGGTACTAGGACAATAGAGACCGCCTAAGCAATACGTTAAACACGAATATACTCCCCTCGGAGAACCCATTGAGTCGGTACTAAAGAAACTTGTTCAATCAGGTGTCATACAACTATGTGAACCCATGTCTTATGTGTCTGAATTTAAACCCTCTTGGTGGGACGATAAAACCTTTTGTGAATATCACCAAGGTAAAGGACAAAAAATCTACTTGTAGACAACTGAAAAATATCATTCAGGACCTTATTGAAGACAAAGTAATTGAGGTAGAGGGACAACAAAAACACACTTCCAATAAAGATCACATGATCTACAAGAATCCTCTTCAAGACCATGGTTCGGGGAAAGCCTCCGGTTCAAGTACTAATAATAATAACTCAGCCAATTATAGGGCTACTGGCTATAACTACACCAACGTCCTCCATCTTCGGGTTGTCGAGGAACATATCAACACCATTACCATCAAGAGGACCCCAGAGTGCGCTATAAACACTCGTAGGACTAAAATAACCATACTTGGCTCTTCACCTCCCAAGAAGTCCCAAGCTAAAGGCCAGTTTAACTTGCTGGATCAGCTAGGAAAAACCACAACACAAATATCCATATTAGAGCTGCTACGCACATCACCCGAGCATACGACTGTCCTAGATAAGATGCTAAAATAAACCTCTATCCCATATTACCTCCACGTCGACCGATTTCAAACCATGGTTGGATTCCTTGCAAGCTCTCACCATGTTACCTTCTCTGACAAAGACTACTCAACCCAAAAGATGAACCATAATGACTCACTACACATTGAAGCCTTTATCCATTGACATAAGATCAAACGAGTCTTGATAGATGGCAGAGTGAGATTGAATGTTTGTTCCCTAAAATTGGTTAAGACACTGGGTTTCTCTGAAGCATGTGTGGATAAGACAAAGAGCATAGTCATAAAAGGTTATGATGATGAATGATTCTCCCAGGGCATAATAACACTTCCACTCCAAGTGGGACCCATAATGTTGGATACGAATTTCCAAGTATTGGATCTGGAAATCTCTTATAATATTCTCCTTGGTCGACCATGGATTCATGCCATGAAGGCCGTTCCTTCCACGTATCATCAATTCCTAAAGTTTCCCTACAAAGACACCGAAATTACTATCCAAGGTGATCCATTAACTTATGAGGAGTCTTTGAATGTCAGGTGCCACTTAACTGTGAAGCCTCGACATCAAACTCATCCAAATACATTGATCCATCAACACTTAACAAGACATTTGATGTCACTTGGTCATCTACCTCCACATCCTCTACTTTTGTTGCCAAATCCCTCGACCCCAAGATCTAGATCCAAGACAAGGGATGAGGAGAATACAACATGAATACTGCCTTCTACATTACCATGATGCTAAAATCACCAAAGATGTATGGAAAGTTGTGTTACAACATGGAACCTAAGGTCCTGATTCATGTACCTCCTAAAACTACTTTCCTCAAATGGGAAGACCTTGACAAGGAAGATATTGAGGATGCATCTGATTGGGTCTATAAAGAAGAAGTGACACCGTTGCCAATAGAGAAATATGGTAAAGGGTTTTTGATGATGCAAGAAAAAGGTTATGATGGAACAAGTGGGTTAGGCATAAAAAAAATGGAAGAAGAGAACCCTACATACCTACTAAATGGGGGAAGAATCTTGGGTTAGGGTAGAAACCACTGCAAATTGGTACCACTAAAACCACATTGCCTTCAAATAAGGAAGTACATTCTTTTGAATGTGTCGAGACATCAAAGGATTCTAAAAATGACTTTTATGATGACAATGATTCTAACAACTGGGAATGGGAATCTTATGCCTCTAGCACTTATGAACTGGATAACATTTTCCATGATTTAGATACACCTAGACCTATGGTAACCAATAGTATGAATGTCAATATCTGAGTCATTACCTTAGTCCTTACCTTATCAGCTGCTTCCCCACCTTTTGCAAATACTGATGGTGGCATTTCCCTAGTCTACCCACAACTGGTGGATTGGGACCAACAAGGTCCTATCATTTTGGATACCTTTGAGAATGATGAAGCTATTGTTGAGTTCATGGGACTGAGAGAAGGAATACCATGGGGAGACCATAAAGTTGGCTTCACAATAGAACTTGATGTGGCAGCGTACTTTAGGGAGACTGCATCACCCTCCAGTCGCAAAAATAAAAATAAAGATAAAAATGAAAGGTCTTTAGGTGAAAATCGTGAGGCACCCTCTGATAAGGAAAAAGTAAAAAAAGGGACATATTTGAAGGTGAAAACCTCCCTGAGGTGCCTAAGGATGGAGGGTTGGACTTTCTCCTTGTCACACAAGAGTGATCACCGATGCTGATCAAAGATACCCTAGAGGTCAACACTGGAACTCCTAAGGATCCTAAGATAGTGTTGCTAGTAGCTTCCTTGAGGGTAAAAGTACATAATTGTGTCACCCTTTGGGCCAAGCATACGGATTCTATCGTACTAGTTTCGACCATAATGGATTCGACCAAGTAGGTTTTGGTCGAACCCACATGGCGACGACATGGCACCTACATGGCTTTAGTGCTTCGACCGAGTAGGTTTCGGCCGAAACCTACTCGACCAAATGCATTCCAGATGAAACATGTCAATATAAAAGCAAGAAAAAAAGCCGAACGTGGGAATTTTGCATGTTCGGCTGAAGATAGCATGATCGAAGGATGGTCGAGCGAATACTGGGTCTACAAAGGGGAGCGAACCCAAGTTTTTTTTGCATTCATGTCATTTGTTTTGGTGATTACAACAATGTTTATTGAAGATTTTAAGTTGTTGTTTACTGATTTTTCTCAATGATTTGATGTTTTGCAAGTGAAAGTTAGGGTTTTTGGTTGCCCTCTTTCTATTTGTATAAGTCTTTGAAATTTGTTTCTTCACATTTGAAGTAAAGTTTTTTAATGGATTTGGTTTAGAATATTTGGGTTTTCCCAACATTGGAGTATTCGGTGGAAAGTTTTCTTTTCATGTACTCTATAATTTAAAGCATGCATTATTAACGACAAGTTAGGGGTTTTTAATTTATGATTTTAGGGGTTTATTTATAAACCCAAAAAATCACATGCGAAACCCCTACATAGATGCCTGGTCTTGGGTTATCCAGCAACTCCAATTTGTCATTTGGAGACTCCACTTGTTGGAACAAGGATATTTTATTTATTTTACTTAATATAAATAATTCAAATTACACTTCCCTCGAGTTTCCACCTCATGACCTAGCCTAGGTAAACTGGGCATTGCCAATCCACCTAAACAAGCATGCAAACCTTCCAAGATGTTTACGAAACTGTTACATTGTATAAAATTTTTCTTTGAAAATAGATAAAACATTTATAATGTGATGCTGTTGAGGAGAAATTTAACAAATCATGTTGTTGAGATAGTATAGAGAATACATGTAATATGTGGTGTTGTAGGGAAGTGATTTATGACATTATGTTGTTGAGAAACAAGCCTAGAAACTTGTATAACTATTGGCTCTTCACAAAAAATGGACAAAACATGTCCCACATCATAAAAATGGATAAAATTATTGTGGTGTGAGTTGCAGTAGTTGAATAAGTCATCATAGCTTGCAAAAGATGTAAACAAGAATCCCCATCTTCTTGTTAATATTGTTTCTAATTTTGCATAGTTAATGGTGACTGCAATACCATTTCACCTGTCAAATGATCACAAATCAAAAGGGGTTTTACAGAGCACTAAAATACTCTAAAAGGTTTCTTAAAATATTGTACTTGAAATGAAATTAGGAGTGGCCAGTAGAAGAGAGGCTTGGGCCACTCCCATCAGTATCCCCTGCTGCCCTGCCTAAGCATGTATATTATGTGTGTTTTGTGGGTGTCTACATGTATATATTACCCATGTGTATCCATTTGTGCATGAATATGTGTGTATACATGTATGTGTGTGTCTGTTTGTATACACACAAATTTGTATATCTGAATATGTGTATCTATCAAATCTATCTGTGTGAAGCGTGTATTTTTTTGTATACACAAATGCGTAAATATGAATATGTGTGTCTGTTAAATGTATGAGTCTATAATATGTGTATATGTCAACACAATTTGACAGGCACACATATTCAGATATAAAGATTCCAAATTAGAAGCACTATAAGCCACACATAAATATGTTCTAAAGGAAAAGCGTAGTCGCTCAATAAAATGTATTTAAGGAAATCCTACATTGTATAGCTTATAATCATTTACATCTCCAGTTGCTCAATTTCTAAAACAAGAAAAAAACACTATGTAATTTCACTTTGTAGGCGTTCCTATGGAACCTGGTGTAAAATATTTACAGAGCTCCATTAGTCATATGTTGATCCTTACATTAGTGAATAGTAGACCTGACAGGAAAAATAATTAAAAAATCTTAAAACAATTATGTGAATTTTACAACTATTACCTCATCCCCATCCTTAAAAAATTTACACACAAAATGAGGTCTTGGAAATCTTTCTCTATATTTATTTCCTATTAAATTTGAGAACAGTAAGAGAATCCTTCCACACCCTAGTGAAATGCCAAAAAAAGAAATTATAGGTCAAGAAAACTTTGTGATGCTTGACAACAAAAAGTGCACCTTCAAATCCACACAAACCTCAACTCTCTCTTGTTTGGTTGCATCCATGATTTACCAATCAATGAAAGAAATACATGTCAATAAAGCATCATAAAAATAACTTTAAAAACCTTTCAACCATTTATCAATGTTACAAAAATAAAACCTTGGTATTATGTGTTTGTAATTGAAATCAAATGCCACAACTTGCATTGTGAGCACACCTAGGACCCTCATCTATGACATCTCCACTCATCACACATCCTACTCAAGACTTCATCACAACGAAAACAAACAAACATATCTCCACTCATCAACTCTAAAATCAATGAAAATAAAGTGTCAAACCAATTTGGGAATGCTTATATGGTATCCACACCATCTTACCGAAAAACATGGTAACAAGCTAATCTAACTACCAAGTATGTATGTGCAAACATTATTTCTATAATGCATTCAATACTATGTAGACTCACATCACAAAACCTAACAAGTGGTCGCTCACACCATGCAACCCACCCTTGCATGAAGCCCAATCTCAATGTGTCACTAACTCAATTGCATGCATGCTCTCAATTGCACACTTTAAAGAATTTTGAACATCACACATTGATTGCAAATAAATTTTATCGACATAATATCACAATCTTGAGAAAAATAATTTAATCATAGATAAATAGAGAGCCAAATTATAGTTTTGAAATACTTTGAAAATAGTTTTACATCACTAATGAACCATCCATTAAATTTACAAAATTACGCACAAAGTTTTCCTTTGCAACTCTATATTTTTATATCCACTTCATAATTTAATGATAAATAAAGAAAAAACATAAATAGCTATCTATTATCATGCTACTAAATGAAAATGGCTATAGCCATTCATAACATTTTTGAGTCATTATTTGACAAGAAGAGAGAATAAATAAAAAACTTGCTAAACTAGAATAACACAAATCTTAGAGTAGTACCACACAAAACTAAAAATATGAACTATACAAATCTCTACTTGCTTTATACATTGTTCTTTCTTATACCATTGTCTTCATTATGTATCTCTCCATACATACACCAAACCTAAGATTTCTAAGCCTCTTTTCTTTCCTTTTCTAAGCTAGTTATAGTAGAAATTTTGGTGTCTATTCAATGTATTTTAGGATGTGGGACCAGTAGAAATTATGGATATGACTTACAATTCTATAATTTTATGCATTGAAAAATTATATAGTTGTAAGACATCGTAAAATACATTGTGTTAGGTAACAAATTTTTTATTATAACTAATTTTTTATTTATCCATTCACATAACTCCAATTACTTTAAGGTATCTAGTATTTGAAATTATTAAATTGAAACTTTATGTAAATGGATAAGTGAAACTAGAACTTATAGTAGAAATTTTGGTGCCTACAATGTATGTTAGGATATGACTCACAACTAGATATAATTTCATTTAAATGCATGATTTTATGAATATATTTAAGTGGTGCATTTAAACATTTAAATGAAATTATAGTTATAAAGTTGTAAGTCATATCCTAAAATACATTGTGTTAGGCAATAAAATTTTGACTATAACTAGTTTCACTTATCTATTCACATAACTCCAATTAATACCCTTCGAAGATTATTTCAATAAAGTATTTGATGATCATTTATTGTATTCAATGTATACCATCATGGAGAACGATGAAAAGGGCCAATTATTACCCTTCCAAATTATTTTAATAAACTGTTATTTAATATTTTTTTGTATTTGATTGATCATTTATTGTATTGAATGTAGGAAAACTTGGGTTCAAAATATAAATTTGTAAACTCACTCTTTGACCTATCAACCTTCGAACGTAGTCGATTCATTTGAACATGCAAAATTCCAATCAAATATAGAAGAATATTGAATAACAATTTATTGAAATAATTTGGAAGGGTAATAATTGGCCTTTTTGGATGCCTCACACAAAGAGAATGTTTAATAGGTCATGCTTGGTGATGGTGTACATTCAATACAATAATTGATCAATCAAATACTTTAATGAAATAATCTTGGAATGGTAGTAGTTGGAGTTTATGTGCATGGATAAATGAAACTAGTTATAGTAGAAATTTTGGTGCCTACAATGCATTTTCTAGGATATGACTTACAACTAGATATAATTTCATTTAAATGCAATATATTATGAATATATTTAAGTGGTGCATTTAAATGAAATTATAGTCACACTCTTACATTAGGTTGTAAGCCATATCCTAAAATACATTGTGCTATGCACAAAAATTTCTACTATAACTAGTTTCACTTATCTATTCACATAACTCCAATTAATGCACCCTCTCAAGATTATTTCAATAAAGTATTTGATTGATCATTTAATGTATTGAATGCAGGAAAACTTGGGTTCAAAATGTATTTGTAGACTCACTCTTTGACATATCAGCCTTTGAATGTAGTCAATTCATTGAACATGCAAAATTCCAATCAAATATATAAGAATATTAAATAACAATTTATTGAAATAATTTGGAAGGGTAATAATTGGCCTTTTTGGATGCCTCACACTAAGTGAATGTTTAATAGGTCATGCTTGGTGATGGTGTACATTCATACAATAATTGATTAGTCAAATACTTTATTGAAATAATCTTGGAAGGGTAGTAATTGGAGTTTATGTGAATGGATAAGTGAAACTAGTTATAGTAGAGATTTTGGTGCCTAGCACAATGTATAAATTAGGATATGACTTAAAAAACTTAATGTAAGAGTATGCCTATAATTTCATTTAAATGCACAACACTTAAATATATTCATAAAATCATGCATTTAAATTAAATTATAGATCTAGTTGTAAGTCATATCCTAAAATACTTAGTAGGCACCCAATTTTCTACTATATAACTAGTTTCACTCATCCTTAGTAATTGGAGTTGTGTTCAAATGGATAAGTGAAATTAGTTATAGTAGAAATTTTGGTGCTTAGCACAATGTATTTTAGTATATATGATTTACAACTTAATGTAAGAAAGTTTGACTATATAATTTCATTTAAATGCACCACCTAAATATATTTATAACATCATGCATTTAAATGAAATTATAGAGTTGTTTAAGTCATATCCTAAAATACATTGTAGGCACCAAAATTTCTACTATAACTAGTTTCACTTATCCATTCACATAAATCCAATTAATAGCCTTCCAAGATTATTTCAATAAAGTATTTGATTGATCATTTATTGTTATTTAATATTCATTTGTATTTGATTGATCATTTATTGTATTGAATGTACACCATCACCAAGAATGGTATTATACATTCACTTAGTGAGGCATCCAAAAAGGCCTAGATGTGTGTAATGACAAAAGGATAAACAATTTTAAGACCTCAATCATAATAGAATATCTCCTTCTCTAACATGAAGTAGAATTGCACCACACATAATTATAGTGTAGAAGTTCATTCAAGATTTATGTATTTATATGCTTACTTGTTACTTTTACATGTGAATGTTTCATTAGGATATTTTAGTACCATTTATTTTATAGGAACTTTTTTATAATCCTACTTTCTCCCTTTCTCCCTCTTTTTCATAGATAGTTGAATGAACTTAAAATTGTTCTTATTAAATTACTTCATGATGTTCAAGCCACTCATTGCTCATGTATTTCCTATTTTTTATAATTTCCTATGGAGCATCTTACTAGAAAAATGGTTATTGCATATTTTACTAAATAAGAGAAATACAATTAGTACATATTTGTAATTTTTTTGTTTTAATTAAATTTTCAAATCTTTACATATTTATATAGATATGGCTGATGATCAGGGATCACATCATTTCGCTCAGTCTCAACAACAAGCTGAGGCTAGGTCTAATTTATATAATGATAGCATTAGGATATTAGAGAATGCTTTGAGATGTTTGGACCAAACAATACTTAACTCCCCTAATCTCCCTAATAGAGATAAATTAGTTAGCATTCAACAGGAGATCCATCATATGATTCACATGATTCGATCTTATAATCCTTATGATGAGGTCAACACAAAGGAGTTTTACAGGTCCCTTGCCAATATTGTTGTTGGCATAGAGAAAATTGATTCTATTACTAGTAGAGTTTTGACACATAATGTGCACAACATGTTCCCTCATTATATGGGACAAAAGAAAGTTAGTGGATATGTTGTCACTAGATGTACAGATGAGCTTGTTGCTCCTTTTATATATCCCAGATGGTTGGCAACCCATCATAGATGTCCTCATAATGATGAGTTTCCACTTTATTTTTGCAAGCAACTATATGTTGAGCTTCATTCAGGGTTAGCAGTGGACTACACATCTATTCCTTCACATGTTGGACAGGGAAAAGGGAGGTTTGATGACAAACCTCAATTTAGATGTGCAAATTTGTCACCGCCTGTCAATAAGAGGGCATTAGTTGGTCCAAACCTTTTGGTTCTTCCAAAACGTTTAGAACTAGTAGTAGCAAGAGGTGTAACAACAACACCTACCCAAACTGACCTTTTTGACAGTATTGTCGTGATTGCTACTCAGGTGGATCAGATGTCATCTGATCGTGTAGGCAGATACTTATTACATCCATAGATTAGCCTTCCTCCCACTGAGGCTACATCTGCCAATTATGATCCCTACATTTGAGCAGAGCTACCATCACCATTAGATGTGGCCCAGATGAGTGAAGCCACTATACGTAATGTTGCTTCAATTTCCATTGTTGATTTACCATCATCATACCAGTTTATCAGTGATGAGTATGGGATTCCTTTAGATGGTGTAGCAGCTCATATTAGATGACATTTTGGTAGACATTCAGGTCAAGGTGAGGCGGCTTCACAAGATGTACATATTCCAGAGCACCCTACAGTCCCTGAGGTTGCTGCACACGATGTACATGGCACATATAGCTCACTTCTCTTTGGCACTGGTCCTCTACCTAATACAGGTGTCCCTGATTTTTCTATGCATTCTCATGACATTAGTGGCATTGGTAGAGTGCTCCAGGGTGAGACACAGGTACTTTCAAATAATCAGATATATTTTGCATTCTAAAAATCCACATACATATATAAAATAAAATTGACTTTAAAGTAGTTCTCACTCTTCATTGAAATCTTGTATTTTTAAATTTGTAGCAAAACGAGGGTTTGTCACGCTTTGGAGATTTGGAGCATGCAAACGATCCTATGCATGGTACATTTGAGGTACACATTTATAATATTTAAAGTACTTGATACATTCAAACATTGAAAGTACATAACTTTAAGATGACTTTACATTTACACATGTGTACATTAAATTAATTAATGTACTTTCTTGTGTAGAGAGACAAATTGGGACATGGATCGAGTGAGGCATTGGGCCACGAATCCAGACAATTAGGACATGGATCCAAACAGGGATCAAGAGAGAGATTGATCCATAGTCATATTAGGCATCCTCCACTTTGATTTATTTTACACGCAGATACATGATTTGTTATACATTTTATATTGTGATTTGTCACATTATGGTTCTTAGATGATGATCTTCACATTATATACATTTGACATTATGGTTTCACATTATGGTTCATATTATTATGTTTTATAGTATATACATTTTACATTATGGTTCATCTTATTATGGAAATAGAAATTCTTGAAGCTAATCAGGGATTACAAGATCCATCTTTACAACTTTACCAAGAAAATAGAAATATAAATATACAACTAACAAGATAAAACAAAATAATTCCACACCCTCCAATGAACATATCAAAGAATCCATATGGACCTAATAATGATCAACATCACCCAATAATGTGTAACCATAAGGCCCACCCCTTTGTACTAGAAGCATATTGATTAGGTAGTCCAACAACACTCACACAAAACAAAGTGGTTGAATAATCAAACATACTAATTGCATATCATACTTGAGGCATCCAATAAAATACACATTGAAAAAATAATATTGAATAATGGAATCCAATAGTAACATTTGGTGTTAGCTGCCACTAATAACACACAAAGTAAATGGTGATAACTGCTAATAACATACAAAGTAAATAATGATAACTACTAATTAAAACATTTGAAATGGTGATAAACACCAATAATCAAATAGTGAAAATGAAAATAAAAATCAATAACATACAATTAGAATGGAAAGGACAACCAATAATCATGTGAATATATTTATGCACACATTGGATATAAACATGTGAATATATCATGATAATGTCTTGAGTCTTAATTATGTTTATGTTTATTTGATCTCATTTTAAATTATATTTTTATATTTTATCCATTCTCAAGCTCCTAGATAGTTTACCATTCAAATACCATTCAAATTTGAATGGAAATAAAAGTTCACTCTACTCCTAACTCTAGAGTTAAATCCTAACACCAAAAGGTCCAAAGTGATTAAAATATTGTGACACATAAATTGAGGTAAAAAACAAAGAAACTCATATCCAAAGGTTAGATAAATGCATTTCCATAAGGAGAATTTTCATCCTACAAAACAAAAAGGTTTAATATGGTCTACAACTCAATTTTGATATTTAAAAAAAAAACTATACAAACTTCCCAAAAACATCATTAATGAATTTTGGAAATTTTTCAATGTTAAAAAAATAAAATAAAAATGGTAATGATTTAGCAAAAAAATTCCATAGATCTAGCATAAAATGTAATTTTCCAAATCTAAAAACTTACAAATATAAATTTCACAAGTAAAATTATAGATCTTGATTCAAACTTAGCATACTACAAATGGAAATCTCATTAGGTGAAGGATGAAATTTAATATGAAAACTATCTAAGCATGTTTGTATAAATCAAAATAGAATAATACACTCACAAATCAAAACCCTCAACAACAAAGCTTATCCTTCTTGAATGTAATGCACACAATCCTTTGGCAACCCTCTTTTAGATCCAACCTAAATATCCTAATCCACAAGAAATTTGTAAACAATAATTTTGCAAAATAATAGCTCACACCATGGAGGAGAGGGAAGAGAGAAATAGGGAAAATGAACAAATGTTTCAAAAATGACTTTGTGTTTCCTTTTGTCTCAAAAATCCCTAACCTCTAATTTAAATTTTTTACTCCTTTCACATTCAAAATAGTTATTTTCCATAATTAAGACAATAATTTTTAGTGATGGCACAATGAAGACACTATTTGATGTGTTGCACATTCATGGTACTACTTAATCTGACTATGCCGTGACTTTTGATCATATAAATGAATTAGTTGACATGCCAATGTTTTGACATCAAAGATCAGATCGCATCTAGGTGAGAAAGGATCAAAAACATTGAAGAATAAATATATAGGTGAGATTGTGTGTTTCATAAGCAAAATAAAGTTAAATTCTCATAGCAAAATGGATTTTAGAGTTAATTTGAATAATTTTGCAAACATAATTGGATTGTAATTTAATAGAAATTTTTAATGAAGTTTTGGAATATGCATAATGCGTTGAAATTTAATATAATTAATGAGTAATTATTTTTATTTTTATTTTTGCATCTATAATAAATTAAATAAGTGATGCGTATTTTAAACAATCTATTATATATTACAGATCATAAAAAATATTTTATGTAATCTTTTCATTAGAAAATATAAGCAATGGGAAGTGAGAAGACAAAGATGAAGCATTTGTTTCAACAACTCCCACAAAAACATGTTCATGTGATATATCTTCATTTTCAATATTATTTGTATGATTTAGAAAAAGGGTTTACATATAAACTTCTAATTGACTATTTGTAGGCACATCCAAAAGTCTCTCATTATGGTCATCACCTTGAAGCTTGATTATTTCATTATCTAAAACATCATATTTTGTGTTTAAGACTCGTGTATGATTGAATATAATTATATTTAACCCTATGGAAGTTGCAAAATGCTTGTTCATAACATCCTAGAAAGTGGTTTATTTTATGAAATTTTTCACTTAACTATTCAAACTCAAGAATCAATTATTGTTCTTCTTTAATACTTCTTCCAACACCGTCTCATGACTATCTTCTATGATTCTTCTGTTTTATTTTTCAAGCTCTATAATATTCTCAAAGTGTATCCTTTTTTAGAACTTTTTATAGTCTTCAAATCTCTATTTAGACATGAACCTCTACCCTATCTGCATATCTTTGGTGACATCTATTTCCCCAAATCATCCATACAAAATTAATATGAACTTTAGAAACTATGTACACTTAACATTTGTTAAATCTTACCATCCTAAGCTAACTGCAAAATGCATAATTTTTTTTAAAAAAATGTAGGATTAAAATACAATAGATTATGATAGAAAAGATGTAAGCTCCCAAATAATCACCACCATTTTATGTCCTACATATATAGATTTAGTTAAATATTTATAGCATCAAAATATTGGATTATAGAAGTACAACCATAATTAAAATCTATAGACTGTTGGATGTTGTGGTTGTGTTGCTGATATGTGGTTGTCATTGATGTCAACACTATTAGCATTAATGCATTTGGAGCTATATATGTCGAGGATATTGAGAAAATTGTAAAGAAATGAGTTGCAGGTTGTCAGTGGTGAAGTGATGTTCAGTATGGTGGTATGTTATGTACGTTGGAGATTAGAGGTTGTGGACTAAAGGGTTTGTTTATGAGTGTATCTAGTTTATCCACATCGAGTTTCAGAGATCCGACTGAAGATTTGATTGAGTTATGAAGATTTTCTTTCTAATAGTTTTTTTGTTTCTTCAGTTGGTGTTCCTGATTGAAGATGAGGCTATTTTAGTTAGTTTAGTTGTTGCAGATGCTTTTCTATTGGTTCTTAATGTTTGTGGATGCTTCTAGATGGTGCTCTATCTTTGTTGCATGCCCGCATTGATCGTTGTGATCGTAGTTGGCGATTTTCTCTTGCATGTTCATGTTTTTCATGTTCCTGGCTGACATGGTGTTGAAGTGTGTTGTGGATCTTTGAAGAGAAATTAATTGAAGAGTTTTTGTGTTGAATATGTTGATTTAGGTCCTCACTAAGTTGTGGCCAACTTTGGTTGATTCACATTAAAGATTATCTATTGTTTTGGGCTGATGGTTATATTCATTTTATTATTTCTTTGTGGCCGACTTGTAGCGGTGAAATTTCTTGTTGCGAATATATAAGAGTGGTTGTTTGTTCGAATTGAAGTATGTAGAATGTGTGTGTGTGTGCAAATAATGTCCTAATCATTCGAAGGAAGAGCAGAGTGTGAAGAAAAGTGAAGATGAGTGAAGAGTTGTTCATGCGCTTAACCGAAACTGTGATCAGGCATTAGTAGATGCTATTTTACCAGTTTAAATCCCTGCGGATGGCTATAATCCAAATCTATTTGTAAGACAGTGTGTCTTCCTTTGTAATTGAGAAATGAGCTTTAGGTTGTGCGCTTGAATGCAAGTGCATTCCCCATATTTCATTCTCTTATACTTTTAATAGGGTATAATCTTGTGGACTGACATCCACTGTGGTTTTTCCCCTAACAGGGTTTCCACATAAAAAATCTTGGTGTTATGTTTGTTTCTGATGTGTTGTTGATTCATGCTTTCATGGTTAATTATCAAATATGAGATTAAGGTTAATAAGTTGAATAAATTTGAATTTATGTGACAACTTATTCACCCCCCCTCTCAGTTGTCTGCCCTTGTATTGCCAACAATTGGTATCAGAGCTAAGTTCCTTGGAAGAAGTTTAACAACTTAAGGTGATCCAAGATGGAAAGTTACAAGAAGGATAGTCCAAGATTTGATGGAACAAATTAATCTTTGTGGAAGACTCGAATGAAGTGCCATCTAAGATGCATTGGTGAACCCTACTGAAGCATTACAAGTAATATGTATGTTATTCCATAGAATGGTCCTACTACTTCTACTGAGATCAGAGATGTTGAGTATAATATCCGAGCTAAGGAAGCTTTGTTGAGTTCTTTGATTGATTCTAAGATGACAAATGTTATGGATCTGAAGACTGCTTATGAGATCTAGAAAAAATTGGAAACCTTGTATGAAGGTGATGCTAATGTGAAGATTGCTAAGTTGCAGAGTTTGAAAGGGAAATACGAAAGGCTGAGAATGGGAGATGATGAGAACATTAATACTTTCATGCAAAGAGTGAATGAAATTGTGTGTGGTATTAGATGTGCTGGTGGAAAGATAGAAGAATTTGAGATTGTTGCTAAAGTGCTTAGATCACTGACTGATTCTTACAAAGTCAAAGCTAGTGCTATTGAAGAGCTTCGGACCGTAACAAACATAACTAGAGATACATTGGTTGGTAAGTTGATTGCTTTTGAGTTGAGTAAATTTGGTGATGCCCTTCCTAAGGTCAAATCTGCATTTAAGGCTACTACTTCCAGAAGAGATAGACAAAGATATGATCCAGGTGAAAGTTCATCTAGAAAGACATTCAAGTATGAGGATGAAATCAAACAGATTGAAGAAGAAGAAAGAGAGATGTAAGAACTGGAAGCACTTATTGTCAAAAGAGTACCAAAAGGAAAAGGTAAGTATGAAGGAAAAATTCCTCTTAAATGTTTTTCTTGCAATAAGATAGGTCATTTTGCATCAAGGTGTCTGGAAAGCTGCTAAACCAAGACATAACAAGCCTAGATTTAAGAAGAAGTGTTACTATGCTGTTGATGAAGGTGTGAAAGATGATGAATCTGATAAAGGAAATATAAGTGACGATGAATGGGTATTTATTGCTATCAGAGAAAATAATTCTGTATCTATTGAATCTGCTAGTTGTACAAATGTGGAGAAAGCCCTGGCTGCTCAAGTTGAAGAAAAAGATGAATGGGTAATTGACAGTGGATGTTCACATCATATGGTAGGAGACAAAAGTAAGTTTCTAAGCTTTGAAAAATATGATGGTGGTGAATTCACTTCCGGTGAATTTAATTCTTTTTGTGAAGAACATGGAATAAGGAGACAATTATCTACATCGCAGACCCCTCAACAAAATGGAGTTGTGGAAAGGAAGAATAGAACAGTTGAAGATGCTGCTAGAAAAATGATGCTGGAAGGAAATTTCCCTCATATCTATTGGAGAGAAGCTGTGAGTACTATTTTGTACACACTCAACTGGGTACAAATCAAAGGTGATACTGGTAAGACCCCTTTTGAGCTATGGACTGGTCAAAAGCCTATTGTTAAATACTTCAAGATATTTGGAAGCAAATGTTACATTAAGAGAGATGAAGACATAGGGAAGTTTGATGCTAGGAGTGATGAAGGTATCTTTCTGGCTTATGCTACTAATAGTAAGGCCTACTATTTTTACAATAAAAGATTGAAGAAAATTATTGAAATTGCAAATGTTAAAGTTGATGAAGACTTAGGTACACCATCTAGAACCCGCGGATATGAATCTGATGATCAGGATGACAATACAAATCAAGGAAAGCAAGATCAAACTAAAAATCAAGTGCAAATCAGTCTGGTAAATTAGGAGAATGAAGGAGAAGGAGAAACTTGTGGAAACACAGAAGAGAGATAAGAGGAACCTGAAGTTGAAGAACATTATAAGAAGACTCTTAGGTATGTAAGATTGAATCATTTAGAAGATGAGATTATAAGTGATAAGAATAAAGGCGTCCAGACTAGGAGAATGATTGCAGAAGAATATTGCTTGATTTCTAAGACTGAGCCTACTAGTGTGAATGAAGCATGTAAAGATGTGCATTGGGTTGAAGAAATGAAAGAAGAGCTAAAACAAATTAAAAATAATGATACATGGATTCTTGTTCCCAAACCTAAGGATAAGAATGTTATTGGAACTAAATGGGTTTTTAGAAACAAACTAAATGAGCAAGGTGAAGTGATTAGAAACAAAGCAAGATTGGTATGTAAAGGACATTCACAAATGGAAGGAATTGATTTTGAAGAGACCTTTGCCCCTATTGCTAGAATTGAAGATGTAAGATTATTTCTTGCCTATGTTGCTCACAAGGACTACAAAGTTTATCAGATGGATTTCAAATCAACTTTTCTAAATGGCGAATTGGAAGAAGAAGTGTATGTTGAGCAACCTGATGGATTCCAGTTGACTAATAATGAAGATATGGTGTGTCGGTTGAAGAAAGCATTGTATGGACTCAAGCAAGCCCCTAGAGCATGGTATGCAAGATTGGATACGTATTTGTTGAAGCTTGTATTTTAAAAAAGGTACTGTTGATAGTAATTTCTATTTCAAGAATGATGATAAAGATTTGATTGTTGAAGTCTTTGTTGATGATATAATTT
This sequence comes from Sequoia sempervirens, assembly GCA_007258455.2. Classification (NCBI taxonomy): domain Eukaryota; kingdom Viridiplantae; phylum Streptophyta; class Pinopsida; order Cupressales; family Cupressaceae; genus Sequoia; species Sequoia sempervirens. The sequence goes on along the minus strand of VDFB02000015.1, from coordinate 433,703,513 downwards.
TTGGAGGAGATGATGGTTTGTGCATGAAGTTTGCTAATGATATGAAAAATGAATTTGAGATGTCAATGATTGGTGAGATGAAATTCTTTTTGGGATTGAAAATTACTTAGTTAGATAAAGGGATATTTATATCTCAGTCCAAGTATGTGAAGGAATTGCTGAAGAAGTTTGGTATGGAAAATTCAAAGCCAGTTGGTACACCCATGGTGACCGGATGCAAGTTGACTACAAAAGATGATTCTTTGAAAGAAAATCAGATAAGATATAGATCAATGATTGGTGGATTACTGTATTTAAATCAAACTAGGCTTGATATCATGAATGTTGTATGTATTGTTGCAAGATTTCAAGCTGATCCGAAGGAATCTCATGTGACTGTTGTGAAGAGAATTTTTAGATATTTGAAGGGAATTGTTGATCTTGGCCTATGGTATCCTAAAGGTGATGATCTTACTTTGAGTGCCTTTACTAATGCTGATTGGGTCAGAGATGTGAATGATAGGAAAAGTACTAGTGGTGGAGCATTTTTCTTGGGTAAAAAGCTAATTTCATGGTTAAGCAAGAAGCATAATGCCATTTCCTTATCTACTGCTGAGGCTGAATAAATTGCTGCTGCTAACAATTGTACTCAAGTCCTATGGATGAAGCAGATGTTGAAGGATATTAGAGTTGTATATAATGATCCTATTGTTAGGTTATATGATAATTCAAGTGATATTAATATTTCCAACAATTCGGTGTTGCATTCAAAGACAAAGCATATATCTATCAAGTTTCACTTTTTGAGGGAGAAAGTAAGTGAAAAGGAAGTAAGATTGGAGTATGTGCCTACTAAGGAGAAGATTGCAGACATCTTTACTAAGTCATTGCCTAAGAATACTTTTGAGTATCTTAGAGGGAATTTAGGGGTAATTACCCTTCCTAATCAAAACTAAGATGCAAAGCAATGCATTACATCAGTCTGTGCATTTCATGGTCATATATCTTGTTTCAGATTGATGTTGTGGTGGTTGCTACTTAGGGGGAGTAGTTAGATGTTCAAAAATTTAGATATGTGGTTTAGAAGCTTATTGATCTTTTTCATTGATGTCAAAGGGGGAGAAGAGTCATGTGAAAAAATGGTGATTATCCGGGGAGAAGAGTTATGTGGGAGAAGAGTCATGTGAATGAGTTGAGGAGAAAATGAGTCAGATCCTAAGGGGGAGTAAGTGTCAAGAGTTAGTTGCGTTGATGGTGTTTTTCACATCATGTGTTGCCATCAATGCCAAAGGGGGAGATTGTTGGATGTTGTGGTTGTGTTACTGATATGTGTTTGTCATTGATGTCAACACTATTTTCATTAATGCATTTGAAGCTGTATATGTCGAGGATATTGAGAAAATTGTAAAGAAATGAGTTGTAGGTTGTCAATGGTGAAGTGATGTTCAGTATGGTGGTATGTTCTGTACATTGGCAATCAGAGGTTGTGGACTAAAGGGTTTGTTGCTGAGTGTATCTAGTTTATCCACGCCGAGTTTCAGAGATCCACATGAAGATTTGATTGAGTTATGAAGATTTTATTTCTAACAGTTTTTCTATTTCTTCATTTGGTGTTCCTAATTGAAGATGAGGCTATTTCAGTTAGTTCAATTGATGTGGATTCTTCTCTATTGGTTCTTAATGTTTTTGGATGCTTCTAGATCATGCTCTATCTTTGTTGCACATCCACATTGATTGTTGTGATTGTAGTTGGTGATTTTCTCTTGCGTGTTCATGTTTTTCATGTTCTTGGCCGACATGGTGTTGAAGCATGTTGTGGATCTTCGAGGAGAAATTAATTGAATATTTTTCATGTTGAAGATGTTGATTTAGGTCCTTACTAAGTTTTGGCCAAATTTGGTTGATTCACATTAAAGATTATCTATTGTTTTGGACTGACAGTTATATTCATTTTATTATTTCTTTGTGGCCGACTTGTAGCATTGAAATTTCTTGTTGCAGATATATAAGAGTGGTTGTTTGTTTGAATTGAAGTATCATGAATGTGTGTGTGTGTGCGAATAATGTCCTAATCATTTGATGGTAGAGCAGAGTGTGAATAAAAGTGAAGAAGATTGAAGAAGAGTGAAGAAGAGTGAAGAGTTGTTCATGTGCTTAACCAGAACTGTGATCAGGCATTAGCAGATGCTATTTTATCAGTTCAAATCCCTTCATATGGCTATAATCCGAATCTCTTTGTAAGACAGCGTGTCTTCCTTTGTAATTGAGCAGTGAGCTCTAGGTTGTGCGCCTGAATGCAAGTGCATTCCCCATATTTCATTCTCTTATACTTTTAATAGGGTACAATCTTGTGGACTGACCTCCACTGTGGTTTTTCCCCTAACAGGGTTTCCATGTAAAAAATATTTGTGTTATGTGTGTTTTTGATGTGTTGTTGATTCATGCTTTCATGGTTAATTATTAGATCTGAGATTAAGGTTAATAAGTTGAATAAGTTTGAATTTTTGTGACAACTGATTCACCCCCCCTCTCAGTTGTTTTCCCTTGTATTGCCAACATAGACTATCATGAAATGTCTCCTAAAACTTGAAGGCTATATGATGTAATAATCTAGGAGAAATAAAATGGACTCTTTAATATACGTTTTAAGAAAGCTTTATAGGAAAATAAGATCACAAAAAGAAAGCTTCATGGGCTACTATTGATTGAAATTATTTGAATTCAACATAAAACATTTTTTTTCAAATTTAGGTCCAAATGTTTTATTTTTATCCAAGGGGTAAATGTTCTTGATCCGGAGCTATGAACCGGTGAGGTCACAAATGGGGGACCTCATCCCCAAATGTTACATGTATGTATTTTTATAGAAAATATATATGTACAAAAACATCTTAAAGTTCTTGGTACATATAATCTGGATCCTCTCTATCTTTTATTATCTCTAAAATATTTTCATGGTCTTCAATAGGCGACCTCCACCTTTGTTTGGCACACCCTCTTTTTGGTAAAGTTTCAAGATTCAATATTGTTGCTATAACTAAATGACTATAATGTAAAACCTTTTGGCCTGGCATATAATCAATAAATGTAATGTTATTTGTATCTATGTTTGTTTGTTGATAGTATGTGCCTTCAACAACCAGTGATCCAGTAGGATACTCTTGTCCATCACCATTTGTCATTGATTATGACAATTTGCATTTTGGTTGTGTACATCTTAGTAGATAGTAATCTACACCTTCTACATTGTGAGGATCTGCAAGAACAACAAAAATATCTCCTGTACACACCATGTAGTAAACCACGCTCAACTTTGGTAGAATATAAATTATCAATTGTAAGAAATAAAATTCAATTTAAAAATTTAAAAATTACATGTAACAACTAAATCTGATACACGTTCGTAATCAACTGAATACAAAGGATCATAGATATCTACAATGTCATTATCTTCAAAAGGGTTTGATGTGTCCACTAATTGTTTTATTTCTCATTGTGAAATATACCCATCTCTAATATTCTCACGTTGTAGAGTATTTGCATTGTTCTCAATGCAATCAACACAAAAACATGATTTTTCTCACTTGAATTACTGGAGGCCTACTATGTCCTACTTTCATGATTTGATGCAAACTTCTAATACCACTAATTGTTTGACAATTAGTAAGAGTTGATCAATCAATATCTGTAAGTTTCAAATATATCCAATTAAAAAGTGTATAAAATTGAAAATTCAATTCATGTACACATTGAAATCATAAAACAAATTCATTTATGTACCTTTAACTTCCCAAAAATATTGTTTGTTGTATATTGAGTCATGGGCAAAAAAATGAATTTTGCACCATTCAACAATTTCATGTGCATTCCTTACGACATTACCTGCAAGTTCATGTTGGTGAAATGCCAAGTTAAGAGGTTTTGTAGTTGAAAGGAAAAGACAGATCTCAAAAAACATAATTATATTTTTTCTAAAAATCCATATGGTGTTACCTTCAAGTTCGTGTTGGCGAAGTGCACGCTTCACACATGATCCAAATCCATCATGCTCTCCTTTTCCATGTCCACTCTCATAGAAATTCCACAAAAAATTTCTGTCGAGTCTAATATGTTGTTGGCTTAACCAATTAAAAGATTTTGTAGACTTAAATTTTCTTGTGACGTTACAACCAATTTCATTTAAAACCAAGATGTAAAAATAAACTATATGTGTACAACTAATTAAGTTTGAATAAGTTAAGTAAACAAATAAACATATAATTTAAAAAAAAATTAAATCAAAACTTACGAACACATCCATCAGACCATATCCAATGTTGTGAAACATCTATTTGACGTCTTCTCAGGTCTTCAAAAAACATTGCAAAACAATGGGCTACATAGCTTCTATCACGACCTATATCATCACTGATATAAAAGTGAACCTCTTTGATGATAATTCGTTCATCTTTGCTACTTTATAGACCATCCAGATGTTCTTCGGAATTCCTGTAACAAACTTGTACAAATATTTCAACTTGCTTTGAATGATAATATTGAATTTGGATCTCACTTTGAGGACTAAATGTATAGTTCTCAGAGAAAACAACGACAAAGAGCATACAACCCGTTGGAAAGCAATTCTTTGAGTCATGAAATTGCTTAGCTTTCCATCTAGCACCATGACGATGTTGAATATGTGGATATATGATATTGCAAAATTTGTTCATAAACTCATTATAAGACAACTCACTCTCTTTGAGAACAATTTTTTTGGTCTCAACTCCTGACTTTGTTGAGTATTTCTCATATTCAAATCTCTTCCACATAACTTGCATTGAATGATCAATATTGTCAACCTGTAAAAGATTCTTCAAATTTCCACATTCATTACATATATTTTTTATACACTGCACTTTCAATTCATTTGAATCTTCCTATTTTTCACATAGAAGAGACTTCACAAATTGTGTTGTACTTCCAGGGATGACTATTTTTGGATTGATTACTGCCATAGCTTTTCTATATGTTTGAAGGTGTAGATAAAATTCAACATGATTTCGACAACAAGTCTCACGTATCTTATTTATATGTACAAAACTTGGTCATAGTCTCTCAAAAATCCTTTGAAAAATCTTCACATTTGAAAATTCTTGCTTGAATGCTTCAAAAAAATCACTTTGAGCTGTATCTATAAAATGTTTTAGCTGTGAATTTTTTTTACCATCTTTACCTTTTATTTTTATAGTGTCCCTTCTATTGGAAGAAAAATGAGAGTGGCTGGTCCAATAATCAATCACCTGTTCCTTTACATCTTTTGAGATTTTATCTATTCAGGGAACCCTACAAATATTTACCCAATCATTCTCAAGATTTTCATCCAATCTATTTCTCTTTTTGATATATCTTTGAACAGTTCTCTTAGAAACATTGAGTAATTCAGAAACTGCATTAACTTGTCTTAAATGTGATAATTTCTTACTAGAAATTACCGTCATCAATGCTCTATGTGCAACACTTAAATCAACAACTCGACTCTTACTTTCAATAGAATTCAATGCTTCTTGCAGGTTTTCAACTATTGTTTTCTTTACTGATCCTAATGACTTTCTCTTATTATCAACCCCTAATAACTCCAAAAAAGGGGTCATTCCTTTCCTCCTAAATAATTTTGCAAATAACTGTGCTCTTCTAACTATAGACTTTTCTTCAAAATATTCATCCCATATTCTTTTGCAGTGTAATTTTACTATGCTTTCAGGTAACATATCTTTAGATGAAATACTATTAAAAAGGGATTTATCATCCATCTCTATAAGATTTTCCATACCAAGGAAAATATTTCTATGACCACCTTCAGTTTGTCCTGGTACCTATATTCCTTGGTCGTCAACAATTTCCATGGGTTCTTCTTCATAAGATTTGGCTTCATCCACATTTCTACTATCTCTTTTTCGATCATACAACCTTGTTCTTGTGTTTTTATTCCCCATCACAAATTGCTTAGGTTTGAATTCACCTGCATACAAAAATAACGTGCATTCAAACTTTTTGATGTTTTTAGTGGATAAAGTGTCCCCTAATATCATGGAGGTATGACTATTTTTTACAGTGAAAACAAGATGTAAACCTATCATTATGTATGTGGAAAATGTTGTCTGGAATATTCTCCTTTGTGAGAAAGGTTGATTTGATAAAAGTGGATGATCCTAGTTGATAGGATATTATGGCCTTATCATTCATCATGCTCAACTCTTCTTGATAATTCAGGATATCAATTTGATCCATGGTAGCTTTTGTATGTTCTTCTTTAACTAGAAGTATTATTGTGGGTTACATTTTACCACCTTTGTAAGAAGTTTAGTGAATCTATTATCATTAAGAGCTTCATTTATAGTGGATTGGGTTATTTATTCGTCCTCAATTTCACTTGTTTTACTAGTTGCAACACAAATGTGATCTTCCCCATCAAAGTATTTTCCCCAAGGGTTCCCTTCTTCTTGAAACATTTTTTCTCTTGTTCTAGGGGTCATATGTGATTTTTCTGATCTTCAATCTAAGGTAATGTATGAGACCTAAGACTAGGAAGAAATAAAAGGATATGATTCTAAGGTGGGATATGAAAATGCTATGGTATGATATGACAAGCTAAGAATGCAAGAGCTCAAAGGCAACTCTAGGTCCAAAGTTGGTTATGATGTAAAGGCTTTACTTGTGTTATGATGGATCGATACAAGAACCAATGATCAAGAGAGGGTATGTAGGAGATGATGGAATCCAAAAGGATTTCCCTACTCAAGGATAATGGTATATTCCCTAACTTAAGGATGATGAACCTTAAGTGATGCGGGTGATAGATAGCAAATGGTTTGATTTCAAGACCTAGGAAGAGTAGTCTAAGTGCAAGCTAAAGATTTGTTTGAGCAATAGTGGATATGCAAGGGTGGAGGATATGTGAGGGCTAGGTGGAATGCAAGGATTGAAAAATCAGAACTGAAGGAATGATAGCCCCAAGAAATCTAAGTTATAGGTTCATTTTGGATGTTTTGGGGTTTTGCAAGGTTTAAGGTGTTGCAAATTACAAGGTGTGATGTTTGTTTTAGGTCTATTTTTGAACACACACGCAAGGCATAGTAGACAAAATGTTTGATTTTAACAATACAAGAACAAATCCTAAGGTTGGAAGGACTATATTCACTAGATTCCATGTGGGTTTCCCCAACCGCACTTATTCTTAGCAGGTGACTTAGAAGCTTGGCCACATTGGCTCCCCTCCATGGCACTCAGTTCTTGGGTCAACCAAGCATCGAGCCCTCATGAATCTCCCATGACAAACTCTTCACCTCTACTAAGAACTACGAGAATATGGATGCCTTGGCAATGATCGTTGCTGCACCAACAAATAGAAAAGGATTTTGGCAACTACAGACAAGAGGTGTCTAGTAAGGGCATCCGTTTGAGTGGTTATACATGCAGAAAAATTAGCTCTGATAAGGAGGATTCCCAGCCTGCAGAGGTTACACTCTATAACGTTTATGGGGATTCACTTGTCGGCATAACACATCCGTACTCGTGGTACTTAAACTTTCCTCAAGCACCCATTTTATATACTGACTGGAAGTAGCTTGGCTTCAACTTGTTACCAGTTGGGTCGTTCCCTTGGGATGAGTACTTTTTCCCACCAAGGAAGGCCCTCTAAATGATTAAACACATACAAAGATGATGGATTTGGTTTCTGATCACCAAGTTCGCACAGGGTGAGAGCGTACTCCCTACCATCTCAAGCATAAAAAATAGTGTTCATTCATCCCCTAGTTAAATCTATATGGAAAAAGACAATTGTTTGTTTTAAAGTACCAATTGAAATGTGTTCTATGCTAAAATACAATTGGTTTCAAAAATAAAAAGTCTTTGACCAAATGTCCTGCAAAATCACAGATTAGTAGTTTTTCAATATTGGTCTTCGACAGTTGACAACTACACCACTTGTTAGTCCAAGCATTAGCTCAAAATATTGATAGTAAAACACAATGAAAATATAAGCATGAACATAAAATAATCTAGCAATGAACATATAAGCATCAAAACAAAAAATAAATTAAAGAAAATTACCAAATGTTATGTTTTAGATGCTTGATTTTCCTATTCAACTAGATAGCCTGTGACAAATGCAAATGATTAGAAAAGTATCTCGTTGCTCAGTATTAAATACTTGAAGTGATTTAAGAGCAAAAAGTAAATCATAAAAGTTTCTTTTTAAAAAAAAATAGAAATAGTTACTTTATTAAAAAGTGGAGAAAAAATGGAAAACACCTAAAAAATACACTAATAAAACCCGACTTAAATAGTTGTTTCAATAAACACTAGACAAAAAATGAGAAAAAATCTAAAAAGAAAATTAAAAAAATTAGAAAGTTGGCTATTTTATGTTTCAGTAGAAATTGAAGGAAAATGGAAAGAAATTTAATGAAAATGGAAAAAAAATAAAAAAATCGAATGAATATGTGTTTCGGCCAAATCTAATCCAACCGAACCACATTAGGCTAAATACTATTCGGTCGGATTTTATTTGGCCGAATATATCCACATGGTAGGTGACATGGCAGCAAAGTCACCATTTTTTCAAATTTCCAGAAAATTTCAACTTCTACTGAATATTTCTTCAATCAAAATTATTTAAAAAAATAAAATAAAAATACCCTTTTGTAGAACTCATAGTGCTGAATCCAAAAATATATATAGATTTATATTTTGATTAATTTTAATATATAAATATTTTAAAATATTGCAAGTAGGTTGTTCAAAGTCAAAAAGAGGCTCAGTTGAAATTAAATAAAAAATAGTAAATTATCACAAAACAAATTGGAAAATATATGATGCCCTAGAGGAGAGAATCCTCTTCAAAAGGGTATATTTTGTTTTTTGAAAATGAAAATAAATACAATAGTTGACGTCAACTGGAAACTATCAAATTCGGGTTAGTTTGACTTTAAAATGTTATTACGAGAAAAATATACATCAAAATTTCATTTTTTTTTGCATGCCCTAGATATTGAAGTCAACTATCTAAGAAAAAATAAATCAGGAGAAAATGATTTTTTTTTCTAGATTTGTTTCTTGATGTCAACTGAACGTCACTTTTTCTTGAAATTTTTAGCATAACAAAATTTACTTTTAAATTGATAAAAATATATCAATTTTTTTTTTTAAAATTTAAAAAATTATAGGATTAAACTTCAAAAAAAGTTCTACTCATTTTGAAATTCAAAATATAAATACCAATTTTATGTGGTTGAAGTTGAGAAATTTTTCTCATGTTGGCCGATTCCTTTATAAATTGTGACACAGGTTTGTACTTTTACCCTTGACAGAAGAAGAAAAATCGAAGTTCCAAGAATTCTTCACACAACAGAATGGTAATTTTGTCTGGTCATACGCCGACGTGCCTAGGTTGGACCATGAGCTAGTCTTACATCACTTATTGTTGAATCTAGATGTTAAACCAGTAAAGCAAAAACTCCAGAAAATGCATCAACAAATTGCCTTGTTGGTTGAGATAGAACTAAAGAAACTCTTAGATACTGGCTTCATCAGGTCAATTGATTATGTCGAATGGATCTCCAATCTAGTACCTATCACAAAACCAAATGGTCAAATTCGCATATGAACTGACTTTAGGGATTTAAACAAGGCTTTCCCAAAAGATGACTTTCCTCTCCCCAACATTGACATGATCGTGGATCTTACAGAAGGATATGAGATGTTGTCCCTTATAGATGGTTTCTCCGACTATAATCAAATTCATATTGATCCAGAAGACCAACGTAAAGCAACTTTCACTTGTCCATGGGGTACCTATTTGTAACGAACACACTTGTACAATAAATTTAAAACTTTACAATTCAGACACAAAAGTAAGAACAATACCATTTTGATAAAAAAATTTCTTTTCAAAACATAAATAAGAAACATCTTTTGCATCTTTAAACTATTTCATTCCAAATGAAATTACAAAGTAAGAAGAGAATTATACATACATAGCCCGTAGGCTTTTGACACCAATAGAAGTAAGAAGGTCCAGGAATTCGTCCTGTCAAGTCTTGGATCATCAGTCGAGTGTTCGTGGAGGAGAAACATCACTCGGGCGCTTTTCCGCCAACCACAGACTTATAATGCGGTCCCCCGCACAATCATTTTGCAATGAACGGCCCTCCCTTCGAAGAAGAGATTGGTTGGGTAACCTTTAATGACTACCAACTGGACATAGTGCTATGATTCTACAAAACTAGCTTTCGTGCTAACGGCAAATCACAAACTAGGATGTATTTCGGAATCACGGTGAACTGACAGTGTAGTACTACAACTAAATGGTTCCTTACACTACTTTGGCCAAAGTGTTTACGTTCAATGAAGAACATAGGTCCTATGTCACATTCACTTGCCAGGTTCAACTTGACTTGAGGCTATCTTAGTTCTACGCGTAGGTTGGTCTATCGGGGTAGTCCGTACCCTAGACTTCCTACAACAACCTAACTACTGGAATGACGAATATTTTAGCAAGTTACTACAACTAACGCCTTGTTTCAGGATATTCACATCCTAGGAATACAATAACTTAACTAAGTTGTTTAGTATCTGGTTGTAGTATATAACTTGCAAATGTTCTCGATTCAATCCTAGTAACTAGTATCTTATACACAAGCATATGCTCCATATATAGAGCCATTAAATACTATGCAGAATTGCTTTCCATTATCTAATGTAAACCGTACACCAATGACAACAAAAGCCATGAAAAGACTACATACATGAGACAACTTTCACATGTTTAAGAAACTTTTTATTCTTTCTTACTCAATCTTAAGTCAACCAGTTATTCAAACACTTTCCTATTCAGTCATGACTATAATTCAGAGTTTTATCAGATTACTTTAGAATATCAGGAAAATATGTAAAAGTAAGAATTTAGCATGCCTGATTAAGCTTTCCAGAAATTTGGAAGGAAACTCCTTCTCTTGCCTTCACCCAGATGGCTTTCAGCTTGAGTCTTGAAACAATTACCCAACACAACAAACTAGCAATTCCTGATTACTGCTCTCTTATTCAGAGATTACTTCAAACTAGCAATTTTTGACTACTGCTCTCTTATTCAGAGATTTCTTCACATTAACAGAATAAAATTAACAATTTCCTTGCTAAGGCGAATTCACTCTTTAGCTACAAAATGCTCTAGGAAAACTTGATTGTAAATTCGTGAGAATATGAATGCCAAACGCAGGTATTTATAGGATTGATTTTTGAACTGATTTCCTCCTTCTATGGCGCCAGAACTGCCAGCAAGTTGTGGAATGTTTCAAACTAGAAACGTGTTGCATTAAGGCGAGGGTTTCGACCTCCATTTTTGACAGCAATGGTGTTTGTTTCAATTCGAAATTGTTCAGTTTGTTAAAAACGCGACAGCTCTTATTCTGGTGCGTTTTTGCTGCTAGGTTTAGATGACAAGTTTACATTTAAGACTTTTTCCTTGCTCTAATGGCGTCCACATCCATTTTCTTGCTAAGTATGAATCTGTTTGACAGATTCCAAACGTCTGCCCTAACCGCGCGAATCTCCTGCGCGTTTTTCTATTTTCATTCGCCATTTTTATGATTGAGTTCTTTATTTCGAATTTTGCTCAATAATGTTTTAATACATTTCAATACAAATGTGACGCATTTGCTGAAGGCTCAGAATTGAAGTTTAAAAATTCAACGCAATGAAGTATTCTCAATACTTAGAGAAAATCGCGATTTTTATTCTCCTCCACGATTTTGTCTTATAAAATGATAATTCCTATTTCATTTTGATTATAAAACTTTTATTTAAGTATATTTATATATATTTTATTCTATTAAAATATCTACATAATATAGTTTTTAATTGTATAATTATTTAAATTAATAATTTAAATAATATCGTATACCTTTATAAACTATATTATATTTATATTTTAATAAAATATTAATATATAATTATACTTCTTTATACCTGTACATATATAAATTCAGAGGCATAATATCGTTATTATATATAATTCAATCATCATGTTAGCTGTGGGTACGTATACTTGTATATATATTTATATATATATATATTATACGTATAAGTATCCATAAATACATTTATATCGACACATACGTATGGCATATCCATCTGCTTAATACGTTTGTATCGACATGAATGTACTTATGGGTACTTGTACATATCGTATTCGTATGTATATATGTACAAATACACATATCCACCTCTAACCAGAACTTATTACTTATAAGGTTATACTGGCAAGCATCACTTGTTTACACATTCATAAGAAGACACGACTCCTAATGATACTAGACAAGCCTACGGATGACTTACCTTTAACCAGAACAATGACTTAGCTTACTCAGTTCTAAGGTTTGTGTGTATGTCCAGTTGGTATCCATTACTGTTTACCCGACCAAGTTCTTCCCCGAGTGATATCTCTCCTCTGTCTCGAGGTACGAACCTGTTTCCTGCAAATCATGACATGACAACGGAAGTCATTTGCTCAAAACAAGGTAATATACATTAAGCATCGTAGAAAGTTAGAACAACATTATTCCATAACTCAATATGCTAATTTCATTCAAGAATTACATCAATAGAAGCATCAAATAATGAGACAATTATTTAGGACACATTCAATTGATCACAAGAACATTTTAATTTATTCAACAGAAAGATTTAACATTTACAATGTACATCCTATGCAATAGTAGCTATACAATCGGGGTGTAACACTATTTCTGGAATGCCATGCCCTTTGGATTGAAAAGTGTAGGAGCTACATATTAGCGAGCAATGACTACAATATTTCATGACCTAATGCATACCCTAATGGAGGATTATGTTGATGATCTCCTGACAAAGTCCTTAACTAGAGCCGATCACCTAAAAGTTTTAGACAAGATATTTCAACGACTAGAAGAGTACAAGGTCCGTCTCAACCCGAAGAAGTGTGTCTTTGGGGTAAAGTACAAAAAATTATTGGGATACATCATCTCGTAGTGAGGCATAGAAGTTGATCTCGCCAAGGTAAAATACATCATAGACATGCCTCCCCCAAATAACATCAGTCAATAAAGGTCCTTACAGGGGAGACTACAATCTATTAGGAGATTCATTGCTCAACTCGTTGACAAATTCCATCAGTTTCAGTACTTGTTACGTAAAGGGATCCCTTTCATATGGACTAAAAAATTCTAGGAAGCCTTTCAACAAATAAAAGAGTATCTCCTAACACTGTCTATCTTGATGCCACCCATAGATGGAAAGCCCCTCATATTATAGGTATCCACAACCACAACAACACTAGGGGCACCACTTGCTCAAAAGGACCACAAGGAAAAGGAAAGAGAAATCTACTATATTAGCAGGACCTTGGTGGGGTATGAACTCAACTACACTCATATCGAATGGGCCTGCCTTGCAATGGTCTTTGCAACACAAAAATTAAGGCATTACATGTTCAACCACCAAACAAAGTTGGTAGAAAAAAATGATCCACTCAAGTATCTTCTCAATAGAGCAGCGTTAACCGGGCGATTAGAAAAATGGATCATGGTCCTTAGTGAATATGACATCCAATATGTTGAGCGCAAGGCAATCAAAGGACAGGTGATAGCAGATCAACTTGTAGACGCACCAACACAAGAAGAACATCCCCTCATTGCTGATTTTTTGGATGAGTCACTATTCCCTCTTGAGACAAGTAATGTATGGAGGATGTACTTTGATGGCTCCTATACCAATCATGGGTGAGGTGCCGGGCTACTGTTTGTCACCCCATAAGGTGACACGATACCAAAATAGTTTAGAATTGCATTCCCTTGTACAAACAATATAGCAGAATATGAGGCCCTATTAACGAGATTGTGTATGGTGGTCAAGTGGAAGATCAAAAGTATACAGGTCTTTAGAGATTCATAGTTAGTCATCAATTAGGTCAATGATGACTATGATACAAAGGATGAGAAATTGACTCCCTATAAGAAAATGGTTGACAACTTCAAGATTTACTTTGTCAATATTACCTTTTGTCAAATACCCCACATACAAAACAAAGCAGTGAGTGCCATGGAAACCATCAGATCGCTCTTGGACATACCTAACATGTCACAATACAAGATCTTAGTGGAATAGCTATTGGTCCCAACTTTTGACGTCCCAAAATTTGAAATGGTTTGTGAACTTGTTGGTCCCGAGTCACCTTGGTACCTAGACACTTACAATTACCTCCATTCACAGATTTTACCTGATAACTTATCCAATAACCAACACAAGAAATTTATCTGAAAAGCCTCCTATTACGCCATCATCAAGGATACTTTGTACTGATGCACCTTTGAAAATGCCCTAATCTGATGTCTCAATAACATGGAAGCACAAACAACCTTATGCAAAGTGCACCAAGGAATTTGTGGTGCCCATTCCAGTGGTCCTACCTTATCCAAAAAGATTATATGACTGGTATACTATTGGCTGATCATGGAATAAGATGCATACCGATTTGTTAAAAGATGCAGAGAATGTCAAGTTCATAGTGATCTCATTCATGCTCTGGAATAGCAACTACGACCCATCACTTTTCCTTGGCCTTTTTCTCAATGGGGACTCAACCTTGTGGGAAAAATCCACCCCACTTCCTCAAATGGCCATATGTTCATTATAACTGTCACCAAATACTTTACCAAATGGGTAGAGGTCATCCCCCTTACCTATATCACCAGAATTTTTTTTGCAAAGTTCATTCTTAATTATATCATTTTCTGATATGGTATCCATAGTCCATAATCACAAACAATGGTCATCCCTTCAAAAACCAAGATGTCGACGAACTGTGCAAACAATTCCACATCCTGCACCATTTTTCTACTCCCTACTACCCACAGGGCAACGACCAAGCTGAGGCATCCAATAAAACCATTATTAAAATCCTTTAGAAAATTTTTAATGATGCTGGTTGTGACTGGCACATTCAACTCAACCCTGCCTTATGGGCATATCGAACTAGCATTTGTACTCCCACTGGAGCCACCCCATATTCTCTAGTCTTTGGTTCAGAGGCTATTCTCCCAATTGAGGTCGAAGTCCCCTCTCTATGAGTGTCCATGAAAGGGTTAATCAATGATGAAGAGTACATGATATCTAGGATGCATGAGCTAGAATGAATAGATGAGCGAAGATAGAAAGATCTGATCCACTTACAAGCATATTAGAACTGTCTTTGTAGAAGTTACAAGCGGGTCCTGGTCAGACATTTTAACATTGGCGACTTGGTACTAATGCAAAATCCCAAAAACCAGGTAGAGTGAGAGAAACCTAGTATGTTTGAGCCTAACTGGCTAGGCCCTTATGTCATCACAACTTCCTTCGGTTCTAACACATATCAATTGTCCACTCTAGAGGGAGAACCATTATCTGGGCCTATTAGCAACTTGCACCTGTGAAAATTTTACACATAGCTTCAGAAAGCTTTGTTGAAACCACAATATACAAAAAAAAATAGTAAAGAGAAATAATCCATCCAACAGTGAAAACCATCTCAATGGTGCTTTGGATAAGTACCATGGTGAAAACCTAAAAAACATGCACCATGTGTAGACAATCTTCGCTCTGTCATCTATTATCACTTCACATGGTCTTTACACCTTCACCCATACTAATACAACTATTCCTCCTTCATTCCATGACAACCACAATATAGGTAGTTGCTAATTCTATAACTTGAGATCGGTTGACGTTCACAACATACCATGGAAAATCATAATTCTATAACTTGAGATCAGTTGACGTTCACAACATACCATGAAAAATCATTCTTACCATCCAATCCCACATAGTACCTGACTGGGGGAAAATACCTAACACCTATTCTTGGCGAAATAAAGCTCTAGATCTTCAGGTCCTAACACACTAGAAAAAATAAATTTTTTTTTTAGAAAATGTGTCAAAAATGCAAAAAACATTCGAAAAATGTCAAAATCCCTAAAAATCATAAAATTTCCTAAAAAAATCCCTAAAAAGCCTGCAAAATCATCAAAAATCCAAAAAAAAGAGTCATTTGAATATGAGTCTGACTTTTTTTTAGTTGGGTTGAACTACGTTGTCTCTTCGGATTTGCTACATAGGCAAGGCTCATCTTAAATGAGACCCCGTGACATTGAGTCAATCCTTTTGGGTTTAGTCAAAGAATAAAATCATGAATTAATCTTTGTCAAATAAAGCAAAGTCAGGTTGTGTTGAACTGTGAGGTCTTCACGTGTATAACGTAGGAAAGGCCATCAATTGATGAACCCTCGAGGCCACACTAGGTCAGTCCTTTAGGGTTCATCACATTTAGTATTACACAAGTCAGATGTCTTCCAATAAACAAATCTTTTTTAGTCAGTCCTGTCGGTCAAAGTATGGTTGAATTACGTGGTCTCTAAGTGCATGAAATAGGAAAGGCCATCAATCGATGCATCCATGAGGCCCTAGATGTCATTCCTCTTAGGGTTTTTCATGTCGGTCATATCACATGGTCATACATTGAGCAACTCGAACGCAAGGTCAAAAACGACGCACAATCCAACCAGTCAAAAATCAGTCTAACATCAAATTTATCAAATCAGTCATTTAAGAGTCTTTAAGATGTGTCCTTCTTGACGTCAGAATTTTTTTTGTCAACCAATTTATTCAGGATATGTATTTCATGAATC
Organism: Sequoia sempervirens; assembly: GCA_007258455.2. Taxonomy (NCBI): domain Eukaryota; kingdom Viridiplantae; phylum Streptophyta; class Pinopsida; order Cupressales; family Cupressaceae; genus Sequoia; species Sequoia sempervirens. The sequence continues at coordinate 433,686,795 of VDFB02000015.1, read as the reverse complement.
AACATCAAATCTATCAAATCACCCATTTAAAAGTCTTCAAGATGTGTCCTTCTTGACGTTAGAATCTTTTCTGTCAACCAATTTATTTAGGATATGTCTTTCTTGAATCAACATCAAATCAATCAAATCAATCACTTAAGAGTCTTCAAGATGTGTCCTTGAAATCATACTCTTTCCTGTCAACTACGGGTCTTCAAGATGTGTCCTTGATGTCAGACCCTGTCATGTCATCTATTCAGGATGTGTCCTTCCTGAATCCCAACCCTGGCAGTAATCAAATTCAACATTGCAATCTTCTTTAGGATGTGTCCTTCCTAAAGAGTGACCAGTCAACCTTGGCAAAAAAACAAAGATCTGATACACATGTGTCTCGACAAGAATTTTTCATTTATTTTCAATGATTTGATATGACCATGTAACTAGTCACCTCGATGATGTCCTATGATTGATTTAGAGGAGCGACAATGTTACATGAGCATATCTTGATTTTTGACTGATTATCTTATCTTTTTGAAGTTTTCATGTCACTAGCCACCTCAAGGATGTCTTGACAACATGATTTAGAGGAGCAATGACATATCATGATGATTGTCTTATCTTTTCAAAGCTGTCATGTCACTAGCCACCTCAAGGATGTCCTGGAAATAGGATTTACAGGAGCAATGACATTTCATGACACATTTTTTTTGGATTGTTGTTTGTGGTTTGTCTCGACAAAAAGATTGGGAAAAATTGGGTTCCTAAGTATGAGTGATGACAATCCTTGTCTGTGACTATTTGTTTTTAGCGAAGGCATGACATTGCACACCATTGGTCTACCTCATATCATGGTGTTTCTTGTTCGTTGCAATAAACCACCCAATGATGATTAAAATGCAAATGCTTAGTATAATAATGACAACAAAGTGATGACATATCTTTCTTTCACACTAACATAAATCATCTTCAAGCAACACTCTTCTTCCATCACATCTAGATGGTGTACTATGACACACAAAAATCACCTACATTCATTACAATATCAGAGTAGCATGCATCTTACATCCACATCCATTTTGCATAAGGAATTAAGAACATCAAATCATTATCATTAACATTTGCATAACATGATAAATATATAGATAACACAATGCATACAATGACTATATATCATAACGCATATATGCATCCATTACATCATAAATCAAGTACATCAATCATAATTAAAAGCATACATCATCATCATCACATAAGCATGAATGATAAAAGAATCATCATTACATCACATAAACAACCACATCATATAATCGTTGTAAAAAAAAATGCATCGCACATATATATATATGTGTGTGTGTGTGTGTGTGTCATAGTATAATATCCAAGATCTGTATATAAAAAATGGAGCTCATAGGCTCTACAATCATAATACAGTGTCTAGAATATATAAGCATGTCCCTATGCCAAACTCCCACCACTCTATTGAGAAGAGTGAGGAGGTGACTGACGGGGAGTGCCTAAAGATCACTGTGCTAACGGGGGCCTATCATAAGGTCCTAGCCTGCGAGGTCCTAAGACACCACCACTGCTCTAGGATCTACTATGTTACTGCCGGCTACATGATCTATTGCTAAGAACTTGAGAAGCACTGGGAGACCATCTCTCAGGAGGTACCTCCTGCTCATACAAATCCCTATAGTATCACTATCGCTCGCTATCCCTGACCAACTCTCAAGCCATATCCGTAATTAGTCCACTGCAAAGAGTCGAGAACTCTACAAATATCTGCTCTGTCTTCTGCCTCCACGCCACTGCCTGATCCCTGTCTAGATATGCATTGTCCCTCTCTAGATGCATCACGTATCTCTCTGCGGACAAAGCCCTAACTTGCTCCTCCAAAGCCACTACCCTGGCCTCCAAATCAGCTAGTCGCTGATCTACGAGACCCTCCTCCTCTTGCACTGGTCTCTCCCCCTCATCCACATCCCACTCCTCTACAATCTGGTCTCGAAGCTCTCTCTCCTTGTCTCCCATCTCCTCCTCGGGTAAGTCCTCCACATCCTGGTATTCGACCTATAATAACTGCAGGGAATCCTACTCTGGAATCTCGACCTTGGCCTCCACCCTAATTGCCTCCTCTCCAGTGGCCTCCTCCTCACTAACGACCTCCTCCTCTCCACCCGCCTTCTCCCCATATGCCTCCTCTCCAACGACCTCCTCCTCACAAACAACCTCCTCCTCTCCACCTGCCTCCCCCATGGCTACCTCCTCTCCCTCCCCCTCACCCTCATGGATGGGTGACAATGCTCTACCTCGACCTCTACCGCCTTGTCGACCTCATCGACCACCCCTCCCACCTCCTCCTCTACCATCATCACCTCCACCTCTTCCACCTCTTGCACCTCAACCACCGCGACCACCCCCTCTCCCACCACGTCGACCTTGTGGGGCTGTACCTCGACACTCTATAGGCGCTGGATGATCAGGATCTATGTATGGAACAAGTCTATGTTGTTCCCTCCAAGTATTGAAGGATACTATTGTACCAACATCCGCTGGCCCACCCCTCCATGCCCACTGCACTGGTTGCAGAGCATCAATATCTACCTCTTCCATCGCTACAGGAATCATGTTCCCCCATAGGGGAACCTCCCTCAAAGATCTGGAAAACTCAGTGTGACCCCATGGCTCATCGTGAACCTCACCAAACTGCTAGAGCACTCTATCTGGTAAGTATCTCTCAATGATATGCATAACATCAATAATCCTCCCAATCAGACACTGTGTCTATCGGCAAAGAGCCAAGTGTCGATCCTCATCTTGTAGTTGTGTGCAGTCCAGGTATGATCTCCAAATAAACTATACAAGAATATCAATCGCACGTCTCCACTATCCAATATCTCCAACATGCATTTGTGTAATCACACCAACATACCGAAATATGTACGAGGATCAGTCATCTAGCTAATGTACAACTGGTGGACAAAAAAACCACAAATGTGCTCCCAAGCCCAAATCATCAGTAAAGTGGTCCCACAGCTCATGGACTGCGCCTCTTTATAGTCTATGTCATGTAAATGGAAGTATAATATCGCCAGTAGATAGGGACCCTATGCATACACAACCTGTCTCTCTAACATCTCCACTAACATCTCTCCCCACCCCATCAGAAACCCATGCCCTCGGTGGTCTGGCAGTATGATCCCACCGATAAGAGTACACAACACACAGTTAATCTGCTCGTATCTCTCTACCAGCATATGCCATCTGATCTTGTAGTGATCAATACAAAGCTATCTAACATCGTTGTACAAATAGTATCAAGTTATCTCACTGTAACCCCTTTGAGTATCATAGCAGACCCTCTCACCCCTGATTAGAAATTTGAGTATCCTATACAAATCCTCCAATGTCACTGTCGCCTCTCCTATGGGAAAATGGAAAGACGAGGTCTCTGAATTCCATCAGTCAACTAGTGCAATGAGAATCCCTCAGTTTTCTTGGATATTGGGTATAAATGTCACATGGTGAAGTCCAAGATGCCATATCAAATGTTTCTATGCACTAGTCATCTAGTCTTGCAATCTGTAAGTGGCCAACCTTGACTCCCGGGTGTATATCGAATCCAAAATAATCTGCAAATGTGTAACACCATATCTTGTGTCAAAAACAAAAGGCTAATAAATGCGCATCATTCAAAATACAAAGCCAATTTTACACTTCAAAAGTTCAAAAAAATTGACAGCCAAATGCATCACACAAGGACATATGCATCACACTATTCTGCAAATGCGACTCACCATGCAAATGTGTCATTATCCCTAGCATATGTGACTTACTAAAAAAAATATGGTGCACAATCATGCAAATGCATCAATTTCCAAAAACACACAACAATCCCCCCGCATTTTTCGTAAATGCCTCGTATTGCAGATAGATGCATCACATACAAACACATTAACGACACACAAGAAGCGACACATGTGAAAAATGAAATTTAACATCCTAGAAATGCATGAAAATTAAAACTTCAAAAGTTGGATTTGGGTTACATACCAGGTATCCTACATCGGCCGACCATCGGAAGGTCCTGATGTGATATCCACAGTGCTCAGAGTAGGGAATGAGAGACATTTTGCAAGATGGCTCTAAAGCAAATCACAAGTTTTCAAACTCCAAGGGTGAAAATGATTTAACTTTTTACCCAATTTCTATTTATACCTAGGGGTTTTTAGGGTATTCATTGAAGCATAATATACTGGACGCACTATTTGGACATTTCCAATGACCATTTCCCTTACTAAACCTCGCCGAAACTAATTTCTTTCGCCACCACCGAACTTCTAGCTATCCAATTACTTAATCGAGACAATTTCCAATTTCTTTTTGACTTTTTAAAAAATTCATCAGTTTTCTCGAGGGGGCATACCTTTACCTATTTCACACCGGTGCATGACTAGGGAATGTTATTCATTTTTCTTTGGCACAATGTCGAAATAACATTATGTCAAAGAGGGGCAAAATGTAGACACTGAAAAATGACTTAGGCCTGCGACTGCATTTTTTATTATCAATTCAAGATACCCACAAAATGATTAAATGAAATTTTATCATTTAATTATAACTTAACATCGCATTTCTTCTAATTAATTAAATAGTTTTAACCATTTAATTAATTCATTTTCATTATTCTTCTAAAATTGATTAATTAAGTAAATTACATTAATTTATCTTAATTACGTTGCTAATTAATTCTAATATCTTCTTTTGATTAATTAAAAATAAGTTTCATAAATTAATTTAATTACGTCACTTAAATTAAATCATATTCTCCCACATTTAATTAAATAAATATTTATTTATTTATTTAATTATTCTATCTTCTCATCTAAAGTTCCTTCATAAATTGAATAATTCATTTGATTATTTGATCATGTATAAACACTTCCTCCACAAATTAAGGAATTAATTTAATAATTGATTCTTCTATTTGAGCACATGTCTCCTACATTTTTAATTAAATAATCTCATGCATAATTCTCTCCACTTCTGACTAACACTCTCTCAATTCACTTAGCTAACTAATCTATCACCACTTTTGACTCACACTCTCTCTCAGTTATATCACTTAACTATTCAATCAACCTCCCGTACAACCAGTTGACTAACCAATCAAATCACTTAACGTTTCAATCAATCTCTCAATCAAATCACTTAATTGTTCAATCATGTCCTCACACTCGATTTGGACCATTCAAACTCAAATCAATCTCGACCGTCGAATTTGTGAAGCTTCTATAAAAGAAGCTTTTTAACTCTATTTTTGGTAATCACAATCTTCACAGTTTTTCTGTCATATACTTACAGGCGAATATTGCATACTCATGATATTAGGGAATATTAACCATTTCAAAGAAAAGTTGAGAAGGATAATGGGGATGAGTCAAGCAAGCATTTGAATTAGATGACATTGTTCTAATTTATTGAATTCTTTTGTTGCATTGCACTTTATTATTGATTTGGGGAATCTTAGCATGATCTAGGCAATTGGTGATTGTTGTCGCTGTTTATACATCCTTATTCCTGTTTATTTTCCCATCTCACATTTATAAATATATATATTTATATATGTATCTATACATATATATATATATATATGTCAATACTTATACATATACATGTATATGTATACTAATATATACATATACATATACATATACATATATATACATATACATATACATATATATACATATACATATACATATACATATACATATACATATATACATATATATATATATATATACGTATACATATACATAGATATATATATATATATCTCTATATATATACCATATATACCACTATATATACTATACCACCTCTCACCATATACATACATATTTGTCTATATTTATATATACATATATACATATATATACATACTCTATACATATACATATATACATACATACATATACATATACATACATACATATATATATATATATATACATACATACATATACATATACATATATATATATATACATACATACATATATATACATATATATATATATACATACAAATATATATATATATATATATATATATCTCATTTTAATGAAGTAGGCATACATTCAATACACAAAAGAATATGAAAAGATAATCTTCACATAATAATAATATATTATATATATGTATATATCACTCCTCTATTAAGCATTTATGCTTATGTGTGTATTGTGCATATATATATATACTATTTAGCAACATGATAGTCAAATGATCCATTCAATATCCGAATGATCATGACCTACATGACTAAAGCGTCATATCAATCCTTTATATACATATATGCATCTCTATACATATGTCATCATACTCATATTGACATCCCATTATATCCATCGTACGCGTATGTTGACATATGCATATATATGCATATATCCCAATACTCATTCAACCACACAAACAAGCACAGTAACATGAAGAAGGATTCACAAGCTCAAACATTTAAACATCATTCAAGAATGCATTCAATAGTAATCAAGACCCTCACTAATGTAGACACATTACATTAAGGATGACTTACCTACTTCCCACATAATAACCCAACTCAATTATTCTATTGTGGTGTGTGTAAGCTTAGATAGGATACATTAATAGTTACCTGACCAAGATCTTCTCTTGAGTGATACTTCCCCTCTGCTTGGAGGAATGAACATATACCTGTATCCATATTCTTAAAATATGCCCAAGGTAGTCAGCTATTCAACAAATATGCATTTCACATAATACATCTCCATAGTTAGAATATTAATTCAATAACCATCCGGTTCACACATATGCATTTCTTCATATAACATTAAATGAAATAACGTTCATTCATGTAACACCCCACCACGCAAACCCCATAGAACAATAAAATATCAAATAATTATAGCACAACTTTTTTTTTATAAAGTAAGCTAATATGAGTGATTAGTTAACACGCGTTACTAGAAATGAGACCATACAAATGTATGTAACAACTAACTAGTCCCCTAGGGTTGCATGACTGCATTATATTATATCCTTCACTATTATGAACTTAATTATAAATATTTCCATAGATACAACACCACAAAAGATCATATATTATGAACCAATAACCACATAATAGTACCAAGGGTCTATATACATTGCATAGATGATAAACATCGATCAGTGAACATAAGATAATGCAAAATATTACATTCATAACATTTTAATATTAAGATACATCGTTCAAGGATTAAATCAATACAATCGAGCTTCCCAACATGAATGGGAATAGTACAATAACCATTGATATGAATGAATACAAGGCATCAAAACTGGTTCCAACTGTAGTACAACTCTGGAGTCACTGTAAATGGTACATCTCCGCACATCTCAATCTTCGGATGGGGACCCAATGGGGTGCATAGCACGTTCCACTCGACCATGTGGACCCTAAGGCCCACCCCCCGTGCTAGGAGATGACAAGAATTTCCCACAACATACAACAATCAAATAAACAAGGTTAGTAAGACTCCATGACAAGAGTAACAACAAACACAAGACACATCTACTTCCAGAGATACAAGCACAACAAGAGGGTAACAACAAACATACAAGGTTGCTAAAGCGTGGAGTGTCATCACATAAGCTGAACATGGGTTACACAATGTAGATCTTCATAGGTTATCACCCCCCTACCTGGTTAAACCATGACAACCTCAACCGATCCCCAACCCCTATTCTCTCTCATGCGAGATCAACATACCTTTCAAGAGGACAAGGTAGTTGATCTTTGCCATTCCAGGCCTTCCCACTCATCTCATGCCTAAGCGAGCACTTGAGCCATGAGTGAGGCTAACTTATCTGGATTAAGGTGAGATACTACCCAAACCCCCCCTAATTAATTATTAGGTTATCATTGATTAAGGAAACACTCAATGAGTTACCTGTACAACACTTTGTGTGCCGACCCCCATTGAGAGCCACTCCCCCTACTAGCAAAAAAAAAAACTCAATCACAACTGGTTAAGCCAGCTTGCACCAACTAGCAAAACCATAAAAATATACACATAAAACGAGGCATGCAACACCTCCCACAAGATCTTCATAGTAAAAAAATCTCCACAGTGCAAGGCTTAAACCCACATGAATCAATATAGCATCAAGTGTTAACAAAGACTCATATTGAAATCCAAAAATAAACTTGATATGGGTTACCCAATGCGGATCTTCCTAGGTTGTCGGCCCCCATCCTGGGTTACCCAGGTAGCCTCACCAAATCCCCGACCCCCATACAAACTCATGAAAATAAAACCATACTCCCCTCTAACCTCTGGAAGACTCTCAAAATAATAACATCAGGGTTCCCCCATCAAGAAAATATGACAATAACAAGATCTCAAAGAACTATTTGCAATCCATAATTTATGAATCAACAAGTATAAAATAGTGAGTTGACACATCTCAATGAAATCTCCAAACTCAGTCCAACTAACAAAATCAATTTGATACCATATCAACCACAAAATTCAAAATCCCCTCATTAACCCTTAGCCACAAAAGGATCCCTCTACGAAACAAGAACCAAAATCATCACCATGCCACAATCAACCATAATAACCAACCACAAATTGAACCAACAGTATACCATGATTGTAAGCAATAACATTTTAGCCATGAACTCAACGAAAGATTGCAAATGGAAACAAAATAAAATAGGTTACTCACTTGATCAAATTAACGATTGTGTAATGATATTTCAAGGTGACTCTATTATCAATGAAACAATCACTTCAAAACCCTAATATTAAAATTTCAACTATAAAATCACACTATAATGACCCTATCGTAACTACTCATTTCACATAACAAATTCAAGGACATAGACATAAATATAAAAGTATCAAACACCTATTTACTAAGTAAATCACGAAGAGAAACTCATTAAACAATTAAGAACATAACCAACCAACAAAGAAGTATTATACTTTGCTTATTTAATAAAAGCCTTCCATTTTAACGATAAGACAATCTACTTTCCCTCTATTTCAATTAAGAAATAAGAAATAAATTGATTCTTCTAACAATTTAATGTTTCTAATTTCCATTACTTACTATAATCCTCAAATTTAAAACGGGAGAACATTCTTTGCTTAACATTAAATACTCAAATAACTATTCTTAGTTACAACCTTGATATAATTAAATATATCTATATATCTAGTATATATATACATAAATGTTTATATAAATATAACTAAATCCTTCAATTTCTAAATATAAGATCATACAAATAGTTCATACTCACTAAAATACAAAATTATAAATAAATTCATCATTATAATTACCAAACAATTCTTAACTTTCTATTAATATAAAATGAATTAATTTAACATAAATACAAGAAAATTTATAAAATTCTCATTTAATATATCAAATTTCATCTTAGCATTTTACTTTTAAATTGAAATCGTGTACCTTATAAACTCAACTAACTAATTTCCTATATATCGTTATTGTTATTATCTTGACCTATGTATAATACCTTATCGATCCTATGCTCATACTTCTCAAAATATCTTAACTCAATATCTATTCTCAACTTATAATGTAATATTTAAATAACTGTATGCATTTATCTTCACATATATATATATATATATTTTAAAGTAAATCGAACTCTTAGAGATCATATGCATCGAATACCTAACATTAGAATTGACTTGGTTTATCTAATAATACATTAGTCAATATTTAATTTTCTTATAATTATAAAATCCATTACTTATGAATTATCCCCAATTATTCGACTGCATCTAAAGATACATATATAAATATATAGTTGTTTACACGATAATAAATCAAATTATTGAGTGGCCTGTAAATATACATATATCTACCTTCATCTAGAAACATACAACAATAAATAAATACTCTCATACAAACACACACACACACAAATATATATATATATATATCATATTCCAAAACAATACTGTAATGCATAGAAAACTGAATATACAGAGGGATTCTATTAGACTTAGAAATATTGACAGGTTTAGAAGACGAGGGCTGCACGACTAAGAGAGGAGAGGTGGCGTGCATGGCACAACCGTAAGGGGGCTGAAATAGCCTCCGAACAAAAGAAATCCTTAGATACTTGTATAAATTCCATTTTCCAAAAGGATGAGAATCAATGATGCAAGAGAATTTGTTCTAAGGGATGGGAACCAATTCCATCATTTAAAACAAATACAAATTTCTTATGGATATTATTAGTGATGCTAAATGAAACAATTTGATAAAATGGCTCACACTAAAATCTTAATAGCAATCTCGAAGCATGTAACTGGCTGTCCCAAGAGATGCAAGAGAGAAGAACTCAAATCTTAGTGAATAACTGAGTACACATATATGTATATATTCAAATATATCTATTTCCCTATGGCCGATTGGCAAGCTACAGGCAGATCCATAATTGGGAAGTTGAAAGGTTCAACCAAAAAAGGAATGACGAATATTACCCAGCTACATAATCATTGTTACAAGGTGATGGTTAGCATTGCACTGGTGTAAAGCCAAATTCCACAACCATCTAGCGTCCTCTTTTCCCGCACCTAAATATGAGCTTTGAAACAGGGAAAGTCATGCATGCAGACTATGGTAACCCCAAGGATGCAAGAATGTAGAATGTGGAAGCCTAGGCAAGGCATGTGCTTTGATAGACAAAAAACCTCAAGGGGTCGTGGTCGCATGGAATGCATTGATCGTAGACTAAGCACAAAACATATTAGCAAGGGAGCTCACAAAAGCATTGAATTATAGAATCACTCTCGAACACATTCTAACATTCTAAACTTTTCCCGTGCTCCAGGCGCATGTAGCCAAAGAGGTTTAGTAGAGGAGGCTGCACCTACATCATGCATCAACAACCTTTATTGTATTACGAATACAGTTGATCATTAGAGCTCATGGCTGAGATAGGTTAGAGGGCTTCATAATCTTTCAAGCAATTGCTTATGGCTATATTCATGGAAAGAATTAAAAATCAGTAAGGTGAATGCCATGGATTGTATGGTATCTTGGAGCTAATAAAATAATGAAGTCTAAAAGAAATCGGTTGGAAGGTTGAGTAGATTCAGAATCGTGCCCTTTCAAAAAGAATCATAGCCATGCACAAAGATGTTTGAGGAAACAGACTCCTAATCAATAGCGATATGTATATTTATATGCAAATCAATACATGCAGTGAGGTAAATAACTATTTGGAAGAAAACATACACATGCAGCACAGACAAAACGATAACAAGTAATTTTAGATCTAACCACAAAGACATTCCAACATCTGATTCAAGAGACCAGGCAAAATTCAGGGAGCGATAGAACCTAAGATCCAAGCTGGTTGAAATGACATTCTAGTGCCAAGTCCAATCCCCACGGCCGCAACGACCTTATCGAATTCCAACCATTGTTCCAAAATCCTTCAGAAAACAATTATCCTATATCCAGTAATTCACAGATTATCCTTGCAAAAACCCCGTTTTCAAAATTTTTTTCCCCAAATGATTGAACTGGAAACATATTAAAGAATCTCCCCACCCCAAAAACAACTGCTAATTAATAACCAATAAGAAAATTTGTCTTATTTCCAAAACAACTATAGATAAAATATCAAAAATCTCCAATATGCTTTCGATTACTTTTTCAATGATTAGTTTGAAGCTGTGCATGGACTCGAATGGAAAAACCTTCTATCCTTTCAATTGATTTTACAAATAGTTCAAACCTATCACCTTCTTATTTATTTAATCTAATAATTTAGTAATCAATTCCGCATAATTCCCTCTTACAAAAATAATATATTAATTATTATTTTAATTCTAATTTTATTTAAATTACCTCATAAGCAATTTTAATTTGATTAACTCATTACACAAAACCATTTAAAATATTAATTTCACCACATATTTCGTTAACACAATAAACAACGAAATCACAAATAAACACTTGAATGTCAAGGACAACCAATTTGGAGGGGCACTACATCCCCCCCCTAAGCTTCGACTTACTCCTAGAAGTCGTAAAGTAAAGTACAACATATGTAGCCATAAGCAACATCACCACAAACAACCACGTGACAACACAATTAAATTAGTTAACGTGTAAAACCAAACAAGACCACTGACAAGGATAACAAACTAAACAAACAGGTTACCATACAGGTACTCATCCTCATCAGGGATGATGATGAGGTTGGGGACCTTCTTGTCAACTTCATTTTTCCACATCATACCCATTGCATTTTATAAGGCACGCTCGGACCTGAAAGTGCAGGTGGAGACAATGCCTAGTACCTGCAACCTGCATCAAACAAGATGGCGAGCATATACATGTATATCAAATACAAAAAAACCATGAGAGGAAGTCACAGTGTAACAGGGCGCTCACAAATGAGCGATGCTACTGTCCCTCTCACCAAGATTTCAAACAATAACTACATCATCAAGTACAATAAATACATCATCAAGTAGCACTAATTACATCATAATCATCATCATATAGGAATCACTAATCAATTCATAACAAGCATAGTATTGAGTCCACATAATAAACATAACCAATTCAATTCAAACGCAACAACAAATTCCATAAATCACCATAACACGAGCATCAGTAAAGAAAGTCATGATCATCCAAGTCAACTAAACTATCAACCAATCAAAATAAAATGGTGAAACTACCACCAACATAGTCTCAAGGTACACAACACATCATACAAGTATCAATGTCAAGAAAAAACATGAGAGGCAAAAAAAAGGTCCATAATGCATCTTCGGTAGGAAGAATATTGGTGCATTGCGCACTACACTGAGGGTCCTATCCTTTCCATCAGTTTATTGCACCATTGGACCGACACCACCTAAGGACAAACTTAGGTTGCTAAGTGAGAATGACAGAAGGGTGAAAACCTAAACTCAAGAGTCTAAACACAAGGTTAACATAATGGGCTCATGGTACCCAGTGTATGAACCTATGCTCTGATACCATTATGTAACACCCCGCCACGCAAACACCAAAGGACAATAAAATATCAAATAATTATTGCACAATTTTATTTTTTAAAGTAAACTAATATGAGTGATCAGTTAACATGCGTTACTAGAAATGAAACCATACAAATGTATGTAACAACTAACTAGTCCCCTGGGGTTGCACGACTGCATTACATTGTATCCTTCACACTTATGAATTTAATTATAAATATTTCCATAGATACAACACCACAAAAGATCATATATTATGAACCAATAACCACATAATAATACCAAGGGTCTATATACATTGCATAGATGATAAGCATCCATTAGTGAGCATAAGATAATGCCAAAGATTACATTCATAGCCTTTTAACATTAAGATACATTGTTCAAGGATTACATCAATACAATCAAACTTCCCAACATGAACGAGAATAGTACAATAACCACTAATATGAATGAATACAAGGCATCAAAACTAGTTCCAACTCTGGTACAACTTTGGAGTCACTGCAAATGGTACATCTCCACACATCTCAATCTTCAGTTGGGGAACCAATGGGGTGAATAGCACATTCCATCCAACCATGTGGACCCTAAGGCCCACCCCCCATGCTAGGAGATGACAAGAAGGACCCACAACACACAACAATCAAATAAACAAGGCTAGCGAGACTCCACGACAAGAGCAACAACAAACACAAGACACATCATCTTCTAGAGGTACAAGCACCACAAGAGAGGAACAACAAGCATACAAGGTTGCTAAAGGGTGGAGTTTCATTACATAAACTCAACATGGGTTACCCAATGCAGATCTTCATAGGTTACTGGCCCCCTACCTGGTTAAACCCTGGCAATCTCAACCAATCCCCGACCCCCATTCTCACTCATGAAAGATCAACATACCTTTCAAGAGGACAAGGCAGTTGATCTTTGCCATTCCAGACCTTCCCACTCACCTCAAGCCTAAGCGAGCACTTGAGCCATGAGTGAGGCTAACTTATTTGGATTAAAGTGAGATACTACCCAAACCCCCACTAATTAGTTATTAGGTTATCACTGATTAAGGAAAATCTTAATGAGTTAATCGTACGCCACTTTGTGCGTCGACCCCCATTGAGAACCACTCCCCCTACTAGCAACACAAATAGACTCACAGTCACAACTGGGTAAGCCAGCTTGCACCAACTAGAAAAATCATAAAAATATACACATAAAGTGAGGCATGCAACACCTCCCACAAGATCTTCATATTAAAACAATCTCCACAATGCAAGGCTTAAACCCACATGAATCAATATAGCATCAAGTGTTAACAAAGACTCATCCTGAAATCCAAAAATAACCTTGATATGGGTTACCCAATGTGGATCTTCCTAGGTTGCCGAACCCCATCCCGGGTTACCTAGGTAGCCTCACTGGATCCCTGACCCCCATACCAACTCATGCAAATAAAACCATACTCCCCTCTAACCTTTGGAAGACTCAAAATACTAACATTAGGGTTCCCCCATCAAGAGAAGACGACAATAACAAGATCTCAAAGAACTATTTTCAATCCACAATTTACGAATCAACAAGTATAAAATAGTGAGTGGCAACATCCCAACGAAATTTCCAAACTCGGTCCAACTAACACAATCAATTCGATACCATATCAACCATAAAATTTGAAATCCCCTCATTAACCCTTAGGCACAAAAAGCTCCCTCTATGAAACAAGAACCAAAATCATCACCATGCCACAATCAACCATAATAACCAACCACAAATTGAACCAATAGTATACCATGATTGTAACCAATAACATTTTAGCCATGAACTCAATGAAAGATCACAAATGAAATTGAAATAAAATAGGTTACTCACTTGATCAAATTAATGATTGTGTAACGATATTTCAAGGTGACTCTATTATCAATGAAACAATCACTTCAAAACCCTAATATTAAAATTTCAACTATAAAATCACACTATAATGACATTATCATAACTGCTCATTTCACATAACAAATTCAAGGACATAGACATAAATATAAAAGTATCAAACACCTATTTACTAAGTAAATCACAAAGAGAAACTCATTAAAAAATTAAGAACATAACCAACCAACAAAGAAGTATTATACTTTTCTTATTTAATAAAAGCCTTCCATTTTAATGATAAGACAATCTACTTTCCCTCTATTTCAATTAAGAAATAAGAAATAAATGAATTCTTCTAACAATTTAATGTTTCTAATTTCCATTACTTACTATAATCCTCAAATTTAAAACGAGAGAACATTCTTTCCTTAACATTAAATACACAAATAACTATTCTTAGTTACAACCTTGATATAATTAAATCTATCTATATATATATATATGTTTATATAAATATAACTAAATCTTTCAATTTTGAAATATAAGATCATATAAATAGTTCGTACTCACTAAATACAAAATTATAAATAAATTCATCATTATAATTACCAAATCAATTCTCAACTTTCTATTAATACAAAAAGAATTCATTTAACGTAAATACAAGCAAATTTATAAAATTCTCATTTAATATATCAAATTTCATCTTAGCATTTTACTTTTAAATTGAAATCTCGTACCTTATAAACTCAACTAACTAATTTCCTATATATCCTTATTGTTATTATATTGACTTGTGTATAAGACCTTATCGATCCTATGCTCATACTTCTCAAAATATCTTAACTCAATATCTATTCTCAACTTATAATGAAATATTTAAATAATTGTATGCATTTATCTTCATGTATGTATATATATATATTTTAAATTAAACCAAACTCTTAGAGATCATAAGCATCGAATACCTTACATTAGAACTGACTTGGTTTATCTAATAATAAATTAGTCATTTAATTTTCTTATAATTATAAAATCCATTAATGAATTCTAAAAGAAATCGGTTGGAAGGTTGAGTAGATTCAGAATCGTGCTCTTTGAAAAAGAATCATAGCCGTGCACAAAGATGTTTGAGGAAATGGACTTCTAATTAGTAGTGATATGCATATTTATATGTGTGCGAACCCTTTTCCTAGTACCTGCAAAACAACATGAATAAACGAGTTAGACAAGGAATTACAAGCTAAAAGAAGGATTCCCCATGAAATCCATTTACAAATCAAAATAGGAAAGAAAACAAGCAAGAACACAAAGAAAATGATAAAAACTAGATTCAATCCTAATTCAAATAGCAAACACTTGATCCCATGGGGGAATTGGTGCCAATTTGATGTGAAAATTGGCCCTTTCCCAATTCCTATGATGCAAGATTCGAATGTTGAAGAGATTGTTGATCCACTTTTGATGAAAAGATGAGAACTCCAAGACAAATCTGCTAAAATCCTAACTAGGAATTCGAATGATGTATGGAAATGGCTAAGCATTTTAGCATGGTAATTTTGCTTGGATTGTGGATGATGAAATGAGGAGAGAAGCTCTTCATTTATAGGATTTCAAGATGGATGAAAGTCCAAATTTGAGCAATGTGGGACTAACTTTCATCCAATGATATGGTACCACTTGTCAAGCTATGAATAGATGATGATTGTGCAAGATTTGGGGTTTGTGCCAATAAATGCCAATATTTGAAATTCAAATTTGTTGAAATGACATGTAAGAGGGAAGGGAAAATGCAATAAATGCCACTTGGCTCAAGGCAAAGGACATGTAAGAGGTTTTAAATGCCTTGTTGGATGTACATGTTGACTTGGAATTTTTTTGAATTCAAATTGAAGGAATATTCCAAAAGATGCCATGTGAGGGAAAATAGGGATTTAATAAATGAATTAAATCTATTTTAATGTGCAACTTGCATTATTCAGAGGATGTGACATGAGACAAGGTTAAATTAATCAAGGGTTAATTAATTTAACATGAGATTTAGATGATGCGACTTATTTGACTTAGATTTATGGATTTATTTAAATCATATAAGAGAGGAATATGATAAGAGGCTAATTAAATAAATATTTTGATTTATTTAATTAAAAGGGATGGTGTTAGATTAAATCAAATAAGGTTTTAATTTATTTAATTTAATGGATAGACTTTAGAGATTTAATCAAATAAATTGACTATTTAATTAAATAGGGATAATTAGATCAGATGGTTGATTTAATTAACAAGAGAAAGTGACTTAATTAGACAAAATGATTTATTTAATTAAGAGACGAATATTGATGAATTTAATCAGATAGGGGATTTGATTAAATGGTTAGATCGAGGGATGATTTAGGAAGAAACGATGTTAGTAAGTCAGGATCAGATGCACGATGTCAATCAGTATATTTTATGTCTACATTTTGCCCCTCTTTGAAGAAATGCACTCGCTGCATTGGTTCAAAGAATAAACGATCTTGATCAAAGCTGAAAATTTTTGATATTAAAAACTTGCCCCACTGCTGCATGGCGAGAGAAAACATGCCATTATAATGCCCCCTCGAGAGATCAGACGAAAATTTCAATTTTTTGGGAAATATCATGAAAAAAGGTGACAAAGTGCCCTGACTAGTCCAAAAGGGGTCCGGGAGGCTAAAAACATGTCTAAACGCAATGAAACGATGAAAAACAAGCCTTGAATGGACAAAAACAGGTTTGGGGGACCGAAACCTTATTAGGACAACCCTAGAGGGTCAAGAAACCCTAATTTTTAGGCTTAAAAGGGGCCCGAGGGGTCACTTTCAAGTCATTTTCACACACCTTCGTTAGCAAACCTTGAGATTTGAGCTTTGACCTCCTGACGATATGGCGCAACGATAGCTTCCTCTGCATATTTCAGACCGAGTTCGGACCTACCAGCGGCCACTTGGCATCGGTGCCCCGGTATGTGATCCTTACCTTAGCTTAATTTTTTCATTTTAACGCATTTATTACATGTTTTAAGGAGAGCTCGCCTCCAGCGGCACTATTATAGCACCACTCGGTGTTTAAAGTGCACCGCTTTTTTCTGTTTTGCACCACAGCGGTGCTGTTTAGCACCGTAGTGGTGCAATTTGGAGTTTAAAAACTCCACCGCTGGGCTTGGGCTCAGCGGGCCAGTTTGGAAAAGTGCACCGCGATAGCGCCCTTTTCACGAAAACTGCGACACTGGGGGTTAAAGTGTGCCGCGGTGGCACTATTTGTTCAAATTCTGGGTCCAGCGTCAGAGTTTGAGAGAACTCAAACTGCGACGCCTTCACAAACTGTGCCGCTGGGAACGAGTTTGAAGCGTTAGGTCAGGAATTTTCCAAAATTATTTTAACATGCTGACTTTGCGTGATGCAGAATGGGCCCAGGGAGCTTTATTCTTGGGAGCACCGGTCACGGGATCTAGCGAGTGTTCTACGAGATTTTAGCGAAAGAGACCAGGATCGGCTGGGAGCTGCAGGACTATAGCATATTGCTTACGCGGCGCCCGTGCGCACACACCTCGAGATGTTGTCAGCGCTGGCAGAGTGATGGCACAACGAGAGGTTGTCGTTTCATCTTCCCAATGGTGAGGCGACTGTCACATTGGAGGACGTTAGGCACATATTATGTTTGGCCATTCATGGCCATTGGGTGATCTACGATATGGATGGTTGCGAGTACTGTACCTGAGTCCTTGCCACTCGAGACATTATTTACTGCGAGGGTCAGATCGAGTTGGAGCGGTACAAAGTTATAGGACCTCCCTTCCGCTGGGCGATTACGGCAATCATTTCAGGTTTGGTTGCCCCAAACAGACGAGGGTGGTACTTCAGTCCTAGATGGGGATACTGCTGGGAGAGGATGGTTCGGGACAAGCCAATTCAGTTTGCGTGGGGACTCGTCCTCCTGGCTTCACTTTACAGGGATCTCCACGAGTATGCATACATGGATGACAGAGTGCTGGGAGTTGGGGTGACACTTTTGCATGTCTGGGCGTGGGAGTACATTTTCGTGCTACATCCACGGGTTGTTTCGATTCCGATGGGGGTAGAGGATGCCCTGGTGACATGATACAGAGGTGGTGTGTCCGTCACACACACTGGAGAGCATGGGATCCCCTATTGGAGGTGGGTTATAGATGAGATGCTTGTGTTCACTTGGAGACCATACCTCGGTCAGCCTGGATGGGCTGATGATGCAGACCAACTCTTCTACTGCCGCTAGGACCGCTACATGCAGGGCCGAGAGCACACTATGATAGAGAGATACTTGCCCAGGCGTGTACAACGTCAGTTTGGGGAGCCGCAGGATCGGCCAGATGATGGTTACATAGCCATCTTTGCACGTAGCATGACACAGGTGTCATGGGGCCCTGGTATTCCTACTGTAGAGGTGATTGACAATTTTTGACATTTGGTAGCCCAACTGTGGGCTTACGATCAGGGTCTGGCAGATCCGAGCATGACACAGGCCTACAGAGACTGGTTTAGGCCTCCTCTTCGGTTGACTGTTCCAGGTGAGGATCCAAAGGCACGCAGGGTCAGAGGCAGAGTGAGAGGACGAGGGTGAGGACCGAGGATCGAGATCCGATAGGATCCACCAGAGGTGCCCCCATTTCCACTAGGTCAGGAGGACATCCATATGTAGGATCAGCAGCAGGATCCGCTAGTCCCATCACCACGAGTAGAGGGTGAGGACCAGGTTCATGCACAGCCAGCAGGGCAGGCAGATGCACGGGATGCATTGATTTTACAGTTACAGGCACAAGTACAGGCAGTGACAGCCGAGAGAGACCAAGCACGGGCTGAGAGAGAGCAGCTGAGAGCAGAGAGGGATAAGACTATGCAGCAGAGATAGGCTACAGAGCTACAGGCAGCGACAGAGCTAGGCCGCAGGCAGCAGATTGAGAGCATGACAACCTCCTCGTCTCAGGGTACCGTGCCAGTACGATCTTACAGGGAGGCTATCCGAGAGATAGAGTACTATCGTCGGGCCTACCATGACATTGTACCTAGAGCAGATTGGGTCCCAGAGTACTCAGACCGGGCCATTCAGAGACCACCAGAGGGTCACGGTGACAAGGGTGAGGGCAGCATCCACGGAGATCGGGCTTGATTGAGATATTATGATGTACCTTTTTGTGCCTTATGGGCTCGTTTTTGATAGCCCGATGGGCGTTTTGTACTGATTGACATACTTGTACATTGATCCGATCATTATTCTTTTGTACTATGACAGTGACATTGATGATATGATATATGAGCCGATTTTGATGAGATGTACCATGTACTTTTATTTATGCATGGATGGTTTATTTTTATATGCTTTACAGTGATGGATGCATTTATTTCTAATGATATATGTGATGCCATGATGTGCAATAATGTGTGTAATGATACTTATTTATGAGATGATTTATGAATGAATGTAATATGTTACAAATGGTTTTATGAGATGTTATTATCCTAAATGATGTATGTGATGCAGTGATATGTTAATGCAAAGTGATATGCTGATGTGTAATGAATTAAATGCTTATATGCCTATTTGTTTATGATTATGCAAAAATGTTTGTGGAATTCTTTTATAGATGCTATGTGATGATTTAGATGGTAATATGAAATGGTTATGAAATGGACATGAATGCTATGTGATGTAATGCAATGGGTGAAATGTGATGAAATGTATGCACCTATCTATGAAAAATGTTTATGACAATCTATTTATATGATGATTAAAATGCAATGCGTGTGTTTCCTATATGATATGTTTATGCTTATGCAATATGCTAATGATGTGGGGATGCATGATCGATGGTGATGATGGTGAACTGTCATAGTACCTTGCTAGCATGATTAGTGAGAAAAGAAGAAGTCATTTCAACAAGACGCAAGATGACATAAATGCAGATGATGATGATGATGGTGATGATTACTTGCCGAGGATTTCGGATTTTCAAAGGGCCAAATTTTCTTATGTTTGATAACACACGTGGTACGATGCATCAAGGTATAGGAAACCGGGATGGCGTGGTACTTAGTGTGATGGACTTTGACTCGACAATCAGATAGGAGCATTCTTGTTCACACCTGACATACGGAAACCTTGCTAGGATGTACTTCAGAAGTTTCAGACACCTCGGACCAAAACACGAAAAGGTAAACCTATCCTTGTAATAATCAACAAGTTTCCCTAGACCTCTTCCATGCATACCTAACAAAGCAACCATTCACCGAGGTTATATTACAAGAACGTCCAACAAGCACAACAGACAAAAGATAATGATCATTGCCCCATTCCTACTTCTCAAAATCCTCTGTTTTGGGATATCATCGAGACGTCCTTGGAATGAGCGCAAAATAAGATAAGTCGAAAAAGATAAAGATCAAGTAAATAAACAAACTGATGCTCTTCAATACCGCTAACGGAAAAATGATGTGTTTTCAACAGATGATGAACGAAACTTATTGCCAAAAGATAATGCCCATTGTAGGAAGGATTCATCCTAGGACATGTTAGTGGATGGCAGCACGTCATTTCATTTATGAGGGATGATTGATATGGGCCAAATTCAGATGATGGTGTTATCGATACGAAGAGATGACTAATTTTCTTACGTACTAACTTAGACTTGAGGCTTGACATTTTAGAGTTCTACTTATAATCTGCTAGACTTGTTTCCGATTATTTTACCAAAGATTGATGATGACGATCCATTTATTATGGATGGTGCTTATTGTGGGTGCAAGCGAGATGAGGTGGATGGATTTTTTTCGAATATTTGGATTTTTTGGTGTTTTGAAATGTTTTGAGGCTATTTTTGGTGTTTTTGGATTTTTCAAATGTTTTTGGGATTTTCTAAATTTTGACCAAGAAACTAACCTAAAGACCTATTCTAGGGGCCTCGAGGGCTGATCAACAGATTAGCCTTGCCTACGTTATACACGCAGAGACCACGTAGTTGACTGACGACTTGACCAATTTACAGATGAGATATACATAATGAAATGTCAGTTTATTATGACGAACTCCTAAAGGAATGACCTAAATGTCTCGGGGGATGATCAAAGATCAACCTTGCCTACGTTCAAGCTCAGAGACAACGTAGTTTGACAAGACGACCTTGTTTTTGGCTTTTTGCATGACTTTTTGACCTGTTTTTGGATTTTGATATGTTTTGAATGTTTTTGGATTTTCTGATGTTTTAATGTTTTTGAATTTTTTTATTTTCTGAGATTTTGATGTTTTTGGATTTTCTGATTTTTTGATGTTTTGGATTTTTGGATTTTGAGGACTTTAAGACCATACACGAATCCGATCCGATGAGAATGCCCCCAACATGATGTAATAGACTACTCCGATAAAGCAGGACAAAACGACCTTGAGGATGGGCCAAGTAGTACTAGGGAGGGATCATGATATGAACACATGACCAAGCTATGGTGTGGATGCAAGTGGATGTGTGATGGATGGAGACTTGAATGTGATGGATGATGGAAGGCGAAATGGAGGGATGATGCAGAACAAGCCATAAAGATCCTGGTGGATGGAAAGTGCTTATTTACACAAGGGCACCTGTTTTCTAGGTTTTCACCAAGGTACTTGCCCAAAGTGCCACCAAAGTGGTTTTCACTATAGGATGATTTTTGTTTTTTGATTTTTTTTTGTTGTCACCAAGATGCTTGTTTGCTAGGTTTTCACCGAGGTAACCATTTTTTCAGGACTTTTTCTGATTTTTTTTTTTTTGATTTTTCGGTTCTATACCTTGAAAGAATTAAGCATAAAACTTTTTGAGATGGGAGCTATTCATGGGCTCCTACAGAGGTTCCCCTTCGGGTGTTGATAGCTGATATGCCCCTGATTTAAAACTTGCTGTTATGACAAACAGTCCTAACCAATTAGGTTCGAACTTGCCTTTGCTACTGGGATTCAGGACATTCTTCTGATTTTCTTTTAAGACCAATTCTCCGACTTGGAAAGTCCTGCTTCTGATCTTCTTGTTGTAGCTTCGTTTGAGTCTATTTTGATAGACTTGCAAATGATTCAAAGCATCTATTCGTTTCTCATCCAGTAACTCCAGCTCATTTAGTCTTGACACCCGATAGTCCTCATCCGTGATGAGGTTTTGCAATGATATCCTGAGGGATGGGAGCTCGATCTCAATGGGGAGTATAGCTTCTGATCCGTAGACCAAGGAGAAGGGGGTGGCACCAGTGGGTGTGTGGATGTTGGTTCGATAAGCCTAGAGGGTGGGATTAAGCTGCAAGTGCCAGTCACGACCTGCGTCATTGACTGTTTTCTTAAGGATTTTGAGGATGGTTTTTTTCGTGGCTTTTGCTTGGCCATTTCCTTGGGGATAATACGGGGTGGAGAAGCGATGCTGGATTTTGAATTTCTTGCACAAGTCGCGAACCTCCTGGTTCTTGAAGGGTGTCCTATTATCTGAGATGATGGCTTGTGGGACACCGTAACAACAGATGAGATAGTTCAGGATGAATTTTGAGATTTGCTTCCCAGTGATATAGGTCATGGGTATAGCTTCCACCCACTTAGTGAAGTACTCAGTTGCAGTTATGATGAACTTATGACCATTGGATGAGGTGGGTGTGATTTTTCCAATGAGATCGAGTCCCCATTGTGAGAAGGGCCATGGTGTGACGATCGGGTGAAGCTCTTGAGCTGGAGCATGGATGAGGTCCCCATGAAGCTGACATTGTAAACACCTTTTAGCATGATCATGTGCTTCTCTTTCCATCGCGAGCCAATAATACTCCAGCCTCAACAGTTTCTTGGCTATGGTTATTCCACTCGAGTGTGAGCCACAGATACCGTTATGAACCTCGGTTATGGCGGTTAATGCCTCCTCAGCATTTAAACAACATAACAAGGTACCTTCTATGCTTCTATGGTATAAGGTATCACCGAGGATGACAAATCTGGATGCCTTTTTGATAAAGGTTCGTTTTAGGTTCGATGGAAGATCTACGGGTATGACTTCTATGCAAAGATATGTGTAGATGTCATGATACCAAGGATCGCCAGGACCAATGGTTTCACACACATATTCTGATTCCGGTACCTTGAATGTAGGGACGAGAAGCTGCTCAATCAGAAATGTATATTTCGACACATTATGAGGGATGTCTAATAGAGACCCAATTGTAGCCATGGCGTCTGTTGCTCTGTTGTTGGTTCTTGGAATCTGCTCAAATGTTATGTCGATGAAGGATTCCTTTAGAGTCTCCACCAATTTCTTGTATGGAGTTAGCTTGTCATCTTTAGTCTGATATTCATTATTGACCTGATTTATGATCAACTGAGAGTCTCCATACACCTTGAGAGCTATGATGTTCCATTGTATTGCTATCCTGAGGCCTATAGTCAAAGCCTCATATTCTGCTATGTTGTTAGTGCAAGGAAATGCCAATTTTTATGACTTCGGTATGCAATCCTCTTGTGGGCTGATGAAGAAGACACCAGCTCATGATCCATGTTGTGTGTATGAACCATCGAAGTATAGTTTCCAATGGTTAGTTACATTGAGGTTAAAGATGGATTCATCTGGGAATTCTGAGACAAGAGGGTTCTTAGAATAAATAGGTGCCTCTACCAGTTGATCTGCAATAACTTGTCCCTTGATAGCTTTCTGCTCTACATACTCGATATCATACTCTGACAATATCATTACCCATTTTTCCATTCTGCCTGTGAGCATTGCCTTGGATAAGAGATACTTTAGGGGATCAATTTTGGTGATGAGCTTGATCTTGTGTGCCAACATGTAATGTCTGAATTTTTGGTATGCAAACACTACTGCGAGGCAAGCTTTTTCAATGAAGGAGTAATTTAGCTCATGACCAACCATTGTCCTGCTGATATAGTAGATGGCCCTTTCTGTTCCGTTTTCATCATGTTGAGCTAGGAGAGCTCCAAGGGCTGCCACTATTGCTGACACATATAACATCAATGGTTTCTTTGGGATGGGTGGCATTAACACTGGTGGTATCAGTAGATATTCCTTGATTTTGTTAAATGCCTCTTCACACTTTGTATCCCATTTATACGCTACCCCCTTGTGGAGTAGGTGAGAATATGGATTCTGCTTGTCTTCCAGTTGTGCTATGAACCGTCGGATGGATTGTAGTCGGCCTTGGAGGCCTCTCAGTTGTTTTAATGTCTTTGGTGCTTCCATCTCGAGGATTGCTTTCACTTTTTCCGGATCCACCTCAATACCCCTCATGGAGACTATGTATCCTAGCAGTTTACCTGATTGTACGCTGAAGACACACTTCTTGGGATTCAGTTTGACTTTGTATTCCTCCAGTCTATCAAAGATAGCACTTAGGGTTTCTATGCGATCTTGTCTTTTTCTGAATTTTGCTAGGATATCGTCAACATAGTCCTCCACCGTCTTGTGAATCATATCATGGAATATCAATGTCATGGCCCTTTAATAGGTTGCACCTGCGTTCTTTAGGCTGAATGGCATCATGTTCCAGCAATAGGTCCCCCATGGACAAGTGAAAGCCGTCTTATGTTGATCTTATTTTGCTATCATGATCTAGTTGTATCCTGAAAATCCATCCATAAGTGATAGCATCTCATGCCCTGCTGTCATGTCTACTATCATGTCGATGTTGGGAAGTGGGAAATCATCCTTGGGACATGCTTTGTTCAAATTTCTAAAATTCGTACAGATTCTGATGGCTCCGTCAGGTTTTGAAACAGGTACCAAATTGGACACCCATTCTGGATACTCAATTGGTCGGATAAATCCCGCATCTTATAGCTTTTTGAGCTCCATTTTGACTAATAAGGCTATTTGAGGATGCATTTTTTGAAGCTTTTGTTTGTCCAGCTTGGCTTCTGGATACACAACTAAGTGATGGACCACAGTCTCTGGATCGAGCCTTGGCATATCAGCATAACTCCATGCGAAGTTTATTTTCCTTTCCTTTAGGAATGCTGCTAGGAGTTCTTGCTCTTCTATAAATAGTGATTCCGCATAGAATGTGATATGCGGGGTCTCCTCGGTTCCTATGTTGACTAGATTGCATTTTTTGGCCAAGACCACTGACTTCTCCTGATGAATAGCTCTTAGAGGAAGATTGAATCCTTCATCCTCGGGTTCCTCAGAGAGGTTTTCATCATTGGATACGTCCTTTCTTTTTACTATTTTCTTGTCAGAGAGTGCCACAGTGTGGTTTTCACTCAAGGACTTGGATATGATTCTTATTTTTTTCACTTTTACAACTAAAGGATTCAATCATTTCCCCGTAATAAGCATGTGTGTCCAACTCCATTATAAAGCCTGCTTTGTGATCCCCATCTAGAATGTTATCCCTCAATCCCATGAATTCTGAGAGTGCCTCATCATTTTTGAATGTATCGAGAACTGGTGGTCCTCGTTGGTCATTGTCGATCAGTTGGGGGTAGACTAAGTGGATCTCATGATTTGGATGATCGGTTTCGAAGGAGAGGGTACTAATCATACACAAGGTGGTATCTTCGAATAACCTAGGTAGATTAGATATGGGATCTTCATTGTCACTACTAATATAGGGCTTAGTTATGAAATTATGTGTGTCTCTACCTGTGACTATTGGTGAGTGCACTTGTATTGGCACTAGCTGAGGAGAGACATTAACTGCGCTAACTGGAGGATTTCGGCCACGTATGGTTGTTCTCGGAGGGGTACATCCAAGACCAAGATTTGTTATGGGTTGCGTCTCTAGCATGATAGGTATTATGAGCCCATTGTCATTTTATCCCAGTCTTTGATTTCTCTCGTAACCCATTGCGAGCATCATTTGTAGGCCCCTGCTTCTTTCATCTATTGGTAATTCAGGTGTCGATCTCTCATCTCAATATAACATGTGAGATGGATCTGCTTCAATAACCTCATGGCCAAGGTCTCCCCATCTTGTGAATTCAGGATAATCTTCAATATATGTTTGTGATGAAGAAGCTTGGTTCTCTTGTGGACGTCCCCGTGATCTGGGAGATTGAGGTAACTCTCCTATCACAAAAGCATTATTAGGGAGCCTATAGCTTCCACAACCATCCTCCTGGATAATGAGCTTGATGTCAAAGATGGTGGGAATGGCGGGGATGGCGGGTGTCTCTGTCATAGAGGTGGATGCGAGGGTGGCAGGGTCGATGTATGGTGTGGATGGGCCCTCATCATTTTTTGGCACTTGGGGAATTTTGTAGTACTTTGCCTCAAGATTTTTGCAATATGAGAATGGTTCGGGATCTCCATGAATGGTAACCTCTTGTCCATTATGTGTAAATTTCACACATTGGTGGAAGGTTGATGCTACAAATTTCATCACATGGATCCATGGGCATCCCAGGAGGATATTGTATGGCAAGTCGAGGTCCAAGACCTGACAAGTGGTTTCCATGAGCATCGGCCCTACTTGAATAGGGAGTTTAATTGTGCCTTGAGACACTCTTTCTTGGTCATCGTATGCTCTTATTGTGATGCCTTTCCCTTTGTCGATGGAATGTTCTGATATTTTTAACTGCTTGATGAGGCTAAGAGAACAGATGTTCAAATCTGCACCTCCATCCACCAAGATCCTTTTGATTTTACTCTTGTTTACAATGGCTTCCAAGTGAAGTGCATGGTTGTGAGATGGTTGGGTGAGAAAATCTTGGTCAGAGAATGTAAGTAGATTAGGTGTTATGATATTTCCAACCATAGCTTGGAATTGGTCCGCATCGAGATCTGCAGGGACAGTGGATGAGGCTAATGCTTCCTCAAGGATCTTCTTATGGGCTAATGATATTTTTAACAACTCCATGATGGAGATGTGTGCTGGTGTTCTCTTGAGTTGTTCTACAACATTGTAGCTATGCAGAACGACTCTAGATGAAGGGACTCTATTGGGTTGGGATGATCCTGCAATGGTGACTTTGCTACCTCTTGTGGTGACTCCACAATCTTCGGCGTGGGTGCCCTTGATGGTGATGACCATGCAGTCTTCATTTAGGGAGGAAACGACTATTTCATACACATGGTTGACACTGGCCTTCCCTTTGTCATTTTTATTCCCTTTGTTACCATGATTCGGCATCGGATTCGTGTAGATTTTAAGGTCCTGATTGCATGTAGGTTGTTCCACGTTTATGATTCTTTTGTCGATGAGATCTTGGATGATTTTTTTGAGTCTCATGCAACTGTTTGTGGTGTGGCCTTTGATTTTGTGAAATTTGCAAAGTTGATTCTCGTTGTACCAAGGAGGTTTGATATCGGGTTCTTGGTAATTCTCAAATGTAGGAGGCTTGATGATTTTTTTGTCAATCAATTTTTTCATTATGTCCTCCAATGGTTCGCCCAAAATGGTGTATTTTCGTTTGGGATAACTTTTGCGTTGGGGTGGTCCTCTTTGATCATTGAGGTTATTGATGGTTGGATGTTGTTGGGTTGATATGTTGTGTGATGAGTGTTTTGGCATTGATTTTGGATTTGCGGTGTGGGTGTATTTTGGCGTGGACCACTAATGACCACCTTGGCATCTACGACACCATCATTAGTAATGTTCATGTTCCTTGCCCATGTTCGAGGTTTATCGTTGTAATTTGATGGTGGGCGATTGTTTTGCTGTTCATAATATGATGTTGATTACATGGGTTGAGTCACAAGGGCTCTTTCGATGCTAAGCACCTTGGAAATCAATTGGTCATATGTGGTGATGCCCTGAACCTTGAGATGAAATGACAAGCGGCTTTCAAGGTTGGCTATGATGGTGCAAACTTGTTGTTCTTCTGGCATGGTCCATTTTCTCCGATTGGCCTTGGATTGCCATCATTGAAGGAATGAAGCAAAAGATTCATTCTTTCCTTGTTTTAGAGCGTATAATTCTTCGAGACTGACATCCATTGTAATGTTACATGCATAGTTTCTAATGAATTCATCCCTTAGTTCTTGGAAGGTTCTAATGCCTGAAGGTAAGCGAGAGAACCATTCTATAGCGGGACCTACCAAGCTTCTAGGAAATAGCCGCATCAGATAAGTATTGTCGTATGCGACCTCCATGCAATGAACCTGGAATTCCCTGATGTGATCTTCAGGGTTTCCCATCCCTCGATATTTGTCAAATTTAGGGATCTCAAATCCCTTGGCAAATGGTTTCATCTCTAAGCTCCTATCAAATGGATAGGGACACAAGTTGCTTGGTGTTTTGGTTGTTCGTCCCGATTGGAGGTCGAGCACTTGTTGTGATAGCACCCTGAGTTGTGTCGTTACATCACTTTGTGGATCAGGGGGTGGGATGAATGTGTTGTGGAGTGTTTCGATTGTTGATGGATTGGTCGGTGTGTTGCTCAATGGTATATGTATGTTCTAGCGAGCGAGGTAGGCTTCTACCTGCTTTTGTATGAACGATGCCTGTTGTTGATCTTGTTGTTGTTGCACTAGTATTTGTGCTTGTTGTTGCACTTGTTGTTGTTCCCACAATGCTTGTTGTTGGGCTGCCATTTTTGCTGCTTCTTGCTGCTCTTGGTATTGCTTTAGTGCTTGCTGATATGCTTGCATTTGCACTGCTTGTGCAAGAAGTTGTGCTTGTGCTTGTGCTTGCTGTGCCTGATATTGAGCTTGTGCTTGAGCTTGCGCTTGTGCTTGTGCGGCTTGTTTCTTTTATAGAAGTTGTGCTTGAGTGGTCCTTTGTGCTTGTAATGCTTGTGCAGCTTGGGAAGCTTGTTGTTGTTGTAATAATGCTTGAGCTTGTTGTGCTTGTTGTGCTTGTTGCGCTTATAATTCGGCTTGTGCAGCTTGAGTGTTTTGCGCAGCTTGAGTAGCCTACTGAGCAGCTAGATGTACAACTTTTTGTTTCTACATTTGTTGGTATTCTCTTTGGAAAGTGACTTGCAATGCTGCATCAAATTGGTTTGATGTGGTGAACGTTGGTGGTGGTGGGGGTGGTGGTGGATTTGGAATGGTGGTGGAAGATGATGTTGTGTTGATGTTTTGCGTGTTGGATGATGGTATTGATATAATTGGTCCTTGTGAGACCATGCTTTGTGATGTTAAAGGGATGTTTGATGTTGTTTCCATTGCTTGTGTGTTCGTCGTTTGTTGCAATATCAACGACAAATTTTGAGCGTTCGGTGTGATGTTTTGATTGATGGTTGGGACAGTGGTTTGATTGATATTTGGTAGAGGGGGAAGCCCTAAACCAAGAAGTGGTGCGGATGACAGCGGTGGAATAGGTGGAAATTTAAGGGGCATTAGTTGTTGCGTGGTGTCGAATATGCCGCCTGGTCTGAACATATCTCCCTCTTCTTGTGAGCTTGTGAGAAGAGGTGTTTGTGGTGCTCTGTGAAAAAATGTTGATGATGGATCATAGTGTAAGGTGAGAGGAACATTTTTGTGTAATGGATTTTGGGGGATGTTTTGTTCCAATGTGGTGTTTGCGTCCAAGTTTTGATTATTAACAAGGGGATGTGATTGAAGAGCATTGAGAAATGCGTTTCCCTTGTTAACGTTGGGTTGGGTTGGAGCAAATGATGTTGTGATTTGCCAAATGTGTGAACCCTTTTACTAGTACCTGCAAAACAACATGAATAAATGAGTTAGACAAGGAATTACAAGCTAAAAGAAGGATTCCCCATGAAATCCATTTACAAATCAAAATAGGAAAGAAAACAAGCAAGAACACAAAGAAAATGATAAAAACTAGATTCAATCCTAATTCAAATAGCAAACACTTGATCCCATGGGGGAATTGGTGCCAATTTGATGTGAAAATTGGCCCTTTCCCAATTCCTATGATGCAAGATTCAAATGTTGAAGAGATTGTTGATCCACTTTTGATGAAAAGATGAGAACTCCAAGCCAAATCTGCTAAAAGCCTAACTAGAAATTCAAATGATGTATGGAAATGGCTAAGTATTTTAGCATGGTAACTTTGCTTGGATTGTGGATGATGAAATGAGGAGAGGAGCTCTTCATTTATAGGATTTCAAGATGGATGAAAGTACAAATTTGAGCAATGTGGGACTAACTTTCATCCAATGATATGGTACCACTTGTCAAGCTATGAATGGATGATGATTGTGCAAGATTTGGGGTTTGTGCCAATAAATGCCAATATTTGAAATTCAAATTTGTTGAAATGACATGTAAGAGGGAAGGGAAAATGCAATAAATGCCACTTGGCTCAAGGCAAAGGACATGTAAGAGGTTTTAAATGCCTTGGTGGATGTACATGTTGACTTGGAATTTTTTTGAATTCAAATTGAAGGAATATTCCAAAAGATGCCATGTGAGGGAAAATAGGGATTTAATAAATGAATTAAATCTATTTTCATGTGCAACTTGCATTATTCAGAGGATGTGACATGAGACAAGGTTAAATTAATCAAGGGTTAATTAATTTAACATGAGATTTAGATGATGTGACTTATTTGACTTAGATTTATGGATTTATTTAAATCAGATAAGAGAGGAATATGATAAGAGGCTAATTAAATAAATATTTTGATTTATTTAATTAAAAGGGATAGTGTTAGATTAAATCAAATAAGGTTTTAATTTATTTAATTTAATGGATAGACTTTAGAGATTTAATCAAATAAATTGACTATTTAATTAAATAGGGATAATTAGATCAGATGGGTTGATTTAATTAACAAGAGAAAGTGACTTAATTAGACAAAATGATTTATTTAATTAAGAGACGAATATTGATGAATTTAATCAGATAGGGGGATTTGATTAAATGGTTAGACCGAGGGATGATTTAGGAAGAAACGATGTTAGTAAGTTAGCATCAGATGCACGATGTCAATCAGTATATTTTTGATGTCTTTAATATGTAAATCAATACATGCAGTGAGGTAAATAACTATTCGGAAGAAAACACAAACATACACCACATACATAATGATAACAAGTAATTTTAGATCTAACCACAAAGACATTACTACATCTGAATCAAGAGACAAGAAAAAATTCAGGGAGCGATAGAACCTAAGATCCAAGCTAGTTGAAAGAAAATTCTAGTGCCAAGTCCAATCCCCACGGCTGCAACAACGACCTTATCGAATCCCAAACATTATTCCCGAATCATCCAAAAAACAATTATCCTATATCCAGTAATTCATAGATTATCCTTGCAAAA
Organism: Sequoia sempervirens; assembly: GCA_007258455.2. Lineage (NCBI taxonomy): Eukaryota > Viridiplantae > Streptophyta > Pinopsida > Cupressales > Cupressaceae > Sequoia > Sequoia sempervirens. The sequence goes on along the minus strand of VDFB02000015.1, from coordinate 433,654,706 downwards.
ACCCCATTTTCAAAAAAAATTCCCCCAAACGATTGAACTAGAAACATATTAAAGAATCTCCCCCCCCAAAAAAACAACTACTAATTAATAACCAATAAGAAAAGTTGTCTTATTTCCAAAACAACTATAGATAAAATCTCGAAAATCTCCAATAAACTTTTGGTTACTTTTTCAATGATTAGTTTGAAGCTGTGCATGGACTCACATGCCAAAACCTTCTATCATTTCAATCACTTTTACAACTAGTTCAAACATATCATCTTCTTATTTATTTAATCTAATAATTTAATAATCAATTCCACATAATGTCCTCTTACAAACATAATATATTAATTATTATTTTATTTCTAATTTTATTTAAATTACTTCATAAGCAATTTTAATTTAATTAATTGCTTACACAAAGCCATTTAAAAGATTAATTTCACCACATAATTCGTTAACACAACAAACAATGAAATCACAAATAAACAATTACTCGAATGTCAAGGATGACCAATTTGGAGGGGGCACTACAATTCATAATGCATTGATAACAAAGTACAAGCACATTTTATTCACCATTAGAATATAAATTACGTTCACGTTTACCCTACATAATAATAATAAATAGTAGTTACATATTTGGGGTGTAACATCCTTCCCCCCTTGTGAATCATCGTCCCCAATGATCTATAGTACTTTAACATACATATAAAGTCAAGTAAAGTTTTACTTACCATTCTCAAAATACGTAATATTTATAAAAAATTCATCCTATGTAGCATCACTCCTTGCAACCTTATCCTTCCCGAACTTTGCATCGAGTGTCCTTACTATCGCATAGGGAAAAATTGTATGTCTCACACATACTCTCTCAAATAGCTTGTGTTGTATTCACAATATCTTTTATGTAATACTATCTAAACAACACATGACACCTATACTATAGTGACTAGAAAGCACGTTCCCATTGGCTCACAAATTTATCCTTAGTATAATCCAAAATAGAAAAGCAATAACAATGCATTGCACACTACATCATGGGTCCCATCCTTCCCTTTGGTATTTACACCTTCAGATAACTCGGAAGCCGAGTTCGCCCATCTCTTAATTATCTATTTACTTTAGCCAAACATAATTCTCTTGACCACTTGTCTGTCTTGATCACAACATTGCTCTTGGAAATCTATCAATTCTGATACTACTTCACACTTAAGCTTTGTATTGACAAAGTTTCATTGATCTCTTTGATCTATTACTCCTTTTTGACAATCTAAGGTTAACCCTATTTTTTAGCCTATTACAACCTATTAGAGTTTCATACCTTCCTTTACATATAATGGATCAAACCTCGACATTAGAATTTTACAAGTACTCAACAAATCATTCAAGCTTTGGTTTTCCTCTTTTGCCTGTTTGGATACAATAATATATTGCACATTCATTCAATTGAATGTCTCATAGTATGATCATGGTCAACACAACCTTATCATTATTTTCTTGTTCACAACTAAGACTACCTTCTCAGGAATTCTAAGAAACCACCTCACACAATCTATTACTTAGGACTGAAATCCCTTTAATCAAGTTTCCAACCAACGTTGGTTACCTTGGTGAGTTTTTCCACCACAACATTATGTCAGTTCTGCTGACATAGACAGTTTAAACTATCTTGCATTCCCACTACCCCTCTAGAATCTCAAGAGAGTACACATTTCCTTTCAATGACAACATCCTATCTTCATTTTCTAGCACACTAGACATTATCTCGCTATATACTCAACATCTTACTCCATATTTTCCAGGTTTTAATGGTTCCTCACCCGACAAAAAACTCTGTTACTCCAATGTCCTACCTATGGCATTAAATTTCTCATTCCATCCCTTAATTCTCTAGAATTTTGGGTACATAGGCTCTTTTATATCCCATATTACTCTATTCTTTGACTAAGTGAAAACCTATTTTGTGGACTCATGCCAAATAAGCTTAATTCTTAGACATTTTGCGGAGGTAGATATCCTTTGTCTTAAGACATCCACTCATGGAATTCTTCCATCCTTGGATTATTTCGAAAGATGTAATCCATCTTTCAACTCAATCTAATTTTACCGATAAAAATTGGTACTAATTTCAAGTATTAATCCTCATTCAATCATGTTGGTTCCTAGAAGATATCAAATTTAATTGCATACCTAATTACCAAGCACAAAATTTTCTCATTAGCTCAATTGATTCACTTAATTATATAGGTGTCTCAATCTTAGTATACCCTAATATTTAGATTAAGTCATCAACCAATGGCTAGTCTGATTATATAGGCTACTTTAACCCTATATGTTCCAATCAAGACCAAATGTACAACTCAAACCAAGTAAGTTATTTCCAACCTATAGGTGTTAAGGAGTAGTCTAGTACATATTCCAACCCAATAGGTAAAACTTAACCCAAGGTTTCTTTCTTAAATAAAATGAAATTATCATCCCAATTAGGTTATTCTAAACCTAGGGTTTCATTCGAGTATAAAGTATGATCAAATACTTATTCCAATAAAGATATTTTGATGTTGTTTGCATAAAGTCACATCATATCTTATATGTACCTTCTCTATTGCTTTATCGCTAAACCTTATTATTCCCAAGGTTTTCTATCATAGTTAGATAATAGTGCCAAGTTGCTTCACAACTTTGACATATCTCACACTATACACATAGTCTAACTATCTAAGAATAGATCAACAATAGCTATTCCTCGTAAGGTAATAGGAGAAGTAAGACACTTTCTTACAAATCATAAGTTATATAGATCTTCCCTTGTCTATCCCATAGACAATGATCTTCCCTTTCATGACCAAATTATACACCTATCTTTTTCAAAGGAATCAATGATAATGCCATTTGATCTTCCTATCAAAATAAATAAGATATGGGATGATAATAGGTCACAACTCTTGAACTTTCCACTATTTTTTTTCAAAAAAAATTCCCATATCTTATCCTTGTGGTCATGGTATACATGACTTAATGGACATCATTACTTATGAAGAAGTCAAAAGTTCTTCCAAATCCAAAAAAATATCCACGTCTTTCATTGGGTGGGGTACTTAATCCGAGTCAATCCACTCTCTTCCTTTCCCCCTTAGTGTTGCCACGACATTCGTCTGACTCAAAGTTGAACTCCTAGAAAATATTTTCTTTCATGAAATGATTTGTCATTCCTTGTTGGATTTCTATTGCCTTTTTCTTGCCTCAATGGCATACTTAAATATAATTTTTCCCAAAGTTAAATTCATCGTTAATTTCTATCTCATAGATTCAACATTTGTATCATCGGTGAAGAGATATATTGAAAAAGTAGCAACTTCACAAGCTAAGAGGCTCTCTATTATTCCAATTCTCTTTCCAATATCCTCTTTGTAGAGGAATATCCATATCCACAAAGCCTCTTTTGTTGGTGTACCTTTCAACTTAGAGCGTTGTCTCCTTACAACTTCTATTGACTTGACACATAATGTCACACTGCATTCCATTTCCTTTTGGAACCTCTAATGTATGTTGGTTTTTATTGAAATGTTGGTGAGTTATACTTATACTCCAACTTATCTATGTACTATCCAAACCTTTGTTAGATCAATATGATTTACCTTTTCAAACTTCTTTCTCACACTCACCTTTCCAAGTGACTTTGTCCCAACTCTTGGTACATTGTAACCTTAAACACTCTAACGTTGCTTGGTTTCTTTTTCTCATAACCTTTAGAGATACCAAGTTTGTTTGGTTCCCTTCTACTCATCATAATCAAAACTCCAATTTTTTCTCACCAATTTTGGTTGGTGGAAACATGTCTACTTTGTTGATTACTTCTTTTCTGACCATTCTAGTATTTTCCCTTATTCCTAAGGTATTGTCTTCTTTCTTACAATTCCTTAGCCTTGCATAGAAATTAAATTAAAGTCAAAATTTTTCCAACCTCTTGGGTACCTGGGTATGTGTAGGATCATCATGGAAAAAATAGGCCCTTAAATGGCAAAAAATTTAGAAAAATCAGAGTTAGGAAACTTGACATAAAAATTTAAATAAGTTATCTATATTATTTCAAAAATATGTAAGAATAGAATCTGTAGCAAATTGAATGTAGTTTCTAAACTACTAGGTTTATTTTTTAAAAATCTATTTGGTGAAAAATTTGAAATTCCCCAATGCAATACTAAATTTCAGGAACAATAAGAAGTAGGTGTCTGCCTAACGAGCTTTAAACCCCTACAATAAAATGAGAATATTTTTTATAAGATTTTATTATAAAGTAGAGACTCATGTCCCAATGTGATGCATATTTTTTATAAATTTTTCCCCAAGTAAATAATTAATTATGAATTTTTTGACATAACTTTTAAAAATATAAAAACTCTTTATGTTTTGACCACCTTAACTTGGTTAAAACTTCATGTTTTTTTTTTTAAATTTTTGTTTGAATCCTATAGTATGCGAAGCATAGAATGTGACGCGTGTTTCAGATTAAAAAAATGTGATATTATTTGAAAGCTATAGATGTTTTTCAATCAGCCTATCAATTAAGAAGTTAGTCATAATTCAAATAGAAAATGAATAATAATTATTTATTAAATTAAAATTAAAGCATAATTTATATTGGTGGAAAGCTGAGAATCTCCTTTAAAACCTCTTTTTGTTTCATCAATTTTGGGTTAAAAAAAAGTCATCAGCCACATACCCTACACATACCCATCATGATGCTGCACATACCCACCTCCTTTGTTGAATTTCTACTTCAATCCATATTATGCCAACGAATTCATAGTATTCTTCCTAAATCCAAGAATCCTTGACTTTTTGAAGCTATAGGTTGCTATCAATAAGGGAGATTCTCTCAATCTTCTTTATCCCTCAAAGTTTTATATCTAGTTCATAGGATGAAGGTATATATTGGTTATTCTTCCTAACCTTCCTACATAACCCGATTGCATCCTTCCTACATAACCTGATTGCATAATCTTCCGCAATCCAAGGGAATATAATAACAAATTGGTTTAGGAGTTTTCACTCTAGGGATGAATCTTAACTAGTCCCAAACTTAAACAAGTTCCTATGAATCTCATCTTCCTTTTATTTTCTGCACGTTCTTTTCTCTTGCCATCTTGGCGTAAGAACATTACACCCATTACCTTTTGATAAGGTTTACGTAAAATTTGCATAATGAGTTCATAGGTTCTAGTGCTGAACCTAGTAGCTCTAATATCACATGTAATAACCTCGATGTTCTTCACATTAAAATTTCCAATGTTTTTACCTAAAGTGAATAAATCATGACATCATGATATAGCAATAAATTTTTTTCTTCCAATAATGTAAATAACATGCATAATTGAAATAGCACAAATTCCAATTTGTCATTGCAATCCAAAGTAATTATACAAATCTTCTCAGAACATAGATATCATATTTATCAAAGATGTCATACAATATTCAATAAGGATTCCATTTTAATATAATAATTTCAAAAATTACAATATTACAAGAATGTACACAATTAAAAACACAACTCCACTGATCTTCTTAGCATAAGATATAGATGGTCTAGGAATCCGCCTTTCAAAATATTGGTCTTCTATCATCTGCTGAGGAGAAGCATCACTCAAGTGCTTTTCTGTCAACCATGGACTCGTATGCGGTCGCCTGCACATCTATCAATGATAGATGGCCCTACCCTTTGACGAAGAGATTGGTTGGGTAACCCCATATGACATATCGTTCTGAGCTTAGTGTTGTGCCCTACATGACTAGGATTTATAACCTATGCTAGGTAACCCTCATGCATTTTAAATGGACACGGTGAACTGACAGTGGAGCCCTGGGAAATCATATTACTTTGGCCAAAGTGTTCTCACTCAGTATAATCGAGTGATGATCTACCATTCACTTACACTATAGCTGCAAGCTTGTTTTAACTTAAGGGAATTATATCTATGCTTAAGAAATACCTTATTTGAAGCGGAAGGCTTTTCATATAAATTTTTCAGGGTTTCCATCAACTCTTGAGTTGTCTTTGCTTTTGTAATATTGAACGCCACTGTTTGTGCCAGGCATAGACAAATACTGCCAAGAGCCTTTCTATCCAAAATCTCCCAGTCCTCATCTGACATTGCTGCGGGTTTGTTGGTTTTCCCTTCCAATGGCCGCCATAAATCCTTCTGATAGAGATAGTCCTCCATCTGCACCTTCCATAACTGATAGTTCTACCCATTAAACTTCTCAACCTTCTTACCCTCGTCTACCATTGCTCCCACTCAACCGTGAGACTCCCACTCAACTGTGAGATCTTTCCTACAGACGATAATCAAAACAAAACCTGCTCTGATACCACTTGTTAGGGTTAGAAATGGCAGATATCTAACAATTAAATGCAAATCTATATAATAAATAGAGAAACTAACACACACACAAAATAAATCATAACACAAAGAATTTAACGTGGTTCACCCAATCCGGGCTACATCCACCAAATCGCAGCCATCCAATACTTTTATTATCCAGTAAAAATTATTACAATCTTGCGAATAATCATGTTTTTCTTCATACTGAAAATACCCATCCGAACCCCTTTTATCAAGCTTAGAAGCTTCCAAATTTTAGGGTTCTACAAAATAGGGGCTGGGGTGTACAGTATAGCATGATTAGTCGCCACATACCAACACTATATTTATACAAAAATTTGGTAACTACTCAGCCTACAGTTTAGGCATGAGTTCTGATAACAACTAGCATGCACACCAACACATATATCACAACAAAAAGGTGGCAGAAATGTAAGCACTTGCTCAACTAAAACAACTATAGATCGACATTGTTGATTGACAACAATTAGAGACTAATTCAAATCTCCACATGAAAAAATTTAGTTTGCATTTCATAATGGACATTTATAGGTATAAGGATTCAAAGGTGGTGCAAAAGCTTCATATTCACATATAGAGTTGGCACGATTTTGTTTACATCTGAAACAATCAACATCAGATTTGCAATACCAAGCTTGTATCGACTTAGTCTTGGTATGAGTCGACTCACATAATAAATCGGTTTGAAAAAGTTGTCGAATTGTATACATGCATTTACAGATGTTGGTCCATGCACAATAACATGGTAGTGAGAGTTTACTAAGTCTACTGGCTTTCTACAAAGGCGTCGACTTAGTCTTTCACCTTTTGTTGACTTAATGATTGCTCATTGTTTGTAGATTGCAAACTTTTCATGTGTAGAAAGCAAGAGTATAACATAGCTAAAGAATATAGTCACATCTATATCATACTTCAGCCTTAGATTTAGTTATAGCTGCACACTAATCCATCTTATCTACATGCTGCATAAAGGCTCAATGAACGAGTTTATTTTGCTAATTAGACTTGGTCAAAGAGCTTCAAATATATTATGCAAGGTAGCATAATATAATGAGCATTGTATTTCAAATGCTTGAGACTTTAACTTAAGCATCTTACTCACGCACCCTATGCAACATTTAAATATGCCTTTGTACAATTCCTTTCTCGACACGGGTTGAGGCATTCTCTTATATGTTGGCTTTTATTAAGCTACACTTTTCTTTAAGGTTGCGGCCTATAGTACACCTACTATATATATGTTATTATATATATATACACACTCACAAAATCATTCTTTGGTATATATGTATATATATCATGATACAAATATATCGTTTATCGTTATTTTATATATATATTCACATATAATACTAATTGCTTCATACATATATATAATATTCATATATATATAAATATATCTAGCATTAAATTTTTTATATGCATATATTTATAAATATATATCTTTATATATCTATATATACTTATATATATACATGTATGTATATATACTTATATATACATACATACATATATATATATATATGTATATATATATATATCATTTGAATCAATTTTCATGGTAAAGTTTTGGGGATGACCCTGTAGTGCAGTGACAATTGCAAGTAGTAGTGAAACTATTGTCTTGTGTTCGAATCCCACTAGTAGATGGTGGGACAAACACGTGTCGATCACTGGACAAAGTTAAGAGAATAGTGGAGTAGTTTGTGCTCAAAGGACGGAAGAGGACAAAAGAAGATCAGGTGCTGTTGCAGGGTCAAGGATGGAGGGAATGATAGAGAGGTGGAGATTGCAAGGGTGTTCAAACGAAGAATTGATGTTGGGTCCTGTAGGGAGCTTTGTGGGAATGCAGGAAAGTGAAGTAGACGAAGGAATGACACTAGGTCCTACAGGGAGCTTGGTGGGAATGCAGGTAGGCATAGAAGATGGAGGAATGATGTCGGGTCCTGCAGGGAGCTTGGATGGAATGCAGGTAGATGTAGTGACAATCAAGGGATATGGAGGGTAATGAATTTGCAGCCGCCGAAGATGACATGATTAGTTGGCTGTAGGTGTATCGAAAGAGGTAGTCAGGAGGAATATGAAGGGCGGGGATGAGGTCCCCCGAATGTGGCCTCACTGGTTCATAGCTCCAGTCAAAAGCGATACGGGTGCTACCCCTTAACAGCGATTCACCAAACACAAAAAAATATCATGCCAATTAAGTAGGCATACATTTGATACACAAAAGAATACGACAAGATAATCTTCACATAATAATAATATTATATATATATATATATATACATATACACACTCCTCTATTAATCATTTATGATTATGTGTGTACTGTATATATATATATACTATTTGACAACATGATAATCAAATGATCCATTCAATATTTGAATGATCATGACCTACATGACTAAAGCGTCATATCAATCATTTATATACATATATGCATCTCTATACATATGTTGTCATACTCGTATGGACATCCCATTATATACATCGTACACATATGCTGACATATGCATATATATGCATATATGCATGTATCCCAATACTCATTCAACCACACAAATAAGCACAGTAACATGAAGAAGGATTCACAAGATCAAACAAATAAACATCATTCAAGCACACATTCAATAGAAATCAAGACCCTTACTAATGTAGACACATTATGCTAAGGATGACTTACCTACTTCCCACATAATAACCCGACTCAATTATTCTACTATGGTGTGTGTAAGATCAAATAGGTTATGTTACTGGTTACCTGATCAAGATCTTCTCCTAAGTGATACTTATCCTCCTCCTGGAGGAATGAACATATACCTGCATCCATATTCTTAAAATATGCCCAAGGTAGTCAACTATTGAAAAAAATATGCATTTCACATAATACATCTCCATAGTTAGAATATTAATTCAATAGCCATCTAGTTCACACATATGCATTTCTTCATATGACATTAAATTAAATAACGTTCATTCATAATGCATTGATAACAAAGTACAAGCACATTTTATTCACCATTAGAATACAAATTACGTTCACATTTACCCTACACAGTAATAGTAAATAGTAATTACATATTTGGGGTGTAACATTTGACTATTTACTCCAATGCCTTATCCCTTCCCTCAAAAAATTAAATAAATAATCTATTTATTTAATTACCCTCTCACATGTCCCATCCTTCATATTCTCTCACTTGCACTAATCCTAATCTTAATACCCACCTAACCTACCCACTAATCATTTGCACACACTTAATCCTTGATTAAGTGGGTCAACCCCCCATCACATCAAGAACATGGGCCTTGAACCCTCAAGGGTACAATCTCCCTCTTATGCCCTCTCCTTGTGCCCCTTGGCACAATTTTGTGGCTTGAGAGATCCCAATCACTCTCAACCCTTGATCTCCATCAAGCAATCTCAACCCTCCATCCATTTTTATCCAATCCTATATATCCAACCCTTAGCCATTTGTAAAAATCTCACTCATTTTCATTGGAGCATTGTTATGCTGCCAAAATTTTGTGATCGCACATCCAAATCGATAATCATGGGAAAATCTACTCAACAAGAGGCTCAACATCCAATTCTATGTTGGTTGGAGCTTTCTATGCATTCTAAGTGTTGTTTTGATATTTGTGTTTTTTTGATTTTATTGCTTTAAATCATTCACATTGAGCATATTTTCATTGCACATATTTTGACGTGCTTGGTGGGACCCACATCACGGGTCTACTAACTTTTTTCAAGGTTTTTCATAAGTTTTGGTTGTAAGTTCTTTGCATAGAGGTGGATCCATTACACAGACATATTTTTCACCTATAGAGGTGGATCCATCTCCTATAGAGGTGGATACACTTCGATCCTCTACCAACCAGTTAAACCATGAAGTATAGGTAGCTCCACTAGTACATAGAAGCAAATGTGCTACACGGGTGACTCCGCTTTCTCTACAGTGGAGGATTTGTAGAGCACAAGTAGATACACCATTATAGAGGTAGTTGCATAGACGGGCAACTCCACTATCTACAAAGGAAAACTTTCTCCATAAGAGGATCCACTAGATCTACAGAGGCATATTTGTAAAGCATGGGCAAATACGTCATTATAGAGGCAACTGCGTAGATGGGCGACTCCACTACTTACAAAGGTAGACACACAATAGCAAAGATAGTTTTGCATAGGCAGATCTGCAACCTACATAGGTGGCCCCATTTACACAGGGGTAGATGCGTGGATAGGCAACTTTATCACTACAGGGGCAGATCTGTCATTACTTGGTGGATACACTATTCAGGTGGATACATTGATAGATGTCTACATAATCTACAGGGTCAAATCTTCTTCTACATAAGCAGATTCATTAGCTACAAAGGCAGCTTCACAAATTGGCAACTCTATAATCTATAGGGGTGGATTTTCTTTGTCCTTGGGCGACTGTACTCTAATCTTGGGTGATTTCACTTCCCACATCAATGATTGTATAAGGTATAAAAAACTCCATTTCTGGTAAATTTTTACATTCCACTTTATCATTTTCCTTTCCAAAAAAATTCCTTCAAGGGATTTTCCCTTGGACCCTTATATGCTAGGGCTTATGTTTGTCCCCTATTCCCCCTATCACTGGGGTAGGTGTCCCAACTCCCTTTAGGGTAGCACTCATCTTCTTTTGATCATTTTTTTGGTATCTAATCATCTTCTTGTGTAGCTTGATGTCGTTTGTCCAAGATTAAAAATCAAACTACTAATGTATCTCTTGTAGGTTCGCAGTCAAAGACTCTCTTTTATCACTAATCTAGGAACATTTCAATTTCTAAATGGTCAATTAACTTGTTTGCTATGTTTGGAGTCTCTTGTTGACGTATGCTCTCCCTTTGCACTATTCGGTGAGCCTAGGGATTATAAATTGCAAGTTGAATCAAGTCCATTTGTTATCCTAGGTGTGCTAGCTTGTGCGTATGCTCTCTCCTTATGTTGCGTGTGAGCCAAGAGATTAGAAACACCTAGCATTACCTTCCCTTTAGGAGGCCTTCTTGTGTATTTCATCACCTCAAGGGATAACCTCAACCACATGAACCGATGGGGTATACAAAGGGGGAGAACGAAAGTTGTACCCCAATATAGTCACATTGTGTTTAGGGAAGCTTTGATGTTTGGGTGATTCCAAACTAGGAGTGCAGGGTTGGTCTAAACAAGTTGATTGATGTTCCCAACCCATGCTTATGATGGGATAGTGTTCATGGATGTGCCTTGCGTATCCTCTTGGTATTTACAGGACACACTAGATTGCCTAGTTTTTCCTATCACAAGACCTCCCGACCGGTGCTTAGTGTGGTACAGAGTACAATATCATGCCTGGAGCTACTCACCATGTATCTCCTTGAGTAGAGGTAGGAGCTCTTTAGGGAAGGTCTTAGGACTTCTAGAGAAAGGGAAAAGGTGATCCCTTGTGCCATAAAATCCCTATCTATCGAATCTTTGACCAAGAGGTTCCTCGCATCGATCTTGAGATATTAGCCTCATGATTGGTGGGCCTACACTAAGTTAACACACCTACTTAAATAATCTATGTTTGTGCTTTCCGGAGTGTCTTCTTGTGCTTACCTATGCATATGTTTAGTATATCCTGTCATCATCCATATTGTGTCTTTTTAATTGCAGTCTTTGGTCCTTTTACCACTTCCATGTAGTCATCCTTAGGCGATTCTACTCTATTCTTGGGCAGATCCACCAAGGCATTCACATCCCGTGTCTAGTCACCCTTGGGAAAATACGCTATGCTCTTGGGTAGATCTATTTAATTCATCATCCTCAGTTTAGTTAGTCATCCTTGGGTATATACGCCCTGCACATAAGCAGTTTCATTTTTACATAGGTAGATCCATTGGTCACCTCTATCATCCTTGTTAGGTGGATGCATTCTATCGATAGATGATTTTTTTTTCCTTAGGCAGATTCATTTTCACATGAGTGATTATGCTAATAGGAGATCATATCCCTAGATAAGCAGCTTTGCTCTATTGAAATGCGATTCCACTCAATCAAACCAATCATCCATCATTCTTAGGCGGCTCCCCTCTGTCGATAGGTGACTTTGTTCTTGGGTACATTTGTTTCTAGATAGGTGGATCTATAGTATTCTTGGGCGGATCCATTCCCCATAGAAAATCCAAAGAGAAAATCCTTCCTATCCGAGATAGCCAATGTCCTCTTGAGTTCAAAACCACAATCCAATCATTTTTTCCACTTCATATCTAGTCCAAAATGATCACTTTCATCTCATTTACCACCACCAAACTATTCAAAACATCATCCCCTTTGATCAATGAGTCATTTAAACACATCCTATAGACATACAAATCATCCACAATCCAAAATCCAACCTCAAACACTTAATTGAGATCCTAAATCCTAAATCAATCATCCATCATACCACTTTCTTAAGAACTTAGCTTATCCCAAGTTAGTAGTCCCTTGTTTGAACTATTTTACCTCAAGCTAGAGGTATAGTTTGTATCAATATCTCCTCTTGCTTCAAAAATTATCCTATCTCAAGTAGGAAATCCATCCAATTAAACTTTGACATAGGATCTCGACCATAGTTGAGAAGATATTATCAACCATCCATCCAACAATAACCTCATCACTTTAGTTGCATCCTTGAACTTAGAAGACCCTCCCACTATTTCTTCCAAATCATCCTAATCCGAGCTTAATCTAAATCCTAATTTAAGCTTTATTCCATCCACATCCAAGATCTTCTAATATCGAAACAAATCTTAAGATCCCTTCTTCTCCACGTTCTTCTAATCCATTCAATTTACCCTTCTAATCATCTCTTCCCATCTCTTCCATCCATCTTCATCCAATCCTGCATCATGAATCCTTATCCTCCCTCAATGCAACCAAAAAAATAATCAAGGGAGATCCCAATTATATTGAAGATGACAATGAAAGTCTTGTTGATCAAGATGGGTATGTAATAGATCCTGTTTATGCTATCATCACTAGATAGCTTTCCCCAAGCATCTTCCAACATTCAATCACTCATCCAAGCTATCCCATCATGCCTCCATCCACACGCTTTAACAATTTTTATGCTACCTTTGACAAGGGAAATCCATTAGCTCCTTGATCCACATCTCCATCTTCTCCCATGTCTACATCTCCCTCTTATCCATCACCCACATATCCCTCTCATCTAATATCCATATCTCCATCTTCTCCCCTAGCCATATATCAACCTCCCTCTTTGCATGACCACACCGTCACCTCCATCCCTAGTCCAAATCCACAATCTTGTTATCTTCCAAGCCATATCCCAATTCCTAATCCTATTTCTCCAATCCATGATCCTAATCCACCATCCACTTTCTCCTATCTCAATCCACCATCCACTTCCTCCTATCTCAATCCACCTTCTACTCCCTCATATCTTAATATTCCCTCCAATCCATCATACTTCCCTCCTCCATCTAATCCTAGTCTACCAATCCATAATCCTAGTCCTCCACCCATCATAATCCTTCATCTATTCCCAACACCCCATCTAAGCCTAAAATATACAAATATCTCATTCCAAATTTCATCCAAGGACTCCTCATAATGAAGTCATCCCCAAATCAACATCCCAAATTTTTGGAGTCATTTCACCCCACTTCACCATGTATGGTGATTAGTGATGAAGCCCTTATTCATCCCACACCTATCATTCCTCCTCCCACTTCTTTTAACTCCATCCAAACCATTGAAACCATCCCACCCATTGAAGCCACCCAAATCCCATCGCCTTCTCCTACTCCTAGAAATAACCAAATCCACTCCCATAAACTTCATGCATCATCTATCCTTCCATCCACCACATCCAAGGAGTTCATCAAACACTCATACACTATCATACCACCCACACAAGTTGAAACATGCTAAGAGATTGTTCCAAAGCACACCAATATATTTACTCATCCAAATGATGCTCCTACCATCCCATCTACTCTGTCTCAAGATCATAGTACCTCCTCTACTCCATCCCATGACCCCCTTATCAATCAAGACCCAATCATTTCTTGCAATCCCTATCGTGATCTCTTATCATCCCCTTATCTAAATTAAGAGCATGCCATCCCACCTAATCTCTCTCATGATCCCTTATCACCTTCTCCAACTCATGATCCTTTACCACCACCTACCCAAACTATCCCAACACCACCTCCATATCCCCTTAGTCTTCTTACATTCAACCATGGCGGTTCTCTTGTAGAAGAAGAACAAATCATATCCACCATGCATCCTCCCCCATCTAATAATGGACTCACATTATGCTTCAAAAATTAAAAAAATCTATTGTAAACTGAATGCTCAAGACCATGAATTATTAAGGTAAAGGCTTAGGCCTTCATGAGAAAGGTATAATGGAGCCCATCCATATCAAAAAAATCCAAGTGCACAAGGCCTTGGATACAAATCTCAAGGCTCACATCCAAAAATATTGGTACAACCTTTGTAAAACCTAAGAGGGATTCTCCCCAAGGCCTAAAATGTACCTCAAACCCTTCCTCTAAACCATTTGTAGCCATCCCCCTCCTCCATCATATCACCTCAAAAAAGCTATCCATATCCCTCCTTCATTATCCAAATCCATTTTGGGTCCCTATGTCCCACCATCCACCATCACACATCCTCCATCTACTAAGTCCATTTTAGGCCCTTATATACCAAAATTCCATCCTCCATCTACTAAGTTCATTTTGGGCCAAGTTATATACCAAAATCCCATCCTCCATCTCATACCCTTTCTCTCATCATCCAAAAATAACCTATCCCTATCACCTATCATAACCATCCCACTCTCATAATCCCTAACCAAGATCAACAAAGGTGTACCTATGTGAACTTCATCCAACATCCTCCATCTATGCATCATCTTCAACATCCTACCTCTATCACTCCACTCATATTCCAACTCCTTGCACCCATAAAATTTCTATTGGAACCAATTTGGATGCCAAAGTAAAAATGCATAAATTGTAACATCCACATGAATCAAATGATCCCCATGTCCCCTTAAAAAGACATGACGATGAAAATACAAATCCAATCCAAACACCAAATCAATCTCAACAATTATAAAGGCCCACCAAAGCAAAAATAAAAACCATGTGGATCATAAAGAAAAAAGTTGTAGTACGTTCAAATGAAAAATAATTAATGACATCCAAGAGCTAATAATACCATTTCTCCAACTCCTAAATCTATTTTGGGTCCCTATATCCCAAAACTCACTACCTAACTCCTCCATCATCCCCACATTCTCCATCCATTTCTTCTTCCATCATTCCACGCCCATCACAATGTGTGCCAATGTTGATCTTGACAACATCCCCCCAATAACCTCCCATCCTTCCATCCATACACTTTCCAACATCCCATCTATTATCCTACATATCTCCCCCATAAAATATCTTTAATCCATGCCATTACATAATCCATCTATCCTAATTAGGTTGTACCAACATCCAACAATCCCTTCACACATGGGCTCTTATTACCTCAGTATGAAACTAGATGCTCAAGTCCTTACCCTATCTCCTTTTCACCTATCTTCCAAATCCATTGATCCACACAAAATCCAAAAATACAAAAAAAAAAAGAAAAAATCTAAAAAAAAAAAAAGTCAAAAAAGGCAAAAAATTAAATAAAAACTTAGTAAAGAGAAAAAATCATCCAATGGTGAAAACTTTGCAAAAAGGTGCCTTGTGAAAGTAATATGATGAAAACTTGGAAAGTAGGTGTCATGTATAAATACCCCATCCATTTTCTTTCCACACTTGGGGGCAACTTCATTCTACGCATCCCCTTCCTCCATCTCCTTCATCCCACCTATCGTACCTATCCTACTTATCATATCCAATTTATCTCAATTCCTCCATCCTCCTTGTGATCTTGATATAGATAAGGGTAAATATATACATGCTTTGGACCCCTCTTGGAATACATTCCCTCTATCCCCACACTACTATATTTCTTATCCACCCATCATGCTATCATCTATCTACCTCTCTTATCTTCCCATCCTCCTATCTTCCACCCCTTTGTCTCATCACACATGACATATCTAGAGTGGGTCATTTTATTCCTATGTAACATAGTTCTTGGATATCTCATTCCACACCATCCATCCATCATATCATCCATTCCATCTCCAAATCCTTATCTCTTTGTCCATCCATCCTATCATCCTTCTATCTCTACATCCTTATCTTCCTATCTCCTCATCTTCTCATCCTTCCATATTCCAAATATTTATCTCCCTATCCATCCATCCTATCATCCTTCCATCTCCCCATCCTTATCTTCCTATCCCCTCATCTACTCATTCTTCCATCTTCCAAATCTTTATCTCCCTATCCATCCATCCTATCATCCTTCCATCTTCCAATCCTTATCTTCCCATGCATCCATGCATCCATCCATTAATCCCTTCCATCTCAAAACCCTTATCCCTCTATCCATCCATCTTATCATATTTCCAAATCCCCATCCTTTTCTATCCATCCATTCATCCCTATCCTCATTCCATCCCATAATCCCTTGTCATTGGTATCTAGCTATAAGCTGCCCCATGTAATTGGATATTACCACCTATCCCACTATCATCACTCCATTTATCTCACATCTTGCTAATATCCTATCACTTTTCATCACTCATTTGTCCATCCCATTTTCCTCGCAATTCAATACTTTGATGATTTGGATATCTATCCCATTTCTGAGCTTCACACAATGAACATCTCGTAAATATTGTAAATCTTGTATATATTGATCATCCTGTTCATAAGGTCAGTCCCATGTCATCATATAGGACCATCCTTGTGTCTTATATGTCACCAAGATCCCCTATCGAGCTAGAACTTCAACAAAATCCATTAGCCCCCTCAGGTTCCAGGTACCTTGATCATCTCTTGTCATGAGAATCCTAGGTCCTATCCATCCATATTTAGTCTTTGCAAGATATATTGTTCCTCACATCATACCACAACAACCCCATCCATCATCCTTATGGAAAAAGGTACTTTAGATGTTTTTCATTTCTTTGGTTCTTTTGAATATTTTTTTATATTTTTGTTGGGCTTCCTAGTTCACCTACTTAAGGTCGCCATAATCCATCATATCATGGTGTGCTTTGACTAGTGAAAATAGGGGCATATCTTGGATTTTTATTTATTGTGTCTTCTTGATTGTCTTGCATAGTATCCACAACATATGGATCAGGTGCTTATCAACTTGCTACTCTTGAAGGCGAACCATTACTAGATCTTATCAATAGTATGCACCTTCACAAGTATTATACCTAGCTTTCAGAGAATCCCATCAAAAAAGTACAAAAGTACAAAAAAATTAAAAAAAAGAAAAAAAATCATTACCCTGATGAAAACCTGGAAAACACGTGTCTTGGTGACACAAACAAAATTAAAGAGAAATAATCCATCCAATAGTGAAAACCGCTTCAATGGTGCTTTGGACAAGTACCATGGTGAAAACCTGAAAAACATGCGCCATGTGTAGTTAGTCTTTGCTCCATCATCTACTATAATTTTGATTGATTTTTTTCCACTTCCATCCATGATCCCTTGCGCATATCCCATTCCACAATAAGATCCTACTTTTCCCATCCATTCATAATAAAAGCTTAGTTATCCTTCTCATGGCCCGAGAATTGTTGATGCTTAGCATCCTTCATCCTTTCATATCCATTCACAATAAACCTCGCCCATCCCTTTTGCATCCATAATAAGTTGGTCTTATACCTAACTGAGGGAAATTCTTGGAATTATGTCTTATAAGGGATCCTAGACACAATTGACATTAGAAAATGTCAAAATCCAAAAAAACTTAGAAATGTCAAAATCCAAAAAAACTTAGAAATGTCAAAATCCAAAAAGAAAAACTAGAAAATGTCAAAATCCAAAAAAAAATGGACATCAAAATCCAAGAAAACCAGAAAATGTGAAAATCCAAAAAAATAGAAAATATCAAAATCCAAAAATATAGAAAACATCAAAATCCAAAAAAATTAAAAAGTGTCAAAAACTCCAAAAAATAGAGTTTGTGTGAGTCCAAGTGTTCAAACTATGTTTCCTCTATGACTTCACGTAGGCAAGGCCATCATCGATGAGCCTTGAGGCTTAGGTCATTCCTTTAGGTTTTTTATAATAAATTGCCAAGTCAATCCATATTTGCATCTCATAATAAACTATTGATGGTCAAGGTTGGTTCAACTATGTTGTCTTTCAGCTTGAAATATGCAAGAACATCATTGATGAGCCCCCAGGAATTAGGGTAGTTCCTTAGGGTTTTTCATAACAAGGTCTTCATTTGTCCCAATCATAATCTCACAATAAACTGTCCCTTGCTAAGGTTAAAATTTTGAGTAGACACAAGCAATTATCAAACAAGAGAACCCAGCTTATCCAAATCACGAAACAACAAGAAAACTATCCAATCAATCTTTAGCTATCAACTAGACCAACTTTTGAGCCTAGTTTTTCATCGCCAATGCATTTGCACTTATCCAACTTGCTTATTGGTAAACTTTCCATTTTTTGGAAATTTTCAAAAATTTGTCAATTTTTTTGAGGGGGCATCATCCTATCCTGCATCCACCGGGGCATGTCAAGTAGTAGGGAAAGTTTTGAGCTGATTGCCATGATTATTCTTTGACACAACGCTTGAAATCACATTATGTCAAAGAGGGGAAAAATGTCTCGAGCCTGCAAGCAATATTTTATCACTAATTCACCTTCTTCCCTGAATAATTAAATAATTTTAATTATTTCCTAATGTCATTTTCTTCTATTAATTAAATAATTCTTAATTATTTAATTAATTCATTTCATCCTTATTCCTCTTTTGATTAATTTAAATAAATATCAATTTTATTTAAATTACGTCACTAATTATCTTTTTCTATCCTTAATTTCAAATAAATTTGATTTATTTAATTATTTATTTCTATATTTTCCTCTATAATTAAATAATTATTTTAATTATGTGGGTGGAAGGGTGGGCGCTTTTCCACACATTCTATTGTGGAAAGGCCAGGGTTCCCTAAGACTCAATGGCATTTACACTTGGCACACCAACATGGAAAATATCACTCCCAATTTTATGTGGTGCCAAATCTGTAGGACAATATGGAGCTGGCAAAGCTGTTGTGGCAGGAATCGATGGTTACCAAATCCATCTATAAGATCCCCATAATAATAGAAGTGCCAGGCGATTTACAAAGCACACATTTGGGTTTTTGGGCTGTCATGTTTTAAACTCTTTGGGATTTGTTAATTCTCTCCATATGTGGTATATGGCGCTTCAACTATGGTGTTGGGTTGGCATTACACACGACATGTTGACCCCTTTGACATTGATTTTGGCATTGATGTCAAGGGTTATTTGTGACATTTACAATATTGGCACATATTCAGGCGTCATACATATTCAACATATGGGGACATCATATTTGGTATACATACAGTTGATGTTTTGACATCTTACATTCGTGGATTATATATAATTATCATTGATTAATTTATTGATCAATGATTTATATTGGTCTTGGCACATTAGCATTGGTTTTATTCAACACATTGATTTGTATCATTACATAGATACAAGGCATAATTGTGGTGCTTGTTATACAAATCATGATACACATCATTTGGTGACTATAATATTACATCAATTACAAGGTTATGATTTTTAGTGCTGACATAAATCTTTGGGCACTATGGAAGTTATGGTAGATCTTGACAAGGCATCATATATTCGAACATTCACATAGTGATAAGTTTGACATTGACTCACATTATTTGTTGTTAATAATGTTTATTTGACATTATGGTTTTTATGTTTTGGGAAAAACATATGAGACATTACCGACACAATAATTAGGGAGATACAAAATCATTGTATCGATATCTGTTGTGTCCTAATAGCTTTCATTTGGCAATCACAAAACAACTGACTTAGGGATTTGATGGAGGTTGAAGGAAGAATGGTTTTGTGGTTGGTTTTTGTAGAGAATGGTTTCCAGGTTCAAAGGGAAGTTCATCGACTCCACTTCAAGAAATGGTTAAAGTTTTCAAAGTTGCTCTTTTTGGTAACTCGAATCCTTACTCTTTGTGGTATTTGGTTAATTGATGATGCAAATCATCTACCAAAATCAACAACTTTCAAGGGTACTTCAAACCCTATTCACAATTGAGAAGATCCACTCAAACAATCACCAAAAATTCACTTATCTTTTTGAACAAAATCCATTCATTTTCACTTGAAACTACAAGGCTGCCATTCATCAAATCACCAATTAGTATTCAAAATTCTCATCAAGCCTTAATACATAGGACATCTTTAAATTGACTGAACCAAAGCAAAATCTCTTATGGGAAACTCTAAAATCAATGGATTCATGCAACTCATCCAACTTGCACCAACCCTTCCTCAAGGAACTCAAGACACAAAACACCATTAAAGGAACTATAAGCCAATACACTTACTGATTTCATAAACACCTCGAACTACATGTATAAGATAGTATCAAACCATCAAAAATCTTATAAATTCATTCTTCTAGCCTTTACGTGCCCCAATCATCCATTTTGCTTGTAGTAGTCCATCCTACTAAAAGCAGGTATATCTGCAAAACCACATCAAACCTCCGTAGAAAAGACATCTTTTTAGGGACCCATTTTAGTCTAATTAAACATACTTCAAGCTTAAGGTGTTGTTGTTTTGGAAAACATAACAGAACAATAGACTTTCCACAACAAAATACACCAAATTAGGTCAAAATTCCAAATCAAGTACCCTTAAATCAAATTGTAATCATCTAAAAACCTTGGAAAACATTGAGTTAACTCAAAAAACTTTCAAATCACCAAATTTTAGAGATTGAAAGGCTCAATATTGCCCCAAATAACAAAAACCTCATCATATGCCATTCTAAACCAAGCAAAATAGGGGTTTAGTGGTAATCGACCTTCCAAACCTTCTTACACTTATCCACTACTTCAAATAGGTTAGGATATGTCTGCACATGATAACCAAATCACCACCAAGCCTCTGCAATTGTTATCTCACCAAACCCTAGTCTATAGCATCCTCTAATGGATGGAAATCACTAAATTTTCCCTTGTAGTAGCAACACAACTTCATATTCTTGCCTTCCCTATTTCCTATCCACACACATAACACTTAAAGCACCCAAATTACATTCAAAATAGTCTATCCCACCATTCTACTAAACCTACAATGGTGGGATGGTGAATCTTATCCTCACAAGACTCTCAAAACCCTTGACTAGGTTTTTCAAACCAGTTTATGTGAAAGAGATTAAATTAGACCCTAAACTCAATAAGAGCCTCTCTAATCAAATTTAAGGGAAGGATTACACCTTATTTTATGAAATACAAACAATATTTCAGCCTAATGAATTCAATACAGTCTGTATAATATTGGTAAATAAGAGCAAAACATAGAAAATACATAAACAAATAACTTTATTTACCAAAACAAAATGTTTCAAGAATACAAAATCTTCCTTTTCCTCACCCTTTACAATGTTTTATAGTTATGTTTACATTAGTTATAGCAACTTCCTTTTCAACTTCAATGACCTATCCTTCCATTTTTCCACATGACTCTTCACATTCCTGATTTTGTGCAATTTTTTTTTTTTTTACATCCTTTTTCAACTTTTGACATTTTTGCAAAATTACATTCTTGACCTCCTAAAAACCTATCAAAGAATCAATTACAATTGAATGGGCCTCCACATGGCCTTTTACAATAATTTTCATGGAGATCATACAAATTTCATAAAATTGCCTATTAGAGGCATACAATGCATAAGGTGCTCCTGCACCAATCTGGAAATGGTATTGGTCATGGTTGACCTTGGTCTATTTGCAGCAAGGGTATGTCTATTCTTTATCTCAAGGGTTTATTATTGTATCAACACATGGGTTTATTGTTTTGGTTACCCGTGGCTAGGGCACGGGGGCTTAAATCATTTGGTAGATGTTTTAGACCTTTCATAGGTCATGCTCTGTTTATTAAGGATTTGGGTTTCAAGTTAATGCTGCATATAGTATGGTCTTATATTCATACATTGTGTATTACATGTCGACTATGTGAGTCAAGTATAAAAAGTTTTGAAGGGAAGTATTATGTTAGTGTTTGGTGTGTCGACGTTGAACTCAAGTTTTCATTGTGAGTTAGTTTGTATGATGTGTCGACTATATGGGGATGTTGTGTGTTTTTGCTGTGTCATTCATTTATGAGAAAAAGGCAGATTAAGAGGTAGTTTAAAAAGATGTTAAAAGACACCACAGTGACTTGATAGGGGCAGGTAGTTATGAGATCAGTTTCAAAGGTTTCTTTGATGATTTTATTGTATGAAAGATGGCAGTATCATGAACACCATTGAATGTCTATTTAAACAATGATTTATCACTGTTTGTGGTTGGGTGCTTTCACAAAGTTATTATGATGAATGTATAAACATAATTTTGTAAAGAATTTTTGCAAGCAATGTGCAAAACAATGGATTGTATAAACTGATATATTTTATATTTTAAAGATTCCAAGCCAATGAATCTTTAGGATATAGAATGTGTTAGTTTGGGAAGTGGAAATGTTATGCAGTGAAATAGAGCAACCCTCTGTAATGTATTTTACTTCATGATTGAAAATTGTGTTGTAAGGTCATGTTAGTGAGAGAAAGATTGACCTTTGCCAGTGAGGCATCTTGTAACCAGTGAGGTTCTGTGGCCAGTGAGGCCTTGCTAGTGAGGCATAAATTGTAGCCAGTGAGGCTTTGACAATGAGGCATTTTGTAGCCATTGAGGCATTTTTGGTAAGCCAATGAGGCATTTTACCGAGTGGTTTTTTATCCCTATGAGGGTTTTCCACTCATGAAAAATATTGTGTCATGAATCTTTTGTGAATGCCTTTTGATCTTGTTGTCTTTTATTTTATATTACAACACTCACATTTATATGTTGTTAAGAATCTGCAAATTAGTTACTACATTTGATTATACTTTTGAAACATAACTTATATTGTTTTCAAAGAGTTTAAACGATCTTGAAATATCAAAAAATTGAATGTTGTTGTTAAGACACTGATTCACCCCCCCCTCTTAGTGTCTTTCATACTCCAACAAGTGGTATCAAAGCCAAACCCTTGCATAAGTCTAACCAACTTAAGGGGTTCCTGGTAGTGGAGTACTCATTATGGCAAAGAGTAAAAGAAATAGATAAAAAAGAAATCCCAGACAAAATATTGTAAATCAAGTCCTAGTCAAGTCAAGTAATGAGTTGTTGCATGAGTTACTTTTGAAATTTGGCACAAAGTGTGATAAAGAGAATGATTTTTTTGTTGGGATTGATGATGAAGAAGGAGACCTCTTTGTGGGTGAAGATGACTCTAAACAGGAGTTTGATGAACAAGAGTGTGAGGTTAATATTGAAGGTGAACTAAGATATGATTTAGGTGAGATAAAGAAACTTAAAAAGGAGGTTGTTATACAGAAAAATCAGTTTAAAAAATATTTAGAAAACTTGATTGATTATACTAAAAAATAAGTTGCTGATTTAAAATTCCAGCTTGAGGAAAATAAAAGAGTTTTAGAGGTCACCAAAATGCAGCTTGAAATAAAAGAAAAATAATGCTACACCTTAGAGGAAAAATAGTTTCCTTAAGGAAAAAGGTAGATAGCAATGACAAGCTTGTTGATCTTTTAGGAAAATAGAAAAATCATAAGGATAAAATTGGCCTAGGTTATGAAGAAGGACAGTGTTCTAAAATTATAAATGCACCTAGGAAGAAGATAGATTTGGATTATCATGTTGCTGCTCCTGAAGATCAAACAAAAGATAAATGTGTTGATGAAGACAAAAGGACAAGTAGATCCTCAATATCCTCACCTACCAGGCCAAAGCAAACATTAAGGTACAATTACTCACAGTTCCATGGTTATAGTTTTTCATGTCATATTTTTGGTCATAGAGATGGAGATTATAGAGCTCATGCTAGAAGTGATTGTGAATGGAACAAAAGTTCTTGTCAACTGTCAAAACAAAGTTACAATATTATATGTTATAGTTGTAACAAATTTGGTCACTTAGAGAAAGATTGTAGGGCACTTGAAAGATATGATTATATAAAGCACAATAACATAAGTCCTTATTGGTTTCCAAGGAAAAACTATAATTATTTTGCTCTAGGCCACAATGTTATATGTTTTAGATGCAATAATCCTATTCATTTTTCAAAGCATTATAGTACCAAGTTTGTGCAATAGGACAAGAGAAATAATTCCTCTCCTAAGAAGAGTACAAGGTTATTAGCTCTTGGAGACAAGGAAAAACAAGAGAGGAAACAACCTATGAAAACATGGAAGAGAAAAAAAAGTCAAGACAAGAAGGATCCTAAACTTGTGCATGTTGCACAAGACACATCACCAGTTGCTTGAGAAGTAACATGAAGTCAGGGGGAGTTATCAAATGTTCTATCTCTTACCCCCAAGAAATCCTAGGAGGTTTGGTAGGTTGCTTTGTTAGATAGGGAGTCTAGTTGGTTTGGTACCTATACTTCAAGTTGTGAACATGCTTCATTCAAGATCATATGTTTCAATACATGTTGCACAACATTCACAGTGATGATAGACAGTGTTGGATTTCATAGTTTTAAAAATAGTGTTGATGGTTTATGTTTATGATCTTTCATACACAGTGAAGTGACCCCTATGTTCTAGTTTGATGTTTCTTCTTGAGATAGTGAATGAGTTTATTGCCCTTATTTCAGTTGACTGTTCATATGATGATAAAATTTTTAGCCTTCGGTGATATTTCCAAAGTCTTATAATATGCTCAAGTTGCTTAGTTGCAAGAGATTGATATAATGACATTCTTGACACATTGACAGTAGTATAATGTGCTTCTTCTGCTCTCTATTTTGTTCAGATAGTGAGATGTTAGATGGTGTTTCCTTGAGGTTGTTTGTTCTTGAAACAATGTGTTAATGACTATTGTACCTCAAATGAATAGATAACACAAAATTGGTGGTGGTCTATTAAATTCTTTTGCACAATGGATAAGTACATTGGTATCTTAGTGACATTGGCATTTTTCTCTATAACAGTTTGTGTTTGCATGAAGATGAATACCTAATTCATGCTTATAAGAATAGTGCTCAGTATGGTTTACGAGGACCTGGTAATGGTGTTTGGAAACTGAAGTTATTATTAGACAAGACAAGTATATTGTTGGCCTTTAATACACAAGTGATTGTTGTCAAAATTTTAGTAGTTTTTTTGACAACAGTAGTGCTCTTAGTCATAATGAATAATCTTGTCCATATTGATCCACCTTGATATCTTGTCAGTAAAATGTAGTGAGAAATCATGAGGATTTTTAGAATAGTGTTGTGTTTCTTGCATCATGAGTTCAGTGTGGTGATATTCTTCATAGATATACCAAGAATAAAATGACAACATACTGTTGCATAGATAAGTCTGTGACACTAAAATGGATAGTGAACTTTAGACAGTACATAGTGACTGCATTTCCAAATAGTATTCTTGATTGCAGAGAGTTACTTGTTTGCTTGGACAGTGAATTGCTTGGCTATACAATGACTTGAAAATCTTGAGACAGTACAGCTGTTTTGTCTTGCATAATACTCTTTGGTAAAATCTCATCATATAATCTCTTAAAGGATAGGGATTTGCATAAAACTTGTACAAGAATGTGTTCTTATATGAGGGATTCAATGATAGTATATCTTGCATTTCTTGAGAGGTGTAAAACATAATTTGAGATGAGGTGATAGTTATATATATGGACAGTTGCAACAAATTCATTTTTGGTCTCATTTTTAGGAAGTGAAATCATTTTGGAGTCCATTCTTCTTTAATGATGACAATATTATTCAAATGATAATGCTCTAACAGTCTTATAGTGATTCTATCTGTTGAAAAGGTTTCATGATAGTATTTACAAAATCAGATACAAATAATTCCAATGCTTTTTCTGTACTATGATTATGTTAGTCATTCTCTCAATCACAGAAGTATGGAATCAAGGGTACCGAGATCTTGAGGTACTGTTAATGGGTGAGTAGTAGACCTGGCGTATCTAGATCAACAATGGTTATTTATGCAAGATATTGTGAACTATGACAATCCTGTTACAAAAGTTGTTATTCTTAGGGGGTACAGTTATAGTGGCCTATCTTGCATTCATTGACAGTAGATAACCCTGCTATGGTTTGAAGGTTGAGTTTTTGAAATGTCATCAAATCATCACCAAGCTTTTGTATTTGATCAACCAAGGAGAGATCTTTACAAAGGTTGAAGGTACAATTTTTTTCTTTTTGTCACCAAGCTCTTTCAATCCAAGAATATTAGTTTGAGAAGAATGGTTTATTTTATCCTGATGAGATTATAATTGTTACAAGAAATGAATAATATCACAACTATGGTTTTAATACAAAATCACTAATGACATATTGGTGCCACTTGTGATTTGTTGTGGAAGTTTTCCAATTCTTAACTGTGCTTGCCATAAGTTGCCAATGGTCTGTCTTGCATTTAGTGTTCTTGAAAGGGGGAGCAAATGATCTTTTTGTTGCATGGTTTTAGGGGGACTTTTCATGTCCATTCAACAACCCTGGGTTATGTTTCAAGCAAATTCTTTTCGTTGCATGGCAGTTTGGTTTAGTTTTGGTTCCAATTGTTACAAGACATGAATAGTATCATAGCTTTGGTTTTAATACAAAATCACTAATGACATATTGGTACCACTTGCGATTTGTTGTAGAAGTTTTCCAATTCTTAACTGTCCTTGACATAAGTTTCCTATGGTTTTTCTTGCATTTAGTGTTTTTGAAAGGGGGAGCAAATGATCTTTTTGTTGCATGGTTTTAGGGGGAGTTTTCATGTCTATTCAACACCCCTGGATTATGTTTCAAGTAGATTCTTTCCGGGTTGCATGGAATTTTGGTTCAATTTTGGTGTTATGGCAGATTTATCTTGCATTATGTAGAGCTCTTTTTAGTTTTATTTCTTCAAATTTGATGTTGTTTTGTGTCACTGTGACAATAGATTGTTGTTCATGAGTAGGTATTTGTTGATATCCCACCCCTTTGACCTTTGGCATTGTTTTCAAAAGGGGGAGAAAAGTTGAGATACAAAGATACAGGTTCAGATTGATATAGGTTCAGATTTACATTGCCAATTTCCACACTATATATTGGATTATTGCTGAATTCATTTGATAATCATATGATGATGATATGACAGTGCATTTTTTATCATACATGATGCATTCTGTGGTAGGTTTGACATCAATTCCAAAGGGGGATTTTGTTGACCCCTTTGAAATTTATTTTGGCATTGATTTCAAGGATTATTTTTGGCATTTACAATATTGGCACATATTCAGGTGACATACATATTCAACATACATGGACAACATATTTGGTATACATACAGTTGATGTTTTGACATATTACATTCTTGGATTATATATATTTATCATTGATTAATTTATTGATCAATGATTTATATTGGTCTTGACACATTAGCATTGATTTTATTCAACACATTGATTTGTATCATTACATAGATACAAGGAATAATTGTGTTTTTTTGTTATACAAATCATGATACACATCATTTGGTGACTATATAATATTACATCAATTGCAAGGTTATGATTTTTAATGCCGACATACATCTTTGGGCATTATGGAAGTTAAGGTAGACCAACAAGGAATCATATATTCAAACATTCACATAGTGTTAAGTTTGACATTGAATCACATTATTTGGTGTTAATAATGTTTATTTGACATTATGGTTTTTATGTTTTGGGAAAAACATATGAGACATTGTCGACACAATAATTAGGGAGATACAAAATCATTGTATCGATATATTTTTTGCCCTAATAGATTTCATTTGGAAATCACAAAACAACCGACTTAGGGCTTTGATGGAGGTTGAAGAAATAATGGTTTTGCGGCTAGTTTCTGCAGAGAATGGTTTCCAGGTTCAAAGGGAAATTCATCAACTCCACTTTAGGAAATGATTAAAGTTTTCAATGTTGCTCTTTTTGGTAACTCAAATCCTTACTCTTTGTGGTATTTGTTTAATCTGGAAATGGTATTGGTAATGGTCGACCTTGGCCTATTTGCAGCAAGGGTATGCCTATTATTTATCTCAAGGGTTTAGTATTGTATCAACACATGGGTTTATTGTTTTGGTTACCCGTGGCTAGGGCACAATGGCTGAAATCATTTGGTAGATTTTTAAGACCTTTCTCAGGTCTTGCTTTATTCATTAAGGATTTGGGTTTCAAGTTAATGCTACATATAGTATGGTCTTATATTAATACATTGTGTATTATGTGTTGACTATGTGAGTCAAGTATAAAAAGTTTTGAAGGCCAGTATTATGTTAGTGTTTGGTGTGCCGACATTGAACTCAGGCTTTCATTGTGAGTTAGTTTGTATGATGTGTCAACTATATGGGGCTACTATGTGTTTTTGTTATGTCATTCATTTATGAGAAAAAGGCAGATTAAGAGGAAGTTTAAAAAGATGTTAAAAGACACCACATTGACTTGACAGGGGTAGGTAGTTATGAGATCAGTTCTAGAGGTTTCTTTGATGATTGTGTTGTATGGCAGATGGAAGTATCATGAACACCATTGAATGTTTATTTAAACAATGATTTATCACTGTTTGTGGTTGGGTGCTTTCACAGAGTTATTGTGATGAATGTATAAACAAAATTCTATAAAGAAGCTTTGCAAGCAATGTGCAAAACAATGGATTGCATAAATTGATATATTTTATATTTTAAAGATTCCAAGCCAATAAATCTTTAGGATATATAATGTGTTAGTTTGGGAAGTGGAAATGTTATGCAGTGAAATAGAGCAACCCTTTTTAATGTATTTTCCTTCATGATTGAAAATTGTGTTGTAAGGTCATGTCAGAGAGACAAAGATTAACCTTTTCCAGTGAGGAATCTTGTAACTAGTGAGGTTCTGTGGCCAGTGAGGCCTTGCTAGTGAAGCATAAATTGTAGCCAGTGAGGCTTTTCTAGTGAGGCATTTTGTAGCCACTGAGGCTTTCCTAGTGAGGCACTTTTGGTAAGCCAACGAGGCATTTTACTGAGTGGTTTTTTATCCCTATGAGGGTTTTCCACTCATGAAAAATATTGTGTCATGACTCTTTTGTGAATGCCTTTTTGATCTCGCTGTCTTTTATTTTATATTACAACACTCACATTTATATGTTGTTAAGAATCTGCAAATTAGAACTACATTTTATTATACTTTTGAAACAAAACTTATATTGTTTTCAAAGAGTTTAAATGATCTTGAAATATCATAAAATTGAATGTGGTTGTTAAGACACTAATTCACCCACCCTCTTAGTGTCTTTCGTACTCCAACATGGCATGGTTAAACTTTTCCATTACCATTATGGTGCGAAATGATGATAATCGTCTTCGCATTATTAATGGTTTGTAAAGCCTCTCATTTCTTTCATCGTGGCATATTCTACATTTTCCCTCGAAGAAGGTTTGGTGGTGAGAAATTATGGTTTTATTATTCAATGATGGAGGAGTGGTCGAAGTTCATAGTTAGGATGTCTTCAGAGACTCTCATGAGCATTGGAGCGGCTACTCCAATTTGTTTGTTGAGTTTTGGAAGGAAGATGGCCTTTTGTGGGTCGATTATGGACTAGTGCCTCAAAAGAATGCTTAAGAAATATGACACTCTGATTCTAGTCATGGTAAAGATTATTTTGGAGAAGAGTTATGGAGGATGATGAGTCTCACAGGGTCGATACAGATATAACCTCTTGGTTCCTAGCGTCAATCTTAGAAATAAAGCTGGGTAAAAGAGAGGTTGAGGCACTATTAAAAAAACTCTTCTATGTGGATCTGTTGGTGTGGTTGGAGTCTACTCTGTATGCGGCTTCTCCTGGAATGGGAATTCCTGGGCTATGGGACATGTGCTTGTTATATGTGGCAGGAGAGGTGATAAAATAGTACCCTTTCCTGTTGGATTTGAAAGGCATGGCATTAGTGGCTCATAGGGAATTGGTGGCGGTTGCATTGGATTACCTGTTGCAGGTGCTTAAGCTTTCTCCTTTTCCTCATGGCCGTTGGGTACCGAATTTCAGAGCCTTTGCTCGTGCTAATGGTTTCTTGGAGGTGGACAGGTTTGGTGTGGGGCCTGTTTAAGGATTGCGGTTAGAAATCCTTTTGGTTTGTGTGATGGTATGGGTTTTCTTAATGGTCTCTAGGAATGGCTATTTTAGTTTCTTTTTAGTAACTATCATAGATATGGTTGGTTGTCTCTAGTTCATAAAGGAAACGTGTGTCCTTGTGTGGACATTTTGGTCTGACTATATATGGGTGGTTTTCTGTTAGTGTGGGTAGTGCAAGTAGTGGTCATCATTGGTATGTTTGGGCAACCCAGTAAATCTCGCCTAGAGGGCTTACTATGTAAAAAATTTCTTTTCAAATTAATATAAAATTCCTTTCTTACATATAAAAAAAATAATTATTTTAATTATTTAATTATTCATTAGCCTTTTCTCTCCATAATTAAATAAATTCTTATTCATTTAATTATTTATCACTTTCTTTTCTCCATAATTAAATAATTATTTTAATTATTTAATTATTCATTTTCCCTCCTTTAAATTAAATAATTTTAATTATTATTTAATTTGAATTTCTTCTTGCCAAGCCCTAAATCTCAAACAATTTCTTGAGTTTTGGTCCATCCTTCCCATCCTTATCTCTTTTCTTCTCAATTAACCTCATCCATTGATCATGATAACTCATCATTCAATCTTAACCCTTCATTTGAATTGGGATTTCTATAAAAGCAAGCCATCATCTTCGTTTCAAGGTTAACCATAATCTTCAATATTTTTCTTCTCAATCATTCATCTTGAAGAACCACAATCTTTAATATTTTTCTTCTCATATCATTCATCTTGAATAACCACAATCTTTGATGTTTTACAATCTTGAGATCTAGCTGTCTTGCATCAACATCAAGCTCATCATACAAGTTGCATACTACAAATCTGAGAACAAACAAAGAAAAATGGAGAAGCGTAATGGAGACGAATCAACTATGGCATAAATATTGAGTATTATTGCTTTATTATTTGGATTTCTATGTTCGTTTGTGCTTCATTATTGGATTAGGGTCTTTATAGCTTGAATTAGATAGTTTTGTGGTTACTATTATTGATTCATGCTTTTTATCTTGAATTTATTAGATCCACGCAAATAATACAATCATCACCATTAGATGGATAATGGATATCATAGCCAACAAAATGTATAATGGAAGAATGAAAGGAAAAATGTGGGGAACAACTCTAGGAGACAAGCTCAAAGGTTTACACTAGTTTGAAAACCTCTAGGAGCTAAGAGATATAAGAAACTTGATTTCTCTGACATTCCTAATTACCCAAATCCAATCCAAAGTGATATCAAAGGGAAGATCCAAAAATTTCAAGGCAACAATGTAGTAATAGGGGAAGAGCATTTGAGATATTTCATCAAAATCACTAATGAATATGAAATTGAAGATGAAGTTTTGATGATGAATTTGTTTGTGCATTCTTTAGAGGAGAGTGCTAGAGAGTGGTTCAGACATTCTTTAAATGTATTCAAAATGTAGTATGGGGGTAGAATTGACCTAAAGTTCACTATGACATATTGTTGGGGTTGAAAATAGCTCACGAGCATGGTATTAGATGCCTAATAATTCATGAATATTTAAAGCTTATAGTGAAATAGGTAAAAGGTACATTTGTAGCCAAGGAGAAGAAGCTCAAAATGTACAAAAATGTTGTTTTAGACATCATGGAATTATTTGATGCCATTGGTATTGAATGGTGAGATAGAAGTAAAATATTTGAGGCTAATAACCTTGTAGTTGCAACATTAAGGTATGATTAGAATGTAGATATTCCTTAATATCAACAAATATTTGAATTCATGGTAAGACCCACTATAAAAGACAATATATGTAGCTGAAAAGTATTTGATGGTAGGAAAAAATTTTATTGGTTCTTAAATGGTATGGATGAGTTTAAGAATCATCTCATTGATTAAAAACCAATGATTGAACTAGAAAAATAGAAAAAAACCTTGTCTAGGAATGAGGTGATGCAATTAAAAACAAACACTATTCCCCAAGGGTTAGTTAACTTAGAAATTTATTTTGATAGTAAAAAATACTATAGACATAAGAATACATCAACTAATGAGGATGGTGTTGAGGGATTAAACTTGGAGACAAATGAGAACCCTAAAATGGTGTACATTGGTAAGAAGAAAAAACCATATGTATTTCCCTTTTGAATAGGTTCAAGAAATTTTTTTCATGGTCATATGAAGACCTTTAGGCATATAGGGAAGATTTATTTTAGCATACTATCTTTCTTCAACCAGATGTTAAACCATTCAAGTAAAAATAAAGGTGCATCAACCCTACTTTAGCTCCCAAACATAAAAATGAGTTGATGAAGATGAAGGAAGTCAAAACCATCAAAACCATAGATATTTTAATTGGGTGTCTAATATTGTATGAATAAGAAAGAAAAATGAAGAGATAAGGTTTTGTGTTGATTTTTGTAACCTCAACCTTAAGTCTCCCAAGGATAATTATCCCCTTCCTAGCATGGACCACTTGCTTTAGTGAGTAGCAAGATCTTAATTAATGTCCATGATGGATGAATTCTTAGGTTACAACCAAGTGGTTGTTAAAGAATCAAAGAAATATAAAACAAAGTTCACTACTCCATGGGGTACATATGTTTATGTGAGTATGTGGTTTGGCTTAAAAAATACAGGATCAAATTATTAAATTGTAATGGATGTGGATTTTACTAGTCATATTGATTGGATCATGGTGGTATACAAGGATGACCTAAATACATTATAAAAGGAAGAGAAAAACACTACAAACATCTTGAATTAATATTTAAAATATGTTTAGAGTATGAAATATCTCTAAATCCTAAGAAATATTAGTTTGGTGTTAAGGAGTGTAGGCTCTTGGGGCACATTGTATCAGAATATGGGGTGAGAATTGTCCCCAAAGTAATTAAGGCCATTATCCTTATTCTCCAATCCAATTTTTTCAAGGAATTCAATCCATTTTTTGGTAGATCAAATTTGTTAGAAGGTTTGTTCCTAAATTTGATAAGAAAACTAAGGCTATATCAATAATGCTCAAGAAATGATAACCAATTTAATGGAGTGTACAGCCAATTAAATATTTCATGGAGATTAAGAAGGCTATCTTAGAGGCTCATGTATTGGTGATTCTTGATTACTCTATGCCTCTCCAACTATTTTATTTTTCATCCTTTTATACCATTGCTGTTGTGTTATTGCAAAAGAACAAATAAGGTTATGAGAAGTCAATGTATTTATTAAGTAGGTCACTACAAGAAGCTGAGTTAAATTATTCCATCATGGAAAAACATGCTTATGTATTAGTCAAGGTGGTAAACAATTTCAAGGCCTATCTTGTGGATACTAAATTTGTAGTGTATGTGCCACACCCAACTATGAAGGACATACTTTTGCAACAAGAGGCTTCAGGTAGAAGTTGTCATTGGATCAATAATATCTAGGAGTATGAAATGGAGATACAAAATACCAATCTTGTTACAGGATAGGGAATGGCCGAGTTGATGGCTAATTCCAATTTGGAAGCAACCAAGGTAAACACAATAAAAATTAATGATGTAAATATCTAATTTAAGTGATAATCCATGGCATAAAGATGTAATATTTTATCTGGTCTATATGAATTTCCTACCATCCATAGATGATAACTAAAGGAGGACCCTCAAGCTATGGTCACAAATTTATGTGTTGATTTTGGGTGAGTTGATGTGGAGAAACCATAAAAGAATTTTTCTAAAATGTTTAAGTGATGAGCAAGCTAATAGAGTAATAAAGGAGTTTCATCATGGTATATGTGGTGGAAAATTCAAGGCTAAGATCAAAAAACATAAGGTCCTTAGGGTTATATTTTGGTGGCCCAAATTGTTCAAAGACATAGCCCAAATCATAAGAAAATGTAATGCTTGCTAAATATTTTTTCAGTAAGTTAAAATTTGTTGGTGCACTCCCCTTGCTACTCTCAACAATTGAATCACCTTTTCAACAATGGAGAGTTGATTTAATTGGAGAGATACAAGAGAAATATAGCAATGAATATAAGTGGATCCTTGTGGCAACATACTACTTCACCAAGTTGGTGGATGCAAATTCAACCAAGAACATAAATTCCAAGGTGGTAGTTGATTTCATGATCAATAACATCACTACCAAGTTCAGGGTTCTTGCTAGGATTCTTGTAGATAATGACATTTGTTTCAAATCTTAGAAATTTTTAGGCATGTGTTCAAATTTTGGAATAAATTTGGTACATATATCCCCTTACCAACCCAAAAGTAATAGGAAAGCTAAGTCAAGCAATAAGATCTTGATGAAAATCATACTTGGTAAAATTTGATTAGAATAAGAAGAGATGAGATGATAAGCTTAGTTATTCTCTTTAGGTTGATAAGGTAACCTTCAAGAAAGATATTAGAAGAATCCCATTCAAATTAGTTTATGGGGTAGAGGCTAGGATGCCTATCAGTTAGGAATTATCCATATATCTATTATTGCAAGATATAGATGATGATTAGTGTGATGCGGTGTCCTTGAAGGTCATGGAATTGACTGACTTGGATGAGTGACAAAGAGAAACACAATATAGGAACATGTAACATAAGTAGATTATGAAGAATCTACATGATCAAAGGTCATCACGAAGAGAGTTTCAAGTTGGTGATTTGGTCCTTTTGTAGAACGTCAAGTCAAAGGATAAGGGAAAGAATGGGAAATTTGACCCTTTATTGCTTGAGCCTTATAGAATAAATGAGAGGTATGGACTTCATATATACCATCTCATAAATATAGATGGATAAATAATGGATCCGCCCATACATGGTAAGCATTTGAAACATCAATTTCATAAGTAGCGAGGTTTCAAATTCTAATTGGTCAGCGCAACGCTACATATTTGAATTTTTATTGATTATTCCTTAGTAGTCTTGGCCTCTATGGACAAGATGGGGTTATGTTTGTTGTGGTAAATATTTTTGGTCTATTTCCAAAGTTCTCTAGATGCTTGTTGTGCTTGCAAGAGGCACACATCCCCAACAAGCTCTTCAATGTTGGGACTTGTAAAATTTTGAGAATGTTGGTGTTATTTCTTTCTCCAAGAGTTACTTTATTTCTTTTTAGTTCTCTACTAGGCCTTGGGTAAGCATACCTGAAACCTAAGTTTTTAGGTCCTATTTCTTTTCTCTTCTCCATTCTTTCCCTTGTTCTTTAGGTTCCCATTAGGCCTCAAGCCTTGGGTGGGACGTAGAACCTGGAACCTTCAAGTTTTGGTTCTAGGTCCACACCCACTCTAGCTCCATGGTGTTTCTTTTTGTATCCTTTTCATCCCTCTCATTTCTTGGATCTTGGATATTGAGCTAGACTTGGAACCTATGGGTTATATGTTCCTGATTCCCACTTGCTATTCTCTTTTGAACCATCGAGCTAGAACCTTGGGTTTTGATTATAATTTCTCTTCTACTCTTGGCTCCCACTTTATTTCTTCTTTGTTCCTCATCGGATGACGAGATTCAATCAAAACTTGGGACCTAAGGTTCCAAGTCATTGTTATCTTCTACCACTCGATCACCACAATTTATTTTCTTTCTTCCCCTCCTTTGGATCATGATTCCAAGTTGGAACTTGGAACATGAATGTCTTGTTTCCAAGTTCTTGGTTTCACTCAACTCTGATCACCCACCAATTTATTTTAAATTCTAGTTTTGATTTCAATTTTGGACCCAATGTTTTATAGATCATGCATTCTTTGAGGTCTTATTCTTGTTCTCTCTTTCAATCCCAAAGCCTATTAATGAAAATTTTCTCTCAAGTTCTCACTCCAAGGTTATCCCCAAAATTTGAGACCCACAAGGCACCTTGATGGTTCTAGGTCCATCCCCAAACCCACTGCCCACCAACAACCTAGTCATTGAAAAATCATATTTTGAAAATGTGCTTTGGGTACCAAAGGCATAGATATCTTGGCTAGTTCCCCACTACTAACATTGATTTTAGAAGTCTCCCAACTACCAAAAATAAATTTAGGTGTCTTCCTTCAATCTATCATGCCCATTTTGGGAAAGATTCATTGTAGTCCATGGATTTGACACTGCTATAGTGCCACAACCTAGGTGTTTTCCACATTGAATGAACTATTTGCTAAGTTTTGGTCCTCATTATGGATCATTAGATAGTACTAGGGTAGGGAAGAACATAGGGGTAATCCAAAAGGGAAATAATACATAAAATCCATTTCAAATATGCCAATATTGGAATATTTTCTTCAACACATTTGTTCTTGTGAATGCAAACACTATTTGATGAATGTGACATTATTTTAAACCTATTGCAACATTTTATAATAGATCATCTTGTGTATGCATATAAACTTGCTCAACTCATTAAGGGATAACTAAGAATATGCAAATAAAAATAATGTATTTCAATTACATTTAGATGCTAGATCAAGTTAGTATTTTTTATTGTCTCTCACCATCTCCCCTTTTTATTTGTGACTTCATTTTCCCTTGGATTAGCATCAATCTACTATGTACTTGCTTGGTCACACAAAATCAAAGAAAATCACTAAATATTCTTATTTATTTTAGTTTTAGTTTAGTTCATGACAACACAACATACAAGGAATAATATTTGATACAAATCATGCAACTCACTCCCAACTTGCACTCATTGTAATGGTGTCCAATTATCTATATATAGGTTTTATGATAACTAGTTTCTATTATGCTTAGTAACAATAATAGGAGTTTCATTAAGAATTGAGTTTAGTTACCATAATTTTTAAATGTTTATTTTATTTATAGAAACCTCAAGGAATATCCTCTTGATTTTAAGCTAATCTTAGAGTGTAAAAGAGAAAACCCACTCTTGTAGAGTTGATCTTAAACCTTCCATTATTCTTTTGATGAACTGCTTTCACCCATTTGATTGCAACATTAGCCTTGCGAGAAGAATTATGTTCTAGGAAGTGGAGCAATGGTTTTGGGACCCAACAAAACCCACATATTTACTACTCAAATAATATATAATTCATTACCAACAACAATTAAATTTCTACCTCCTTTAGCATAATCATAAATGAGAACGATGAAAAGGGTCATTTTTTATGATATCTAACTCAATTTCCACTTGATCATGTTGCCTAATTATCTATTGTCAAACTTCCATTAGTATATGTATCACAACCACAATTATCATATATTTCTAAGGAATGAATCTCCATTGGTTCTTTCTTTAAAAAATACTGGGTTAAAAGTTTAAAACAATACATGTGGATCTATCTAAGTCATACATATATGTATACACACACACATATGTATATGTATATGTATATACTTAAATTTATACATATATTTTGTATACAATATATGTACATATATGTACATGTACATGCACATGTATTTATGACATGTATGCATATGTATGTATAAACATACATACATATATACATATACACACATAACATAGATACATTTTAGGGATAAAAATAGTTAAACGTTTTAGGGTTGAAAAATAGATATTTATTTTTGCCATGTGTTCATGGAAATTTATATTTGACACATATGTACATAGATGTATGTGTATGTAAATTTATATTTATGGTTATGATAATTTATGGTGTGTATGCATATGCATGTATGTACATATAGATGCATGCATACATACATATATACAATATATATACATATATGTAATATTATATTTTTCAAGGTCTTAAAGTGTCATATTCAAGTTACCTAAACAACTATATATATGTACACATGTATATGTTTTTATGTACATATGTCTATATAATTGTATGTTTTTATACACACACATGTTTGTATGTATGTATGTATGTATTTTTATGTATATATATCCATCTAGATACATACACACACATATTTATGTATGTATGTATACAATTACATCTATGCATGCACACATACAAATACAAACATATATACATATTAATACATATAAATACACAAACACACATATACATACATACATACATACATACATACATACATACATATATGCATACATACATATATACATACATACATTTATTCATAAACACATAAATACATACTGTAGCATAAAAAATTGTCATTCTTGACAATTTCACACTAGGCTTAGCTCCCCCTATGTGCTTGGACCTAATTATTGAAGATTGTCTTCAGCACCAAGTAGGGTACATTTGCCTACAAAAGGATGTCTTTTGGCCTAATCAATGCTAGGGTGACTTTCCAAAGAGCCATGGACATAGCATTTAAATGACTAATTTTGGTAAGTGTATTATTATTTATATGAATGATTTGAGCATCTTTTCTAAAAATAGGGAAAATCACGTTTCAAATGACCTTTTTAGTTTGGTAGCTCTTGTTTTGACACTAGTCTTTCCCTTTTTAGCGAGATTAGTAATAGATGGTCCGAATTGTGACTTTTTATTTCTGGTAAGAGGGGCCTCCTCTTCTTGGAGCATCTTGGTATTAGTCTTGTGTTGAGTTCTATTGCTTTCATAATCTCCTCAAATGATCTTGGTTTTGATCATATCTATATTATATTTCATTTGAATTCAAATGTCAAAGATTATTTACATTTTAAAAGAGATTTGTAGACTTGAATGGATCCTTTTTTTATGTCTTTCTTTAAACTCCTAAATATAATTTAACTTCTAAAATAAGAAGATAGAACCTATAATATTAATATTGTATTGTCCTTAAAATATTTGGACTTAAATAGGCAAGTAGTTAATATACCTAGACCATCCTTTGGATGACCTTAAAAGCCTTTGGATTAGCTTCAAGTTCCTTAATAGACCTATACTACCCTTTGGATGACCTTAAAAGCCTTTGGATTAGCTTCAAATTTCTTGGAGTAGTGATACAAGCTTTTGCTTTGGTTGAATTGAGGTCCTACCATGACCAGAATCCCTTAAGATACATCGTCCATGCTTAAAACAAGCCTGATTTGCATTAAACACCTTTGAGAACTATGCTAGGAAGGGAAGGTTCAAATTCAAAGTCGGTAAGAGCAACAGGCTACGTGATGGTGTTTCATATGGTAGCAGACGGACCTCAGCCAATGGGAATCCTCCATTAGCCAATTGGATCATCAGCCAAAGCAACGTCTACCATATGATTGCAGTTCAGTTAAACAAGCGTTATTTATATTTTCACATTGCTTTTTGCCTAAAGTTTAACAGGCCAAGTTTGAAGGGAATGGCATCCAAGTGTTTGAAGGAGACCCAGAGACATACGTCAGCCCCTGATTGGTAGCAGATAGTGGGCAATCATTGAGTGAGCATCTTCAAGTTTGTGTGTTGAGCTCTCCATCATCCATCGCTTACTATTCGATTGACACTTTAATCATTTCAACTTTACTTTTTATTTCCAATTTGATGGCATCTTTTCTTTATTGTTGATATTCGAGTGTTACTGTTCACTTGTAACGCCCACATTCTATTCACTTAGTACATTTTAGGTAAGAATTGATGTCTTGGTTTCTTCTATACCGACATTCTAAACACCCATCCTAAGCCTATAATGGCTCTCTCCTTTGCCTGTCACGCATTCTACAACTATCACAATGGTTTATTTGCTTTTTTGCTCCACTTTTGGCCGACATAGGAGCACTATTTAATCACTTTCTCACCTGCAAATGGCTCCCCATGCACCTCCGACCCAAGTTAATGCTTGGCTTAGCTTCCTCAAACTTGATTGGTATGTAAGACTTACATAAAATTAAAAGATTATTTATTTGATATATAAATTGGGTATTAAGAAATTGAACTATTGTATTGGTTTAAGGAGGTTTTAACATATCTGGAATAAGTAGTATTGGCATAGATTAGATGCTAAATTTTTGTAAGATCTTAAAACTAAATTCTTCGATTCAAATGTATGCATTAGTAAGCTTTAAAGGTGGTGTATTTACAAGTACATTCTTGCTTGGCCTAGAGAGAGATGCATTTAAAAGAATCATGTGAATCTAAAATGATATAATGAAGCATATTGCTAAGATAACTACTTGCTTAGAGACACATTAAGAGAACTATATCATGAAAATTTGATGAGGTTGCCAATATGAAGATCAAATTTTGACATTAAGGTAAAAGAGGAAAGTCTAAAAGTCAAAATGGGTTGAATGAACTAGTGCTTATTTTTATGCATGTCTTGGTTTGTTTTGTAGGTTTGACTAGCTTTGCACTTAGGTTTTAAGGTTTGCAATTATTATAGCCTTCTGTGTCTTGGGTGAAATCTTATGTAGACACATTGTGTTCAAATAGTTGTGATGCTTGTAGCTTTTGGATCTAAAAGATTGATTGTATTAACTTTATTATATATTATTTTGGATTGAGAGGTTTTCTATAAAGAATTTGATATTTTCCTATTTTGCTTGTAGGGTTGTATAACAAAGAAAGCATTTTAGTTTTCATAAAAGATGCTATAGGAGAAATTGACATTTTTAAATCATGAAGCTTGAGTGTTAAAGGTGGTACTATGAAGACTTCTATGAAGTCTTGATCTATCAGAGAACCTATCCTTGCTATAACAAAAGAATCCTTCTTTCTTAACTAAGTATTTACCCTTGAAATGATGGTTTTACTTGAAAAGAAACCTTTGAGAAAACCTAACAAGATGTGTTACTACAAGGAAACTAAATATTATGTTGTCTTTAGAATTGTATGAGCTTCACATGGAGATGGATATTCATTGAATTTGTCAAAGGGGAATATTTCTATTAGCATGCTTGTTTGAGAGAGTAGAGTTATGAGTTTATGCCTTGGTTGATGAAAAAGGAGAACTTCTATATAATGTTGGACAACTATCTTTTAAGAGAGTTTGATTCAATGAAAATTTATTGGGATAGGCTTCTTATAATAGAGAAATCTCTCTTTTCTTAAATATTTCTCATCTACTTACATGAAAAATTAATACATGTCTTCTTTCTTTGGTAATTTTTTTTTGAAAATGGGCTATGATGGTGTTGTGTGAGGAGGCATCGATGCGGGCTAGGGCCTGCGTGCCATAGCTGTTGTTTCTTCCACTGTGCCGACTCACGGTTGGGCTTTCTGGTTCAATGTTTGTTGTTTTTGCTGTTGGCCGAAGGGGGCAAGCTTATGGTGTTGGGGTTTGCTGTCTTGGGGGGTAGTTGTTGTTCAACATTGGTGATGTTTCCTCTGTTCTTTGCTGCATTTTGGCAGTGCCTGGTGTCGATGGGGGAGGCATAAGGGTTTTTTTTTTTTCTCTGTTTGTGTGTGCCTATTT
Organism: Sequoia sempervirens; assembly: GCA_007258455.2. NCBI lineage: Eukaryota > Viridiplantae > Streptophyta > Pinopsida > Cupressales > Cupressaceae > Sequoia > Sequoia sempervirens. Next base: position 433,612,760 of record VDFB02000015.1, on the reverse strand, counting down.
TGAGTTGGGTTTAAGTGTGGGAGGAGGCTATTTCTTCCTGCTACCCGAGTGGGGTTTGAGTGGATTTGTTTGGCTCTTTTTTCTTCTAGTGATGGATCTAGGGGAAGCTTTGGGCCTTAAATCCTCTTTGGATTTTTGTGCTACTATTGGAACAAATTTTCCATCTCGTGCAATGAGAGTGGTTGAGAATAACTTATTTGATAAGGATGCGGGGCTGGAGGGTTTGCTTCGGCTAGGGGACCTCGTATCTCGAAAAATCAATGGTTGCTTGGAGAAAAGCAAAGAAAGACTAGTGCTGGTAGTTCAACCAGAGTCAATAGGTGAAGATATTGAGTATTTCTCAAAACATGCATTATTTTGAAAATTTATGGGATTGCGAGTTTTGCTTCAATTTTTGGAAGTGTGGGCTCAGTGAAACTGGGCTTCGGAGGGTGAAATGGAGGTTATGCTATTGGCGAATAATTATTTCATGGTGGTATTTAACTATATGGCTGATCACAACTATTTTTTCAAGGGGGGGCCTTATTTCCATAACCAAATTGGCTTATTTATTAAGCCATGGAATGATGGGTTCAATATTTTGGAGGAGGTTCCGAATAGGGTTCCGGTGTGGGTTTGTCTTCCTTGATTTCCTGTTGAATGTTGGCATAATGATATCTTGTAGATGGTTGCAGTGTTGTTGGGGAAACCAGTGGGTCCTTCTCAACAAACCCTGGAAAGAAAGGTAATGAATTTCTCTCGCATTTATGTTGAGATTGACTTGAGTAATCTGCTTCCAGATTCTTTGGAAATCCATGCGGGTGCATATTCTTGGGTGCAACAACTGGATTATAAGACTTTTCCTTTTCACTGTCGTTTGTGTCATGAATATGGTCATCTATAGCAAAGATGTCCTAGGGCCAAATTTAATGAGTCTTAGACCTCACAGCCTTCTCGCAATCCCACTAAGGTTGATAAGGGCAAGGCTCCTATTTCTGATAATGTTGGTAATGTTGCTGGTTCAAAGGGTTTCACTCCTATTAAAACCTAGAATAGGAATCATGGAAAAAAGAGGACTTTCAAAGATCATCAAGGAGAAGATACTTTTAATAGATTCGAGGTTTTGGATGACCTTAGTCAACAGGAGGTGAATTTGGGTTTGTTGGCTATGGATCAAGGGTTTATGGAAATGGTATAGAGTAATATTCGAGAATATTCCACGGTTCTTGGTTTCTTGTTTCTAGGTTGGTGGTTCTTTGTCTATTTGTTCTGAAATTCTGGATTGGAGGGGCTCAGATCACTGGCCTATCAAATTATCTGTTTCTTCGGCTTGGGTTGTTCGATCTCCTTTCAAGTTTCAGCTCATGCGGTTGTGTGACCCTTCTCTAAAAATTCATGTTGTCAACTGGTGGAGTAAGGGGAGACTTGCTTTTGGCACCAATATGTACTCTTTTTCCAAACAACTTCAGTATGTGAAACCAACTCAAAAGATGGAACAAGCAGTGTTTTGGTAATATTTTCCATGCTAAGGCTACTACTCAGGCTGATTTGGATGCTATCACCAGGGAAATTAGAGAGTTTCATCTTTTTGAGGTCTCTCTCAGGGAGGAGGAAAGGGCGTTGAAAGTTTTTAAGGAATGAGAGTTGTAGGAGGAAATTTATTGGAAACAAAAGGCTCAGGTTGAGTGGCTATAGGAGACGGACAAAAACACTACCTTCTTCTTCAACTTTGTGAAAGCTAGGAGACATGGTAATTCGATTCCTTTTCTTGTGAATGACAAGGGTGAACATTTATCTTCTTTAGGGGATATCTTAGGTGAAGCCTTGCAGTTTTTAACTTCCTTATTTAGAGAGGATTCTCAGGATGTGTTGTATGAAGAAAATCAAGTATTGGAATCTTTTCATTCTTTGGTTATTAGGGAGATGAATGAGAACCTCTTGGGTTGCATTACCCTGGATGAACTAGAGGCTACTATTTTTCAAATGAAGAAGGGGAAAGCTCCTTGTCCGGATGGCTTTTCAATTGAGTTCTTTCAAGAATTTTGGGATATTATCAATTTGGATCTATTGGCTGTGGTTTTTGAATCTCGGAGGAGCAAGCAGATGCTGAGGGCTTTAAACTCCACTTTTCTTTCTCTTATTCCCAAGTGTGAGGGTGCACACCGATTGAGTCTATTTTGTTCTATATCTCTCTATAATGTGGTGTATAAAATTATTTCCAAGTTGATTGTTGAGTGGCTGAAGTGGTGGCTTAGCAAGCTTATCTTTGAAGAACAGGGTGGCTTCGTGGCAGACATGCAAAGCTTGGAGGGTGTGGTCGTTTCCACTAAGGTCATTCACTCCATGGTGGCTTCCAAAGAAAAGACTATGTTCATCAAGCTGGATATGGCTAAGGCCTATGATAGAGTTAAATGGTCTTTCTTGCGCAAAGTTCTTTGTGCTTTTGGCTTTGTTGAAGAGTGGGTTTTGTGGGTGATGAGTTGTGTTACTTCTGCTTCCTTTTTAGTCTTGATCAATGGTGAACTATCTGCTTTATTTGGGGCTTCTAGGGGCTTTTTCCAGGGGGATCCTCTCTCTCCCTATTTATTCATTCTTCTTACAGAAGGTTTGGGGAGATTGCTAAAAAACAATGTGGCTTTGGGTCTTATCCAAGGGTGGGTGTGGGGTAATCGATTGCCTCCCCAATCTCACCTACAATTTATGGATGATATTGCTTTGATGGGTGCGGCTAAGGTCCATGAAGCCACTAATTTGCGCAAGGCTTTGGATACTTATCTTGCTACTTCTGGTCAAATGATTAATGAGGATAAATCTTCCATTTTTTTCTTTAATACCCCACGACTTATTTAGTAGAGGTTTGCTTGTATTCTGAGATTCCAAATTGGTTCTTTACCTTTGACCTATGTTGGTATTCCTATCTCTTTCGGTAATCCTCATAGGGAGTCTTGGCAGAATATTCTTGACAAGTTTCATGCGAAAGTTAATTATTGGATTCATAAATGGTTTTCTTTTGCTAGCCAGGTTTAGCTGCTCAAATTAGTGGTGCATGCTCTTCCAGACCATAGATGTATGCTCTAGGTGGTTTCTATTGGGTTTGTTAAGGATTTGGACTCTTTAGCTAGACAGTTCTTATGGGAAAGCAACTTGTGTTCCTCTAAGTGGAGCTTGGTGAAGTGGGATACTATTTGCAGTTTGAAGCAATTTGGGGGTCTTGGATTGTGGTGGTCGACTTTGACTAGGTTGGCATTGGCTGCAAAGCTTTATTGGAAGTGGTGTTTGGAGTAGGATCATGTTTGGGCCAAAATTTTATCTTATAAGTACCTTCAGGGGGTTCTGAAGGAGGAGATTCCTTGTTATCCTCTAGTGGGGAAAGGCTTTGTGATTTGGGGAACACTTAAGAAAGGGGCTGCACCAATCAAAGAGGGATTGTTCTAGATATGTAATAGGGGGCTAAGGCTCTCTTTTGGTCTGACTCTTGGGATGGTTTCTCCCCCATATTGCGCTAGTATCCTAATTTGGTGAATCTTTGCCAACAATTTTTGGAAGTAGGATGGTTAAGGGTGATTGATTTTAAGAGTTTTTATCCCTATGGGAAGATGCAAGTGGGCAGGTGGAAGGATCATTGTGATTGGCCTATTGTGGGTTTGGAGGAGGACTGTGTCGAACTTTAGAATATTTTGGTTGGTAGACAATGCAAATCTTTTCAGGATAAGGATACCTTAGCTTGGTGTCTGAATCCCAAGGGTGCTTTCATTGTGGCTAGTGGATATTAGGAGTTGTTGGCTTGGAAGTGTGGTGGGGTGGAGGTACCATGGTGGAAGAATGTGTGGAACAAGTTCTCATGGCCAAAGTGTAATTGCTTTGTGTGGACTTTGGCTTGAAATAGATGTTTGACTTGGGATAATCTTTGGAAGCAAGGATTCTGGGGCCCTTTTGTGTCTGTTCTGTGTAGATGCAATGAGGAAGATTCTTCCCACTTATTTTTTCATTATTTTTTTTCTATGGTGCTTTGGCATTTTTGGTCGAGTGTTTGGAAACATCCTTGCATTCGTGCTTCTTCTCTTGTTGAGTTTTGGAGCAGTTTGGGAAGACCTCCTTCTTAGGCTTCTTTCCTCCAAATTGTGTGGTACATTGGTCCTACCCCCATCCTTTGGAAAATCTGGCTGGAAAAGAATCAAAGGATTTTTTGTGGGGATAGACTGATGGTTCAACAGGTTTGGCATAGAATTGTTGGTATGATCCAGAAGACGGTGGAAGCTAAATGCGAAGTGGTGTATCCGTTGGAAAGGAGCAATGATGAGATTGTGAATAGATTGGGCCTCCAGGGCTTGATTCCCGAATCTACTTGTGTTAGAAGAGGTAGGTGGGCTAAAAAGAAGGTTTAAAGGTTTGGAAGATGGTTGCCTCCTCCGGTGGATGTCTTGAAGATCAATACTGATGGTTCCTCTAGGGGTAATCTAGGGTCTGCTAGGATTGGTGGCATTGGTAGAGATTGTTTTGGCTCATTTTTTTTCTTTTTTCTCCATTTGAAGAAAGGGTAGCATCTAACAACTTTATGGAGGGACTGGTGATTCTTAGGGCTATTGAGCATGCATGTGCTTTGGGGTGGTGTAAGATTCTTTGTGAATTTGACTCACAAACTAGTGTACTTAATATGTTGAATGAGCAAAATTTGGTTGATGTTAATTGGCAGCTTGCTTTGGTTGTTTGTCAGATTCTACAGATGTGCTCCATGCTGAAGGTGGTGTCTTTTACCCACATACCACGGGAGTGAAATATGGTGGTTGACTATTTGGCCAAGTAGGCTTCAAAGCATAATGATAATTGGAGGGTTGAGGGTTGGGGGTAGTTTTCCCCAGACTATTGTCAAGATTTGGAGAGGTTTATTTCTAGTGATTTGGATGGTTGAGGTGTCTGTTGCTGAGTGGGTGATGGTTTTTGTTTTGGCTGGGTGTTGTGGTGCTTTCTTTTCTTGGGAGCCTTTTGGCTCCTTGATCTCTTTGTACTGTTAATTTTTGGATTTCAATAAAATTTTTACCCCTCTTTTTTTTAAAAAAAATTGAAAATGTTTTTACTTGTGAATCGTGTGTTTATATTGTTTTCTCATTTTATTAAATTATTACTTAATTAGGTATCTACACAACAATATATTAGTAATCTTATAAAAATAAATTTATTAATCTTATAAAAATAAACTTATTTCAAAATTGCATGTACACTCTGTAGAAGATTTTATTGCAATATTTTTGCCTTATATCTCAATAGATTTGTCAATTGATCTGTTGAAATTAATAATGAAAAAGAATGAAAAAGTTTGTCAATTTAATGAACCTTTTTTGAGTATATAAATAAGTTAATTACATGATGACATATTTATCTATCAATCAAAATATGTCAATGATATTTAGAAAAGGTTTAGAATAATGAATTGGTTGTCAACATTCAAACTAGTTGCCACAAGATTTAAATCGAGCAAAGAAGAGAATGACTCCAATTTAGACTTGCATCTACCTCACATCCTTCATTACCCCAGGTGGAAAGAAAGAAAGTTCAACCATCCTAGCTAAACAACTATAAGGCGGGGAGGAGTTAACTGCCCTCAACTAATTTGATCATTCTAGGGAGGGAGGGAATTATAGGGGATGGAAGCAGGGAAAGCTAACTTGAACTGTTGCCAAGGCGAAATAAGGAGTGGGGTTGGGTCCAACTTGAGGCAAGGCTATCCTCCCACAAATAGAATCTACCTCCCCTGGGGGGTGAATGAACCAACCCCACCTAAGGCCATGGTAAGGCCAAAAGCTATCTTAGGGCATGGTGAATTTAAGGTGAGGAATATATGGTGGGAAAGCTTGTCGGTGGGGTCCCCACATCTCTATCCTCCCACCCCCCTAGGGCTGCAAATATTAGTGGGGTCCGCCTTATGTAGTAGTGGGAATAGAAGGTGCCCTGCATGCAGGGGTTTTCCTACTCTATAATGGCGGTGGCGTCAGCGTGGGAAGTAGCCCGTCCCCTAATAGTTGCAAACTATTCACTATAATATTGATTATACCAATTGAACAAACATCGGGAAGGGTCTTTAGGCACAGGGAAGGGCCTTCGGCAACTTTGCACAAAATATTTGTTGGTAGTTTGATGTAATTGATGGTCAAAAAGTCCAATTTCATTTATGAAGTAAACCTAATTTTGAGGTTCATGGAGTCACCAAAGAATTCTCAATGGTACGCTAGGAAATGAATATTGGGATATTTTAGTATAACAAGAGATTATTACATTTTATATACAACATTAGATAATTTCAAGTTGATTGTTTCCATGGATAGTGATTGTCAAGAAGCATTGATGATAGAAAGAGTACTTTTAATTATATATATTTTTATTTTAGACTAAGTGCAATTTCATGGGCTTCCAAGGAGTAACCCATTGTCACCCTTTCATTAGCAAAGATAGAATATGTAGTAGCCACATCAACATCATGTCAAGCAATGCAATGTGAATGTGAAGAGCACTATTAGAATTGAAGAATGACTAGGAAGAAGTGATAGATCTTTTGTGACAACAACTTAACTATATCATTGTACACAAATCATGTTTCACGAAACAAACAAACATATTCATACAAAATATCACTTCATTGAAAAAACTGTCAACAACGATAGAATACACTTAAAATTGTGTAGATAAAAAGATTAATACGTTGATATCTTCATGAAGCCAATACCAAAGGAGACTTTTAAACAGGTAACGTCATCTCAGATATAAAACCAGATTCGCCCATTATTTCAACTCTAAAAGTGGCTTCTATTGTCCAAACAGATTTCCAAGTCCACAAAAAACTGTGGACGGGCACAGGATTTCTTCTGCTCCCCTCTACAACAGGTAATGTAATCATGATTCAGCTGCAAAAATGGCTTCGACTGTCCAAACAGAATTTGACGTCAATAAAGATAGTGGGAAGCCACAGGAACGTCTCTGACGTAGAACAGTCAGAAGGCAATCTTAAGATCTTTCTATTATTAATTACAAATATTGCATGCGGATGAAACCAAACCTTGGACGGCATGTTTGATTAGATTTAACCTTCAAACCCAACTACTTGCGCATGCAAATTCTTACAAATATTAAATTACAGCGAATTTAAAATTATATATTAACTATAGAAAACAAAGGATTATATACTAGTTAACAGTAATCGCACTTCACAACGAATTGTCGCCATGCTTGCACCAAGAAAATAATCTGGCTTTATTTGGCTTGTGGAAATTAAAAAAATATCCCACTTGCGCACATTTACCCACTGAAAAGGACGCCATGTTTGAGAGGTAATGTATATCCAATATGCAAAGTATTTTCTTTTTAATTGTGTCTTGCAATAGAAGCATGATTAAGTGTTCTGTAATGACATAATATTTGTTTTCGTCTGTGATATTGTAACAATATATTTATTTTTCTAATATATATATATATATATTTGTTTTGTATTGTTAAAATGGGAATGGCAGTTTCTTTCATTTGATATGATATATTGATTGGGCATGGTAAAGTTTCTTTCATTTGATATAATATATTGATTCAAGATATCTTGAATCAAGTTTGTATTGTCATTATATGAATATTATTTTCAGTGCTTGTTGATTTGTATATGACAAGATAATTGATTTTCTTATGTCAATTCATGCAAAAATGTCAATTCAATGACTTGATAAATGATTGAATACAACAAGTAAGATCTAGAACAAAGATTATTTATTCTTTTTTAGCACCAAATCTAAATGTGACGTTATTCATTGCTTGTTTAATTCTCTAGAATGATAAAAGATCATTTGAATGTATTAATGTATGTGTGATGCCTTAAATGAATGTAAATAAATGTCATTAATTATTAGTGCATGACATCAATTTACAAAATGTGTACTTAGCTTGATGAGAAAAATAAAAAGAGCTAGTACACCAAATTTAAGTTTTTGAATTTGAATTTGGTTTGTTGAGTTCATGCTGACGAGAGTGACCTCACAACTTTAAAAAGGTAAGTTGAATGTATAGTGATATAGACATATAGGAACAAGATATGGTTACAAGCATATAAAAGTGTACAAATATGATCAAATAATTCCTAGGGAATTGGGCCTAATCTTGCATAAGTTTATGAAATTTGTCAACATCTACATTTGTTAAGAAATTCTTGTAAAATAAACACAAACTAAATGAGAATTAATATTTGTATACTGATTTTGCTATTATAAAATTATAGAAGCCTTGTAACTTTGATATGATAAATATATTTTGTAAAACCATTCATACTTCCCATTGTAATAATTAAATTTAAAAAATTATACATTAAATAAATTTTCAATCAAAATAAAATTATAAATTGATAAAAACATTTTGTTAAAAATATTTACATTTTAAAATGATATTATTTTTAAACTTGCTAAATGTTAATTTTATTTTTAATAGAATTTACGATATGAAAGACACCAAACCTACTCCGACTCCCTTCTTTTTTAGATTCAAAATTAAGGTCACTGCTCTTTAACTTTGGTTGATGGTACTTTGTATAGACACCTTGTTGGAAGCCTTATTTATTTGACTCACACAAGGCTTTTTATGCCATATTCTATGAGAATGGTCTCTTAGCTTATGTAGGAGCCCTATTAGTTGCATTGGAAGATAGCCTAGTGGATTCTCCATTATATTTAGGGAACTTGTAATTTTGGGGTTCACTACACATGTCAAGCATTGATATCAACTTAGTGGGCTATATCAATTTACATTAGGTAGATGATTCTCAAAATTACAAGTTCACTTCAAGTTATGTCTTCTATCTTGGTTCAGGTCCTATTTATTAGTTGAGCAAGAAGTAGTTTACTCCTATTCAATCTTCTCCTAAGGTCAAGTATTGGTAGGCTATGTGTGGCACCGCTAAGGCTATTTGACTTCAACATATTCCAACTGAGTTTAGTATCTAGTTTAGATTGTGATAACTATAATTTCATGTTGGTTATGGAGCCTAATGTTATTGGTTAATATTTATAGTATGTTTACATTTGAATGTGATGATTGTAGGGGGTGTCCTTCCTGCAGGGTCGAGGGGGCCGCCCATCCCCCTAGCAAGGGTTCAAGGGTTGCACATCTTGATAAGGGTTTGAAGGCAACACCCATAAAAGCCACATTATATATATATATATTTTTATTGTAAATCTAGATTGCTCATCATTAGCTCATAGATATGTCGATAGAGCTTATGTTGGGTTTTCTTGCCCTAGAAGGCAACCCCTTGTATGAGGAAATTATTTTATAGGTAAGTGTTATATTGTATTGTGTGTGGAGACTATAAGAGAGCGAAGAGGAAGTTACAACAGATGCGATGTAGGTTGTATCCCTTCATTTTTTTGGACAAAATAAAGCAAGGACTTTTGTTTCTTCATAGATGTAGCTTGTATTGGGTGAACCATATATATTTGTGTATCTGTGTTTTTTGTTAATTTAATATTTTATTTTTACATTTATTTTATTGTAAATTTCTCTACAATCCTATTCCTAACATGCCATTCAAAATTTATGGAACTTAATGTATCATTAATGGGTTAAGAACATAAAGATTCACATGCACTACAATCAAGAGATTATCCACAGGTAGTGTAGTGTTAAAAATTGCATCTACCCTTGCAATTTCACATTGCATCATGTCCCCACTTTAGCCCTTTAATATAGGCCATTTCAATAACAAAGTGCTAACACTTAAATATGATACTTTTGGCAATTTAATGATAATCCCAACCTTCTAAATCTAAATATTTTGATAACAAAATGCTAACACTTAAATAGGATATTTTTGGAAATTTTATGATAATATCAACCTTCTAAATCTAAATTTTCTAGGACAAGAATGTTATGCACAGATGTTTGTGTGAAGCTCATTAGTGTCTTACAAAAAAATATGGTATTAGTGGTCGCTAGAGTGTTACCTTCCCACTAACAATTCAGAAGTAGCACTCATGCATGTAGTTGGGTTGAAGAAAAGTACTATGAATTGTCTTTTTATGATCTATCAAGTTGATTTTTTGGCTTTGTAACATTGAACTATGTAGATCTTGAATAAATTATACCATTTTTGTAACCAATAAGATTTATCATACTATGGATCTGTCATTTTCTTAAGGATTTTTGGTCATCACCTTTGTGAGATTACAAAGAATGATAAGGTTGAAGTAACAACATTCTTATTGGAGGTTTTAAGGAACTTATAGGTGATTTTTTTCTAATATTATTGTTCCCTTTCTTATCATTCTATCATTTCATGCTTTCATTTGAAGGTTTCAAGTACATTAGCATAATGTAGTTAGAGTTTTCTATATCACAATTAATCAAATTTTATTTTCAGATCATTTTCCTTTCTAGCTATCAAATATTATCAAAATATTGGCTATTGTAGAGGTTGGAAGACCAAAATGAAGGGTTGATTGAGACAAGCCCCTCAAATAGCCACCCAAATATTTTTCTCTTCTTTTCCGTATATGCATATTTATTTTAGAAAAAAGAAGCATCATCTAGTGATATTTCTCCAAATCTCTCCCTTTATCATTTTAGTATTTCATTTTGAGTATTTAAATAACTAGTCTCATCAACCTTTTTGTTATAAATCATGAGCTTGCTATTTTCATTATGTACATACACGGATTTATTCTATACTTGGTTGTACTTGTTATCATGCATATGGGTTGAACGTCTATGTGATACGATGACATTTGCATGATGGACTAGTATCCAAGGCAAAGGCTTCCAAAAAGGTATAATATGTTCCTTGAAATTGATACTTTTCATTTCTATTGTAATAAATTTGTAATTCATCTCCTATAAAGAGATATTTCCACTAGTATGTTGTAGCTGAACATTTGATATTGTCGATTTATAATTATCTATTTAATTGCAATTTTTTATATAAAAAGATAATCAAAATAGTTTTAATACTAAAGTTATCAATTCATCCTAATGTAATAATTAGATTAATTTTCAAGAAAAAGTTATTTTTTCTTTGTAAGGATTATAAGTTTCCATTTATCATAGGTATGCCATTCATCTATATACCAATACTTGAGTTCCAATTAGGTTTCAAATATTTCTACCAAACACTTCATAGAAAGCAAGTATCTTCATCTACAAGAATTGTTAGGCGTGTGAGAGGCTTCATCTTTTAGGGGGCTTCTCAATGGAGTGAGTTGTTGTAATCATCCATGAGAGTTATACTTTCCTCTTTTTGGATACTTTTGGTGGTCTCCTTGTTAGTTATATTTGCCACTTTCTCCCTCTATATTAACCTATATTTACTCACTGGACCATAGCTTGTGTTTAAACACATTGCTTCATCTTCACTGTGGATTAAGCCAACCTTGATTACTACATCTTTAACCATCATTAGATTAATTATTTAAATGAACTTGTGATGTCTCATTTTGCATATTCTATTATGATGTTATTTGAGTTGTTTGAATTTTATATAGATCAATGCATTGTAGATCTTTGATAATACTTAGTGTTATTAATAACTAACCATCATTTGACTCATTAAATGATTTTTCTATTTTTCTATTTTATTTTTCATGATTGATAATGTATTATTTTCTCACATTTTCTGGAGCTTATTGTAATTATTTCTTTCTTTAATTGATTGTTTTAATTTTGTTTTGTCTTTTCTTTTGTTGTGACCATCATAGAAATGTCACTTTTGTACACATTTTATATAAATGATCTTGTATAATCTAAGAATTAAAATAAATTATATATTTGAAAACTAGAAACACAATTCTACATTTATACTTTAACAATGTGTTCATATTATAATTTCAAGCTTTTACTTTAGTGTTAGTTTTAGCTACATTAGCTTACATTCATGAGTAGCCTCTAATTGATAAATTATATGATTTATTAAAAAATTGAAGTGCTTCATGTTGCAATTTGTGAAAATATAACAAGATCTTTGAGGTATATAGGAATAGAAGCCAACAATAATAGCTTATTAGAATTCAAGACTATAAATTTAGCAATAAGGTGCCAATAACGTGGGGATCCAAAGGGAGACTATCAACTAAGGGTCGATGAAATAATAAGAACAAGGAACATGTAATAATTATAAAAAGTAATGGTAAACATCAAAGTGCATAGATTTGAAATTGAGAAAAAAAAAAAACCTTATGGGATAGACATGTAATTTATGGGTGTGCCAAAATCTAGATAAAATTAGTCTCTTGAAAAGTGTATAAATTAATGTAGTTTAAAAACTTCTAGATATTTAGTGATTTGAAAATGACTAACAAAGGCTATAATTAGACATGTGATTAAATTGAAATGAGAGGGAATTAGGGCTTATATAATTTGGATGGTTAGTAGAAAGTTATTCTTTGTGTGATTATGACTTTCTAAATATAATTGAAAATCTCTTAAAATTGTATGTATTGGAAGAAGAATGACAAATCTAAAACAGGTAGCTTGTGAAATTTTATAGAGGATGAGATCATTGGTGCAATCTAATCCAAATGGTGTGATTGTCTTATGCAAAATCAAACCTTCAATACTTGCATAAAAGTTTTGTTTCCATGAATTCGATTTAAGAAAAAATAAAGTGGTGCTAAGAAACATTGTTGGGGCTTGCTATATGAGATTTAAAGTTTGGATTTCTATATGTCTTAATCAAACCCAAGATTAAATAAACAGTAATAAACAAGAAGTAATAAAATAAGTTATAGAAAGACCTCAATGTGTTGAATCTATAATAGATACATAAAATGTTCAAATATTTAAAAAAATAAAATAAAATAATATAATCAAATACTTAACTATAAGCACATAACATTTCCTTAAGGTTTGAAACTACTTTTAAAAATCAGTAAAATAAATTATGAACATGTAGAGTGCCTATAATTTTATTTTGAAGTAATAAGTTTCGTGCAAAAACTGAAACAGTTCGTTATTCCAAAATTCACCGTAAAGAAAATACTCATTTCCACTAACCATCTCATTGAAGCGCTCTTGAAATGCTTGAGTGTCTGTGGCAGATACTCTAACTAGTAGTACTTTGGTGTTTGCCTCAATAAAGTTATCCTCCATTGCACCAAGAACTGTTGAGCAGCCATATACTCTTATCTTTTCTACACTCTTCAAATTCCAATAACACTGTGGCAGAATTTGCAATGCCTTACACTTCAATATTGTCAATGTTTTAAGTGAAGGCAGTGCTCCTCCTTCCACCATTGGCAGCTGCTTTAGCTTCTCCAGCTCCACCAGAGAAAATACTTCCAGCTTAGGAAATGCTTCCCCCTTGCCAAATTCCTCTGGGAACTTCTCAATGCTGGGGCACTCAACAATCTCCAGGTGCTTTAGACTTGGAAGCTTGTGTAAGGCAGGCAGTTGTTTCAACATGAGACAATTGAACAAACTAATGTAGCTCAGATGTTGAAACCCACAAAATGAATCTTCTATTTGGAGTAATTGAGGACATTTTAAAGAGAGTTTCCTCAGTTTTAACATGGCAGTCATGTCATGGGGTAGGCTTTCGCCTTTCAGTATCTGTGAGATACAGATTTAGAAACTTCATCTGCTCCATCATTCCCAGAATCCCTTCTCGAATTATTTTACCATAATTTGCAAGTGTCAACTTTTTAAGTTGTTTTAGGGCGCCCAAATCATTAATTGAAAGCAGAGTTCTTCTGCACTTATTCTACCGTATCTTTGTCCATGCATTTGGACTACCATTTACATTCAGGTATTCAAGAGACGTAAGGTGTGAGATCCCACAAGGCATGGACTGCAGATGTTCACAAGAACCAACGTGCAAAACTTGTAAGGAAGTCAACCTAGAAATGCCATTTGGGAGTTGTGTAATTTTAGATTTAGAAAGATCTAGTATTTGAAGGTTTCTTAGAGCGGCTACAGAGTTGGGTAGTCTTTTGACTGGCGCAGAGCGGAACCTGAGGCAAACTAAATGCTTCAAACATCCAATGTTTTTTGGCAACGACTGGAGGGCAGTCCGCGAGAAATCCAGGACCCTAAGAGCGGTCATACTCCCAATCACTTCTTTTGGAATTTCTGTCAAAGAAGGATTACCAGTAAGTAGCAAGGAGCGGATATGGGGAGCCCCAAATGCCTTTGGAACTCTAGTCAAACTGTTGTTCCTCAACGAAATTCTCATGTGTCCCGACCAGTCATCATCTGGAAACTCTCGTAAATCTATGCCTGTCCGAAGGAAGCAATTCTCTTCTTTCTCAACAATTTGATGTACTAAATCGTGCAAAACGTCATGCATCCTAAAAACGAGCACACCTCCATCGTGATCCTTCAAGATCGGTTCAATAAGACAACGGTCAGCTAACAAATTGACGTATCTCTTTCCAATTTGATGAGGATCCAGCCCGGTCAGTAACCCTTCTCCAATCCAGTACTTTTTAGCAGTTGGGTAATAGATGACTTCGTCTTCCTTGAAAGCAGCGAGGCAGAGGAAGCACAACTGCAAGGAAATGCCTTAAATGGCCACATCGGCCAAGGCATCATAGCTTAATCTCAACCTGCTATAAAGAGAGCCTGTCATATCCTTCTAAATTCCCATTCATTTGATTGAGTGATGCCCGCCATTGCCTTCCCGATTACTTTGAGGGCTAATGGAAGCCCCCCACACTTGTTGCAGACATGCCTCGCTATTTGTTGGTTAATGCTCATGGGCAAAACTCCTTCGCTGTGTGGAAAAGCATGAGAAGAAAACAATCTCCAACGGTCATCCTCAGTCAAATCTTGCATTTGGATGATTGATGGAGTTGGAACACCCAACTGTGACAGCACACTCTTACTTCTGGAAGTGGCAATGATGATGTTCGAGTTGTGGTGAGGAGAGTGAGGCACACAAAGCTCCTCTAACAAGGAAGTTGCACTTGTTTCCCAAACATCGTCTATAAACAGGGCAAACTTGTGTTTTTTCATGCTTTCATTCAACCAAGTTTTCACACTGTTTTCCTCTTTACCGTCCAATCTTTCATTTGCTTTAAGCGTTATTTGATTGACAAGGTCATTTCTGAGAGTATTGAAAGATGGGTTCTGTGAAACAGTAAGCCAAAGCATTAAGTCATTGCAAAAGAGACTGTACCTGGTTACTGTTCAAGACTCCTTTGAGTAGCAGAGTCTTGGCCCCGCCTTTCCCAACTAGGCCGAGACGATACACAACTTTGTGCTGCTCCGAATCAATCAGCTCCTCAAGTCTGGTTGATGCAGAATCCTGTCCAACAATGACTGCCTCCTCAATATACCTCGTGTTGGGAGCAGCTGAAGAAGTGGCTGGCAAGAGATCTCCAGGAGTGCCATTAGGTGCAGAAGTTCTCCACCTAAGAGAATCGATTATCTGTCTAATCTGCTCAAGTCCTTCCCGATTTGCCACATCTTGGTGAAGCTGGTGGAGGAAGGCAATGGAAGGAGTGGAAGCTACATGTTTCTCCATACGTGAAATGAGGCGACTGATTTTTTTGCTCACTGTGTAGCGAGAAATGAGGCGGTAGGAAGATGGTACAGTGCAATGTTGGGCCAAATGAGATTCTTTCTGAAGAAGATCATCCAATTCGGTTAACCAGATATTTACTGCAGACGGCAAAGGAGGGTGAGGTGGAGCATCGATTCTGCCGGCGTTCAAAGCCTTTCTGTATTCCATATTAATGGAATGAGTTTTGTGGAGCAGATGTTTGAGTACATCCAACTCTTTCTTGCAACGGACAGCAATGTTGATCCGATCAATAATTTGATTGACCGCCGTTTGTACAGCAAAACCAATCATCCCGAGATAAAACCAAGATCGCCCTGTTGAGAATTGTGTCTCAACCTTGCAAGCTTTTTCCATAAAATTCTAGAATTTGTTTGTGGTAATTTTCCACATGTTTATGTATTGGAAAAAGGTGTATGAGTTGTTAAAAAACGTGCCTTGTCCCTAGTAGAATATAGGAGGACTATTTTTAGAGTATAAACAACTCATTGTATAATTTTTATGGGGGTCTAAATTAGAGGACAAAATTATGGACGAAAATGCTATTTTAACTTAATTGTTTTTCCATCTTGGAGTTACAAATGACAAGTGGTTAACATGTAGCATGGTTGTTTTGCCCATAGTTTTGGCCCATGGTTTTGTAAAACCATAAATGGTTTCCAGGTTGTAAATCACTATAAAAGGAGGGTTTGGGGAGGTGTTTGAATCATCGAGTTCAGTTTGCAAGACTGGTTGCTAGAAAGAGTCTCTCCGAGTTCGAGTTCAAGTTATAGTGATGCGCTCCTGTAAGAACTTGCATTACAAGTGTATTGTAATCTTCTTGATTTGATGATACATTGTGCGGGTTTTGGAGGGTGGGGTTTTTCTCCCGGAAGGGTTTCCTCACGGTAATTACTGTGTTATGTGTTTATTGTGATATTTCATTTATGCATGTTTATTTCTCCATTGAAATCTCTGTAATAGTTAGTTGAATTTGCATAATCGTCCTCTCAAGATTAGCGTAGGAAGTGATTCCGCACACCTTTGCTTCCTTACAAGTGGTATCAGAGCTTGGCCAGTTTTGGTTCTATTTGTTGGGTACAAGGTTTTTTGAGCTAATCAAGGTTTGAATGGGAGCTTGTGCAAAGGTTTTCATTTCTGTATTGCAGGATTGCAAAGATGGCAAGCATATCGGGGAGGATTGATGTAGAAAAGTTTTCTAGCACAAACTTTGAGATGTGGAAGCTGAAGATGGAAGATTTGTTAATTGATCGAGATCTATGGGATGCGGTGGATGAGAATACGCTGAGGCCCGTAAATCCAACTTTAGTTGCACAATATGATGTGACTGATAGAAAAGCTAAAGGTCTCATCAGATTGTGTCTTGCAAATTCAATTTTGATTAATGTCCATGAAGAATCTACTGCAAAGAAGCTTTGGAAGAAGCTAAGTGAGATCTACTAAGCAAAATCACTGGTGAATAAGATTTTTTTGAGGAAGAAGTTGTATTCCTTGAGAATGGAAGAAGGTGGACGAATTTCTGAGCATCTTGAAACATTCAATATGTTGGTGACTCAGTTGACCTCAGTTGGGGTTAAGATGGATGAAGAAGAAAGGTGCCAAACTTTGCTGTGTTCGTTGCCAGACTCATGGGACAGCCTTGTCATGGCCATAGGGAGCACTTCAGTTATCTTGAAGATGGAGGACGTTGTTGGTTCTCTACTTTCTGAGGAGATGAGAATGAAGGTCTCTTTGAATGCCAAAGAGGCTTTGAGTGTTCGAGGAAGACCAAAAGAAAGAGGCAAGAACGAAAAGCAGCATGGTGGTTCTAAGTCCAAGAATAAAGGGAGATCAAAATCTCCTGATAAGTCCAAGGCAATCTGTTGGAATTGTGGCAAACCTAGACACTTCTGAAAGGACTGCAAAGAGGAGAAGAAGAAGAAGAAGAAGCAAGATTTTGATTCTGAGTCCGAGAAGGAAGATGGAGATGCTTTCATCGTAGCCTTGGCCACTCATGCAGGTGACAATGCATGGTTGATAGACTCAGGTGCATCTTTCCACATGACTCCTAATAGAAACTGGTTTAGTAAGTATGAAAATTTTGATGGTGGTAAGGTGTATTTTGGTGATAACTCTGTTCTTGATATTGTTGGTCATGGAACTATTCATGTGAAATTTTCTGATGGTAGAATTAAAAGATTTGATGGTGTCTTACATATCCCGGGACTAGAAAGAAATTTGTTATTTGTTAGCAAACTAATAGATGCAGGTGTGCTTGTACAGTTTTTTGAAACAGGTGTGAAAATGGTGAGAGGTGCTATGGTAATAGCAAGAGGAAGCAGATTGGGTATATTGTACCAGCTTGATGCATGCACGGTTGAGTGCAATAGTATTTCTAATAAGATTGTGAAAATGACTACTTTGTTGGAGAAGGAGAGGGTTTCTCTTTCAATAGATGGTTGTGGTTTTTGGGTACCCAAGGGTGCTCTATCTACCGATTCAAAGTTACCTGCAAAGAAGACCATGTTATGGCACCAAAGACTCAGCCACATAGGTAAGAAGGGTCTACGGACCTTGAAAAATAAAAACCTTGTTGATGGGTTGAATGACTACAATCTTGAGTTCGATTTTTGTGAGCATTGTATCTATGGTAAACAAAATCGTATTTAGTTTTACTCGAGTTCTCATAAGTCTTCATGTATTTTGGATCTTATCTATTTAGATGTATTTGGTCCAGTTGATGTTTCTTCTATTGGTAGATCAATTTATTATGTTTCTTTCATTGATGATTTCAGTAGAACATGGGTTTATTTTCTTAGGAGTAAAGCTGAAGTTTTCAGCCGTTTCAAAGAATTTAAAGCAATGGTTGAGTTGCAGACTGGAAAGAAGATAAAGTGTTTGAGAACTGATAATGGTGGTGAATATTGCTCTAATGATTTTGACACATTTTGTAAAGATTGTGGTATTAAAAGAGAGAAGACGACTCTGTATTCTCCACAGTAGAATGGAGTTGCAGAAAGAATGAACATGACCTTGATGGAGAAGGCTAGGAATATGCTGAGTGGAGCTGGACTGGAACAAAAGTTCTAGGCTGAAGCTATTGCCACTACCCGCTACCTGACAAATAGGTTTCCTACATCAGCTCTTGTTGATAAGACGCCAATGGAAGTGTGGTCGGGCCACAAGCCTTCACTTAGACATCTGAGAGTGTTTGGTTGTGAGGCATATGCTCATGTGCGAAAGGAGAAGCGGACAAAATTGGACAACAAAGCTGTCAAATGTATCTTCATTGGATATAGTTATGGTGTAAAATGATACAAGCTTTGGGATCCTATTGCACAAAAGGTATTTTATTTCAAAAGTGTTATTTTTAGAGAAACTAAGCCTTCTTCTGTTATAGTGCAGCCAGAACAGATGGAAGAAAAGAAAGATGTGATTCAACTGCCTGCTACACCTGAGAAAGTTGAATCGAGGCCCTTAGAAAGACAAGATGTTGAGGAGAGCTCTACGAGTTCTGAATCATCAGAGGAAGAGGGAGAACCTGAACCTGAACCAGATCTTGTTCGAAGGTCTAGTAGACAGAGGAAAGCACCAGAAAGGTATGGATATTCTCCTGATGATTGGAGGTGTATATTTGCTTTGAATGCTAATATTGATGAACCGAGATCTGTAGAAGAGGCTCTTGGTATGAATGATTCAGAGTCCTGGAAAATAGCCATGGAAGAAGAGATGGCAGCTCTTAAGAAGAATGACACATGGGACCTTGTACCATTGCCTGAAGGACGGAAGCCTGTTGGTTGTAAATGGGTGTTCAAAAGGAAGATGGGTTCAAATGGAAGCATTGAGAAGTATAAAGCACGTTTGGTTGCAAAAGGTTACTTAGGTTGCAGGAGTTGATTATGGTGAAATTTTTTCTCCTGTAGCAAAAATGACATCCATTCATTTTTTACTTTCTATTGCAGCTGCTTATGATCTAGAGGTTGAGCAGATGGATGTGAAAACAACTTTCCTTCATGGAGATTTGGAGGAAGAAATTTATATGACACAGCCAGAGCACTTTGTGGTGAAAGGTAAAAGTCATTTGGTTTGTAAGTTGAAGAAATCCTTGTATGGTTTAAAACAAAGTCCTAGGATGTGGTACCAGAAGTTTGATACATATGTTTTGAGTTTGGGATTTGTGCGATCTAAATCTGATCACTGTATATATTACAAGTCTGATGGTGATTATTTCCTAGTTATTGCCTTGTATGTCGATGACATGTTTATTGGCAAAGGAAAAGGTTTGATTGCAGAATTAAAATCTCAGCTCTCAGCAAAGTTTGAAATGAAAGATCTTGGTACAGTAAGCATATTCTGGGAATGAAGATTATAAGAGATAGGAAAAATAGAAAGCTTTGGCTAGGCTAGAGTAAGTATGTTGGTACTATTCTGAGAAGATTCAATATGCAGGATTCCAGACCATTGAGTGTTCCTGTTACTATGGGAACAAAGCTTTCTAGTTCATAGTGTCCTACATCCCCATTGGAGATGGAAGAGATGAGTCGAGTACCATATTAGAGTGTTGTTGGAAGTTTGATGTATGCTATGGTCTGTACAAGACCACACATTGCCCAAACAGTGGGAGTACTTTCCCGTTACATGTCTAATCCAGGAAGAGCTCATTGGGATATAGTAAAAAGAGTTTTCAGATACTTGCGGCGTACCTCAGAGTACTCTATATGTTTCCATGGAACAAGAAATGAGCATTCCTTGGATATTCAAGGCTACGTGGATTCAGACTGGGCTGGTGATGTTGATAAAAGAAGATCCACCAGTGCATATGTGTTTACATTATTTGGTGGTGCAATCAGTTGGATGAGCAAGCGACAAGCTGTGGTCGCTTTGTCCACTACAGAGGCAAAGTATATGGCAGCTACTCATGCCTGCAAGGAAGCCATCTGGCTAAAGAGATTGTGTTCAGATATAGAGTTCAAACAGGGTGCAGTGACAATTTATAGTGATAGTCAGAGTGCAATCTGCCTAGCGAAGAACCCGACATTTCATGCCAAGACCAAGCACATTGATGTACAATATCATTTTGTGAGAGATATGGTCGAGGACGACAAGGTGAAGCTGGAGAAGGTGGAGACTTTGGTGAATGTTGCTGATGCATTAACTAAGCTCGTGAGTACAGAGAAATTCAGATGGTGTTCAGAGTCTATGGGGCTCTCGGCCCCTAGAAATTAAGTCCATGACACTTTGGATCCCCAGACTCTTGCAAGGTGCTCGACAAGTGGGGAATGTTGAGAATTGTGTCTCAACCTTGCAAACTTTTTCCAGAAAATTCTAAAATTTGTTTGTGGTAATTCTCCACATGTTTATGTATTGGAAAAAGGTGTACGAGTAGTTAAAAAATGTGCCTTGTCCCTAGTAGAATATAAGAGAGCTATGTTTAGAGTATAAACAATTCATTGTATAACTTTTATGGGGGTCTAAACTAGAGGACAAAATTATAGACGAAAATGCTATTTTAACTTGGTTGTTTTTCCATCTTGGAGTTACAAATGACAAGTGGGTAACATGTGGCATGGTTGTTTTGCCCATGGTTTTGGCCCATGGTTTTGTAAAACCACAAATGGTTTCCAGGTTGTAAATCACTATAAAAGGAGGGCTTGGGGAGGTGTTTGAATCATCGAGTTCAGTTTGCAAGACTAGGTGTTAGAAGGAGTCTCTCCGAGTCCGAGTTGTGATGATGCGCTCTTGCAAGAACTTGCATTACAAATGTATTGTAATCTTCTTGATTTGATAATACATTGTGCGGGTTTTGGAGGGTGGGGTTTTTCTCCCAGAAGGGTTTCCCCACGGTAATTACTGTGTTATGTGTTTATTGTGATATTTCATTTATGCATGCTTATTTGTCCATTGAAATCTCTGTAATAATTAGTTGAATGTGCATAATCGTCCTCTCAAGATTAGCGTAGGAAGCGATTCCGCGCACCTTTGCTTCTTTACACGCCCATTTTTCCAGCACTAATGGTACCTTCTATTGACCAAACAAAATTCTAAGTCTGATCTAAAAAAAACAGTCAATAGAATCCCTTAGATAAAATCAGGATCACCAAATTTTCCAGCTACAAAAGAGGCTTCTATTGTCCGAACAGAATTCAGAGTCTAATGAAGGTCGTGGGGAGCCACAGAATCGGCTATACTGTCTACTCTGATGTAGAACAGTCATAAAGCAATCCGTTAAGATCCTCTGCTTCATTACGACTATCCCCTGGCGATGCAAGCAAACCCTTGCCGCAATGCCAAAACAACCCACTTGCGTCTGCCAATTATTTACATTTGAATACTATGGTCGAGGAATACATTTTCCCTTTATGCTTGATTACGATTATCGCCTGCTGATGCAGAGAAACCCTGACGGGCACGTTTTGTTCGCTTTAACCTTGTCAAGACAGTCCACTTTGTTTTTTAAATGCAAATTATAAATAGGAAAATGCAGTCAAAGACTGCAATAAGATACATAGCAAATAGGCAACAGATCAGCAAAGAGCAGATTACACAAGTATAACAAACATAGAGTTTAAAAAGGACAAATATTAATAAGATTACAACTGCAAATACAAAGATGACAACTAACAGCATTGTCTTCACCTAGACCAACAGCAGCACTGACTTAGAATAATCTGGAACAGCTGCAGAAATATTTGAAGGTAAGCAGGAATCAGCTGAAGCGAAAAAAACCCAAGGAGCAGATATCAATTCTTCAAAAGAGACCTTAATTCTTGAGCTATTAAAAAAAAATCCACTTGTGCATGTGAATTGGGCTCGGATCATGTGACTTTGGACTTATGGGCTTTGCTCATAGGACTCTCGGCTCATGTGACTTTGGACTTCTCGGTTTTGCCCATGTGACTCTCGGGGTGTGCCTTTTTACCACCATTAAATAAAGATAGTTGGGATTTGATAATTTAGAAATAAGTAGGTTTAGAAGATTACTTATGAAGGATGTGTTTAGTCTTTTATTAGATGAAAAAATATGAATATTGATATTTCATTAAATTGATATGTTATGGTTTAGAAAAGTGATGGTAGTGGGATGTTTTTAATTTTTAGATTTTGTGTAGATTTGAAATTTTCTAATAGTCAAACTTATTGTTTTTCCATCATTGTCACCATTACAGATTGGTCATGCAAACTACATATTTGATCTGATAAATTGGATACTTCTTCTCCTCAGTTTGCCATGCTGTCTATTATGTATTAATTTTTAAGAACTAGTGATATTTAAAAATGCCTTAGGGAAGTCAATGGATCACAACTACCAAATTTTTCTAGATTGACCCCTTTGATTGGAACAACTTTGCAGTTGTGGAAATAATAAAACACAACACCTTTCAATTGAATTGTTGGGTTTTTATATAGATCAATACATCTTAGAGCTTGATAATATATAATATTTTCTATATAGATCATAAAAACTAAGATGTGTTCGGCTAATTTTGATTGTTAGTCAAAGTTATTCATTGTATGATCATTGCACTCCTAGAATTAAAATCAAAAAATGAAAGAACAAATTTAAGAATCCTATTTCAAATTGAGAAATACCTTAGATAGAGCAAATGGAGAGAAAATAATAGTACAAAATTAAAGCAAAAAAGCACCAAACCTACATGATTATTTTGATGTGCTTTGTGATATTAAAATTTAAGTGCTCAAATCAACATTTACTTGCAAATAGATCATTTGTGCGTATAAAGATGAAGGATGAAGGGGTTGATTTATAATATTTTAGATTATAGGAACATGATACAATCAGAGGAATGAGGAATCCTCACCAACTAAGAATATTCAAGGTGGTTATAAATGGGTGAGGATAATTATCTTTTATTTTTTAATTTATTTTGGATAAATAGGTGTGCTTTGGATAAAAATAGTAGAGGAATATAATGGAGCGGGTTACAAATGGATATTTGAATTTTATTATTTATTTGGGATGGATAATGGATAGTGAAATGGATTAGTTAATTATTTGTTTTGTAAAAGGGGATTTATGGAGATATTATTTGATTAAAGATGGAAAATGAAGGGGAATTTAGGAATGGACTAGGAAATAAGAATATGAGCATGCCATTATAATATTAGGAGATGGTTAAAAATAAGTGTCTATATTTTTTGCCCCATTGAAACGGCATTGTCAAATAACATTTCAAAGGAAGGAGATATAGACACTAATAAGAAAAGGGGAATATGCCCTGGGCATTTGAAATTTTGAGATTGGATAATTAGACAATTTAGGGATGCCCCCTCAAGAGGACAAGCAAGTTTAAGGAACATATGTGTGCTCTCAAAATGGAAATGTAGATTTGGATAGGCTTAGTGATGAATTTGGTTAAAGGGTGGAATTGTGGGGAAGGTGAATGATCTTAAGGTACATGTGATGAAAATTGATTCAAAGCAATATGGTGTTTGTTATAGAATATATCAAGATAAACCATGATATAGAAGACCATGATGATGTTTTTCCATGTGTTATAGGACTAACTCAAAGAAAAAAAAAAGTCACTAGGAAGAATTTGACACATGCTACCATGATCTAATTTGTAATAAAATTCCCCAAGGACTAGCATAGACGTAAATTAAAACACGAAGACATACAAGCAAGCAAATAAACACTAAGCCCAAGAAAAATCAATATTTTCCCCTATTCAAGATAAAAGCCAAATATTAAGAGATTCAATGATGATAGTGTTATTTTTGTGGGAACAATATATATCTAAAGCAACATAAGGATTGTAAATGATATATCTTGATGTAATAATATAATAATGTTTTGTAGAACTAAATAAGGCTTGTAGCAAGATAAGGAAAAAATCCTATGGATGCGTTTTGGGCTACTTGGAAATATTTGTTTGGATTGTTTATACATTTTTAATGCTATGTTTAGATGACTAGGAGCCATATATTTGTAACTTTATTATGTTCGTATAGAGTTTTTTGGTTGAAAAAGGGATCCTAGGACTAGTGTATAGCTTCACCAAGATCAATCCTTTGCAATTAATATTAGAAGCCAAATCAACAAGGATATACGATTGACTTGCGACCTAATAGGTGAGCCAATCTACCTTGGATCTAGTTCTTTATTGTCTTGGAAATTGATTAAAATTAATTTAGATTTATTGTATTGATTTGACTACAAGACCTAATCTAAAAACATAATTTTTCTACACTGACGAAACTAAATTATCGAAAAATAAAAGAATATCTAGCAAGTGGAGAGTACTCTGCACCTGTGACTATAATTTGGCACTGAAATATCCAATCTAGGGCACAGTACACCCTAGACTAAGCTCCTCTTTTTTAGATCCAACTTCCGTAGCCTATATCTCCCAATTTTCCTTCTACAATCTTGCTTTGAAATCTTTGTCCTTGGACTTGAACCTGCAAAAATCTCAACAAAAGAGGGACAAGGGGTGGCTATATAGGAGTTTTCCTAAGTCAAACCCCTATTTTGGTATTTCTACCTCCATAAATAGACAATTGATTGATTGAAATAATGTGTGTTCTCTTAACCTTACGTGCGTCTCAAGTTGTAATGAGCTAAAATGCCAAAAACCCTACCAAAATAAATATGTTAGAGAATGATTCCTAAATGATATTAATGAGATCAATCCAAGAGAAAGTCAAATACCCTTAGGATATTCTAAAATGCAGCAATACCTTGCTTATGATAACAAGTAGATCGAGGATTGAAGATGAGAACACTTTGAAAACAAGTCATTAGGTGGTTGAAGAGGGCCAAAGAAATCTCCACAACCAAGATTCCATCATGTTCTTCCATTGGCATCAAACTCCAATCATTGTGGCAACTTAATCAAATATGAATTTATCCTTGAAAACCTGTAAATTTGAAAGTATTTTGGCAGAGTGTAGTTGTCTTGTTATCCTTTTTCCTAATTTTGAAATAATAATTCATTTTTATATAGTGGAACTTAGGATAAATTAAAGTTTAGGCCGACTCACTTCAATTTGAATTTTTGGGATTAAATTTTACCAAGGCCCAAATTTGAAATTACACCTCTGAAATTAGGGACCAAAAAAATGAGAACTACATTTTTTTGGGAAAAATAACCAGTCTCTAGGGTGCCCTACACCCTAGACTAACTCTTTCACACTCAACAAAATCTAGTTTGGGTGTTTAGAGTTTGTTAAAAGTAGGATTTTTCCATGGTGAGGGCACTTGTTAGAGTTAATTTGATGATGTTTAATTGATAAGACACTTTCTAGGGTAGTATAGACACATTCTCCTAGGTTGAGACAAAAATTTAGGGCTATGGAATGTATTAATGCATTGATGAAAAAAGGTCACTAAATCCAGTTCCAAATAGAGCATGAAATTATACTTCCACTTGAAAGGGAGTACAATTTTTGATGCTACATGAGTTATTTTGAGTAGAAATTTTCTTTTATTATTGGATGGTTTTATTGTCTTAATGTCATAACCAATGATAAGTGAAAACAAAGTCTAGTGGCAAAGATGGAGGGAAAAGTAATTGAATTGATGGATGGATTGTAGATAGTGGATGGAATTGTTAGGAATAAAGATGAACACCAAAAATGAAAATCTAAAAATATTATTACAAATTTGAAATTAAACCCTTAGGAACATGAAAATCCCATTCATCTAAAATAGATTAATTGTAGAATACCATTAATGGAGGTTATGACAAAAATCAATCATATAAAAATCAACAAATCATATAGAATCAACACATAACAAATGAATTACGTGGAGAAACCCTTTAACAAAAAAAAACTCCATAGGAAAGAGGTCAAGATTATATTAATCTTCAAATACAAGACATATACAACAATCTTCCTTCTACTCCCAATTTTGATACCATTTGCGTGCTTGTAAAGACACTATATCCATACACCATCCAAGAACCCCAATATATAGATTTGTAGAGAATCCTTATGGGACCAAAATGGGCACAAAAATTTCATGTTTAATTATCCATACCTTGTTAATTGGTTTTCCCTCTTTGTTATGTAAAAAAAAATTCAAATTTCCCTCCTTTAACTCTCTTTCCTAGGCACCAAACTTAGGAAGTTCAATAGTCACCTTTTGCTTTATTAGTTTTTCTTTTATCACCCCTTCCTAGGAATCCACATGAGGGGATAGGAAATTATGTACAAAAGGAATAATTAATTTACAATTATCCATTAACACCTCATGAATTTATCTACAACATATAACTGGGACATTAATACAATGGCATAGGATTTACAAGGTTTTTGGCACCTTATACTAACAAGAATGGAAGGGGATGGAGGAATTTAGGATGTGATATTTAAGGACTACGTCACATAGAAATAACATTTCCATACTCTAGATATGCTACTCACGATGCTACACTATAATTTTTGTTGAAGAAGGGAGTATTTATTGAAAGAGATGGGGTATGTTGAGAAATGTCTAGAGCATGTTTTATAATCATGCCCATGTCCTAATCAAGATCAAAAGTAGGGAGAAAGGATGGATGTATATGATTAAATGGTTATATATATGTGATGGATGGGTATGATGGGATTGTATGGATGGTTAGATAGGAACTCTAAAAGATGGATAATATAAATGGATGAGATAACTTTCCACCAAGTATAGGGAACACATAGATAATTGATTTACTCATGACACCTATATAAACATGCTTTCATTACATTAATTTACTAAAGCACCATATGAATGGTTTTCACCATTGGAAAAAATTCGAGCTTTACTTCTTTTTAAAAAAAAAAATTTAATCATTTTTTTCTATTTTTTATTTTTAAGGTTTTTTGAGTCATTGCTACATAAAAACACTTGAGATACATAATTTTCATTAAATTTTCTAGCTCTTGACTATTATTTTCCATGGTGGACAAATGATTATTTTCGCTATTAATTTCTTCACATGGATCATGATGTCATAATATGCTCTATGGACATTGTTGTGAACTTTATTGATTACTAATTTTGATTTTACCTTATCCATGATATCATAATAGATTCTACATTAGAGGCCAATATAAAGGAAAATGGAATGGGACGTGAGATGTATAATGAAGAATGGATGGAGATTATGTGAAATATATGATTAAAGGGGTATGATTGTAGAGATACAATGGATAATGTAATTGGTCGTGAAAGAGGAGGGGATGGGAGGATGGGGTTGTGAAGGTATAATAATATCATAGGAGAAAGGGGAATCAAGACCAAAAAATACACACACCATGGTATATACTATGATTGGATTAGTTTTGGATGGGATGGTAGATTTTGGATATTTGACAAAATATTTTGGATTTTAATGTATGGGATTTAGGATCTTTAAAGATGCTTGGACTTTTAGATCTCATATTTTTGGATTTAGGGATCCAAAGGTATTTTAAACTCTTAGAATTTGGAATTTTAGATTTGGGGATCCACATAGATTTAGGACTTTTGGATTTTAGAATTTTGGATTTGGGAATCCACGTGGATTTAATACTTTTAGATTTAGGGTTTTGGGATTTGGGGATTCAAATAAATTTTGAACTTTTGGATTTTAGAATTTGAGAATTGGGTATGCACATAGATTTAGAACTTTTAGATTTAGGATTCAGATACTAGGATTTAAATAGGGGACATATATTTTTATATGCTTCACTTTTCTTTGGGATCCATATCTCCTTTTGGCTTCCTTTTTATTGGTGGATTCATGTGGCCCTATAGATTAATTTGATTTTTAACATGTGCTTGATTTGATATTTCATGTTGATGCCTTGCAACAAGGTCCATCTATAGATTTTTGTGGGATATTTGCTTCATATGCTAGGGTATCCAAATCAATTTCAAATCTCATTTTGTGATCCCTTGAGTAAATATCATCTTGGAATACCTTGATTTTCATGTAAGCTTCATTAGCTTGGAATAATTTAGAAGGTGTGTGAATCTTTTGTCTTTATTATTGAATTTAGGTGATGGAAGGTCAAGTTTGGTAATAGGGATGGTGATATTGATAAGGTGTTGGTAGAAAAATATTTGTACCTGAGCAATGAGAGGAACCATTTTGGATGTTGGAAGAAGCTTCCTTAGGATCTATAAATTTTTTAGTAATATCCTTAGTGTGTTTGTTAAGAAAATTGTAGCTATAATACTAAAATATTTAATTTACATTAATATTTAAAAATGAAGTGAAGGAAAGCTACAATATGAACTTATGCAAGTGAATTTAGATCTGAAAATAAAATTACCAAATCAGATTTAAACATGTGATTGCAACATACATCACAATATTTAAAAATCAACAAACAAAATGTGACACCAATTTTTTTGTGGAGAAACCTTTTCAAGAAAAAAAACTCCACATGAGAAAAGAGGGCAAGTATATTATTAATCTTCGAATGAGAGTACACAATAATTCACTCCACTAATAAGCTTTGATAAACCCAGTAGCACCCTATTACTTGAACGAACTCAACATGAAACTATTATCTCATGGCCCTCTAATTTATAGAACTTGTGGAAGGTAAAATCACGAATGGTAAAACTAAAACATGAGGTACAAAACCACCTACAAAAACACATGCCCCTCTTCATGAACAACCAAAAGAAATAATAAAATATTAAATTGAATTGCAAGAAGCTCAAATGGGTACCTAGCCCATAACCTATCAAACTCCCAACTTTATGAATGCTCTTATGACCTTTTTGATCCCTGATTCAACACTAACACACACCTTTTCTTCTCCAATCTTGGGCACCCCATCCAAGGCCTTTCAAATTATAATATACATGCCTATAAAATATACCTTATCTATTTTTGATGTGTAACCTCCACCTAAATTAAATCATCTATTTAAAATATAATTACAACTAAACCATTGATTTTTGGGTTCCTATGGACTTCTCTAACTCTTCTAGGGTTTTTCACCTAAAAGGAGAGAGATAGGGCCAAAAATGCTAATGAGTTCATTCAAATTGTGTTATGTGGAATGTTGTCTAACCTAAATGAAGTAAAATAAATGCAATTGACTGATTTAGATGAATAAATATGAATGCAAAAGTGAGATTTAAACTATGTTTGAAAACACATTGTGTAATGCAATAATGAACTAAATGAAGAAAATATGCAAAATAGAAAGAAAAGGGATGAATCTGAGTGCACCTGGGTGAATTTTGATGAATCTGGAATGTTGTGGATGTTGGTTGAAATCATTGAATTTTCATAGTGGGACTCATTCACCCAGGGTGGTGAATTAGTCCTCCTCCTAGTGAAAAACTGTCGGAAGCAAGTTTCTGTCTGTCAGGATCTATAATTTGACAAAATTAAGATTTTCAGTCCTAAGGTGGGACTCATTCGCCACTGATGGTGAATCAGTCCTCTCCCAAATTTCTAAAAAATTAGGAGACAACTCTACAACACCAGATTTGGAAATCACTGCTTGTCGGGTTGCCGAACTCAATTCTGCAGGAAACAAACAAAAAACCTTCTCCAAGCTTGAAATAGACATAAGTTGACTTGAAGCACCTAGTGGACTTGTAAACCAATCTTCAACACCAAAAATCTTGTTAAATCTGCATACCTAAGTCTACAAACACACATGTAAAGGGGAAAAATGGTTTAGGGTTAGCAAATAGGGGTTTACCTTGGTCAAACCCCACTTTTGGTAATCAAACCCTTAATAAAATGATGAAATGCAATGGAATGATAAACAAACAACATGTAAATGCTATTAACTTACCAAACCTTTGATGATGTAAGTCTGAAGTAATGTCAATGGCTGCTTCAAAGTGCTTGAATATTGCTTGATAAGATATTGTAAGATGCTTGAATGGTTGAATGTGATGTGAGATTGAATGCTTGAGAATGGGGGTTGAAATGAGGTGAAAATCACTTATTTATAGAATCTTGTGCCTTAGTAACTGTTCATACCTCATCATAGGCCGACACCAAGTGTATTTGAATAAAAATCCGAAAGGAAAATTTAAAATATTTTGAATTTGGGGCCAAGGGGGACTCATTCACTGCCCATGGCGAATGTGTCCCACCTAGGACCTGAAAATGTGTGTCGGGAAATATATTGTATTTAATGTTATTTGTCAGGATAATATTCAAAAATACACTTAAATAGGACATGTAAAGGCATAAATGGGTCAAGTAAGTCAGAAGAAGGGGATAAATAGTGAAGATGTGCCTAGGAGAGTGTGAAATTTTGTTACAAGACTTTACAACACTTCAAAATAGGAATTAATGATGAATAAAAAGGTGATTTTTAGGTAAATTGCAATAAATTGAGTCTATAAGAATGTAGAAATGTCTTACAACACTTCACAACACCTTCACAAGACATCATTATTTGAATTTTAGTACCTAAATATGCATGTTTAAGTTGTGTTACAACATAAAATCAGAGCAAAATATATCAAATACCATGAAACAAGACCTAAAAGGCCATGAAAATGACAAGGGGCCATTTTTCTACGACACAACAACAATGCCAAAATTTAATAATTTTCTCTCATGTGCCCTAGAACACATTCCAAGGAATGTGGAGACATATAAATGACATAGGATTACAAGGTTAATGTCACCGTACCCTAAAATTATCTCACTTGACATTATACATTGTAATTACATCCCAAATTAAAAAATCAAGTACAATGATCAAGGCCCATGGCCTTCTTATACCAAGAGTACTTATTTGTAGTCACTAACTTCGTAAGAGAATTTGCAACATTATCCAAAGTGTCAACCTTTTCAATCAAGACCTTATCATTCTCAACCATTTCTTGCATAAAGTGATACTAAACATAAACATGCTTAGTACAATCATAATACATAGGATTTTTAGTCAAATAAATAGCACTCTAATTGTCACATCAAATCCTCACTATCCTATAATCAAAACCAATGCCATTACCAAGCCTTTGTAACCTTATCGCCTCCTTAGGGGCATGTGTATTAGCCATATACTTTTCTTTAGTGGTGGAAAATAAAATTGTACATTGCCTCTTACTCATCCAACTCACTACACCTCCAAAAAAAGTAAATACATAGCCACTAGTGGACCTTCGACTATCCAAGTCACATGCCTAATCTGCATCAACAAATCCCTGTATGTCCAATGACTTGACCACATCATCAGTACCATAATAAACCAAATAGTAATTAAAAGTACCACACATTTATATCTAAACACCTTCTTAACAAAAGTTCAAATCTCTTCACCAAAGTTCTAAGACAAAAACTTGCTTAAAACTCCTATTACTTAGGCTATATTTGGTCTAGTGAAACCATTGCATACATCAAACTACCAATGACACTAGCATAAGGAATCTTAGACATATCCTCAATATCATCATCATAATTAGGACAAATATCTAAGCTCAACTTAGTACCAATCAAAAATGGAATACTAACTTTCTTATAGTCATGCATATTAAACCTCTACAAAATGGTATCTACTTACTTTGACTTAACCAAATCTTTTTGTACGACCTTGATCTCTAATGATCTTCATCCCAAGAGTATATTTTTTAGCTCCCAAGTCCTTCATATCTAATGTTTTAGAAAGCTATGTATTGAGCTCACTAATCATCATCTTGTTGTTACCAATAAACAACATATCATCAACATATAAGACAATAATTAGAATATGATCATCAGTAACCTTAATATAAACACAATGATCTTCCTTTCTCCTAAGAAAACCCAACTTCAATGCAATAGCATCAAAATTTTGGTACCACACCTTGGGTGAATATTTCAAGCCATACAAACCTTGAATTGTTCTTTTCTTTTCATAACAAAACCATCAGGTTGTTGCATATAAATTTCCTCCTCAAGATCTATTGTGTTGTGGAGACCAATTAGACTCAGATAAAATCTTCATATTAATTTTTATTAAATAATTTGCTGCAATTATTAAATATTTATGCTGCACTTGTATCTAAAAGGAAGGTTACAAACAAATGTTAAATGCTGGAAGTGATTAGTTATAATATTTTTAATAAAAAGTCTATAGACAGCTGGAAATAGTAAATGTAACCGCCCAAAGAAAACGTTTTATTGGGTGCATGAGGCACAAACAATGGCCATGCTTCATTTTTAATTATTGGGACATGCCTAGGAAGATATTTCAATACTCGGATTAGAGTTTGCAGGGAAGCAAGTCATGAAAAATGTTAGCAGAAAATTTTAGAGTAGTGGCTGGAAAAATGTAGAAGTTGCTGGTACCCATAGCCATGGCTGTGTAAAACCAACAAGTGAATAACATGAAAAAAATGTTGTTTCATGTCTTTGCATGTCATTGTAAAGGTTATTTTCTGGGAGATTAATATATTTTGTACCCTCTTATTGGTGGATGTAGCTCAGATTTGGGTGAACCACGTTAAATATTTGTGTTCTTTTGCTGTCCAAATTTTTTGGGTGTTTTATTTTTCTATTTTATTGATCAAATCTACATTTAATTGATTGAAATCTACCTTCTAACCCTAACAAGTGGTATCAAGGTAGGTTGTGTTCATTTATCCTTTGCAGGAAGGTCTCACAATTGAGTGGGAGTCTCACAGTTGAGTGGGAGTTATGGTAGACGAGGGTAAGTTAAAGGTAGACAAATTCAATGGGAAGAACTTTCAATTATGAAAGATACAAATGGAGGACTATCTTTATCAGAAGGATTTATGGAAGCCATTGGAAAGGAAAGCCAAGAAACCCTCGGCTATGTTTGATGAAGACTAGGATATTCTAGATAGAAAGGCACTTGGAAGTATTCATTTATGCCTAGCACAATCGATGGCGTTTAATATTTCAAAAGAAAAGACAACTAAAGATTTGATGAAGAACCTGGTGAAGTTATATGAAAAACCTTCCGCTTCGAATAAGGTATTTCTTATGAAGCATTTATTTAATATGAAAATGGTAGAAGGTGGGTCAGTTGTTGATCATTTAAATGAGTTTAGTATGGTTACCAGTCAATTAAATTCTGTAAATTATGTAAAGTTTGATGAAGAAGTTAGGGCTCTTTTGATTCTCTATTCTTTGTTTGAAAGTTGGAATAGCTTGGTAATGATAGAACTAGTAAATATGTTTTTGGTTCAAATACACTAAAATTTGATGATGTTGTTGGTGTTATTTTGAGCGAAGAAATTTGTAGGAAAAGATCAGAAGGTACATCCACATCAGACAGTATTTTGAATACAGAAAGTAGGGGAAAAACAAAGGAGAGAGGAAAGAATTCTGAGGTTCGTGGGAAGTCACGAGAAAAATAAAAGGACAAGAGGTCCCAATCTAGAGCAAAGAAGGATCGTTGGTACTACGGTAAGCCGAGTCATTTAAAGAAAGATTGTTGGTCTCAAAATAATAAAGGAGACAAAAAGGAAGGAAATAAAGAGGAAAACACGGTAAGTAATAAATATGATGAGGATGCTTTGATTCTTTCCCTCGATAATGTTGATGATTCTTGGGTCTTAGATTTAGGGGCTTCATTTCATGCTACACCCCATAGAAGTTATTTTCTTGATTATGTCCAAGGGGATTTTGGGCTGGTTTATTTGGGAGATAATGAACCTTGTCAGATTATTGGAAAGGGAAGAATCAAGATTAAGTTGCAAAATGGGAATCATTGGCTACTACATGAGATAAGGCATGTTCCAAGGTTAAGCAAAAATTTAATTTCAGCAGGGCAACTAGATGATGAAGGTTGTATGTTACATTTAGTGATAAAAATTGGAAGGCTACAAAAGGTGCCTTAGTGGTAGCAAAAGGTGTGAAAGTAGCACCTTATATCTTTGTACAGGTCATATTGTTCCTTCTACTTTAGCTATTGCAGATAAAAATAAATGTTCAAAAACAATTGTTGCAGTTTAGCAGGTAGAAAATTAGACAGTTGTTGGGGATTCTGAATCAACACTATGGCATAATAGACTTGGGAATATGAGTGCAAAAGGTATGAAAGTAATTCATTCAAAGAATGTTTTACCAGGTCTAAAATGTATTAATATGGATTTTTGTGAAAGCTGTGTGTATGGAAAACAAAAGAGAGTTAGTTTTCTCAAGGATGAGAAGCAAAAAAAAGATGAGAAATTGGAGCTTGTCCATATAGATGTTTGTGGACTAGCGCAGGTATCTTCTCTTGGTGGCTCTTGGTATTATGTCACTTTTATTGATGATGCAACAAGAAAGGTATGGATTTATTTCCTTAAGAAGAAATCTGGTGTATTTGAAGCTTTTAAAAAATGGAGAAGGTTGGTTGAGAATGAGATGGGTAAAAAGTTAAAATGTCTTAGATCTGATAATGGTGGTGAGTATTGCAGCAAAGAGTTTGAAGATTATTGTTTGTCTAATAGTATTCATAGGAAAAAATGGTTCCAAGGACTCCACAGGAAAATGGACTAGCTGAGCACATGAATAGAACAATAATGGAGTGTGCACAAACTATGATATTGCATGTTGGGTTGCCTTTAAACATGTGGGCAGAGGTTGTAAACACTATTGTTGATTTAATTAAAATAGGTCCCTCTAATCCTTTGGATTGTGGTATTCCAGAGGAAGCATGGATATGTAAGAAGGTGAGTTATTCTTTTCTCAAAACCTTTGGTTCTGAAGCATTTGCACATGTAGATTCTGAAAATAGAACCAAGCTTGATGAAAAGTCAAAGAAATGTATATTTGTTGGATATGGCATTGATTAATTTGGTTATAGGTTTTGGGATCTTGAAAATCAGAAAATTATGAGAAGTAGGGATGTCATATTCAATGAGAAAGTGTTGTACACAGATCATTTGTAGCAACATGAGAAGAAAGAAAATGATTATGTAGTGCTGGATGATACTTTAAACAACGATGTTCCAGTGGTTCGTCAAGCTTCGCGACAACAACAACAAAAAATACCACAAACTCCAGTGAATGTTAAATGATCTTCAAGGATAAGTAGACCTTCAAAAATATTTTCTCCCTCTTTGTATTCTATTTTATTAACTAATGTTGGTGAACCAAAATGCTATGATGAAGCTATGTAGGTGGATGCCAAGGTTTAGTGGGAGCATGGAATGAAAGAAGAAATGGATTTCTTGATGAAAAGTCAGACTTGGGACTTATGCAAGTTGCTTGAAGGTAAAAATTCTTTACCAAATAAATGGGTTTATAGGGTGGAGGAAGATGGAGGTAAGAAAATATTTAAAGCTAGGTTAGTTGTAAAGGGATTTGCACAAAAAAAGGGTATTGATTTTAATGAAATATTTTATCCAGTTGTTAAAATGACTTCTATTTGTATTGTTTTAAGTAATGTGGTGGCTGAAGATTTGAATTTAGAACAACTTGATGTTAAAACAACCTTTCTCCATGGTGATTTGGAAGAGGAAATATATATGGAACAACCACAAGGATTTGAAGTCAAAGATAAGGAGAAACTAGTGTGTAGATTGAAGAAAAGTTTATATGGCTTGAAGCAAGCACCTTAGAAATGGTATATTAAATTTGATTGTTTTATGGCTAAGCAAGGCTACAACTAGTGTAATTCAGACCATTGTGTTTACTTTAAGAAGTTAGACGATGATAACTATATTATTTTATGTTTATATGAACTTGATGATATGCTTGTAGCAGGGTCTAACATGGATCACATAAAGGAGTTAAAATAGCAGTTAGAAAATTCATTTTCTCTGAAGGATTTGGGGGCAGCAAAACAAATCCTTGGTATGAAGATTATGAGAGATAGGGAAAAAAAATGTATTTATCTCATACTGATTATATTGAGAAAGTGTTGCAGAGGTTTCATATGGAGAATGCAAAATTTGTCAGCACACCTTTGCCTAGTCAAGTCAAATTGACTAAAGATATGCGTCCAAAGATACAATAGAAGGAAGAAAAATGTCCAAGGTACCATATGCTTCAACTGTAGGAAGTTTAATGTACACCATGGTATGCACGAGTCTAGATATTGCACATACCATAGGAGTTGTTAGCAGGTATATGAGTCATCTCGGAGTTGAGCATTGGAATATGGAAAAATGGATTCTCAGGTATTTGAGAGGTACATTCAATAAATTTTTATGTTTTGGGGGCTCTAATACTAATTTAAAAGGCTATGTTGACTCAGATTTGGCACAAGATATAGATACCAGGTGGAGTACCATAGGTTATGTATTTACAATTGGTGGGACAACAGTGAGTTGGATTTCTCAGTTGCAAAAGGTGGTTGTTTGATCTACCACAGAGGTAGATTATGTAGCTATAACAGAGGCAGAAAAAGAGATGATATGGTTGAAACTTTTCATGGAAGAGTTGGGAAAAAAATATGCCGAAAGTTGTTTACAAATAGTCAGAGTCCTATACATCTTGCAAAGAATTATGCCTTGCACTCTAAAACCAAAAAAATACAACTAAGATATCATTTCATTCGATCAGTATTGGAGGATGGATAGGTCAAGCTGGAAAAGATACATACAGATGACAATCCAACATATATGTTTATGAAGGCGGTGACAAGGGAGAAGCTAAGGCTCCTCTTCAACTTCGATTGGCCTTCAAGGTTGAATTTAAGTAAAACAGAACAACAGGGTCCAAGGTGCTGATTTCTAGTGGGAGTTGCAAGGGTAGCGATGTTATGATCAGTCTCTAAGTGGGAGATGGTATGGAGTGGAGTCTGATCAGTCTCCAAGTGGGAGATTGTTGTGTTGTTGAGATCAATCAATCTTGGATAAAATATTCATATTACTTTTTATTAAATAATTTATTGCACTTATTAAATATTTATGTTGCACTTGTATCTAAAAGGATAGTTACAAACAAATGTTAGATGCTGGAAGTGATTAGTTAAAATATTTTTAATAAAAATTCTATGGATAGCTAGAAATAGTAAATGTAACCGCCCAAAGAAAACATTTTATTGGGTGCATGAGGCACAACCAATGGCCACACTTCATTTGTAATTAATGGGACATGCATGGGAAGATATTCCAATACTCGGATTAGAGTTTGGAGGGAAGCATGTCATGAAAAAGGTTAGTAGAAAATTATAGAGTAGTGGCTGGAAAGATGTAGGAGAAGCTGTGGGTACCTGAGCCATGGTGCTGTAAAACCAACAAGTGAAAAATGTGAAAAAAAATGTTGCTGCATGTCTTTGCATGTCATTGTAAAGGTTATTTGCTAGGAGATTAATATATTTTGGACTATCTTGTTGGTGGATGTAGCCTAGATTTGGGTGAACCATGTTAAATCTTTGTGTTCTTTTGTTGTCTAGAATTTTTGGGTGTTTTATTTCTCTGTTTTATTGATCAAATTTGCATTTAACTGATTAAAATCTACCTTCTAACCCTAACAATATCCCCATGCAAGAAATTAGTTTTAACATCTATTTGATCTATCTCAAAATCATAAGCAGTAACAATAAATAATAGGAATCTAATAGAAGTCAATTTAGCAACAAGAGAGAAAATTTCACTGAAATCAACTCCCTCTTTTTGGGAGTAGCCCTTAGCCACCAATATGGCCTTGTACTGCTCTAACTGACTATTTGTTCTAAATTTATTTTTTCAATATCCACCTGCAACTAATGGGCTTCCTTCCTTTGGGAAAACTAACAAGATCCTAGGTGTCACAACTATCCAAATCCATCATCTCCTCTTGCATGGCTTGCAAACAAGACTCACTTCCCTATGAAGAGAGATCCTACCTAAAAGATCTAGGTTCATCGTTAGTATTCAACAAAGAAAATACACAATGGTAATCTGATGAGCTATACCTATAAACTAGATTCCATTGCCTTGTGGACATCCTCAAGGTAGGATTAATGAGCTCTATCTATTCTTCTTCTTCTGTGTGATCATCTTGCACATCCTTTGAACTCTTTGAACCTTCTTCTTTCTCTCCATCCTTAGATCCATCTAATTTTTCTTTCACGTGCATCTTCCTTCTTTTCAATCTTTGTCTCGAGATGCACTGTCTTTGTCTTATCTTTATCCTTTGGTTGTTCTTCTCCCAAGTAATCTCTAAAATCCCTGAAAATCACATCTCTAGAAAATATTATTTTATGGGTTAGAGGATTCCAAAGCTTATAACCCTTCACATTCTCACTGTAACCAACAAAGATGCATTTCTATGATTTTGGATCCAGTTTAGATCACTTATCTTGAGGCACATGAACAAAATACTCAAACAAAGACCCTTAATTGTGAAACAAAAGGATTTCTACCTATCCACACTTCATAAGGAGTTTTATTGACAAGAGCTGAACAAGAAGATTTATTAATCAAATAACAAGTAGTACCAACTGCTTCTACCCAAAATCATCTATCAAGCTTAGCACCACTCAACATGCTCCTAGCTATTTCATCAAGGTTTGGCTCATTCTTTCTGCTACTCTATTTTATTGCAGATTAGATTAATATTAGTAGGGTCATCCCACAATAATGAGTCCCAAACTTGGGACATCCTAATTTTTTCTTGAAATCATATACTTTTTTAGAAAAATTAATCATTTAAGCTTTGAGGGGTTCCACCTAAAGTGTTTTAATTGAAGACGGTTATATAAGACCCCCTTATATCAAACCCCCTTGGATATAACCCCTCTAGTCTTAAATCATACCCACAATGGAGTCTCCTTCGCACCTATTAAAATGTTGACAAAGAAAAATTCTTTGCCTTTTGAGGCAACAAATAAAGTGATTTACAAATTATATTTTATAAGTATTTATCCCTTACTATAAGCTTTCCAAAAAGTATAATTTTAAATATTTTTAATTTCCTTTTAAATTATATTCATATTTTATTTCTTGTGAGTGTAGGTTTTTCACTAAACATCAAGGGATTTATTTCACACATGTGGAAAAAAAAATTAGAGAAAAGTTCTAAACAATATGTGCACTAGGTATTGATGTCCTTGTATCAGCAAAATAAAAATAAAAGAATAATTTCAATAAATACAAAACAAGTTATGTGTTATGATATACAACTATGTCCAAATTATAATTATAATTTTATCCTTTCAATAAAAAGGGTTATGTGTTACGACATAAAAAATACTTTTTAAAAAAGTTGTTTACTATAAAAATATGTTATTAAAAGTTACGTTAAAAAAATTCATAATTTATTTCCTATTTATAAAAAATATTTAGAATCTACACACAAATCTTCACAAATCACTAGTTTATATCATCTCCAAATCAATAATGGTTTAGTTGCTATAGGTTTCACAAAGTGAAAATTTGGTGAAAAATGCTAATTTCAATGTCCTACTTTGGCCAAAAAGTGGGACACGGTATTATGGGCTGACCTTATAGGGAATAGTTTTCTACTGAACAATACCTTTCTGCTTATAGGACTAATCAAATTCCCCATAACAATATTCACCCCCATTGCCAAATCTCAACACTTTTATCTTGTAATCTGATTGCTTCTCAACTAAGGCCTTAAATTCCTTAAGATTTATGAAAACTTTAGATTTAGAACACATAAAATAAATCCAAGCATATCTTGAGTGTATCATCAATGAAATAGACATAATACCAAGATTTATCCAAAGAGTTAACATTCATTGGTCCACATACATTTGAATGAATGATCTCTACTAATCTCTTTGCCTTATTAGTTCCATTAGGAAATAAAGATTTATTTTGTTTACCAAACACATAATTTATGCTCACATAAATCATTTTTTCCAGCAAAATAACTAGCAATACTATCAACCAAATTTTTATTAAAAATGGTCTTAAGACCTTTTTCACGAATGTGATCCAATCTATGGCGCTAAAACATACATTCATTTTAGTGCTAGTTACATTGGAAGAGTTACATAAAGTAGAGGCATTTAGCCTAAAAAAAGTCCCTATCCAAGATCCTTTAGCTATCACTAAACTCCCTATTACCAACCTACAACCAAACTTGTCAAATGCAACATGCATTCCAGAATCATTCAAGTTGGATATTGAAAGTGAATTTCTTGCAAGTTTTGGAATACACAAAACATCATCAAGATATTTAACTTTCCCATAACTAAAACACAAATTTACCTTTCCCTTACTAACAATCTTCTTAGTGGTGTTATCACCAAGGAAAACATATCCCCCATCATGATATTCTTTGTAAGTTTTCAATCAATTTTTATGAGTATTCATGTGATAGGAGCAACCTAAATCAATAAGCCAAGCATAATTACTAATAGAGTTAGCTAAAATAAACAAAACATCAAAATCATCATCAGAGGAATTTTTCGTGGAGGAATCAACATTCTTTTTCTTGTTTTTACACTCCTTCACATGCCCTCTTTTGCCACAATTCCAACACTCTAGTCTTTCTGGGGTTTTTAGAATGTCCTTTAGACTTATCCCTCTTTTTATCCGCTTTAGGCCCTTTCTCTTTGGACCTTCCTCATACATTCAAGGCATCTTGGGAGCCAACATTCATAGATTTTATCTTCATCTCCTCTAATAGAAGTATGGAAATCATGTTGTCCATTTTTGGCTTTGCATTACCACTACTTATGACAACAATTAGATTTTTCCAAGATTTAGAAAAAGAACAAAGAAACAAGATAAATATATCTTCATCTTCTAATTTAACATCTACTGATTCAGGCTAACTTATAATAAAAATTAAAGTATTTAAATGTTCTACAATAGAATCACCATCTTTCATTTTTAATGAATATAACTGTCTTTTGAGATATAAATTGTTAGGAAAAATTTTAGTTTGATAAAATCACCTATTCTCTTCCACAACTTGTATACAATATCTTTTGTGGAGACATTCAAAAGGACAGGATCAGTGAGACACAATTGTATGGTTCCTCGTTCCTTCTTGTCTAAATTTTTCTAATCTTTGTCATACATTGCAGTTGGCTTACTCTCTTGTGAAACTAACAACCACTGATCTCTCTCTTCAAGGAGATCCTCCATCTTCAATTTCCACATATTGTAGCATGTGTCATTGAATTTCTCAATATCTAGTTAGAGGTAGAAGCCATGTTAAACAATCCTCTTCACAAATCTGAAATAAACCACAAGACAAAAGCTCCTACTACAACCAAAAAACCTCCAACACTTAAGAGAAAGGCGTTCCCTTCTCAACGAAATCATTAACTTTGATACCAAATGTTGAAAAAACGTGAAGGAAAGCTACAATATGAACTTATGCATGTGAATTTAGATTTAAAAGTTAGATTATCAAATTAGATTTAAACATGTTATTGCAACATACATCACAATATAAAAATCAATAAATAAAATGTGACACCAAATTTACATGAAGAAACCCTTAAAAAAACTCCACATGATCAAAGAGGGAAAGTATATTATTTATCTTCAAATGAAAGTACACAATAATACACTCCACTACTGTTCTTTGATCAACCTAATAAAACCTTGTTATCTGCAAGAATTTAACATGAAACTACCATCCGATAGCTCCAATTTATAAAACTCATGGGAGGTAAAACCACAAATGGTAAACCAAAACAAGATGTACAAAACCACCTGAAAAAACCTACGCCTCTCTTCAAGGACAACCAAAAAGACATAATAAAATATTAAATTGAACTACAAGAATCCCACATGGGTACCTAGCCCATGGCCTATCCAACTCCCAACTTTCTAGATGCTCCAACTACCTTTCTGTTCCATGAAGGAACACAAAAATACACCTTTTCTTCTCCAATATTGGGTGCGCCATCCAAGAACTTCCAAATTTAAATAAGGACACCTATAAAATATGTCTT
This sequence comes from Sequoia sempervirens, assembly GCA_007258455.2. Lineage (NCBI taxonomy): Eukaryota > Viridiplantae > Streptophyta > Pinopsida > Cupressales > Cupressaceae > Sequoia > Sequoia sempervirens. The sequence goes on along the minus strand of VDFB02000015.1, from coordinate 433,570,570 downwards.
ATCAATTTTTGACATGTAACCTCCATTGAAATTAAATCCTCTCTTTAAAATATAATTATAATATGGAAAAATTTAATGATTTTCTCTCATATCCCCTAGAACACATTCCAAGGAATGTGGAGACATATAAATGACATAGGATTGCAAGTTTAATGTCATCTTATCCTAACCATTAACATGTATTTTTTCCATGATTCCTTACCCCATGAAGAATTGATCCAAGTTACTTTGATATTTTATGATTTAATATATTCGGTTTGCAATAGAATACTTGTTGGTTTGAAAGAGAAATCTAAATCGATCTTTAGATATCCAAGAATAATTGAAATTTCCAATATGTTCCTTTGCAAGAAGATCAAATTAGACAATATTGGTTAGGCCAAGTTGATAGCATGTTTTCACTTTCTCCTTGTTCATAATTGTGGCGCCTTGATCAATTATATGCTGAATATGATTAATCATGAATTACTTATCCATTTGCATGATATGATCAACATTATTTACAACTTGGTTACTAATATGCTTGATGTGACTGATTTTATTGTCTATGTATTTGAGAGGATCAAGTATCTCATCATATAAATGAGAAGTGGTTGGATAGAATACAAGATCAATCTGGGTTTCCTATTCTTGGTATTTTATGATAGGATGGATGAAATTGTCTTGAATACTTTAATCAAGTGATATGGTTGGCAAAAAGTTTGATCATGTTTTAGAATGTGATCTTAAAATGACCTTAATTACTTCTTGGATGAGAGGAATGTATTTTTATTTTATTTAATATCCCCTATATCTACTAAGCCTTTGATATGCTCTCCTAATAGTATACTTTGTTTAGTGGGAGTTTTTTGAACCTTACAATGCTTATGGATTTTGGAGCTTATGGGTTTTATAGATCTCATGAAATGTTTATGCTTAACTTCTTGTGTGGATTGAATCATGGAGATGATAGTGCTAGGAGGTTCTTAAACATGTTTAATAGACTTTGGATTAATAAAATTCTTACATGATGGTGTTTCCTATAGTTAGTGTTGAGGGTCTTGTCCTAGAATGGTGTTTCCCATGTCATGACTACCATAAGGATGAATAATAGATATTTGATTTTGGCATAGTCTAGATGGATAGCATTAGCATGTGATTGGTCTAAAGGCTTGTGATCTATAAGGTTATTCATGATTTATCAATTAAATATTGAGGAAAGCTTGCTCATAATTGGTGTCAACAATGGAGTCATTGGTACACTCATCTTGGTCCACAATGCTACTATCATCATCACCATCATTATCATTGGGTTGATTTAGGAAGAGAATTTGATTAAAGAGGCTCATGGCATTTGGTAGTAACCCATGTTATAATTTTTGGCCTTATTTGCATGGGATATGCCCATCCATGATTCAATTTTTTTTAATTTTTTTAATGGTTTCCTAGATTTTTTTGGATTACACCCCTAGATTTAGAATCAAAACAAGAAACAATAGAAAATTTCAGAAGCATATTCCAAATTTAATATTTTTTTTAGATAGAACGAATGGAGACAAAAGGATAATTCAAACTCAAAGAAAAAATACATCAAACCTCTATGATTATTTTGGCGTGCTTTATTCAATGCCAAAATTTAGGTGTTCAAATCTATAGCATGTACTTGCAAATAGATCATCCATGCATATAGAGATAAAGGACAAAGGGGTTGATTTACAAGATTTTAGATAGGAATGTAAATGGTGGAGATTTAGACATATGGTTGAGATTGAATGAGGAATGAGAAATCTTCATTGACTAAGAATAGTGAAGGGGCTACATTTATGTGTGAGGATAATTGTTTCATACTTATTATTTATTTTAGATAAATAAGTGTGCATGGGATAAATATAGTAGAGGAATAGTGGATTTTATTTTGGAAAAGGGGGCTTATGGAGATATTATTTTATCAAGGATGAAAAATGAAAAGGGGAATTTAGGAGGGGACTAGGAAATGAGAGTAGGTTGCGGCTAGGATGTGACATGGTATTATAATGCTAAGTGATGTTAGGAGATGGTTAAAAATAAGTGTCTAGAATCATAACTTTGTAGGCTTCCCCAAATGGAAAGCCTGGGGCCTAAAAGGATAAAAATGTTATTTTAAGGGTAATGCAATCAAGGATGCTCATGCAAAACTTTTGGATGTGCAAGTAACCTATAAAGAAGGTTGACTTTATGTCTAAACTAAAACTAGACTAATTTTTGTAGGGAAATGGCAAAGGAGGAGGTATGTTGTTCAAAGAGAGAGATAAGGGTTAGAGAATATAAAATAAAATTGATAGGTGGAGGCACACTAAAGGAAGAGATCAATCAACCCTCGCTTCAACACATAACTAATCCTCATTGATGAACATGCAAATGCCTATGGTGATGCTTCCTAAACTTACAATATGTGAATCTATTTATAAAGAGAAAAGATAATTCACTTCCATCCAGGGGCATAAGTAGATCAACATGAAATATATTTTGAAATCAAATTAGAGGGCATTCTTTGGGATGAGCTATTTAGAATAAAAAATTAAAACAACATTTCATTAATTAAATGCAAAGAGTCAAATATTATTTATCCATTTTTAAAAAGAAAAACACGACCAAAATTTTGAACATGACAAAAACATCTTTTCAAATGATCAAAACATCATGTACATATAAATTACTAAAAGGTAGATTCAATAGAATTAATCCAAATGACCAAAACAATTTTGCATGCTAAACCTAAAAATAAAGGTCCTCCTTTTTCAACTAACTACTTTTATGTATCTAATAAAGGGGACAAATGATGTAGGGGGAAGAGGGGGAGTTTTATATTAAATATTTTAAAGAGGAAAGCACAACTAATAATAGTTTCAAATCTCTTATTTATTAAGTTTTAAATTTACAATATGACTTTAATTTTCATACACAAAATGAAACAGTTCGTTCATGAAAATCACCATGTAAAGAAAATATCCATTTCTATTAACCATTTAATTGAAACACTTTTGGAATGCTTGGGTGTCTCTAGAAGATAATGTTACTAGTTGTACTTTTTAAAAAATATTGAACAAAGCATTTACAAGAATAAAAGCTATTAATAGATAGTTGAAAAGGAAACCGAGACTATCGATAATTACAACTCAATCACTAGAAGATTGAAAAAAAGATACAATATAAATTAATTTCACAAATTGAAGAGCTACTTCACTAACAAAGCTTAAGTGTCTTTGAAGATAGTCTTAGTAATTGTACTTTGATCCATATGTCAATAAAGTTTTCTTGCAATGTAGTAAAAAGTATTGAGCCGTCATAAGGGAAATGATCCAATAGTTGACCATGTTCTAATAGTTGTGATAGCATTTGTTGATTTAATGTCTAATATTTCTAATAATATAACACTAATAGTTGTGACTTTAAAGTTGTCAGTGTTTATCATGAGTAAATTGAATGAAATCATGTGATGTCATATTTGCAGACCAATGAAACATGACTTAACGCTTAATTACTAGTCTAAGTTTTTTGAGGGCCTTTTTGGACACCTCAACAAAAGACATGCTGATGTAGTCATCATATTTGATGATGTGATCCTGAAACCTTAATTATAAGCAAGGAACTTGTCAAGTAAGTTGCTATAAGAAATTGAGAGTGATTTGAAATTGTGATATAAAATTTTGAGAGGCATGAAATTAGGATGCTCAACTATTAAATCCTCTTCCCTATATTCAAAATTACTAAAACTACCACCATCATATTTTTGCCCTCTTTTAATCTGAAGCTCTTTGCGTAACAGTATGGGCTCCTTCAACATTTAATCTATCTAATCCTTTCCCCTACCTCTGTTATATTTCTTTTATTTGATGTAGGGATCTCTGTCCTATTCTGGTATGTGTCTCCTCCTACGTATTGTTGGGGTATGGTGTTGTACACCATTGCATATAATGTTTTATTCTATTATTGTAGATAATTATTTAGTTGTGATGCACCTTGGTGGTGTGAATAATCACACTAGGTAATTATTTGATCCCATGTAATGATTGTATTGTAACATTGTATTACTATTTGTAGAAGACATGTGGCAATAATTTAATATTGGGGAATTAAATATTGTAATAGCTTAGTACCCAATATTAGAAAAGGGGTCAGTGGTTTTGTATTTACATGGTTTTGTGGTACATGGTTTTACCTTACCACCAGTTGTATTTGTGTGAGCTTGTGTTTATAAAAGCAAACACAATGTAGTGGTTTTAGGTTGGGGAGGTGAACAGGCTGAGCAGGTTGGCTGTGGTTATTAAGTCTTTCTGAAGAGTGCATTTGTGAAGCATGGCATGGGATGTGTGGATTCATGCTTGGACACATGAAAGTGCATTAGAGGGCTTGATGTTTCAGAGGTATTCATTGTAACTCTTGTATTTACTTATGGCTGATTAATATGATGGAATATGGATGCTTTTGGAGGCTAGGTTTTTCCCTCTTGAGGGTTTTCCCAGGGTAAATATTGTGTTATCTTGTGGCTTGTCTATTTGATCTTTGCATTTGGCAATCTTGTATGCATGTTAATCTCTCTTGGGTTATGTGGGAAATGATTTGTGATTCTGGGTTTGAATGCTATATTTCCTAACAAGTGGTATCAAAACTTTCATGGTTGAAGAATTTTTACTATAACCTTGGTTTGAGAGTTTTTGCAAAGTTGAAGCCATGGACATGCATATAGGATCTGAGGCATTACAAAGTATGGAACACATGTTGCAGGTGTTTTTATGCAGATTTGGGCTTTTGGGTTGTCAAGATTTGTTGGGTTTATTACAGATCTGAAGTTTTCCAATGTTGGGTGAAAAATGGATTCTTGGTTTGAGTTTGCATGTGAGGGTTTTGTAGAGGAAATTTCACGAATAATCTTCTGGAACAAAACGGACTTCATGACTAGATTCAGGCTGGCTAAGAGACGAATTTTGACATAAAATTCGACCTACTTTGAAAAAGTTGAGGAAAAGGCAAATTCTTTTTTGCAAAAGGCCCATTTTGCATGTGCAAAAACAATAAAATTTAAAATCCCGTCTAATAATTTCGCAGAAAAAAGTTTTAGGGTCGGGTGAAAAATCTTTTTAAAATCCCTGCAAATATAAAAAGGAAAAATGTTAGATATTTAAAAAAAAATAAAAATTGTAAAAGGCAGTGGGGGTCCGCAGACCCCCGTACCTGCGCTGGCAGACTGCGCGACAGGTGCTGCCCGTGGCAGGTACTACCGCCGGCATTCCTTGCCGCTAGCAGAGCTAGCCCCCACCCCATATGGGTGTTAAAAAATAAAAATTGTCATTTCAAAATCAAATTCATATTTTTATAAATCCGCCGAAGTTAAAATAACAGACTTCAAAATTTTCAAAGCTTGAGTTTATATGTTGGTCGGGTCCGCCATATGGGGGGAGGCTAAAAATTTTATTTTGAAAAATTAAATTGTATTTAAATGGATTTTAAAATCCGCCACCCTCCCACCACCAGAGCGCCACTTGGGCGCCACCACAGAGCCACCAGCAGGGTAGATTGGAGAACTTTTATTCAAATGGGCATAACTTTCACTCACGATGTCGGATTTTCAACTTCTTACAGTTGTTGGAAAGCTATTTCTGAGCACTACGCTATGGTACAGGTTTGTTCTTTGATTTTGTCATTTTGACATGTTTTTGGAGCCTGAAAGTCAAATGTTCTCTTTTGCACGGTTTTGGTCATATCTTTTGCATATGAAATTGGATTTTCGATTTCGAAGATGCGTTGGAGAGAATTTGCAGTGTACTATATAGTGGTTCAGATTGTTTATCATTTTGTGCTACAGGGAATGTTTCGTACTTGTTTGATTGCTTGTAGGAGCTTGAGATTCAGGGTGTGATTGTATGAGCATCTAGACGAGTCAAGAAGCGAAAACTTGAGGGAGTACATGTTTTTATATGTTATTTATGATGCTACTATTGATTATCGGATTGGTGCTTCCTGGTACAGGTTTATAAGTGATTTTTAGAGTTAGGACTTTGATGGTGACAGGTACGTAGGTTGTCTTCGGTTTTGAGGACATGGTTGGACATGGTTTGAGACTTGGAGTCTCGTATGGGTGATAGTTGAGTGCAGGTACAATGATGGCTATGGTTATGGTGTCATGGATATGTAGGTACTTTTGATGCATTGGCATGAGATGATCATGTATATGGTGTTTGGTGGTGATATGGTTTGATGTTAGGAGATTGGTCTTATCTTCTTGATGCTTATTTGGTTCCTTGACTATGATTACTCTTTTGTGGACATGGTTGGCAAATCAAATCAGTAGTTGATTTGGTGTTTGAGTCTAGATGTCTACATGGTTATCTTCTTTGATATCTTGGTTTGCAGTTACTAATGTGATAATGAGTTTGCATGTTTCAGTGATTGGATCTACGAGTTATGCAGGGGTGTGGGTTGGCCACTCATTCATTAGCAGTGCGATGACTCGGATGTGGACTGTCTATATCCACCAGTTTTGATTCATTGTTATTGCAATTTTCATTAGTTGGCCTTGTCTGTGGTCATTTGTGCATTGGTATGGTGTTTTAGGATTGAGAGGATGGATGTTTTGAGTACTTGATTAGTCAGTTCATGGGACTTGTAGCATGTGGTTTAATCACGATGTCATGATAGCTTGGTACATTTATTGGTTATACACTTTCAATGGGAGCTTTTGACATTGATGATTTGGCGGTGTTGGATTGGTTTGTGATGTTTTGATGGCGGTTGTATGTATCTTCTTAGCTTGGAGATCTTGGTTTACTTGTATGTTACTGACATTGTAGTTGAGTGTCTGTAGACCTGGATGATCTTCATGGAGAGGATGGTTGTCATGATGCCATGTGTAGCTCGTATCACGGTTCAGTGGGAGTTGTTGGCAGTGACATGGATGCATCATTGGTATGGTTATCTTCATGAGATTGGAGATATGTTTTATTGGCTTAGAGTGTTTGTTATGATGTCATGGTACACTCTTGATTCTAGATTAGAGTTTGGCATATTACATGTTCTCTTGAAACCAAGATGTATGTATGTTATGGTGCATGTGATCTCTTAGGAGGAGATGGTTAGATCATATTGTTATGATAGGTTCATGATTCTGCAGTTGGAACTTTGACATTGATCGTGTGTGAGTCTCTTTGTATTGAGTACATTGATCATTTGTTTGATTACTTCATGATCTGGTGTTATGTTGCATTTGGAGTTTGGCATGGATTGATCGGTTACAGGTGCTCATGGATACTTAGAGATGTAGGTGATGGTTGGAGTTCTCTTGTGATTAGAGACATTTGCTTGAGATAGTTACTCTTTGGAGGTTTCAATAGGAAGACCGAGGGAGCCTTCACCTGGATATGGACGTGAGTTCATGATGGACAGATAGAGGAGATTGTTCTTGGAGTGAGTCATGATGGCTTGGTTATCTTGGAGGAGCATTCTCATTCCCACTCTTGGTCTACTTGGCAGCTTATGATTTGAGAGGTATTTGCCCATTATATCTTTCAAATGTGTTCAGTTTTATGCTTTATCTTTCATAGACATGGATCTTGAGCTATGGATAGTTAGTTCTGGAGGATTCATTTGAGGGATGTTATGGCATGGTTATATCCTTGTACATTTGAGTTTATGATATCATTCTTTGATGAGGATTGTTAGGAGATGGTTTATGGGCTGATTTCCAGTTAATGGGGATGGTTATCTATGAGTTTGATCTTCTTGTTTTGAGAGTCTTACATCCATGTTGGCATTGTTACATTGATTTATGTGTTGTACTTGATCTATGAGATTGAGTGTTATGGATGTTGTTGAGGCTTTTCAGTTGGGGTAGTTTAGGAGATCATACTTGACACAACGATACACTTTTGAGGTGTTGGTAGAAGGACATTATGGTTTACAGGTTTCTCTCTTCATGGTTTCTCCTTGTTTTGGGAGGATGGTGGCAACATGTTGTGAGAGATGATGCAACTCTTGGGTTGTATGTGTGGATCATTGCAATTGTTCTTGGTACTTCATGTTTTGATTGACTTATCACACCTTGATGTATAGTGTGGATTGGTAGACTTGATATGCTTTGACATTACCTATGCATTGAGAGTTTCTAGATATGTATGTTCTTCATTGACAGGTTTTATACAGGGAGCTTGGTTGCAGTTTATAGGTTGGATATTTTCTTGGCATAAGTTTACTGATGTATTGATACCTTGGAGGTATGGATGGTTGTATGTATTAGCATGTGTTGTGGATGTTATTTCCCATCATGTGGGTTTTTACAGTTGACAACAGCTTGGTAGAGCCTTTTTTATCACTTGGATTTGATGTGTGTGCTCATGGATTGGTGCATCTTCGCCTTAACATGTTCCTTTTCTTCCATAGGTGGCACGTTGGAGGATGAGAGGAGTTCTTGCTTGAGATGGTGGTCACTTTGTTCTTATTGCAGGTATCTTGTTGAAGCACGAGAGCATGTTACAGATTCATGTGGTTTCATGGATGGCTATGATGATGTATATCATGCATTGATCCCTTATGCAATGTATACAACAAGTGGGAGAATGTTGGGGTATGGTGTTGTACACCATTGCATAAAATGTTTTATTCTATTATTGTAAATAATTATTTAGTTGTGATGCACCTTGGTGGTGTGGATAATCACACTAGGTAATTATTTGGTCCCATGTAATGATTGTATTGTAACATTGTATTACTATTTGTAGAAGACATGTGGCAGTAATTTAATATTGGGGAATTAAATATTGTAACAACTTAGTACCTAATATTAAATAAGGGGTCAGTGGTTTTGTATTCACATGGCTTTGTGGTACATGGTTTTACCTTACCACCAGTTGTATTTGTGTGAGCTTGTGTCTATAAAAGCAAACACAATGTAGTGGTTTTAGGTTGGGGGAGGTGAACAGGCTGAGCAGGTTGGCTGTGATTATTGAGTCTTTCTGAAGAGTGCATTTGTGAAGCATGGCATGGGATGTGTGGATTCATGCTTGGACACATGAAAGTGCATTGGAGGGCTTGATGTTTCAGAGGTATTCATTGTAACTCTTGTATTTGCTTATGGCTAATTAATATGATGGATTATGGATGCTTTTGGAGGCTGGGTTTTTCCCTCTTGAGGGTTTTCCCAGGGTAAATATTGTGTTATCTTGTGGCTTGTCTATTTGATCTTTGCATTTGGCAAACTTGTATGCATGTTAATCTCTCTTGGTTTATGTGGGAAATGATTTGTGATTCTGGGTTTGAATGCTATATTTCCTAACAACGTATGGATCAAGGCACAGTTTCTGCCTGATTTCTAACCACCCAGCCAAAGTCCTTTTTATTTTGGATAGTGATGTATATGTTTAATGTTTGAAACTGCCTTTGTATGGAACAAAAGTAGTAGTTCAGTAGTATTATTTTAGTGGCATGAGGCAAATTCACTGTCAGAAATTTATTGTCAGAAATCGTGAGGAAAATTCATCACCATGACAAATTTATTGTCAGGGAAATTTACTGAATTTACCATCAGCAATTCACTGCTACGAAAAAGTAATCGTAAATTTTTAATGCGTTGAATTTATTGCTCCTTGAGATAAATTTTTCATAGCGATGAATTATTGGTGGTGAATTTTTAAGTAATGAATTGACAGTGAATTTTACTAGAGTCTATTTTAGTAGTGAGTACAGAAAGAAAAAGAAGAAAAAAGTAGAAACTCTAATGAAAAATTTAGAGATGAAGCATTTTAAACTCGATACAAATCGGAAGGTTCTTCTATGTGTTTTATCTTTTCCATTTTTATTTTCTTTTCCTCCTTCACCATACACTCTATATATTTTCTAGTATCTTCAAATTCCAATAACAATGGCAAAATTGCAATGCCTTGCACTTCATTATTGTCAATGTTTTAAGTGAAGGCAGTGCTTTGTCTTCCACCATTGGCATCTGCTCTACCTTCTCCAGCTCTACTACAGAAAATACCTCCAGCTTAGGAAATGCTTCTCCCCAGCAAAATTCCTCTGGTGACTTCTCAATGTTGGGGCACTCAACTATCTCCAGTTACTTTAGACTCCGACGGTTTGTGCAAGCCAGGTGGTTGTTGCAACATTCCCGAATTGAACAAAATAGTGCAGTTCAGATGTTGAAATTCACAAAATGAATTTTCTATTTAGAGTAATCCTCTAAAAGGAGGGAAAACTTGCGTTTTCTCATGCTTCCATTCAACCAGTTTTCACACCTCCTTCCTCTTTATCGTCCAATCTTTCATTTGCTTTAAAAGCTACTGGATTGACAGGATCATTTCTGAGAGCATTGGGATTTTGTGAAATAATAAGCCAAAGCATTAAGTATAAGTCTTACCGGCCCTATCCTCAACTCTGGTTGATGCAAAATCTTTTCTGACAATGAGTGCCTCCTCAATATACTTCTTGTTGGAAGCGGATGGAGAAGTGGAGGGAAAGATATCTTGAGGTTGTTAGGTTCAGGAGGGGCAGAATAAAAATATAGTTTTTATATAAAGAAATATTTGTATTCAAATTTATAGGCAGGAAAATGGTTTAATTGTTATAATCATCTAAACTGAAATAAATTATAAATATGCTAATTTGTAATGATTAACATATTAACATCCTCTCTTAATCTGAAAGGTTTAATAACTTCAAGCAAACATTTTGGTGAGTATATCTGCTGGCTAATTTGAAGCTTCTTTAGAAACCCTATTATTGTGAGAGGTCTTAAATTTGTTTGAACTAAGTCAATTACTTTTTTTTTTAATTAAACAAAGCTGAATTACAAGAAAAATAATAATTAGTCCAAAAAAAAGGGGCTACACAAAATAAGAATACTATCATAACTAGATTATGAAATTAACAAACAATCATCTTAAAGACCAGTCTTGGATAACTCAAGTGACCCAAAATAACAATAACAAACAAGTAGCACCAACCATATACAAAAAAAAACATTTGAAACAAAAATTATACACGAAATTTAAATAAACTTTGGAACTGTTGGGCACATCAGATGTCCCCTTCATGAAGTTTCAAAAACTGATATTTAGCTTCCTCCAAAACTAAGTCTATTACTTTGATAAAGCCCAAACATTGATATTGAAGCTAGTGCTTTGGCAAGTCTCAAATTTGATGGTGAGTTTGTTGCTTTGACAAGTCTCAAATTTGGATTTATTTTGTCAAATGTTACAATTTGAAAAATAACCAAACTTAATGACCAATATGAGTAGTCACCAACTATGACTTGCTTTGATCAATGTGTTAACTGTTAACACATAGTTACCTTAATGTCAACAATGGGAACAAATTTGAACAAATGTATTGGACTTAGTACATATTATTTTGGGTTGCTTAGATTTTTGAACTTCACAGGAATCATCAATAGATGTAGACTCAACATGACATTTATTCATATTCCTCTTGATACAAATTTTATGGGTTTAAAATAATCTTGGGCACAAGAGCCAAGAAAAGCTTTATAACCAAGACCACATTTTCCTTTATTTTGTATTCTGAGATTCCCAATCTCTCACACTAGGCTTGGATGAAGTAGACAATTTTTACTCATTGGATTTATGTTTTTGTGATTTTGGTTGGTGGCATTTTTAGGCCATAGGTTTAGACATAACATTTTTCTTTGACACAAGGGAAGATACAACACCTTTCCTCAAGGACATATTGGTTTTACTTGTTTCCTTTGTTGAAATGTTAGAAGGAGGTACATCTTGCTTAACATCTTTCTACTGTTTGTTTACTAACTGATCTTGTAACCTATTAAATTCATTTCTCAATAATATGTATTGATTACAAAATTACATGAATAAAATTTTATATTGTCTCTAACATTTAGATACCAATTCTACCTCATTTCTTATACTCACATCAATTTTATCAATATATAATGTAGACATGGTTGTAGATAAGGCCCGTCTAAAATGAAACAATCACTGACCTTTAAAACTTGCATAGACAACCAATATCATAATCTTTGAATGCCATTTTTCAAATCAAACTTTCCCAGTGGCACGAAAGAGAAATTTATTCAGGACCCATAAGCATATATATATGAGTATATTGAACATTTACTAGCAAAAGTTTGTGGGTTCAATAAACCTGACTTCCATGTTGATTTCTACAGGTGGCAAAATTTCTCATATGTTTATTCAACAGTTGGCATTCATAATCAATACATATGGAAACGGTATTAATATTTGTAAATCATCCACAAGAATGAATATTAATGGATAGCACATAGGCTAACATGAACATTGACCACAAGAATTGATACTTCAGGACTGATAAAGAACTGAAACAAATTTGGAAGGAGATTTCACTAAAGAATTGGAATATCACAACTAAGGATTTCGTTTCTACTTGCTATTGTGCAAAGAGAATTCAACTTCTAGGAAAGATCGTGGGGAGCCACAGGAATTCATATAATCTACCGTCTATTCTGATTTAGAACAATCAGAAACCAATCTTAAGATCCTTTCCTTAGTTACAAATATCACATGCGATTGGAACCAAATCCTGGCTCGCATGTTTTATTCGATTTAATCCACATGCGCATGCCAGTTATTACAAATCTAAAATTGCAACGAATGTAAAATTATTTATTTAACTAGTGTGGAATATGCCCTGTCGGCATGTTTCTTCTTTGGCTGAGTTTGTGGATCGGGAAAGTAGGGCCCCTGTTTCTACTTCCTTTCTTCAAGCTGCTTGGGCGATTGGTCCTTCCTTCATCATTTGGAACCTTTGGTTGGAGAGGAATCGTCGGATTTTTCAGGATATGATGATGGGGGCCCCGCGCTTGTGGTGGAAAATTTTGCATTCTTTGGGTGAAACAATCGCGGCTAAGTGTGATCTGTCTGAGTCGATTGCTCCTTCTGATGTTGGCTGTTCCAGTCGCCTTCATCTGCCTCCTCAGCATCAGCAGCTTATGCGCAACAGGTGTAGGCATCCTACTCCGAAGGTGAATAGGGAGGGAAGATGGTCTCCTCCTCCTCAAGGCATCCTTAAAATTAACACGGATGGCTCTTCTCGTGGAAACCCTGGTCATGCTGGAATTGGTGGTGTTGGTCGGGATAGTTCGGGAGATGTTCAATTTATCTTCTCTATTTATAAGGGTCTTCATACTAATAATCTTATGGAGGCTCAGGCAATTTTACTGGCTGTTGAGCAGGGCAGTAAGTTGGGGTGGCGCAAGATTATATGCGAATCTGATTCCCAGGTGGTGGTGAACTTGCTGAACAGGAAAAGGCTTGAGGATGTTGGTTGGCACTTGGCTTTGATTATTGAACAAATTCTCAATCTTTGTGTTTCTCTTGAGTTTGTTACTTTCACTCATATTCCTAGGGAGTGGAATGGTGTTGCTGATTGTTTGGCTAAATGGGCTTCTAACCATATTCATGATTGGAACTTGGTTGACCGGGGGCAATTACCCCCTGATTTGTCTCAGCAGTTGGACCACTTGGTTGAGCTTGATAAGGCTCTGTAATGATTTGGCTCTGTATTTTCTCTTGTGATTAATAAATTTTTACCCCTCTTTATGTTAAAAAAAATTATGTATTTAACTACTGAAAAGACACAATGCTCGGGAGGCAATGTCTATCCAGAATACATAATAATGTCATTCATGAAAGGCATGTTCTTGTAATAGAAGTATCAGTGATGAGGATATTTTATAAAAGTAGTGTTGTGATATTTAAAAAGATAAATAATCAAAGGATTACATTTAAATTGATTGAGTATAATTAGTAAGGGTGATGATATAATTTTAAGTACACCATTCATTAAGATTCAAAGTTGAATATATGATATATAAAAGATGAGGCCGAGATACACCTTGAGTTATTTTGGTTGAATGGATATGCCTCAATCTTATGATATATAAAGGATGAGGCCAAGATCATACTTTGAGTTACTTTGGTTGAATGAATATGCCTCGATCCTTGGCTCAACCAAGGAGGTATCGACATAAATTCATGCTCTTGTATTGAATAACAAAATGGTCTTGTGGATGATATAAAATCCTCCATAGAAAAAGATTAAGAAATAACCTTTATTTATCTCACTATAATTATTTTTATATAATTTTACAACAAATAAATATCACATTTAATATATTATAGACATGTTGGTAAGCTAATTTTTTATTAATTTAAAATACACAAATAAATCTAAATTAACATTTTTATAAAAAGAGTAAATACTTCAAATATAATGGAAGAATTTAATTAAGTTTAATGACATTTTAAATGTGTATTTTGAATATTATGACACTTATACAAATATTGTAAGAAGCGAAGGGTCTAAAAGTTTGCAATTGTTATCATGTGTAAACAATCATCTTCTTGCCTCTTAAGAACCATATACATGTAGTATCTTATATGCATGCATAACACTAATAGGTGAAGGATAAGATGATGTGAAGATTAGGAAGATCGTGTACTTATAATACAACATAAAATATGTGCCTTGACTATTCATGTTTCTTGATGCAAGAGCATCCTTTGGTTAGTGCAAACTTGTATCAATTAAAAAATGTGTAGCTACTCATGCATATGATTAACTTGTGTGCACCTTATGTTGTGGTAGTCTAGTTGCATATATACATAACTTATCTACATATGTTTTTTGTTTGTTTGAACAATTTTTGGGTGTCTTGCACACTTTATGTATTGGTGGCAAAACTTTGTTTGAATCTTGTGCAAACTATACTGATCTAATTAATGTGTTGAGAGCCATTCAAGCCTAGTCAAGGTCATCAAAATTGCATAGAGAAGAGGCTAAATGGTTGTGGAAGGCATTACTGAAAGTGAGGAAGGAGGTTGTGATCCACACAATAGTACCATGGATCTTGATGATGACATCACATCAAAAGAATGATCTATAGTTTCCTTAATGAAGGCTGAGAGTAAACCTAGGTTAATCTCCCAAGCTACATGGGGAGCTTAAATCTAGAAGTCCTAGTTACCTGGATCAATAAGTTGGAGAAACATCCTTTGGTTTGGTTCATAAATTCAAGGGGAAGTTTATGGAAACAAACTATATGTTAGTTATATATAAGAAGCTCCAAAACCTACATAAAGGAGAAAAATTCATGAAGTATGTATATGATTTCTACAAACTACACATTTGTGTTAGTTTTGTGGAAGGTGAGATAGAGAATATGTCTAGGAATGTCAATGGTTTGTGCTTCTCAATCCAAGATGAGCTTTGCTTGTTCATAGTTGATTTCATTTAGGAGGTTTTCTAGCTAGCACTTGAGGGTAAGGAGGAGTTGTCTTATAAAGATAATGGAGTGTGTTCAACATTTGGTAAGGGAAAGGATAGGAAGGGAAAGCAAAGTAGAAGAATTCAAACCTATGAAACAAAGGAGAGCGTAGAAATTAGTGGTGCACTATAGTGATCACAAAGCATGATTAGATTTTTAATCAAGGTGTAGATAAAGGAAGTTGAGGTTGTGGGAAAGGCTTCAATGTGAGAAATTTGTTGCGCATTGATGTGTGGATGTTGTGTAAGCTAAAGAAGAAAGCTCATCAAGTAAAGGATCAAAAAGTACAAACCTAAATGATAGGGAGGGTCAAATTTTGAATTTGTGTTACATTTTAGGAAATGAAATAGTTTTAAGTGAAATAGTTTCATTTGAAAAAACTTCAAGCAAATAATTTTTTCTTGAAACTAGTGCCACCTATGTGTCAAACATCATTTCAAGTGAAACATATGAACTTGAAATTATTTTGAGTAAAAAACATTAACTAAAACCATACATCTAGTTGAGTGTTTTCAAAAATTTGAGCAGAAGAGTTTGTCCTTGTTAGTAAACAAATTTATCACTATGATTATATCTTCAAGAATGACCCCGTTTGCCCAAAGAGTAGTGACAATTGTTCAAACAATTGGAGATATCTCTATGGAACAACAATCTTCCTCTACGTTTGAGAGGAACAACTCCCTCATATGATAAAATTTAGGGGTTTTGTGGTATTTAACAAGAAATACCAAAGGAAGAAAGGAAACAAACTAAATGGAAAAGGCTTGTAGAAAACCTAGCTATAGACACACAAAGACTAACTAGAATTTCACAGGCTTGAACAAACATAAAGGAGATTCATCATACAACTAGAATATACATTACAAGATTTATATAGTGAAAGGAAACAATAATATGTGTGTTGATGTAACAACACTAAAAAATGGCATGTACACTCACATAATATGAGATGATCTATGTCAATGCACTCAAACTAAGATACCATGATTATGACTGCATTTATTTGCATATATTGTACAGATTGTAAGTGCTCCAACAGATAACAAATGTCTTCCACAATGACACAAAGAGATTACCAATCTAACATATAAGAAATCAATAATGATAACTCAAAAATACATCTAGAACATAAGAAACAAATGCAATCTTTATTACCTTTGTTAAATTGTACAACTTCAAAAACAACTTTGTACAAAGTTTAAAAACCAAAAAGTCTTCTTTTTCTCTCTCAATTTTTTTGTCTGAAACAAAAAAAAAAAATGAAAGAAAATTTGAACCCCTTACATTTGAAAATAATGCATTTATAACCTCTGCTCATAACTAACTTGTAACTAATTTGTGATCATAGCTTTTAAGACTTTACAGAATGTTTAAAACTTTACAAAATCCTTTTTATGAGCATGTAGCTCCAACTCATTAACTGAATTTTTTTAAAAACATCAATATAACTAGCTTTATAATAAAAAAAAGTTGGGTTTTTGTGCAAATTTGACGGGGTAATGGCTGTCATGACATTATGTCAAACAATTTGCGCATGCTAACTGTAGGGATTTGCGTCCAGATATATTTTATCAAACATATTCATTTTCTTCTCATTCTTCACTCAAACAAACTGCAGATCCATGAATTTTTTCAAAAGTTGGACATACTGTTTCAAAACAAATATTTTGTCTCATATGCACTTTCCAACTTCTCACTGTGGTTGGAAAGAAATGATCCTTTTTCCTCTTCCACTTCATTAAGCAAATGTCTTGAACCTAGAAAATACTCAGCCGCCTTTATTTTCAAAGCCAATTTCTCTAAGTTCACATAGATATCCTGTACCTGTGGATGCGATCTGCCTTCTTAACAGAAAAAAAGTGTACCATTTTATAACATTCAATCCAACTGCATCTAGGGATATTTTTAATTCCCCTATCTTTTATCAATCTCCTTAGAATCTGAATTTCACCTAGCTGCCCACTTTTACATAGATGTTTGACAGAAGAACATAGGTTGTAGCATTTTTAGAATCCATCTTAAAAAGCACAGTTTTTATCAATACTCCTAACTGTATGTGCTTGTACAGGTAGATAGCAAAAAATCCATCACAAGTTCAATTGGAATTTTGATAATGAAGTCTAGAGTTTTCTCAAGATAGTCAACACGGCCAAGAAGCTCAATCGTGTACACATAATGATCTCTTGTAATGCTCATGCTATTTGAGTATTTGCAGCCCTCATTCACTAAATCTGTATGCCTACATGCAAACAAAACAGATGTGAAGCTTACATCATCAAGGAATGTTTCAGAAACCTTCATTTGTTCAAATAGTTTCAGAGCATCCAAGTGCAAAAGCCATTTTGCGCATATCCTGCAATCATTACAAGTATCTTTCGAGTCACTGTTGTCACTTAGCAGCTCTCTCTCTCTTTCTCCAATTCTTGCATCTTGTGTCAGATGCCTTCTTGGTCCTTATCCAAATTAGCACTATCACCTAAAGAAAGACTCTAGACATCAGAGGATTTCAAGTTTGGTAAAAAGGAGTGCATCTGTACGAAATTCTTGTTCGACACAATTTTTTTTTCTAGTGGAGAACTTTGTATAATTGGCAAGCTATGAAAATCATCAGCTTTTGAATCTGAAATACTTAATGGTGATAATGATTTTGGGCTATGAACAGAACCTTGGCTATGAGAAGGACTAATGCTCACCTGTTGTCTAAGGGAGGGGAATGACTAGACACACTGAGGCAGAGAATCTAACAATTTCGATAGAAAAACAGAATCTGAAGAGGGCAAAGATAACATTGGCAAGTTATGGTTCTTTTGTCTCACCACCCTGTATATAGCTTGCCTTTCTGTATCAGCTGCTAACCTCTTGGGAAACAAGTATTTTGTTTAAGAATGAACTTTTGATGTTGGTGACTCAATTTAACCACAATGTGAAGCAGTGCTACTAAGTTCTAGTATACAGAATTTGGTCTTACGCCTGCCATTTGCATTTGCTTAAAAATTTCAAAACATTTTCCAAGAACAAATACATCAATAGCATAACCATTAACTGATGTTTATAAAGGGTTATTGAGTGTGATCCAATGCTTTACTTGATCTCTAAATGTACTAAAGCAAGTGTCTGCGTAGTTTTTAAAGTACTACAATTTCTTTATTAAGCCACGTGCCTTCAACATCATCCAATACATTAGCAAGAAATTCTCAAAAGCCCTTTCAACTGTTGAAAAAGATTTGCTGACAAAAAGAAAACGTAAAATTAAACTAGAATATAAAACCAAACACAAACATAAAAACACCAAGATTTATAGTGGTTCGTCTTTAAAAGACTACGTCCACTTTCAACAGGGATTATCTCTTTTATTAATTCTCATATTACAATCTACATTCAAGCAGTAGCAGCTTTATAATTTTGGTCTCATCTCCAAAATGGTAAAAAGCCATCAAAATAGACAACTTCTAAATTGGCGAACACATGCCAAAAGGAAGTCATTATAAAGAACGCAACCGTGAGAGAAACTGCCGACTAAAATAGAATATTTGGGCTTCACCACCCAACAATTTCCCACTTGAAGACCAAATAGCTGCTCATAGATATTCCCTTCCAATCTGATCATCACTTTGAAAACAAGCCCCTATTGGAGGGCTTCAACCTCTGATCAAGGACACTCCGTATAAATCGTTTCCAGGGTTGCCAATCAATCGCAACACCTTCCTTTTGCAAAATTTTGAACGTTGTTTGCTTCCTTGTCTTCTCCTTTGTCAAGAACTGATCCAAATCAAATGGATCTGCTTCCTTTATATTTTCAACAGCTACATTTTCATCATCAACAACGACAAATGTTGCAAGGCTAGCTACTGCCCTTTTCTGTACCTCTTCCTGGGAGCTTCTCAATAAACGCAATAATATTGGGGATCCCTGTTTAAGCCAAAAAATATATAACCCAGGGGCATTACTCTCTGCAATCCGCAACTGTGCATGAGAAAGCACCCATTCAAGCCATGTAAGACTCTTATCAAACAATTCCCTAGCTTTAAGGTCGTTGTCAACTTTAATATTAACCACCACCCATTCAATTATTTCGTCCTTTGCAGTAGCTAGCCCCTGGCGCAGACATACTTGTGTAGTTGCAAGCCTCCAGTTCTCTGCAACAAGCCTTTGAATTTCTTCATGCTGCAACTCCCTCTGCATATCAAAACTCCTGCACATTGCTTCCAAAACTCTGCCTCTGTATACCTCCCTGCTGCTTATTACTCTGTGCCTGCATATTTCCTCCAATACTCTGCCTTTCATATCTGGCAGCGAACTCCATACTCTTTATGGATTCCAAATTCCATTCATTTAAATTCTGAAAATTAGTCTGTAAATTAACTCCAATATTACTCCCCTGTTCCTGCAGAGGTCGACCAATATTTTCCCTCTGTATGTCAAATGCCTATGGCAATAAATTGCCCTGAGCCTATCCAAGAGTTGGGAGAGGCCGTGCACCAAGTGAAGGCTACATATTAACTAGTAAAGGTTGCGATGGACAAAAGACATGTTGAGCTGGAAATATAGAGGAAGGCGTGTGATTAAATGGAGGCAACGAACTAGTGAATGAAGGTGTCATATTCACATTGAGAGGCTATTCAAGCTAATTAAAGGAGGCTGCGGATTAGTTAAGGGAGGTGCATCAATATGCAAGGTCAGTGAGGTATTTTTACAGGCTGCGTGTGGACTCAAAATGATGATGGCTGCGTAATATGAGAAGAGGCACCAAAACTCAATGGGTGCGAATTGACATTAGCAGGCAGTGATGTAGGCAGTGATGTAACAAAAGAAGGTTGTGATTGAATTTCAAACAGCGAACTACCTTCTAGGGCAGATTGCGTAAAGTCATGGAGAGGCATATCATTTACAATAGAAGGCTGCGCTCTGTGACATTCTGTTGTAGAGCCGAACTAACTGCCAGATCTTGTCGGGCAAACACACACAGCTTTGAGCATCAGAACGTAATTGCATAACCTCGTTTTTCTCCAACAAACAACTTCCCATCTCTTTGCAATGACTCACAAAATGCAAAAACATTGTTAGGTCCTGTGGGGAGTGGTGGCGCATATGTCTGGTTAGGGTATCCTTTCCGTAAACATCTGCCTTCCTGCCGATTTTGCCTCCAGCCCTGATAATGTTCAGAGTCTTCGTCCGGCGGGCAGAGAGTCGTCGTTGGCATACTCTGTCGTTCCGTTCTCCATGCTCTGAGGAATTCTATTTGCCCCTTGCAAACGATTTTCCAGCTTCTCCTTTCGCTTCCTAATTTCCATCTTCTTTCACGCCAATTCTCCGTGTTTGCTACCGTAGGCAGATCTCCAGAAAACCCTTAGTGTTCGCTATTCCCGCTGAGCAACCTGGTTTCTCCGTACCAATAGACTCCATGTCCATAGTTTCACCATTCTGGGCATCGATATTCTCAAAATGACATACAGTCGTTCAAAGCTCAAGGCGATTAACATCATCAGGCTCAGCACTAGCGGTTAATCTTCGCACAATCATCTCTGATGGGTCCTCCTTTCAACATCTTCACCGATCTTTCGGATCGGATCTCCACCTGCACATCTTTCTTCAAATGAGAGACCCAGCTTCAACGGGGTCCTAAGAATTCTGAAGCAAATGTATTTGGATCATCCAGGTGAAAGTCAGAAGTGAGAGAAACCATTTCATAGAGGAGCAATATCAGATCCTTTACAGACTGACCACTCTTATCTGCCTTTTCCCTCTTCTGCAACTCCTCCATGATGGATTTCCTATGTTGTGCATCACCGGTGCATTCAAGAAGTGCTCGAAGCTCAATCTTGAGATCTTCTAAAAACTCTTTTAGTTTAGATTCAACTCCAAACCCAAAATCCTTCTCTTCTACAGCTGAATCTTTTTCCTTGGTCCAGCCATCCCACCAATGTACACAACATTTCGGTGTAGCTTTCACATCAACATCTGATGTATCCTCTATTTCCTTCAGCCTCTGAAGGCTCTCTGATTCAAAATCCTTGCCTCCCAAATCATGTGGAGGATTTTCCCACACATACCTCACCTGGCTAGTGCTCAAGGAATCAGGATCAACAATAGGAGATTCATCTACTTCCATTGGCATAGTTTCATCTAACTCAATGTCACTATCTGATTCCATCATGCCAGGAAACTCCTCAATAATAAAATCAGCTTCATCATTTATTTCATCAAAAAACATTTGATGAATAGCTCCCACTTCATCATGACTCATTCCAGAGCCACACAACCAAGACATGAGAGCTTGAGCCCAATCATTCAAAGCTTCCATATCCATTTTCCTGAAAATTCTTCAAGATTTTCAAAACAACTTTCTAACCAAAGCTCTGATACCAATTGTTGAATATAATTGTAGAAAATTGAAAGATAAAAATAACAGAAAATTAAAATAGTGCATACAAGAAATAACAAACAAGAACACGAGATTTATCGTGGTTCACCATAAAAATGGCTACGTCCACACTCAAGGATTATCTCTTATTAATTCTCAAATTACATTCTGCATTCAAGCAGCAGCAACTTTATAATTTTGGTCTCATCTCCAAAATGGTAAAAATCAACCAAAAAACAAACAACTTCTAAATTAACAAACATATGTCGAAAAGAAGTCATTACAAAGAAGGAAACCGTGAAAGAAACTGCCAACTAAAATAGAATATTTGGGCTTCACCACTTAACAAAACATCCATGATTCATTTTTTAAAATAAATTTTGTCTTAGATTAGATCACACCTATTATTATGTGTCCTAGACTAGACCATGGACTCGAAAGTTTGTCCCTTGTTTAAAAAATTCAAAATTCTTATATTTTAAGGTGAAGAATGTAAGACATGATAATCACTTACTAGGTGTGTGTCAAAAAAATCAATTGTTTGTTTTTTCAATTATATTTAAAGCACATGCATCTATCTATCTATCTATCTGTATGCATGTATATATTAATATATATCTACACACACACATCTATTATTGGTATATTCTCTAGAAACAAGCCAACCTGACAAATAGTTGATCAAGTGAAAGAAAGAAGAAATGTAGTACCCAATGAACTTAATCTTAAACAATTATAGTAAAGGGTGCAATCTCTAGCTTTGAATCCATATTAACTTAGAAACAAAAAGAAGTAAATCATCTTTCACGACAAAGAATCTAGGAATGCAATATTCTAATATTGCTTCCTCATTCTTACAAACACTTTACTAAAAGCATATAGATGAACATATCAACTAGTCATAAATTAAGCTTCATATAGGAAACTGAAGACCCCAACCAAAATTTATTTCATCTTTATGGGATTACAAGGAAGAAGAAAATAATGGAAGCCAAGTCTACTTTTGATCTCATTCCAAAATACAAACTTAGTCATTTAGACAATGAAAGTCATTAGGTGAAGATAGCACCCTAATCATGAAATAAATATATGTGATACATGTTTTATAATACCTAGAAGTAAAAATAATATAATCCAAAACCATCCTTTGTACATGATAAAAAGAAATAATAAAATTTCAAAATAAATATAAACATAACCAAAAAATTCATCTAATACAAAATAATTTATTTTCAAAAACTTATAACTAAAAAAATTGTAAATCTAATCATTTCACTTTATTAAATATGTCAAGTGAATATGATTTTTTTTTTAAATATCCTTAAATAATATATTTAATTTAATTAATTACATACATTTTATATCATTTTAAAAGTAATTAAAATTTTGATTATGAAAATATAATCTATCTTTGAGAAGTTTGAATGTAGTTAAAAAATAATTTGCCTTCCCATTGAAGTTAGGAGTTAGCATACAAGCGGTCCCACATTTTCTAGAAAAGCTTAGAACTCCATCTTTGCGAGACCGCAGGTAAAACAAGATAGCAATGATTTCGTCAAGCCAAATGATGGCGATGTTGATCAAAGTTAGTCAAGTCAATAGATAGATCTTGATAAAAGATTAGTTTTTAAAGTCAAGTCATACTATCTCTTTCCCCAACTAATCCCCTAAATCTGTCGTTTCCAACACTTCAAGTTTATTACGTTTCTGAAACAGATCACTTCAAAGTGCCGTGCCGACGAAGAAATTTGTAGTTTTCGTTGGAATAGAGAGAGTTGATTACAAGTGAGTGAAGCAGATCACGTCAAAGTGCCGTGCCCAGGACGCTGGAAAGTGCCGTGTCTGGATCAAAGTTTAGACTATTCGTACGTTGTGTAGTCAATACTGAAGGTTCACAAACTTTATCATCCTAATTCTGTAGGATCGGTGTTCTAATTATTGGTGTTTTTGTTGGTGTTTACAAGTTCAATTGGGGATTGGTGGGGATTGGTGTTTCTAGTAGTTTGGTGTCTACTTAATATTATAAAATTCACTTGTTATATTCTTGCTTTGTGAGGTTAGATTTCAAAGTAGATCCAATTAACTATTCTTACCGTGGTTTTTTTCCCATCTTGTGTTTTTTTTTCCCATCTTGTGTTTCCATGTATATGCGGTATTCTACTGTGCGGATGTGTGTTCTTTATTGATGTGTGATTAGTAGTAGTGAAGATTCAAATTTCATGTTTTGGCATATGTGCTGAAGTTAAAGAATTTTAAATAGATTTGATCTATTGATTCACCCGTCCTCTTCCCGCCAGCCCCCCCCTCTCAATAGATTGTGCGCCTTTCAATCTTCACTTTCTGAGACCTATAACAATTAAGAATTTGAAGATGATGCAAACTAGTGATTTGTGGCGATTTCTGTGTAGATCCTAAATATATAATTTTTAATTTTTTTAAATAAATTGTGAATATTTCAACATCTCCTTTAATAACTAGTTTTTAATAGTAAACAACATTTTCATAAAGTAATGTTTATGTTGTCTAGCACAACTTTTTTTCTAGAAAAGATAAAAGTCCAATTTTTAAAATATATATTTTTAACATCCAAATCATATTATTTTAGAATTAAGGAACCTGATATTCATTTTCCTTGATTTTTATTTATAGATTCACATGTTTCTCAAAGTGTAACATAATTTTATAGTTTCTCTTAAAATAAAAAAAATTGTGTTAAAATAATAGTATATAAATTTTCGCATCTTTAATAGGTCAAAAGAAGACTAAGTCTTGAGAAAGTAAAAAAAAATGGAGTCATAGGATTAGATTTAGACTTGAGCAGACTTTCAAACTTTAGGTGCAATCATGCAATTGTACAAATACATAATAAATATGGATCTCCAAACCTTTAAAATCACATAGTTTAATGCTTTTAAATCCTTCATGTAGTTGTAATTGGCCTAATTATTACTATTGTACAGTTTACATTTTAATCACTCTTCACTTCATGCTCTATAAGTTTGGAGTTCCAAAAAGACATACAATTCCATAAATTATAAATTGATCTCCATAATATATAAGCTCATTTGAAATTCAAATCTAAATATGAAATAACTAAAAACTACTTTTCAAACTCCACAACTTGATGCATACCTTTTAAGCAATTGAGAAATATTTACATTTTATAAGTTAGCTTCTTCCTTTTGCTATATAAAGTTAAACTTTCAATCCTCTAAGCAATTTTATAAAATTGCACTTTGGAAGCCTACTTCCAATATCTATAATGCACACCAAAACCTTTAGTCTCTCAATCACAATTTCTAATTACTTTTAAAAAATTCAGCTTCACTTTGCACTATGGAAAGAAAAAAAAAAAAGTAGGTAATAATTTTTTATAAAGCTATGTGAAATCTCTAAAACACTATCAAACTTGCATACATACATTTTTTAAAATTTTAAGATAACATGAATGCATCAAAAATAATTCTTTTACATGTGGAAAAAGTATAGACTTTCTAGGCAATCATCCAATTCTTGCATTTCTACTTGTAAAACCTAATTATCTACCTCATTGAATTTTAGTGGAGTTTTCAATTTATCTTATAGTTTTTTAGTGATTACATAGATACAATAAAATTTTGATTCCATATTAGAGGTTCACTGCCTTTTATAGTGGTTACTAAACTACCTTGATCTTGTATATTCCTTCCCAAGTCACTTTGACAAAGTTTTTCATCGTCCTTGTAATTTTTCAAGACTATACCAAAGCTTTGATTGTCTATTTGGGATAGCTTGGGTGGATTTTTTTGTTTGCCTCATAATTTCTATAGTCCTAAACTTAATCTCTTATTCTTTGCTAGCATCCCAAATCACTATATTATTATAATGGATGCCTAAAACCCTAGCAATAAAAAGTATTAAATTCCCACATGTGTAGGTGTGTTATATAGCACCAATATTTTTTCTTCTTTTTATTTCATTTTATTGATGCATTTTTAGGTGCTAATATTCCCTCACATGTATTTCCCTTTTGTAGTATTATTTCATCTTCTAGCTATCTAATTCTTTATATTTTAGGTAGATTGTTTCATCACATGTATAACTATATTTGTTGCTACTAAGGTTCCTTTGGTTCATCCCCATCTCATGTTTATTGATGATTATTTCTAATATTTTATGTTATTATTTCTTTAACAATAATTGTTTTGAGGGTTAGGTTTGCTAGTGATATTAAGTTAAAAGAGCCATCCTAGTTTTAATTCCTATACACAAAAACTCTAGGAACTGTGAAATCATTTTGAAACTCCATTTAAACCTTATGAAGTATATTAATTTAGGTTTTTATCCAACACACAAAATAATTAGTTATGTGGAATCTCATGTAATAGTTAATGAAGAAAATGTCTTGGCCTAGTTAATAGTTTCCTAAGATTGTAAATTTTATTTTATGCCCCATAACTATGTTTGTCCCTGCCTAGTTGTTGTTTTCCATGACTACAAATGGGTGGTTATTGAGGTGAGTAGACAATTGGTTGATGTTAATAGACTGTGCCAAGGTAAAAAAAGATTGACAATCACTTGCATTTGGTTTTGGTGCATATAGTTGCTAGTCAATGTCTAATGCTTTGAATATTGAGAAAGAATTGTCCATGTATAACATGCCCTCATATGAAGAACGTGTTTCCTTTGATCTAAAAGATTATATTAAGAACAATCTGAAATTGGGCCCTACCTTCAATCACCAATCCAACCTCGAAGATTATTGGGTTGATTGCTTCGATGAATATGAGGTAAGGAGAAGAAGTTGGGTGCGATTAATAGTAGAACAAATCATCATTTATGATTTGAAATGGGATATGCAAGGCATTGTTGAAGATGGGTCGAACATTGTTGACCCAATATCTACTAAATTAATAGAGTCAACCCACTCTTGACATGGATTGGAATTTTAAAGAAAAAGAAACCATTGAAGCTAGAACTGTTGATATTTTGACTAGAACTAGAGAATGGGTGACTAAAAAGAGAACTGAGCAATCCCACCCTTGTACTAGATCCAAAGACTCACGATTTGTTGAAGGTACCTCCCAAGCCTTTGCCAACAAGAAATCAATTGGTAATGCTCCTTAGTCATTATCATCAGGTGCCCACCAGAAAAGAATGTGTATTCACAAACCTATGGGGATGACATTTTCAACTTGCCTACTCTAGAGAAGGATAATCAAGGAGAGGAGGAAGAGGAAGGATTAGAAAACTTGAATGTTGATTCCCCTCCCTCTCAAGATGAATCACCTATCAGAGAGGTAAGCACCTCTTAGGGGCCAGAAACAACCTCACCTGCAGGAGATACCCCTCAAGTCACTCAGACGTTGTTTGAGTCCCCAGGTTTTAAGGCAACTAAGGTTGCAGTAACCCCAACCTGGTTGGAAGATTCACTATCATGAAAAAGGAAAGCTATACAACTCAACTTTCCCAAACAAGACATGGTAGCTCAATTGTTATAGAGGACTTAAATTGCTAAACCTAAGAAGTTAAAGACTACTGTTAGGCTTATAGATGAAAAAAATCAGGGACACTCCAGTTGGAAATTGCGAAACCTTTAGTGTAGAGAGATGTTTCTCAAGCAACAACAAATGACTTTGAAGTGAATAGGGTTGACCTCGATCCTCCTACTAGGGATGGGGATGTTCAGATTTTTCAAGTGTCAGCAGCCAAGATGGTTGAGAGATCAAAGAAAGATAATGAAAGAAAAGATGAATTGAAAGCCCAGGTCCAGAACTTGACCAATTGTCTAAAGTCTAATTTTAAGGTCATCTCATAGCCTATCTCTTAGGTAGATTCTTCTGTTGAATCTCTTACTGTAGTTGGAAAAGAAGCCCTAACTAAAATTAAAATTTTTCAAAGTTTAAGTCAGGTTGTAGATGATTGGAATGAATCCCTCATCAAGAAGGGAGGCCTTGTCATTACTGAATCCTTTAAACACTTCCAAGAGGTGAGTGCTCTGAAAGCCATCTTAGGAGACAAAGCCAATGCTATTGAAAAAGAAGATAAATTGTGGGTTAATTATCAAACTAAATTGAAGTTATTGATTAGCTTGGATATGGAAAGATTAGCTGCAAATCAAGTCATACCTAATGCTTCAGATACTTGCTACTTGTCATGGACTAAAGGAGTAGATTGGAAGTTATAGCTTGCTAAACAAAATTTGCAGAAGCTTAAAGAGATAATTAATGAATGCACTGCCATTTTAGATGAAGCACTGAGCACCTTAGTAGCTCTTGGTCTACTTTGAGATAAAGATGGAATAAGGGATGATGTAGATTTTAGAAGCTTGGCAGCTGATTTCAAGAAAACAGTGAAAGAGGCTCTTAACTTACCCACACTTAATATTGAACACTTACAAAAACTAAGTGAATTACACCTAGTATCATCTTAGGCAATGTATCTTATGAAGGTTTGCGAGCATCGCATGGAAATGGCTAAATATCTTCATTTGACATGGAAGGTAAGGATGAAAAATATAACCATTCCCCAACATAAGGACCTAATACACATCCTTAAGGCTTTCTAGGCATGGCGGAAGAAACCTTTGGTGATCTAGGAAGCTGGAAATGAAGCAACACCGTCCTAATGGCATGGCTCCTCTTTATTTCTTTTATATGTCTTTTTTTTAATTAGCTATGGACATGAAGAGGTGGTACTCATCTACGTATTTAAAATGTTTCTATCTTCAAATGCTCTCTCTAGACATTTTTTTGCAAGTTTGCTCAGCATTGCTGATGAATGAAATTACTATTTTGTCTATGTGCAATTTGGTGGAGTTAATTTGATTTCTTAAATATTTTTGTTTAAGAATATCTTATGCATGTCTTATCTTGGTATGAGCAATGCAATTCTTATAATCGATTTCATTTCCCATGTGGTATTGAGTAGATGTTATGTTTCTAATGATTAATTAATCTTTGTGCTAATACTTCTTATTTGTTCTATCATGCACCTGATATTTGAAATTTTTCTAATATTGGTTATACCTTTCCTACGTTCTGGTTAAAAGCATACATGATGTTTTGTTTTTCTTGTTCTTTCATTCATTAAAAATCATGTAAGGTATTTTTACTGTGATAAGCCTAACTGGATCTAGCTCAACCTCTATATTTCACTGACTTGTTTTTGTGTTTTTTTATTGTTTTAAGAAGAATTGTAGACAAAAGTAGAAGGTGCGCCAAGCATAACAATGTAAATGAAACTAAAATACAAGAAATTTAAGAACAACTACATTACTATTACTGATCTGGTAATTCATAAAAAGAAATTGCATACAATCACCATACCCAAAAGCCTCTAGAATAATTAAATAAAGAAGATCAGTGCACGCCAGGAAAGATATGCTGAAATTGAGTAATATCAATGCTTAGGTCCTCAATTTGCTTTCTCCCATGCAAAAACTAGAGAAAATTTGCTGAGAGGTATAGGTGCCACAAAGGAGTCAAGAAATGACCCAAAAGAAAGGTATTTTGGCCTTCTCCTTCACACACCCTTTCCAGATGAAGCTCACCTCCCAATGCAAGGGGATGGCCTCTAGAAGATGTTGATGCTTCTTTATTGAAAGCTAGAATACTGATGAAGATGGTGTCCATATGAAAGAAGTCCTCTTCCTTCTTGAAAATAGGTAAAATTGAATAAAATAACTTAGATGTAGCACAAATGAACTTTTGTATGAATCTCCCTTAGTAGCAACCATTCAACTGATCTCTCATAGTCTCAAAATCATTGATTCAATGAATAATTTTCACTCTCCAATGAAGAAATCTTGAACCCTTACCCTTAGACAAAAATCATAAAGAAGTTTTGAAGAAAAGTCAAATAATCATACATAATGAGGTCAATTTTCTTCTTTTTCCTTATAACCCCAAAAATGCACAACTTTCAAGAAGTGAAACCATTTTTTTGCATGAAAATACATTTAAAATGTATCTAATACATTTTCCATAGTTGGGCGCCCAAATAAATGACAAGCGAATTTAAATATTCACTTTAACATTTAAGTCATAAAGTGCAAATATTTCAAGTGGGATTTAATATGTTATAAAGTTAGATAATAACTTTATAATATCTCAATAGATGATAAAATACCCATCCACTGAAATATTATTATCTCCCTCATTTCTCAATGTTTTAACATGCTGTCAAAAGTTGGTGAACACTGAACTGTAAAGGCCTACATTGAGCCCAAAATTGAACTAAAGGGGTGGAAATGTCAAAACCCACCAAAACAGCCACTCACCCCCTAACCAGATCATGTTAGCCTACAAGGGTCCAAGAAATAGGCTAACTCAACTACTCCTGAAACTGACTAGAGTGAGGACATTACAGTCCACCCTCCTTGAATTTGCTTGTCTACAAGAAAACTCAAAGTTGGATGTTGTAGAATACTGTCACCCTCCCAAGTAACATCCTTTACTGGTAGATCTCTCCACTTAACCAGATATTCTCTAATAACCTACCTCTGAAGATGACACTCTATAGAATCCAAAATGGCCTCAGGTACTAAAATCAACTTCCCCTCATCATCCAAGGGTGGAAAGTCTAAAGAAGGAATCACCTATTGTCCCAATGCCTTCTTGAGGCATGACACATGGAACACATTATGAACCTTACTGTCCACCGGTAATTCTAACTCATAAGACACCTCACCAACACACTTGAAAATCCTAAATGGTCCATAGTAGTGTGGCTTGAGTTTCTTTATGCCCTTCTTCCAAAGGGTAGACTTCCTATAAGGCTGAAGCATCAAATACACCATGTCATCAATCTCAAATGATTTCTCAACTCTCCTTTGATCAACATGTTGCTTCTGTCAATCCTAAGCCCTCTAAATGTTATCATGAAGAGCCCTCATGATATCTTGGTTCTCTTGCAATAGATCTCCAATGCTCAGTACTCTGTAATCACTCAACAATAAATCAAGGAAACTAGGAGGATCATAGCCATACAAAGCCCTGAATGGTGTCATCTGGATGGTCATATGGTGAGTGGAATTATAGCAATACTCACAAAGATGCAACCACTTCACCCAAGCCTTCTACTACCCATAAATGTAATTTAGCAAGTATCCCTCCACCCATTTGTTGACAACCTCCATTTTTTCATCTATCTGCGGGTAGTAGTTAGTACTCAGAGTAAGCTTGATCTTGCATAGTTTGAATAACTCCTACCAAAATTTATCTATGAATCTACTATCTCTATCACTAACAATACTCTAAGGCAAACCATGCAACCTGAATACCTCATGAAAGAACAAATCCACCACCTATGTAGTTGAGTAAGCAGTAGTGATTGGCAAGAAATGTGCATACTTAGTCAATCATTCTACTACCACATAAATGTTGTCTCTCCCTTGAGTTTTCAAAAAGCATGTAATGAAGTCCATAGAAAAGCATTCCCAATTCCTCTCAGGAATAGAAAGTGGCTGAAGTAACCCTACAGGGTATGTATTCTCTTGCTTGTTCTGCTGAAAAATAGAGCATTCCATGACATAATGAAGAACATATGACTTGATACCTTTCCAAGAAAATATCTCTTGTACCTTCTTGTAGGTCTTAAAGTAATCGAGATGACCTACCATGGGTGAATCATGAAAAGATCTCAACACCTTGTCCCTATCTCAAAATTTGGGACTAAGAATATCCTCCCTTTGTAAATGATAGGATCACTCACAAGAGAGTACCTATTTTCCTGTACTGTCCCATCTACAATGTCAGAATACCATAGATTCTTGGCATAATCTACAACTATCATGTGTCTCTAGTCCTCTATAATCTCTTCCATGGATCTCAAATGAGGATGGCGAGATAAGGCGTCAACAAATATGTTTTGTGTACCTATGACATAGGAGATGTCAAAATCAAATGACTGAAGCTTGCTAACCCATTTTTGTTGTCTCTCATTCAAATCTCACTATCCTAGGAAATGTTTCAAGCTACTGTGATCAGTTTTTACAAAAAACTTACTGCCAACAAGATACTGCCTGAACTTGGCCATTGTGTGCATAATGGGAAACATTTCCTTATCATAAATGTTGTAGCTCCTCTTAGGACCCCTCAACTTCCTACTCTTGAAAGCTATAGGATGTTGATCCTACATAATAACCACACCAATACCCTCTACACAAGCATCATAGTGAAACTCAAATGGCCTGGTGAAATCTATTATGGCTACTTGACCAGACAAGTAGTCATATGATGTTTGAACTTCTCAAAACACTCCTATGCTAGAGGTGTCCAAATGAAAGCTCCCTTCTTGGTCATATTTGTTAGTGGTGCAGCATGCCACAAAAAACCACTGTTAAACTGATGATAGAAAGCGCATAAACCTACAAACCCCCTGATTTGTGTTAAGGTATCTAGTGTAAGCCAGTCAATGATGACACAAATTTTATTTGGATCCATACGAACTCCCTCTCTACTGATAATGTGACCCAAGTATAATAGTTTTTCCATACCCAATGCACACTTGGACTCCTTGGAGTACAAGGACTCCTTGTCAAGTATGCTCAACACAACATCTAGGTGAACCATGTGCTCCTACCAAGATCTGTTGTAGACTAATATGTCATTGAAGAACACCAGAACAAATTTCCTCAACTAATGCTGGAAGACCCTATTCATCATGGACTGAAAGGTGGCTAGAGTGTTGGTTAAACTAAAAGGCATAATGAAAAAGTCAAAATTTCCATAATGAAACCTAAAGGCAGTCTTCTCAATGTCCTCTCAAATTCTAATTTGATGGTACCTTGTTCTCAAATCTATCTTCGAGAAGTAGCAAGCCCCATGTAGCTCATCTATCAACTCATCAATACACAAAATGGGATACCTGTTCTTGATGGTTTTATTGTTCAACATCCTATCATTGATACACACCCTAAGAGTACCATCCTTCTTCTTCACCAATACAACTGAAGAAGCAAATGGAGACTTACTCGGTCTGATGTGTCCCATAGTGAGCAATTCTTTGATGGTTTTCTCTATCTCATCTTTCAATCACTTAGGGTGCAAGTAAGGAGTAATAATAATGGGCTGGGTGCCCTCCTCCAACTCAATAATATGCTCTATGCCATTTTCTGGAGGTCTACCATGAGGAATACCACTAAACACCTTAGTATGCTTCATCTGAAGCTCCTAAACATCGGGATGATAAGGCATTTTATGCTGCTCCTCATAAGATGGTTGCATTTGACAGTCTATACCCACTCAACCATGTCATACCAAATTAATCTTTGCATTCTCTTGAGTGTTATCTCTTTCAAATTATTTTCTTTGATGTACTTGAGTACATGGTTGGTCCCATTAACCTTAAATCTCATCTCCATATCTCTAAGGTTGAGTGTGAATTCGCCTATTGCATGAAGCCACTTCATGCCAAGAACCACATCTATGTTTCCCATCTTCACCACATAGAAATTTTATTTAAACTTAAAATTATTGAGGTTCATGGGTAGATCTGAAATCAATCTATCATAGGTAAGAGTATAACCACCAAAAACCTTCACTCTAATCCCTTCAAACTCTTGAGTTTGAATTCCTCTTTTCTCCACCAATCATGCATCAATAAAATTATTTGTTGCACCTGTATCAAGCAACGAAATGATTCTTTGATGAGCCAAGAGTCCATGTAGTCTAAAAGAACCTTCTCTTTGTATGCTTGACATGTGAGCTTCATGTATCTCAATCTCAACTTCATGTTCAACTTCATATTCTAATTTTTCTTTAGATTAGATCTGTTATCATTATAGGATGAGGACAGCTTGGAGTTGAACTCACTATGAGGTGCGGTAAGTTCCATGCGAAAAAATTTCCTCATAGCCTCTTGCAAGGTAGGTGGATTGAATGCCTTGATCCAACCTTTCATAGGCTTGAATAGGCCCTCTACGAAGATTATAACAAATCTCCTCTTTGATATTCCCATTACCATGATTGAGATATTTTGAAACTCTCCAATGTAGGATTCTAAACTACCCAACTACTTCAGCTGAGTGAGATCTCTAAAGTATAACTTTGGATCATGTTTTCCAAATCTCTCAACCAACCTATCTATGAACTCCTGATAAGTAGTGATCCTGTCATGTTGTAGTGTAACCATGCCATGGTGTCACCAGTCATGGGCTATGCCATCCAAGTGTAGAGTTGTGAACTTTATGGCATCCTCTTTTCCCATAGGACGTAGGTTTAAGAATGCATCCAACTTGCTAACCCAAGCTCTAGCTATGACTCTGTCATTGCCATCAAAGGTGGTGAGTGTAAGCTTATTGGTAGCATGTCTGAGATCATTGTTCCTATGCAAAGGTCTCCTATCTGTCCTGTTCCTGTTGTGCTCTCTTTTATGTGTTAGAAACCTGTCAAAGTTAAGGTGATCCTTAACTCTTTGTGGCAAGGCATCCCGCTCATCATGTTGTGTCATTATATTGTCTCCAAAGATCACGTTACCTTCCTCCTCATTCTCATTACCCTCTTCTGACTCATTTTTGGTAAAGATAGGGCGAGTAGGCCTATCATAGGTACATGTAGGAGTAACTCTGGGACATGGAACTCCATGGATACTACCATCATCTTCCTTATCCTGATTTAGGCACCTAGGAATAGATATTTGTTGTACTACTATAGGATGTTAGCTACATGTTCTTGTCCTATCACCAAACCTCTCAGAATATATCTGGCTTCCAAATATTCATTATGAGCATTGTTTTTGAGTGGTTCATTTTCTTCTTTGTCACCTATGTTATCAAATGGTACATCTTCAAATTGATTTCCAAATGGTCTATTCTCAAATGGAAGCTATTTTCTCTGCAACCCTAGTCTCTTGTGTGAGTAAAACCTGTGTGGCCCAAACTAATTATGATGCATATGAATGTTTAACCCTCTAGGTTGGTAGGATTAAAAGCTTTGATACCACTGTGATGAGCCTAACTGGCTCTAGCTCAGCCTCTATCTTTCACTAACTTTTTTTTGTGTGTTTTTTTATTGTTTTAAGAAGAATTGTAGATAGAAGTAGAAGGTGTGTCAAGCATAAAAATGGAAATGAAATTGAAATACAAGAAATATAAGAATAACTGCAATACTATTATTGATCTATCAATTCATACAAAGAAATTGCATACAATCAACATACCCAAAATCCTATGGAATAATTAAATAAAAAATATTAGTACACACCAGGAAAGATATGCTAAAACAAAGTAATATCAACGCCTAGGTCCTAGATCTGCTTTCTCCCATGTAGAAACTGGAGAAAAGCTGCTGAGAGGTATAGGCGCCCACAAACGAGTAAATAAATGACCTAAAAGCAAGGAATTTTAGCCTTTTCCTTCACACGACATTTCCAGATGAAGCTCGCCTCCAAATACAAGTGTACAACCTCTGAAAGATGTTGATGCTTCTTTATTGAAAGCTATAATATTGATGAAGATGGCATCCAGATGAAGAAGCCCTCTTCCATATTGAAAATAAGTAATACTAAATAGAATAACTCAGATGTAGCATAGATGAACTTCTATATAAAGCTCCCTCATTAGCAACCATTCAATGAAGAATTTTTGCTCTCCAATGAAGAAATCTTGAAACCCTTGCCCTCAGACAAAAATCACAAAGAAGTTGTGAAGAAAAGTCAAATAATCATACATAATGAGGTCAATTTGCTTCGTTTTCCTTATAACCCCAAAAAGGCACAACTTTCAAGAAGTGACACCACTTTTTCCATAAAAATACATTTAAAATGTATTTAATACCTTTTCCATAGTTGGGTGCCCAAATAAATGACTTCAGTGAATTTAAATATTCACTTTAACATTTAAGTCATAAAGTGCAAATATTTCAAGTGGGATTTAATATGTTATAAAGTTAAATAATAACTTTATAATATCTCAATCGATGATAAAATACCCAACCATTGAAATATTAATATCTCCCTCATTTTTTAGTGTTTTAACGTGTCGTCAGAAGCTAGCAAACACTAAATTATAAAGGCCTGCACTGATCCCAACACTGAACTGAAGGGGTGGCAATGTCAAAACCCACCAAAATGACCATTGACCCCCTAACCAAATCCTATCAGCCTACAAGGGTCCAAGAAATAGGCTAACTCAACTACTTCTGAAACTTACTAGACTGGGGAATTACATGTACCTCAAAAAATTCAAAGAATATTCATCTTGTTCAAAGATTAATATTCAGAGATTTTGGGTTAATTTTTCTGCACCTTGTGGGCATTCAATTGTAGATTCTCAAGGTGCCCAATCTATTAACCAACACAAATCAAATAATTAAATTAAATTATTTAATTCATTCAACATCATCACTTTAATAAATAAACTTTATTTATTAAAGTCAAATTCACATGTGCACATTCCTCTTGATATTAATTAATTAATTTCCCTCAAAAACTTGACTAGCTCTTCTAAATCAATTGACTAAAATATCTATTTAGTTAACTATCTCATTATCTCTTCATGCACAATCTCCTCGAATGTAACAAATACTTTCTTCTAGTTGACTAAAATATCTATTTAGTTAATTGTCTTGTTATCTCTTCATGCACAATCTCCTTGAATGTAACAAATACTTTTTTCTAGTTGACTAAAATATCTATTTAGTTAACTGTCTCATTATCTATCCATGCATTATTCCCTTAAACATAATGATACTTTCCCTCAAAAAATTTAATAATTAAATCAATCTATTTAAATCATTTATCAAAAATCAAACCAAACTAATGCAAGTTTGTTTGCAAAAGTCAAACTCGATTTTCATGTTCAACTCCAAAAAGCAATTAATTAATTAAATCAATTAATTCATAATTCATCACTCGCTTTCTGATTGAGCAAATTAAGGTTGTTGACTGAGAAATCTAATTTTCTAACCAAGCTATCTATTTCCTAACTAAGCCATCTATTTCCTAACTAACCAATCTATTCTTGATTGATCAGTCAATTTGCACAATATTCTCATGTCTAAATCCTCTCAACACCTTTCGACCATTGATCTTGATCCAACATTGTTGAATCCTGATCGTCAATTCAAAATCTCTTTCTCTATATAACAAACCTCTTTCCTCACAAAAAAGGATCAGAGAATCAACATACCTTATGCAACAAAGTGTTGTCTAGATCACCATTGATAGAGCTTCATTATTTCTTTAGTCAACCAACACCAAGCATCATTCATCAATATTTTCATGAACTATGGAGGCTTCACAGTGATAAGAACAATCCAACATCAGGAAAATACACTCCAATATAGGATGGTAACACTATACTTATTGTTTTCTTTCAATTTGGTAATCATAGATTTCCTTAGTATGCTTTTAGTAGCTTAGTTTTGTTTCGTATGTGTAGGATTAGATCTTAGATTAATGTGTTTGATCTTAGCTTAGATTTATGATTTCAATCACGTTTTTGATCTTTGTTTTCATCTAACAATTTTTTCCCCCTCATACAAAAATAATATTAATAACAATTATATCATTTTCATTAATCAAAATCTAATTTTCAAAATCACAACTTCAAAAGGGACATCACAAAGTCTATAAAGACATTCTAACTAATGATTTACATAGAAAAGATAGGTTTGAGATTCCCAAACCTAATTTTAATATAATCCAAAAACATATTAATAACAAAATGAATTACAAAATAAAAATGAATATTCATTATTAACATATCTTAATTTAAAAAAATTAAATCTATCCTTTATAATTTTTTATAAAATTTTACAGATATATATTTGAAATTTTTTATGTTCATACTTGCATATATTAAAATATATTTTTAAGTTCTTATAGCATAGGCTAGAAACATATATTGTGGTAGGATTGTGATGTTAATATTTCTCAAATGGATGGTGTGCTAATCATCTTGAATTGGTGGCTCCCTACAATAATGTTTGTATGTATGATCTGCATTAGCCAAAAATTGTTTATCTTAGCTTTGAGATAAATACAACATATCATTTTAACCTTTAAGGTAAATTAATCCTCCTCAACACACATATTTATAAATATCACAAACAATAGTATACAAACCATAAAACAATGTACGCATTGAATGAACACATTCCAATTAATGGGTCATTATTATTTGAGTTAAATAAAAAAATAAAAAATATGTTTACAATCCAATTAATAAAGAACATTAAAATAAAATCTTTATAGTTCTATGTAAACATATACAAGTAGTTATACATCTTAAAATTTTAATTTAAAAATAATATTTCAAGCATAAAAATATATTCTTGTAGTTTATTAGTACATTATTTATGAATATTAAAATAAAATTAGTGAAATAACTTAAGATTTATTTATTCTTCATAAGCTTGAAAGTCATAAAACATATTTGTCTAGGTATAATGGAATTACAAGGCAATACCATTATCATGAGAAGTATTTGACAATAATAATTTTACACTTTTTTACAATTATTACCTACTTATCAATCCACTCAATAAATTAATCACCATCTCATCTAAAACTTAAATGAATCTTGTCCATTTCCTTTTTATAGCCAAGATTCCAAATGCTCCCCAAAATCCAACAACACTTGCCATCCACTCTACATACTAGTGCCATGGAATTTTTCCTCTCGAGTCATCATCTTCTTTGTTTGGAAGAGAAGTTGGTATGCTAGAATTTGATCTCTCTCCACATTTACATGATTTGTTATTAATTGGGAATCCACAAAGATTAGGGTTCTCAGAGAAATAAGTAGAATTGAATGTATTAAATTGGCTTCCTACTGGTTTTTTCCACAAAGCATGTTGCTAGATACAACAAAAAAGATTAGAGAGAAAACTTGTAGCATCTCATTTGGAATCATGCCATGCAATTTGTTTTTTGAAAGATCAAGTGACTCTAACTCTGTAAGCATTCCAAATTTGCTTGGAATCTCTCCTATAAGACTATTATGTGATAAGTTC
Source organism: Sequoia sempervirens (assembly GCA_007258455.2). Lineage (NCBI taxonomy): Eukaryota > Viridiplantae > Streptophyta > Pinopsida > Cupressales > Cupressaceae > Sequoia > Sequoia sempervirens. The sequence goes on along the minus strand of VDFB02000015.1, from coordinate 433,531,983 downwards.
AATGTGTGAAGACATTTAAGGTTTCCAATTACTGGAGGAATGTTACCTGATAGATTATTTGTAGATAGATCAATGCAAGTTATAAGTAACATCACTAAACTTACATACACCATTTCTAATCCTTTGTTGAACACTTGGATCTCTTCTTTGTAATTTAATAGGAGCTACCACCATTGTCATGTGAGCTTTGCAATGTAGCATTTCTCATACTTGTTAATGCTTCCAATTGTGGTGGTATGACACCAATCAAACTATTGTGAGAAATATCTAAAACATGAAGACTTGAAAAATTTCTTAATTGATGTGGAATGTGTCCTTCAAATTTATTTGACCTCAAAACAAGTATCATCAACTCAGAGAATTGGCCCAACCAAAGTGGCAGGTTTGTAGAAAAGAGATTATTAGCCAAGTTTAAAACCTGTAAGCTAGAACAGTTCTTAAGACTTGACAACAAGTTTCCCTTCAACATGTTGTCATTGAGATGAAGTTAACTAAGTCCACTTAGCATTCCTATATGAAATGGTATCTCTCCTATTAAACCATTATATGCTACGTTTAATCTAGTTAGAGTAGAGCAATTAGTTATGCTTGATGGTATTTTACTAGATAATTTGTTCTTTGAGAGATCCAAAACCTCCAATTGTTGCAGAAGACCAATTGAAGTAGATATATCACCACTTAGATCATTTGCTAAAAATGATAAAAACCTAATTGTTGGTAGAAGATTGCCAATGTCCTCTACAATATACCCTATGAATTCATTCTGAGATAAGTCCAACAATTGGAAACTAGATGCTGATATTGAAAATTTTGGAAGAGGACCTTGTAATGCATTACCATGTAAGTCCAATTGGGAAAAATACCTTAAAAATTTGGAGGGAACATGACCTTGCAAGATATTGTGTGACAAGTTAAGATAATATAGATTAGGAAGCATCCCTAACCAATCTGGAATATTTCCAGACAGGCTATTGTTGGAGAGATCCAAAGTGGTTAATTTATATTGTGTGGAAATGAATGGTGGAAGGATACCATGAATACTATATGAAGCTAAGTATAACTCATCAAAGTAAATTTTGGGTATCCAATTTAGTTCAATGATGATAGTCAATTCATTGTTGGATAGATCAAGTATATAAATTGTAGTCAAATTTTGAAAAAGATTAAGAAAAATGTTGCTTTGAGGATTGTTTGAAGATAGGTAAATATTCCTAACACTAGGAAGGCTTCCAATTGAAATGGGAATGCTACCATTTAATTGGTTGTCTCTAAGATCAAGAGTTACTAAAGATGATAGTTCCCCTAACTGGAAAGGGATATTTCAACTCAACATATTGTGAGATAGATCAAGATTAACTAAAGATGATAGTTCCCCTTGCTAGAGAGGGATATTTTCACTCAACAGATTGTCAGATAGATAAAGATGCTCTAAAGATGATATTTCCCCTAGTTCGAAAGGGATATTTCTGCTCAAAAGATTGGAAAATAGATAAAGATGTTTTAAAGATGATAGTTCCCCTAGCTGGAAAGGGATATTCTATAACGCCCCGCCACGCAACCCTAGGGGAAGTTGCAATTCACTACACAAATGAACTAATTTTATTTTTTTTAAAGAATAATTAATAAGCAAGTTCACTAACCAATGCCAAGCTATCCCCTAAGGTTACGAGACTAAGTTACTTAAACCCAAACAAGAAACAAGAATTTAAATCCACAACATTTAATTTACTTAACAATTAAGTTCACATACATTCCATACATAATAATTTACATCAAGGAATAATAAATACCACATGATTCTAGTAATATAGTTTACAACATAATTACAACACTCATTCCCCGAATGAGATAAATCCAATAATCAAGATTACATATTACAATTTCCACCTCTATAACAAATGAGGGTAATAATATACAGGATCAACTGAAATAATTAAGTAAGGAAAGGAATTGGATCTCACGAGCTCTCCAACTGGAAATCTCGTCCACACGAACAAGAGCCAACCCAACGGATTAAGGTGCACGTTCCACCCAACCATGTGATACCCAAAGGCTCACCCCCCATGCTAGGAGATAGTAACAAGGATTTCTAGACAAGACCATCTACCTCTAGACACAGCTAATACATAACTGAACTGAATCAAATACAAATACAACATCACTTAACATAATGGTTACAATGCTTCCAGAGTACAAAATCAAGTACAATCACTAAACAATATAAACAACGGTACAACACCATACCGACTACTGTCATAGGAGGAGTGTCATCACAAAGGTTGCATTGGTTATCCAATGGCGTTCTTCCTAGGTCTCGGCCCCCCTCTAGGGATATCCTGGTAACCTCTCATGAACCTGGTGCCATATGCACAATAGAGCGGAATCGATTATCTTTCAAGAAGACAAGATAACGATCTTGCCATTCTAGGCCTTCCCGACTCATCTCAAGTCTCGTACAAGCCCTTGAGCCAATGAGCGAGGCTAAATTATCTTGTTAATGTTCAAAGCTACTCTATCCCTAGTATAAGTTATTTAATTTTCACTTAATTAACTGACTCTCACACGAGTTATCCTGGAGCCACTTTGTTCCCGGCGCTCGTTGAAAGCCACTCCCCTATCGACAACACACAACTCAACCACATGCCAAGGTAGGCAATGCACTAACACTTATCACAAATAAACAAAGCACCCCAATAGGTAACACCACTACGGATGTCCAAAACTGAAACCACAATGTGCACTACCCAAGGCTAACACAAGGTTGACTAACATAGTGACAACCCACATAATGAACCGATAACACGGCTTAACCTTAAATAAAAAGGTCACACAACCCATTCAAAGAACCAAGCTCCAACTGAAGCATATCTCATGCACCACCCAAGGTAGACAATAACAAATCACAAGAGACATAACATCATCTCAAGAAAACACAACTAGAAGACTTACATAATCAAACAACTCCAAGAAGAATTAACAACTCAATCAAGGAGCTCCTAGCCTCTAGGAACAAAACCCAGCACAACCAAAGCACACTCATAACTTTACAACCATAACAATATTGCCCATACAATACCAACAAGAAATCACTTAAACCAACAATCATATATACACACATTCTTTAAATAACTAAAGATGAATTTTGGCAAACAATCTTTTCTCATAAAATGGAAACCAAAGTACATATATACATCATATATTTAATCTATTAACGATACATAGAAGTTCTAAACAGTATAACTGTCATGAACCTTATCTATTCCTTGCAATATAAAAACAAACATCATTCCCTATTCACCATTTAAGGCAATAGAATAAAAGATCTTTTGAATAACATTCTACCCATTCTAAAACATCGTAATAAAATAATCCCTTTTTCCTTACATATATTTAGTATAATCAATTTTGCTTTAATTTCAATCCGTATATCTTAACTACGAACATAATCCTGACATTTAACAAACCCTTGCAAGAACCTCCAAATACCATCAAGTCAAACAATTTGTTGAAAACACATTAACCATGTTCATTTCGATTGCAATCTTAACCCCTAACAAACATTTAATCATTGCACAAACCTTAATTTCCAAAGTACAATAACACTAATTCAAAAATCATAACTTGCATACACCTTCCAATTCAATCACATTTATACTAATTGATTCTCACGTATTTCATAATGTTAAAACATTATTCTTTATTCATCTTTATAAGACTAAATATTATTCAAGGAATTTCAATTCCTAATAGATAAATTAATATAAATGCTTTAACTTTCAAATGAAATAACCCATCTAAACAATGATATTAAATAACACGGTGCATAATGTTTCCTCGGAAGCATTTCAGGTAATTCGATAACCTATTGTTAGGATATTCTAAATCCAAACAAAACAATGGCATATCAAGTCATCGATTGAACAATTTACCTTATGTGCACATACCAAAAAGAAACAATCAAATTACATTGAAGGAAATTAAAGCTAGATGTTTAATTCCAATAGCTCAATCATACGTAATGATTATAATCAAATTTTTAAATAAATCATTTTATCATAAAAACATTTCTTGCACCATTACCGTAAAATTACCATCTTAATTAACCTATATTCAAATATAGATATATATTAAATATATATATAAAAATATATAACTAATGTATATATAATTATATTTATATTAAATATATAAATACTATTTAAATATAAAAAGAATTATAAAATACTATTTACATCCCATTAATCAAAATTATTTAATATATATATATATAATATATAAATTATATATTATATATATATTTAAATAATAAAATACACAAAGCATATTACATACAAAATATATATATATAAATATATATATATATATATATATATATATATATATATATATATATATATATATATATATATTTTAAACAAAAAAAAAAAAATGAATTTCCTTACGCACGCAGCCCTAACCCTAAGGCAGGGCGCGGCCCTGTGGGAGGCTGCTACGCAACCCTCCCCACAGGGGGCGCTGTGTAGGCAGCGGCATTGCCTCCATAGTCGCCTCCCTATGGGGGGCGGCTGTGGGGCAGCCCTTCCCCACAAATTTTTACATATAAAATTTGTTTTTATAAAACAAAAAACACCATGGAAAGAAAAACGTGTTCCCCTGTTGCAAACTTCCAGATTTTACAGAGTAAAAAAAAACATGAATTTTCATACATGCTTATATATATGTAATATGTATATGTATATGAATATACCATATATATATGTATACATATTATATATATATAATTCCTCACCTTATAGTCAAATTGTGCAATATAATTACAGAAATAAATTGAGATAAATTTCTACACAAAACTCACAAAAAGAGATTCTTTTAATTACAAGCCAAGAACTCAAGTTCTGAAAGTTCAAATTTAAACAAATGGTTTACAAATTTTCTTTTCCATTCATTTCTACTATAAGAATCCATCTATGTTTTCTCTTCTTCCAAGATTTCAAGAGATTTTCATATTGGTTTTCTAAATATGCATTCAAAATGAAGCAAGATCTCAAAACTTCAAAATAATAAAAACAGAATAAAACCTGTGAACATGATCTTGAATAGCAAATTGGTGTGGGGTTCTTCTGCAGATTCCATCATTTGCCAATCTCATCCCAAGATCTTCATCTTCCAACCAAGATTCCAACCAAAAATCCAAAAGCCCTCTTTTGCAACCAAATATTCCATAAAAAAAAGCGAAAATAAAACACCAAATGAAATATATTCTTTCCCCAAAATTCCAAATTCAAACTCAAATTCAAAACTCAAGTTCAAATGAAATTTCAATTCAAATTCAATCTCAAGTTCTTCACAAATACCTTTCCCAAAATAGTCAACTATTTCTAAAAAAAATATCTTTTCCACCCCAAAGTCATTGCATTTGAAAACATTTCTATTTCTAAATAATTTAAAACAAAATACCAATTCCAAAAAGATTTTAATGCATTTTAACATTTTCTTTTCAACAAAGGAATTTAAATCCTTTAACACTTTTAAATTCGAAAGAATAGCTTAATTAATTCACACAATTAATTTAATTAATCAATAAAATAAATCTAATCCAATATTAGATTATTTTATTAATTAAATTAAATTAATTAATAAAGTAAATAACATTCCTAGCATTACAACCAAATATATTTAAGCCAAGATTAACAACACAAGCCATTATAACTTGAATTTAATTAAAGACCAAGGTGACCAGGACAACATAAAACAACCAAACCTGACTACAACCCGACGACACACTATGACTAGGGTGGTGACTTGACACAGAAAACCTAGCTACTATCTCCCAATCGAATACCATTGGTCAATGGACACGCTCAAACCTGTGAACCAAGTGGAGTCGATGTCATGTACCTGTCAACCTGCGAACAAAGAGTACATCAAACACACCGTGAAGAGGAAATCTAAGAATTGTAGGGCACTCGCAAGCGAGTGATACAATCCCGTTCCCTTCACCAATACAATATCACTAACTGACGCATCTAACATCAATAACATGATCATGAGCATAGAACACCATTAAATCAAATATATTCTAAATTAATCCAAAGCATGTCATAAAGATAACATCTGAAATAAAATAACATCACATCAAAATATAATGTTTACAACACTTAATAGATAACAGTCAAAAGTAACCAAGTTCCAAAGTCACATCATAAACCTAACAAAGCATTACAAAGAAAACATTGCCAAACAAAAGAGCCAAAACGGAGGGGTGTTACATATTCCCACTCAACAGATTGTGAGATAGATACAAAATATTTAGAGATGACATTTGATTGATTGACAATGGAATCTCTCCTTTAAATAAATTTCCATCAAGATACAAGTTTTGTAGATTGGAGATATTTCCAATAAAATAAGGTATAAAGTCTCCCATCTTTTTTATATATCCCAAATCAAGAATTACGAGGGAGGAAATATTTGTAATACAAGGTGGTATACTTCCTATCATACTAGACCTAAAGAGAATAAGTATGGTAAGTTGAGACCATTCCCCACATAGTATTTGACTTAGATTTCCACTTAGTAAGTCTTTCTCCCCCGAATTAAGCTCTTTTAGAGTAGGCAAACAAGAGAGACTTATGGGAAATGAACCACTTAATTGATAGTGAGGGAATGGAAGGGAAACCAAACTAGTCATATTTTCTAACCACAAAGGCATTAACCCTTCAAATTTGTTGGAACCCAATTAGAGATGGGAGAGGAAGGTGAGGTTTTGGATAGCATTAGGAATGTGCCCTAAAAGCGTGTAGTCTGCAAGGTGGAGGTGTTGGAGATTGTGGAGATGAGAAAGGGGTGCTTCCAATTGCTTTCCTGTCATATTCAACACTACTCCCTCAAGGGACAAGTATTTTAGTTTTCCCAGCTTTTCTGTCAACACTAAACTAGGACTATATAAATCCCTAGCAACAGATAGGTCCAAAAATTGTAGTTGAGAAAGATTCCCAAATTGATATGGAATTGTACCATTGAAACCAACCATAGACAAGTTGAGATAAGCTAAGTTGTGCAAGGAGGAAAATGCTTTGGTATTTCACCTTCAAAATAGTTGTAACTCAAATCTAGATGTCTCAATTCTTGCAAGGCAAATAGATCTACACATTAAACAACAACAACAACTAAAAATAATCAAATTTTTGTAAGGGAAAGTTTAAATGAAAAAATATGAAACATTACTTTGCAAAAAGTACCTTTGGGTAGAACACTAGTCAAATAATTGAAGCTTAGATCTAAATGTTGCAGCTACTTTAATTGGAACAAATATGTAGAATGTAATACCCCTCATATTATTTAGACTTATTAATTTCTATGTGTTAACTTGATACGCTGATACTATGATGATACTATTAGGGTTTGATTTGGTTGGTTGTAGTTTGATGATGTTGTTATCCCTTTAGTGGACATGATCGTTTGATATGACATTATTAGTATGATTTATGATACTCTGTGTGTTGTTTGGATTATTTGTTTATTTAAATGATTTGTCATTAATGTTTATATGTCAATGTAATGATTCTATGGTGATGTTATTTAATTCAATATTATTTTATGATGCAATTGTTTGATAATTAGTTATGATGCAGTAGTTAGGTATCATGTTATCTTATGAGCAATTTGGTTAGAAATGTTAGTTCGTTATTGGTATTGTAATTGTTAGAATAGAGTAGGTGAGAGGACATTGTAGCATCACTCGTTCACGAGTGCCCTACTACACTGCAATTCCTTCTCACGATAGGATGTTGATTTTATATATATACATGTGCTACTTGACGTTTATTTGGATGCAGGATTGCAGGAATAAGTCTCGATTCCACCTGCTTCGGCAGGACAGGGCGAGCAATAAATTAACCCAATGGGTAAAAGCTGAAAAAGGGAGTAGGTTTGGAAGTGTCCCCGTCCCAAGTCCGTTGTCTGTTGTGAGTCGTTGTGTTATGACTAAAGTTTTTGTCTTTGTCTTGTATGTAGTTTCACTGTTGAGTATTTATTTTATTCTTGGTTAGTGTTTAATTAATTAATCGTATTTCATAAAATAATTAATTAATGTTGCCTTGTTATTTGATTTAATTGAGAGTTAGAAAAATATTAAATTTAAATATATTATAAATTAAAGGTGATTTAAGTAATTAAAAGTGCAAATAATTATAATTAAATTGATATTGTTGAGAGTAATTAAATATTATTTTTTTTATTAATATTAAATTAGGAAATTATGTGAAGATAATATCTAAATTTAAATAAATTATTTCAATTAAAATTCTAGATAAATGTGAGCTTTTAAAAGCTGAAAAAGGACCAATAAGGAAAGAGGCTTTTTGAAAAAGAAAGCGGAAAAAGATTTATTGATTTTTAATTAGTGATTTATTATTTTTATGAAGGGAATTATTGACACAAGTTTGGCTCTGTTGTTTTTGGGGGATCTAGAAAGAAAAAAAAATTAAGAAAGATAGTTTGGAGTTTTGAGGGTTTTCTGGGTTAAATTATTGTGAGTTTGAAAAGAAAAGATTGTTCAGAAGAACGTTGGAGGCGGAAGATCGGGAAAAGAGTTGAAGGCAGAAAGTTGAGAAGAGGATTCAAAAGGATTCTTCATCAAACGAAGGGTTTCAGGTTCCTTTCAAGTTCATTGTTTCTTTTCTGAGTTATTCTTCTGTAATAAATTTTTGATTGCCATGTTGAAAGATTAATTTCTCTTTTGTGGTTTAAAAAGAATTTCCTGTTATTGAGATTTATTGTTATGAACGTTGTGTTTCTCTGTAGTGAAAACCTTGTTTAAAATTCTTCAATAAAAATTTAATTATGAAATACTTGAAAAGAAAATCATAATGTATTCGTGATGAATAGTTTTGCATGTCAAGATTTATATTGAATCTGTTGAAAACCTATGTATTTATTTTTTTAGAATCTCTTATTTTCTATATATATGTATATATATATATATATATATATATATAAAATTATGTTTGTGTTAATTGAATATATTTTCCTTCAGATGTGATTTCGTTGTATGTAAAAAGGATAAGTTTTAATCTTAGGATTGTGTGAAATTTTTCTCTTTAAATATATATATATATAGTTATTTAAAAATAAAATAAAATTGTTTATATATATTAGATTTTTAAATTACTGTGTGAAATAAACTGAGCATTCATTATATATATACAGTCATATTATTTTCCGTAATCTGTATAGTACGAAATATTTATGAAAATAAATTATATTTTAAGTCGGTCTGTATTTTATTGGAAAAAGGAAATTCTTTTATTTATAAAATATGCGTTATTTTTGTATTTCCGCATCTGTTTGGGATGAATTTATGTTTGTTTTTAAATAAAATATAAAAAAAATTGTATTTGTGGAGGGGAGGGGATGGTCGGCAGTGGTCGTACCACCCCCGACCCCCCACTTGGTGGCTGCGCGCAGTCCACACAGACTGCGCACAACAGTCACTGACTGCTGTACGCAGTCTGGTGAGGACTGCGAACCTCCCATTGGGAGGTACGCAGTACCACTGGTACTGCCGTATGAACACTATTTTAAAATTAAAAAAAAAGGATTTATTTATTAATTTTATTTAATGTGTATTGTTTTATTAATATTTAGTTTATTTAAATATATAAATATATATATATATATTATATAATATTTAATATATATTTAATATATATTATTTATTATATATGGATATATATATATTTATTTATTTGTGGAGATTTAATTCAAATTTTGTTTTAATTATATATATTTCAAATGCAAGTTAATTCGAATTTGATTTGTATAATAATTTTTGCAATATGATTCCATTAGTCTTATTAAATGATTATTTTTATATAGATGGGGTTTGGTTATTCATTTTAAAATTATAATTTTCTTTAAAACAGAATAGGATATAAAAGTTAATCTTATAGGATGATTTTAAATATAGTTTTTATTTATTTAATTTATTTTGAATATTTACATATATCTATATAACGGAGATTTATGTATACATATTGTGATTACGTTTTAATATCTTGCAATATTATAGTTAATTAGGAAATTGGAAATATATTTATTGTGTTGTGTTGAAATGGGTGTTCTCGTGTAATTGATTGAGTTATTAGGGGAAATTTATTATTCATTGTAATTTGTTTTTTTTTATGGATTGGATCAAACGTAATTGTGATTCTTGAAATTATTCGTTAATTCTTCTGTGGCATTTTCTTCATAGTGCTTTTGTGTCGTATGGAAAGCCCTAGGTTCACCTTACTATTCGTAAGAGTATAATTTATTGTTAAGGGCTTCCAGAGATGGAATGCGTGTCTTTCATGTTTCTTTTATTCCCCATGTCGGGCAATTAGGGTTAAGGGTATTGTAAGTCTTCCAGAGAATTTTTCTTGAGTGGGATGTTATGTGTAGAGGTTCATTTTGGTGAATCGCCTTGATGTATTGTCCTATGATGTTGTACCCGATTTCCACGAACGGGGATTTGTGCCTCCTAGGAAATAGGAGTGGGTAATGAGATTTGTACCTCCTTTGGAAGGAGTGTGTATTCGAATTGGTTTCCTCCAGTGTTTGGAGTGAGTCTGCTTGCTTTGCTTTCTCCTTGGATTGGACAGTTTATGTTGTCTAGTTACCTATTGTGGTATCGTGCCTTGTGTGTTGTCGATAGGAGAGTGGCTCTTTGTGGGGGTCCGGCACACAAAGGAGTGCCAGGGTAACCTACCTAGAGTTTAATTAAGTGATAATCTAAATGAATTAATGGGGGGGGCTTTCACACTAATAAAGATAAAGGATGTCTCTCTCATGAAGCAAGTGAATGATAAGGCTCGAGATGAGATGGGATGCATAGTTTTGCGTGAGGGTCCGGCGGCTGGTAGAGGCAAGCCAGGGTAACCCAGGATGGCGGTCCGGTAGCCTAGGAAGGTTGAGCCAGGGTAACTCATGGCAATTTATGCATGACACTCTTCCTATGTCGACAGTTAATCAGTTATTGTGCGATGTTCATGATCTTGTTCTCTGGAAGCATTGTAACCTCGTGTTAAGTGATATTATGTTTGTAGTTGTTAATTGACTTTGTGATTGTAGATGTTAAGTGATATTGTGTCTGTTGTGATTAAGTGATTTATTGATTTGTCTTTGGTTATTGTTGGAAGTAGTCTTTGATATTATGTCTTTAGTTTCATTGATGCTTATGATTATGACTTGTTGTGTTCTGAAGTGGTGTTGTTGTGCCTTTGGATTTGTCGTTGTTGAGTTTCTAAGTGGTCTTTGATGTTAAGTTGTCTATTTGGAGTTAGTCTTTCTTATTGTTAGGCGTGCTTGGTCGGGGACCCTTCCTTGTCTACTCTCAGCACGGGGGTGGTTGGGTGGAACGTGCTTCGCACCCCATTGGGTTCCCTCTTCTGTTGCAGATGTATCTTTTACTTGCAGGTTTTGGCGGATGTTGATGATCCAGTGTCCTTATGTACCAGATAGATGTATATACTTCAGTTGTAATATATTCATTGATGTATTGTCTCCCACGTGTGTTGGGATGACCTTGTTGTAAATTGTATATGTGGTTAATGAGTTGTATTTTCAGTCAATTGTATTCTTCTATCATTGGGATGTAATATTTATTCAGGCCATGTAATTATTCAGGATCTTGTGTTATAGTTGGTTATGTTGAGTTGTATCTATTGAAATATGTAACACTTTATATCTTTATAATTCCATGTATTGTCATATGTGCATATGTTATTAATTTGGATATAGTTGATAGATATTTTAAAGGATGAAATGGGAATGAATAGATTTGCATAATAGATTAATTATTATTATCTTATTATCGTTGTTATGGGTTAGTGTAGTCATGTCACTTCGTGTACCCCATTGGAACTAGTTGTGCCTCATAATACATTGTTATGTTATAATACTTAAGTATGTTATTTTATTCTTTTAAAAAAAAAAAATCGTTCCATTGTTATTAGTTCCTTTGGGGTTTGCACGGCAGGGCGTGACAGCTTGGTATCAGAGCCCAATTTTAAACACTGGGCGCTCTGGGATAATGTGGACCCATTAAGTTGTTAGTGGCGTAGGTAATACTCCAGGCATTATGAGCCATGGTGTTGACCTAGGTGCTTTGTTCGTTAGTTTATGTTTCCCTTTTTGGGTTGATCTGACTTGGCAACCCAGAAGTTGTTGTTACGTGGTGTAGGTCCAATGACGCAGGAAACTAGTGGAAGGGATAGGACCCTCGGTGTAGTGTACAATGCACCGATATCCTTCCTACTGGGAGAATGCATTATGGACAATTGTGTTGTGTGTGAATTTTGTGTGTTGTGTGTGGTGGATGACAACCAACTTTGTTGTTATGTCCACCCTTGTATGTCTTCTTGTGCTTTACCTCATTGTGCAAGCGATTGCCTGATTGACCCAATGTGAGTTTGGAGTTGCTTTTGCGTGTTATATGGTATGAATTATGGAATATGGTAATAGGAAAGGAATGAATGTGTGGTTAGTTATAGAGATTTGTGGCGTGTTCTCTGCATGGTTGTTGTGTGCTTACTCTTATCTATTTAATGGCTTCCAGGAGTAAGCCATGTCCTAGGGGGGGAGGATGTAATACCCCTCATATTATTTAGACTTATTAATTTCTATGTGTTAACTTGATACGCTGATACTATGATGATACTATTAGGGTTTGATTTGGTTGGTTGTAGTTTGATGATGTTGTTATCCCTTTAGTGGACATGATCGTTTGATATGACATTATTAGTATGATTTATGATACTCTGTGTGTTGTTTGGATTATTTGTTTATTTAAATGATTTGTCATTAATGTTTATATGTCAATGTAATGATTCTATGGTGATGTTATTTAATTCAATATTATTTTATGATGCAATTGTTTGATAATTAGTTATGATGCAGTAGTTAGGTATCATGTTATCTTATGAGCAATTTGGTTAGAAATGTTAGTTCGTTATTGGTATTGTAATTGTTAGAATAGAGTAGGTGAGAGGACATTGTAGCATCACTCGTTCACGAGTGCCCTGCTACACTGTAATTCCTTCTCATGATAAGATGTTGATTTTATATATATACATGTGCTACTTGACGTTTATTTGGATGCAGGATTGCAGGAATAAGTCTCGATTCCACCTGCTTCGGCAGGACAGGGCGAGCAATAAATTAACCCAATGGGTAAAAGCTGAAAAAGGGAGTAGGTTTGGAAGTGTCCCCGTCCCAAGTCCGTTGTCTGTTGTGAGTCGTTGTGTTATGACTGAAGTTTTTGTCTTTGTCTTGTATGTAGTTTCACTGTTGAGTATTTATTTTATTCTTGGTTAGTGTTTAATTAATTAATCGTATTTCATAAAATAATTAATTAATGTTGCCTTGTTATTTGATTTAATTGAGAGTTAGAAAAATATTAAATTTAAATATATTATAAATTAAAGGTGATTTAAGTAATTAAAAGTGCAAATAATTATAATTAAATTGATATTGTTGAGAGTAATTAAATATTATTTTTTTTATTAATATTAAATTAGGAAATTATGTGAAGATAATATCTAAATTTAAATAAATTATTTCAATTAAAATTCTAGATAAATGTGAGCTTTTAAAAGCTGAAAAAGGACCAATAAGGAAAGAGGCTTTTTGAAAAAGAAAGCGGAAAAAGATTTATTGATTTTTAATTAGTGATTTATTATTTTTATGAAGGGAATTATTGACACAAGTTTTGCTCTGTTGTTTTTGGGGGATCTAGAAAGAAAAAAATTAAGAAAGATAGTTTGGAGTTTTGAGGGTTTTCTGGGTTAAATTATTGTGAGTTTGAAAAGAAAAGATTGTTCAGAAGAACGTTGGAGGCGGAAGATCGGGAAAAGAGTTGAAGGCAGAAAGTTGAGAAGAGGATTCAGAAGGATTCTTCATCAAACGAAGGGTTTCAGGTTCCTTTCAAGTTCATTGTTTCTTTTCTGAGTTATTCTTCTGTAATAAATTTTTGATTGCCATGTTGAAAGATTAATTTCTCTTTTGTGGTTTAAAAAGAATTTCCTGTTATTGAGATTTATTGTTATGAACGTTGTGTTTCTCTGTAGTGAAAACCTTGTTTAAAATTCTTCAATAAAAATTTAATTATGAAATACTTGAAAAGAAAATCATAATGTATTCGTGATGAATAGTTTTGCATGTCAAGATTTATATTGAATCTGTTGAAAACCTATGTATTTATTTTTTTAGAATCTCTTATTTTCTATATATATGTATATATATATATATATATATATATATAAAATTATGTTTGTGTTAATTGAATATATTTTCCTTCAGATGTGATTTCGTTGTATGTAAAAAGGATAAGTTTTAATCTTAGGATTGTGTGAAATTTTTCTCTTTAAATATATATATATATAGTTATTTAAAAATAAAATAAAATTGTTTATATATATTAGATTTTTAAATTACTGTGTGAAATAAACTGAGCATTCATTATATATATACAGTCATATTATTTTCCGTAATCTGTATAGTACGAAATATTTATGAAAATAAATTATATTTTAAGTCGGTCTGTATTTTATTGGAAAAAGGAAATTCTTTTATTTATAAAATATGCGTTATTTTTGTATTTCCGCATCTGTTTGGGATGAATTTATGTTTGTTTTTAAATAAAATATAAAAAAAATTGTATTTGTGGAGGGGAGGGGATGGTCGGCAGTGGTCGTACCACCCCCGACCCCCCACTTGGTGGCTGCGCGCAGTCCACACAGACTGCGCACAACAGTCACTGACTGCTGTACGCAGTCTGGTGAGGACTGCGAACCTCCCATTGGGAGGTACGCAGTACCACTGGTACTGCCGTATGAACACTATTTTAAAATTAAAAAAAAAGGATTTATTTATTAATTTTATTTAATGTGTATTGTTTTATTAATATTTAGTTTATTTAAATATATAAATATATATATATATATTATATAATATTTAATATATATTTAATATATATTATTTATTATATATGGATATATATATATTTATTTATTTGTGGAGATTTAATTCAAATTTTGTTTTAATTATATATATTTCAAATGCAAGTTAATTCGAATTTGATTTGTATAATAATTTTTGCAATATGATTCCATTAGTCTTATTAAATGATTATTTTTATATAGATGGGGTTTGGTTATTCATTTTAAAATTATAATTTTCTTTAAAACAGAATAGGATATAAAAGTTAATCTTATAGGATGATTTTAAATATAGTTTTTATTTATTTAATTTATTTTGAATATTTACATATATCTATATAACGGAGATTTATGTATACATATTGTGATTACGTTTTAATATCTTGCAATATTATAGTTAATTAGGAAATTGGAAATATATTTATTGTGTTGTGTTGAAATGGGTGTTCTCGTGTAATTGATTGAGTTATTAGGGGAAAATTATTATTCATTGTAATTTGTTTTTTTTTATGGATTGGATCAAACGTAATTGTGATTCTTGAAATTATTCGTTAATTCTTCTGTGGCATTTTCTTCATAGTGCTTTTGTGTCGTATGGAAAGCCCTAGGTTCACCTTACTATTCGTAAGAGTATAATTTATTGTTAAGGGCTTCCAGAGATGGAATGCGTGTCTTTCATGTTTCTTTTATTCCCCATGTCGGCAATTAGGGTTAAGGGTATTGTAAGTCTTCCAGAGAATTTTTCTTGAGTGGGATGTTATGTGTAGAGGTTCATTTTGGTGAATCGCCTTGATGTATTGTACTATGATGTTGTACCCGGTTTCCACGAACGGGGATTTGTGCCTCCTAGGAAATAGGAGTGGGTAATGAGATTTGTACCTCCTTTGGAAGGAGTGTGTATTCGAATTGGTTTCCTCCAGTGTTTGGAGTGAGTCTCCTTGCTTTGCTTTCTCCTTGGATTGGAGAGTTTATGTTGTCTAGTTACCTATTGTGGTATCGTGCCTTGTGTGTTGTCGATAGGAGAGTGGCTCTTTGTGGGGGTCCGGCACACAAAGGGGCGCCAGGGTAACCTACCTAGAGTTTAATTAAGTGATAATCTAAATGAATTAATGGGGGGGCTTTCACACTAATAAAGATAAAGGATGTCTCTCTCGTGAAGCAAGTGAATGATAAGGCTCGAGATGAGATGGGACGCATAGTTTTGCGTGAGGGTCCGGCGGCCGGTAGAGGCAAGCCAGGGTAACCCAGGATGGGGGTCCGGTAGCCTAGGAAGGTTGAGCCAGGGTAACTCATGGCAATTTATGCATGACACTCTTCCTATGTCGACAGTTAATCAGTTATTGTGCGATGTTCATGATCTTGTTCTCTGGAAGCATTGTAACCTCGTGTTAAGTGATATTGTGTTTGTAGTTGTTAATTGACTCTGTGATTGTAGATGTTAAGTGATATTGTGTCTGTTGTGATTAAGTGATTTATTGATTTGTCTTTGGTTATTGTTGGAAGTAGTCTTTGATATTATGTCTTGAGTTTCATTGATGCTTGTGATTATGACTTGTTGTGTTCTGAAGTGGTGTTGTTGTGCCTTTGGATTTGTCGTTGTTGAGTTTCTAAGTGGTCTTTGATGTTAAGTTGTCTATTTGGAGTTAGTCTTTCTTATTGTTAGGCGTGCTTGGTCGGGGACCCTTCCTTGTCTACTCTTAGCACGGGGGTGGTTGGGTGGAACGTGCTTCGCACCCCATTGGGTTCCCTCTTCTGTTGCAGATGTATCTTTTACTTGCAGGTTTTGGCGGATGTTGATGATCCAGTGTCCTTATGTACCAGATAGATGTATATACTTCAGTTGTAATATATTCATTGATGTATTGTCTCCCACATGTGTTGGGATGACCTTGTTGTAAATTGTATATGTGGTTAATGAGTTGTATTTTCAGTCAATTGTATTCTTCTATCATTGGGATGTAATATTTATTCAAGCCATGCAATTATTCAGGATCTTGTGTTATAGTTGGTTATGTTGAGTTGTATCTATCGAAATATGTAACACTTTATATCTTTATAATTCCATGTATTGTCATATGTGCATATGTTATTAATTTGGATATAGTTGATAGATATTTTAAATGATGAAATGGGAATGAATAGATTTGCGTAATAGATTAATTATTATTATCTTATTATCGTTGTTATGGGTTAGTGTAGTCATGTCACTTCATGTACCCCATTGGAACTAGTTGTGCCTCATAATACATTGTTATGTTATAATACTTAAGTATGTTATTTTATTCTTTAAAAAAAAAAAAATTGTTCCATTGTTATTAGTTCCTTTGGGGTTTGCACGGCGGGGCGTGACATAGAAATTCTACCATTTCTCTTGCCATGACTAGAAAGATGGAGTTTGACAACATTTGAGATGTGGGGGGTACATTCCATTTCCCTCCATTCACAACAATTAAAACCCTTCCATAGAAATGGAGGATGTAATTTACTATTGAAAGAAAGAAGAGCATCTCTTTCATGAGGGAGGCACGAAGTGATATTGTAGCTTATCATCTGCAAACAACACACAAATGCAAACAAATAGAATATAGCAGAGAAGAATTTGTCCATGGCAAGGATTCAAATTATTTCATCTACTACAACAACAATGTTGATTAGAGATTAGATAATCCAAATTAAACCAGAATTGTGTGGTTTAAAAATAAATAAATAAAATGAAAAAAGAAATGTAGCCTACCAAAAGCTCAATTGATAGGTTGAGTAATGGTGAGAAGAGTGAGTAACGAGGAAGGGGAAGTGAGTTTAAATAAGTAGGGAGAAGCATATTATGTGTAAGAACTATTATAGCAGTTAGTTCTACTAAAGTGAATTTATATTTGTAAAAATCTTAATTTATAAGGTAAATTATGTATATGATAAAATTGAAAAGTAAGTCATTTTTTTCCAATTATTTTTTAATATATATATAGAGGATATTTATATATTTCAATTTTTTTGAATAAAAATATTTAATGATTTTATAGGTTTACATTTAATTTTATACTAAATATATACATTATAAATATTATATTAATTTTTGTAATTAATATTATTTTTAATTAAATTTATTAGAAAGAAATAGTTTATTAAAAGAAAAAAGTGTTTATTCTTATATTTTTCTTATTGATTTTATGTTGTTTTGTGTGTTTGATTTAATGTATGATTAAAAAAAAAAAGTTTCTTTAATGCATTAATTATATATTATTATGTTATATCATTATACTCAAAACATATTTATTTTTTAAATTAATGTTTGTCTTAGATTAGATCACACCTATTATTATGTGTTCTAAAGTAGTCCATGGACTTGAAAGTTTGTCCTGTGTTTAAAAAATTAAAAATTCTTATATTTTAAGGTGATGAATCTAAGACAAATAATCACTTATTAAGTGTGTGTCAAAAAAATCAATTGTTTGTTTTGTCGATTACATTTACAGTACATGCATCTTTCAATCTATTTGTATGCATGTATGTATCAATATATATCTACACTCATATATATATATATATATATACACACACACACACACACATCTATTATTGGTATATTCTCTAAAAACAAGCCAAAATGACAAATAGGTGATCAAGTTAAGGAAAGAAAAAATGTAGTACCCAATGAACTTAATCTTGAGAAATTATAGTAAAGGGTGCAATACCTAACTTTGAAACAAAAAGAAGTATATCAACTTTGATGACAAAGAACCTAGGGATGTAATATTTCAATATTGCTTTCTCATTCTTAAACACTTTAGTATAAGCACATAGATGAACACCTCAATTAATCATAAATTAAGCTTTAGATAGGAAAGTAAAGATCCCAACCATAATCTATTTCATCTTTATGGAATTACAAGAAATAAGAAAATAATGGAAGCCATGTCTAATTTTGATTTCATTCCAAGGTACAAACTTGGTCATTTAGACAATGTGAGTCACTAGGTGAAGAGAGCACCCTAATCATGAAATAAATATATGTGATATGTGTTTTACCATACCTAAAATAAGTAAAAATAATATAATCCAAAACCATCCTTATCACATGATCAAAAGAAATAATAAAATTTCAAGATAAATGTAAACATAACAAAAAAAACACCTAATACAAAATAATTTATCTTGAACAAAAACTTATGACTAAAAAATTGTAAATCTAATAATTTTATTTTATTAAATAAATATGTAAGTGAATATGATAACTTTTTTTTGAAAATATCCTTAAATAATATATTTAATAATTAATTAAATACATTCTATATCATTTTAAAAGTAATTAAAATTTTGATTATGAAAATATAATCTCTCTTTAAAAAGTTTGAGTGTAGTTAAAAAAAAATATGTGGTCCCACATTTTCTAGAAATCTTAGAAGTCCATCTTTGCAAGGACTTGAAAGAACGAAGGAAAAACAAGATGGCAATGATTTAGTCAATTCAAATGATGGCGATGTTGATAAAAGTTAGTGAAGTGGCTTTGGGTAGATATTTTTAGTGAGAGATAAACAAACACTGGTTAAACATTGTCAAAAGGAAATACAATGGTACAAGTGTATCTACCTCAATTGAAAGAGAAAGGGAGCTTTCTTGAGTGTAGAGCAGAACAATGAAACATGAAGAGCCGAACATAAATATCTAAAACAAATTTCCTAGTAACAATCACTTAAACAATTAACCTAATTAGATGTATGCTTTCTTTGTTGTTCAATTAAAGTGATTGTAAAAGCATATGAATCCTACTTATCTTATTAGATTTTTGGTTGGGAATGAATGGAGGACTGCAAGTAGGTGGAGGATTAGGATTAGTGGGGAGGTCAATATTAGATGGAGGATGAAGGTATGCATGCAAATATGTGTATGTATTATTTTGTTCTTCCATGCACTATATATATACACACACACATATGTATGTATATATACATATATATATACATACATATATATATACATACATATATATATATATACATACATATATATATATACATACATACATACATATATATATATATATACATATATATATATATATATATATATATATATATATATATATATATATATATATATATATATGTATGTATGTATATATATATATATGTATGTATGTATATATATATATATATATTTGAATATATATATACATATATTTGTATATGTATGCAAATATGTCTATGTATTATTTTGTTCTTTCATGCACAATATGTATATATAGAGGAGAGAAGGAGAGATAAATATAAAGGTAAGAGCAGAATAATATAATTGCATGGCTGAAAATCTTTGAAATGAAAGAGTATATGTATGAAAATTTGTCTATGTATTATTATGTTCTTCCATGCACAATAAGTTTATATGTATGGAAAGATAAATGTGAATAGAAGAACATAATAATAAATTTTCATGGCAGATTAACTTTAGAATGAAAAACAAGTGAATCCATTTTCATATTTGGGAATAACAAACAAATATTAAAGGAAAATTGAAGTCAAAGTTTGTGCATTGTCAATGAGAGGAATACAAGTGCATGGCATAAAACCTTGCAATTTTGAACAAGTGAAGGCCTTACCAATGTTTCATAGTAACATTGAAATGGAAAAAGCATTTCGCAGACATAACTATTGTGCATGGAAGAACAAAAAAATACATAAAAATGGCAGAATATCTTGGAAATGAAAACCAGTCATAAAATTTTCATATTTTAGAATAACATGAGAATATTATAAGAAAATTGCATAGTTAAAGTCAGTGCATTGAGGAAGAGACGAAAGCAAGTGCATGGAAGAAACCATGGAAATGCTAAAAATTAAAACCATATGAATATTTCCTAGCAACAAGCAAATATATTCTATCCATTTAGATAATCGTGAATAAGAAACAAATAGTAAAGGGAAAACGTAGAGTTAAAGTGTGTGCATTGTGAAAGAGAAAACCCTTTAATTTTGAACCATTGAAACTCTTTCCATGTTTGGTAGTACAAATGAAATGAAAAAATAATTTGCATACATAACTATTGCGCATGGAAGAATAGAATAATACATAAACATGCCAGAATAACTTGGAAATGAAAACTAGTCATACCATTTTCATATTTTGGAATAACATGAGAATATTAAAAGCAAATTGCATAGTTAAAGACTGTGCACTGAGGAAGACACGAATGCAAGTGCGTGGAAAAAACCCTTGAAATGATAAACATTAAAACCATATGAACATCTCATGGTAACAAGTAAATATATTGTATCCATTTTTGTATTTTGGAATGACAAACAAATGTAAAAAGCAAATTGCAAATTTAAAGTTTTTGCTATGATGAACACATGAAGTCAAGTGCATGGCTGAAAAATAGTCAAACCCTTTCCATATTTCCTTGAACAAATATTCTAGTAATGAAAAACCATTCTAGACTAGTCAAACCTATATCATATTTCATGTAAGTAAACAAATATGAAAGGCACAAAAACAAGTGCATGGCTGGAAACCAGTCAAACCCTTTCCATATTTCATCGAACAAGTGTAATAGTAATGAAAAACCATTTTAAACCAACAAAACCCATTTCATAATTCGTGCAAGTAAGCAAATATGAAAAGCACAGTAAATGTCAAGCAATGAAAAACACAAAATATTGAAATGCACAATGCAAGCTAAACATCATGCATGGTCGAGTGTAGAGGAAAATAAAAGAATTTAAACCCTCCCCACATTTAAATGAAGCAAAACTTTCTCAAACCAAAAAGTTGCAACAAAAAATTCTACAAAAGAAAATTCATGGTAGAATATCGATTCATTCGAAGACAGTGGTAGGGGCCGACTGAGGTTAGAAACCTCACCTAAATACTAGTCTAAAGTTGTGGAGAGTGCAAAGCTGAATGGGGAAGCGTGAAGAGGTGAACGATGAAGTGTGGAGAGTCAAACCAGTTTCAACAACAACAAAAAATGAACAGTCAAGAATGTTTGTGAAAGAAAGGAATGATAGTGAGTGGGAAATGTGAGAATGTAGAGTATTGAATGAACCTTGAGCTCCAATTAATACACCAAATAGACCAAGTAACTGTGAGGTGACGTGTAAGGAAAGTTGATCAATGGAGGAAATAGAGGAGGCGACAAGCGTTTAATGCACTATTTTTTTGGTAGAGGGTGGCAAGGTCATCTTGTACACACAGTCGTTCAATCTACAGTACGTAGGCATGCTCACTGATTAAGGAGGTAGGTGGGCCCCACTTTCAGGTGGAGGGAAAAATCATCTAGTTTTGGACATATTAGCTTAAAATGTGCTTGACAGGTGATGGGATGATCGATTTTTTTAAAAAAAATATATGGGTGGATGCACAAGCGGCAAGGTGATGTGGCTGGCCAATTTTTAGTTTTTTTGGGTTCATGTGGACCTACAAATTTGACCCACCCTATTTTGGGCCCCTCTCCCGTAGATCGATGTTGAAAAAAGTTTAGTTTTTAAAGTCAAGTCAATAGATAGATGGCACATGATTTTCATCGTTACTTTACTCTTGTCAATAAATCAATACTTTCCCTTTCCCCAACTATCCACTAAATTTGTTAGTTCTAACACTTCATGACTGAGAGAGAGAGAGAGAGCGAGTAAATGTCCATTATGTTTCTAAAGGGGGAAGAAATGTTTAGTTTTCCTTTGAAAAGACAGAGTTGATTACAAGTGAGTGAAGTAGATCACGTCAAATTGTCGTTCCCAGGAAGCTGGAAATATTTGTGAGCTCACAATTCCAAATTTGTCTGGATTTTGATTGAAGAAAGTAATTGGTGTATTATAAATTTTAATTGAAGTTCGGGTCAAAAATAATAATTTTATTATAATGATATAATTTTGTTTTATATAAAAATATTGTTATTATTTATTTTAGGAATATTTAAGATAAGGAAAATAATATAGTTTGAATAAACAACATTTGAGATAAGTTGTGATGTTTTAAACTTTCATCTAACACATCAATAGATAAATATAAGATGATTTTATTTTGTAATACAAACATGATATCGACCATTTCATGTTGTGTTTCTATGTCTATAAGGTTTCATGACATAACACAATGACACCCTTGATTGTGCTTACTAATTCATTAAGTGCATTGACACAAGTGGAAGACTAACTACACCATAGCCTCAAAATTGTGACTAAAGAAAGTAATAAGAATTAGAGGAAGGTTGGGATTGCTATGACAAATAAAAAAGCTCAACACCTTGTTTTATGGGCCACTGCTTAGGTATCTCAAATGAGAGAAGAAATAGGACAATCTCCTGTAGTTTAGGCTTTAGGGATGAAAATACATAGAACTCAAATTGTTGGAAGAAAAGTGCATATATCTTAAAATTTGGAGTCTAAGCTCACATCTACACAGGCTTGGGGTTTAAAAAAAAATTCACTCATTCTAAGAGTTCAGTGTATGTGTCACATTGTCTAAACAACAAGATGTAATCTACAAGTTTGGGGTGAAAATTCAAGCCCTTATTGAGCACACCTCTCAAGATTTAAAATCTAAATTCTAAATTGATAGCTTTGTACATCAAGGAAAACAAATCTATGATTGTGAAATAGACACATCATAATTTAGAGTCTATTTGACCTCTTGCCATACAAAAAAATTTGGGATTACATGGAATGCTAAGCACCAAGCACCTAGGGCCTAGGATTTGGACTTCAAAATGTGTTCCATATTTTACAAGACAAGAATTTAGAATTCACATTAAATGTTGAAAGGAATTAAGCCTTATAATCTAGATATTAGATTTTGGGCTTTGGGTGTGTGAGGTTTGCTAACTATCCTACCTAGGAATCTAATGACTAAAGATAAGAAAAACCATAAATATGAGGAATAAACTATATTCCTCTCAGGAATGCAAAGCTATATTTAGCATGAGAATTGAGATTACAAAATAAATTCCTTGGTTATATAGGCCAAGGGGAGATATAGATGTAACTAGATTGTGACAAGTGTTGGCATCCTATGAGGTGTGACAACTCATGTCATTAAAGGCTCAACCACCTTATCCCTATGTAAAGTTAAGCTAGTGTGAAGAGGGCTTTAGTGGAGAACTAGCTAAGAATGAAATAGTTAGATAAAGTACCCATTTCACACTAACACCCTCCATTAAGAGAAACTTAGGGAGAAGTATTCAATTCAAATATGAAAATATGGGTCCTAGCTACTAGGCTTGATGAGGTACCCATGTACATAATAACCTCTCAATGATAAAGAAGGAGAAAATCCAATGGGAAAAAACTCATGCCCATGACAGGGTGAATGAAGAAGGTCTAAATGACCCCCTAGAAGAGATGTGCCTCATCCCCAAGAGAGACTGAAGATGAACATAATTTCTCTCAATGAAGGGTTTGGTGAATTTATCTGCAACTTGATCTACTATAGGACAGTATCATGAATCAATGACCTGCTCCTGACTTAGCTCCTAGAGAAAATGCATATGGATCTCGATGTGTTTCGTTCGTTGATGATGGACCGGGTTCTTCGAGTTCTAGATGGTGCTCTGGTTGTCACAATAGATGATTGATGGCTTCTAAAAGATGATACCACATTCAGTGAAGATATTCTAAAGCCAAATAGCCTAAATGAAAACATTAACAACCCCCTAATACTTAACCTCAATTGAAGAAAGAGCAATAGAATGTTGCTTCTTGCTCTGCCAACAAATGGGGTCAGAACCATAGTGAAAATTGTAGCAGGATGTGGACTTGCAATCATCAATATCACCAGCCCAATCAGAATCTATGTATCCAAGGAAGTCTGAAATTGTGCTTGTTGCATAGTGAATCCCATACTGATGAGTGCCCTGGATGTAGTGCAAGATGTGTTTGGAAGCTTTCCAATGAAGCTCATGCAGTTCCGTCATGAAGCATGAAACAATGCCAACTACAAAGGAAATGTTGGGGTGAGTATGAGTCGGGTAAATGAGACTACCAAAAATTTGATGATACAAAGTGACATCAACTAGTGGTGTCAAACATTTTACCTCAAGCTTAACTCCTAGCAGAAACGGAGTTGGTGCAAGATTACAATCAGCCATATGAAAATGTGACAAAAGATCAAGAGCATACTTGGGCTATGCAAGGGAGATCCCATAAGAGGTTTGTGTGATCTCGATCCTGAGAAAGTAGTTCAAGAGACCCAATTTAGTCATGGAAAATATGTCATACAAAGCATTCTTCATAGTTGTGATGATGGATGAAGTGCTCCTAGTGATAATCAAGTCATCAACATAAAGAGCCAAGAAGAGAAGAGCATTGTAACACCCCTCCGTTTTGGATATTTGGATCGGCAGTGTTTTCTTGGTAATCCTTTGTTATGCTTATGATGTGACTGTGGAACTTGGTGATTATTTGATCATGAACTGATTAGTGATGCGTATGTTATATTATAATGTGATGATTGTGTCTGAACATGCTTTGACTTTGGAACTTGATTACTTGCGATCGTGATTGTTAAACGATATGAAAGTTATATTTTGGATGTGATGTTATTTTATTCTGATGTTATCTTTATGACATGTTTTGGATTAACGTAGAAGATATTTGATTTAATGATGTTTTATGCTATTGATCATATCAATGATGTTAGATGTGTCAGTTAGTGATATTGTATTGGTGAAGGGGACGGGATTGTATTACTCACTTGCGAGTGCCTTACAATTCTGAGATTTCCTCTTCACGGTGTGTTTGATCATATTATATATATATTGCACGTTCGACATGCTCTTTGTTGCAGGTTGACAGGTACATGACATCGACTCCACCTGGCTTCACAGGTCTGAGTGTGTCCATTTACCAATGGTAATCGATTGGGAGATAGTAGCTGGGTTTTTCGTCCCAAGTCCGTCGTCTTGTTGTAAGTTGTGGTGTCATGACTGAAGTTTTGTCCTTGTCATTATGTAGTTTGATTGTTAAGTATTTATTTAATTTATGGTTAGTGCTTAATTAATTAATCTTATTTTATAAAATAATTAATTAATGTTGCATTGTTACTTGATTTAATTGTGAGTTAGTTAAAAGTCAAATTTAAATATATTGTAAATTAAAAAGTATTTAATTAATTAAAATATTATCTTTTTATTAATATTAAATTAGAAAATAATGTGCGGATAATATCTTGATTAAATAAATTATTTTAATTAAAATTGTAGATAAGTTGTGCTTTTAAAAGCTGGAAAAAGGACCAATAAGGGAAGAGGATTTTTGAGAAAAGAAAGCAGAAGAGCTTTGTTGATGTTTTTTATTTATTTATTATGTTTAGGAGGAAATTATTCTGGGACATGAGTTTTTCTCTGTTGTTTTGATATGTAAAAGAAGAAAAATTGTTTTTGGGGGTTTTGACCAATTTGAGGAAAAAACCCTATTTTGGGAAAATAGGATCTCATTAATTTTGAATCTTTCAATTTGGAAAAAAAAAAATCTTGGCTATGGTTTTGCTTGGATTTGTGAAGAAGATGGAGATGGTTGCTTGAGCTGGATTCAAAGGAGGAATTGAAAAAAACACCATTGTTGAAGGCTTCAAGCTTTGGAGGAAAAATCAGGTTCCTCTTGTTCTTGCTTTATTTCATTTTGAAAATAGTTTAAACCCTTGTGATATTGTTTGGAAATTTGTGAAATGTTGTTTAAATTCAATAAAACCCATGTCAAATGGATTTAACACTTGCAAATTTTTGTTGGATTTAGGAGAGAAAAATCAAAACAAGAAACTTACAATAGAAAACTTGAAGAAGATCAATAGGACATTTTCATTTCAAACTGAAAACTTAACCCAGAAATTTGTGTTGGCAAGTCTATTCTATTTCAAATTTGTGTGGTGCATTTGCACAGTTTGGATTGAGAAAAGGATTATAGAAATATATATATATTTACTTATATTTGTACATATAAATTTATATGATGAAGAACTCTGTTTGCATCAAAACTGCTCTTTCTGAGAAAGCGTCCTCAGAATACAAAGGAATCCGTAGGTTTTATTTATTTTTGTTTCTTTTTATTAATAAAATATAAGTTTTTTTTTAGGGTTGCAGGGGGGGCGCTGCCCCACAACCACCCCAATGGAGGCGCTGCCTGTGGTGGCCATGCCCAGAGCAACCCACACAGGCTACGTCCCCATGTGGGGGAGGCTGCTGGGCAGCAACCCCTGCGTGGGAGCCCTGGGGGCTTCGTAGCCCACTTAGGGGCTGCGTCCCCTGTTTGGGCCGCGCGGCCCATGGGGAGTTAGGGCTTCGGCCCTTGTACTTTTAAAAAAAATCGTTTTTAATTTTATTTTTATTTAAAAAATAATTTATATTATATTTTATATTATGTGTATAATATTTAATATTATATATTTAATATTTAATATTAAATATTAAATATTTAATAAATAATATTATATATATAATATTTAATATAATATATGTAATATTTAATATTATATAATATGTGGTTTTAAATAATTTAGTTATTTTTAATAGTTAAATATTTAAATATATATACATATATATATATATTAAATGATTTGAGATTTGAATTTAAATTAGTTGATTGATATCTAAATGGAATTTAAGTATATAAAAATAATAGTGATATTTCACTTGACATAAATATAAATAATTTTTATATATTAAATATGAATTGTAAATGAATATGTGATTATTATAGTTGAAGGAAATTGAAATTATATTAAATAGTTGTAGTTGTTTAAAGAATTGATTTTAAGCATTATGTAGCATTGAACAATATGAAATTAAATTGTTCGATTATGGGACATAATTATGGAACTTAGAGATAACAATTGATTTATTCCAATCAAATGACTTTGCTTATCAAGGTTTGATTTATTTATAACTTGATTTTAATTATTATAGATAATTGAGACAAATGAAATTTAAGGGATAGATTCAAATATAGACTATCGTAAGATGAATTTGTTACGAAATAGAAGCAAAGTGGATTTTACATTCAAATGAATTAATTAGAACGTTGAATTTTAATAGTCAAGTGATTTATTTAAAAGTAGATTTTATATAATCAAATGCTTTCATTTTAAAAGTTGATTTTTTATTAATATATGTAATTGGAAAAATGAATTATAAATTATTGATTAAAACTCCTTAAGTTGTCAACGTGCTTTGATTTACTATTGAGTTGTGCAATTAATGTTAATTATTTACTTAATATCTTGTGCGACATAATTGTTTGACTTGGGTTTAGGAAACCCTAATATTAGTTTGTTGAGTTGCCTGGAACTCTTTTTATATTATGTTTCTATCATTCTCAATGTTGGGCAAATGGGGTTAACTGTCTAAGTAAGTCTTCCAGAGAAGTTCTCTAGAATGGGATGTTTTGTGTAGAGGTTCA
Source organism: Sequoia sempervirens (assembly GCA_007258455.2). Taxonomy (NCBI): domain Eukaryota; kingdom Viridiplantae; phylum Streptophyta; class Pinopsida; order Cupressales; family Cupressaceae; genus Sequoia; species Sequoia sempervirens. Next base: position 433,503,626 of record VDFB02000015.1, on the reverse strand, counting down.
ATTTGTGAATTGCCTTGGGAATTGTGTAGGGTTGTACTATGATGTTGTACCCAGTTTTCACGAATGGGGATTTGTGCCTCCTTGGAAATAGGAGAGGGTAATGTGATTCGTACCTCCTTGGAAGGAGTGGATTTTGTACCTTGTTTTCCTCCAATGTTTGGAGTGAGTTTCCTTGTTTGTTACCTCCTTGGATTGGAGAGGTTGTTTTGTCTAGTCTACTCTTTGGTTTGTGGTATTGTACCGTGGATTGTGTTGTCGATAGGAGAGTGGCTCTTTGTGGGTGTCCGACACACAAAGAGGCACCAGGGTAGCTCACCTAGAGTTTAACTACGTGATAATCTAAGAGAATTAATGGGGATATTTCACACTAATAAAGATAATGGATGTCTCTCTCGTGAAGCAAGTGAATGATAAGGCTCGAGATGAGATGGGATGCATAGTTTTACGTGAGGGTCTGGCGGCCGGTAGAGGCAAGCCAGGGTAACCTAGGATGGGGGTCTGGTAGCCTAGGAAGGTTGAGCCAAGGTAACACATGGAAATTTATGCATGACACTCTTCCTATGTCAACACTCAGTCAGTTACTGTGTAATGTATATGATCATTGTTCTCTGGAAGCACTGTAACCTTGTGTTAAGTAATAATGTGACCTATGTCAATGATGTGAGAGTTCGTACCAGAGTTGTGTGTATGACCGTTTTGTCATGTGATGAGGTCTTGTATTTATTTCGTATCAGTTTTGTGTAGCCCGTGTCTAGTGGTAGATGGTCTTGTGTAGGAATTCCTTGTTACTATCTCCTAGCATGGAGGGAGTGGAACCTTTGGGATTCCACGTGGTCGGGTGGCACATGCTCCTTAATTCGTTGGTTTGTCTTCATGTTCGTGTGGACGAGATTTCCAGTTGGAGAGCTCGTGAGATGCAGTTTCATATCATGCTTTATTCATTTAAGTTAATATTGTAATTTTATTACCTCTCATTTGTTATCGAGGTGGAATTTGTAATATGTAATCGTACTTATTGGATTCATCTCATTTGGGGAATGAGTATTGTAAACATGTTGTAAGCTATATTGTTTGGAATCATGTGGCACTTCATATTCTTGGATGTAAATTTATTATGAATGGAATGTATGTGAACTTTAATTGTTAAGTAATTATATGATATAGTTTTAATTCATGTCCCGTGTTGGTTTAAGTAACACAGTTTCGCAACCTTAGGGGATTAGTTGACAATGGTTAGTGAACTTGTATGTTAATTGTTCTAACTTACATGCTAATTGTTCTTATTCAAAAAAAAAAAATTGTTCGTTTGTTTAGTAAATTGCATTTTTCCCTAGGGTTGCGTGGCGGGGCGTTACAAGCATCCTCCTACCACAAAATGTAGACATTTGGATTAGAGTGGCATTTGGAGAACCCAATGGAGAGAAGAAAGGAGTCCATTTAGGCATACCAAGCTCATGGAGCTTGTTTGAGGTCATAGAGAGACTTCCTTAGTTTAAAAACCAATGAAGAATCTTGAATGAAGCCTTGTGGTTGCTCCATGTGAATTTCTTCATGTAGATCTTCATGAAGAAATGCACTCTTCACATCCATTTGATGTACAACCCAACCATGAGTTGCTGAAATAGCAAGTACAAGCGAATGGAGTTCATTTTGGCAACAAGGGAAAAGGTCTCAGTGTATTCAATACCTGGTACTTGAGAGAAAGCTTTGGCCACAAGTCAGGATTTATACTTGTCAATTGAGCCATCTACTGCAAATTTGGTTCAATAGATCCACTTACACCGAAGTAGTTTTCTTCCTTTAGGAAGTTGAACAAGATCCCATGTTTTGTTCTGCATTAAATATTTGTACTCTTTCTCCATTGTGGAATCCCACTCAAAAATACCAAATGCTTCACAAATTGATTGTGGATCTAAAGTTGTGGTGATGTAAGAATGTGGAATGTTGTGATGTTGTGATCAAGTCCTCCTTGTATTTGAAGGATCCCCAACAAGATTTCCTGCAAACTCAAGTGTTTGGCGAGCCCAACGAGGCATGGTAGGGGATGGAGGAGAGTCTGAATTCTCTGAAGAGGAAGATGAAGTCTCATGATCAACTTGATGACTTGAGGAAGCTTGAGGAAAATCCTCGATGTCAAAATCCTAGAAATCCACTGTGGAGGAAGGAAGAGTAGAGGATGATCTAGAAGAGCTTTCCTAAAAATTCACACTTCACTTAATGAAGAGCTCATGTGTTGTAGGATCCATTAGCCAATATTTTTTGACACTATCAAGGTAATCAACAAAGGTACAAGGCCGACTCAGAGTTTCCAAGGCCTTGCACTTCTCTAAAGGAATATGTGCCCATGTTGGGGAGCCAAAAACTCTAAAGTTCCCCACAATAGGTTTCCTACCACACCAAGCTTTGAAGGGAGTGATGCCCTTTAATTCCTTATGTGGAACTCTGTTTTGGATGTGAGCAAAATAGTTAATAGCTTTGACCCAATATGCAGGTGCAAGGGAGTGAGCGTGGATTATGAAACCAACCATCTCTTTCAAGGACCTATTTTTCCTCTTAGCTACTCCATTTTGTTGTGGTGTGTTAATCCCTTCAAGAGTACAAAATTTCTCAAATCAATGGTTCACATATTCTCTGCCATTATCAGTGCAGAGAATTTTGATACACTTTCTAGATTTCTTCTCAACATGAGCCTTAAACTCTTGAAATCTATCAAAGACTTATCCTTTGTGTCGAAGAAAGTAGACCCATGTGTATCTGGAATATTCATCAATGAAGGTGAGAAAATAACAAGCCTTACTAAAGGATAATGATGGAAAAGGACCCACCAAGTCACTATGAACCAATTCAAAGACTTATAAAGCCCTCCAATCCTTCCCTTTGTCAAACCTCTCCTTAGGATGTTTTCCCAAGGAACAACCTGAACATACACCATCTGAAAAATTTGATTTGAGGAAGACCCATGACCTTATTTTGTTTTTTGAGTTGTTAAAGACAGCATAGTTGAGATGGCCAAACCGCTCATGCCATAGTTTGCTCACAAAATTTGAATGGGTGAGCAATGAAGTTGAATGTGAATCAAGTACAAAATGAGAGAAAACATATAGATGAGACTCATGATTTGCTTTACCAATTGCAAGGAGTGCATTATCTTCAAGATTCCCAATGTTGATAAAATCTAGAGTGAATTCAACTTTTCTACCATTATGAGTGATTTGGTATATGGAGAGAAGGTTGGCTGACAGATCAAGCATGTAGAGGACATCCTAAAATGTACCATTGCTAGTAGCAATTGAATCGTTCCCAATGAATTCCATTGGAGAATCATCCCCAATGAGAATGTGGGGCATAGAACAAGGCTCCAACAAAGAAAATTGTTCCTTACTAGAACCCATGTGATGTGATGCACCCAAGTCAAGAATCCACACTTTTGAAGAGTCAAGAATAGCAACAAGTGCATGTGCTTTCCCTTTACCTAATTTGGAAGGAGTAGAGGATTGTTGAGCAACAAAAGAAGGAAGATTAATGTTGTTCCTTTTAAGAAGATGTTTTAACTCATCAGTCTGCTTCTTATGACAAGAATGTTCCTCATGACTAGGTTGCTTACAGTATCTACAAGTTGGTTGCTCCTTCTTTTGAAAATTCTCCTTTGAAGAAGAGGACTTGGAGTAAACTTTTGTTGTTGAAGATGATTGTGCTTGATCTCTTTGTGACTTCTTCTTGAGCTACTTTTGTTTGTTGTCAAGTTTCCTTGATTCTTTTTGACCCTTTGTTTGACCATCCATCAAAGCTTGGGAGTGTTAAGGCTTAAGTCGACCCATTAAAAGAAGCTTACCTTGTTCTTGCATCAACATTTCAAAAAATGAAGAAAAATAAGGTGTAGTGAATGTGAATCCCATTGTCAACCTATGAGTGTGAAAGCTAGAAATAAAACCTGAAAATTTAGGTCCAAGTTTGTTTAGAGTGTTATAGACAAGTTGAATGTCTTTCTTCTCTAAGCCACATGATTTACATTGTGCTCTAAAGTCATTGACCTTTGTTACATAATCCTAGATGTTACAAAATACTTTGGATCAAGACTCATTAGTTCAATGTCAATTTGATAACCATGAACTTCATCGATTGTACCATAAAGAGTTTTTAATTTGTCCCATGCACCATGTGAATATTTACATTCTTCAATCTGAAATATGATATCAAGTGAAACTAAACTCCTTAGACAACCAAGATCTTTTGTATGTTAAAACATCCAAAGTAGTTTTTCCTTATCATTGGTGGGTTTAGTTACCTTCTCAACATATGGTGTATATTCTTGTTGCATTAAGGCATTCCATGCATTTTGATGCCATGCGTTGTAGTTGTAGGGCATGAGCATTGGAAACTTAAATGTAGCCATAGTGAAGGAAAAATTGAGCACAAAGTATTAGAGATGTTCAAGCACACAGACAACAAGAGACCTCCCCTTCTTTACTCAATCAAAGAACCCCCCTAGAAAAAAATGATTTGGCACTTTATATTTAGTGCAGTTATAGATTTCTAGATTTCAATGCTTTTACAAATCCTCAAGAAATGAGCATGTGTTGAAAGTATACATTTGGTACAATTTCATATAAAATAAACAAAACTAATGTGAAGTACATGAAAAATCATGCACTTTAAAAAAAAAAATTAACTCAATTCAAGGTTGTATGCAAAGTTTATGCAATTTTGAAGTTTGCAAAATGAGAATGGTGAGGAGTCCTCCCTGAGAATCAACAATTCCTAAAAAATCTCTGTGCCAAAATCTAAAATAGTCTTCACCAATGCATAGAGCATGAAAAATTAGACCAAATAAAAAAAAATTGCATTGAATTTTGAGGTCATGAGCTCGATGTAGTACCCCTCCGTTTATGCTTATGCTTTCTGCTGTTATGTTTTTACACTGTTAGACTATGATATCTTTTTTGGATATTTTGATCGTTGGTTTTGAGCGATAGTGGATTTATTCTGTGACATGATGATACATTGTATGGTGATTTCTGATTTTAGACATGCTTTGAGATAGTGTAGATGTTTATTTTCAGTTGATTATTGTTATGTATATATTTGATGGACTAACAGTTATTTATTTCGTCAGTCTGATGTGTCGTGTATTGGTGTGGAGAACGAAATCGCATCACTCGCTTGCGAGTACCCTGTGATATCCGTGATTTTCTCTGCACGGTGTGTCTATTCAATGGTTATATATATATATGCATGTTATTGCTTGGTTGTAGGAATTGCAGGTACATGACACCGACTCCACCTGAGTACTCAGGTCTGAGCGTGTCAAGACTCAACAGATACGTTGATTGGGAGATAGTAGTTTGGTTCACCCTAGTCTAATCTATAATCCTGGTCTTAGTACATCATCTGTTTTAGTTCAGAGTCATAGGATTGTTTTGTATTTTTTTGTTTGGATAAATTGTTTGAAAGGTAAATTTGGTTAATTTTAATGTTAGTTTATTGTGCTTTAAATTATTGTTATTTAATTTATTTATTTTTAAATATTGAAGAAATTAGTTACATGTTATAAAATTAATTAGTTAGCTTATTTGGTTAAATGGTTTCATCTTAAAAAATTAAACTTATTTAATTAAATAAATTAATTAATTAAATTAAATTAGTTAGTGTGTAAATAGTTTTATTTGAAAATTAAATATAATTTGTGAAAATTGGCATGCTTTATTATTAAATTTATTTGCAAATTGAAAATTGCTAAATTTAATAAAATAATTAAATACATGCAATTTTGAAATGGGCAAGATTGTCGAGAAGTGGTGGAAAAGATATTTTGCAACCACTTTTCGACATATGTGCCAGTGCATTAATTGATTATTGTTAAGGAAATTTATTTACGGAGGTAAAATTGGATCTGGGAAATTACAGAGGCTATTCAATTTCCTCATGGGAATAATATTGGAGTTTTGCAAAATTTCTCTGTTTTTGTTATTTTGGAATTATTGTATATTTGTGGAAGATCCCTTGGTGGGAAGTGTTTTTTTTTTTGTGTTGGTAGAAGAAGCTTTGGAGGATTGTGTATTACGAGCAACAGAGGATTCTCTTTTCTACAGCCAAATCTCAAGTTATAGACAATAGAGGTGTTACAGGTATTTTTCTTTAATAGTTTTGTTTTTTTGTAAAGAAATCATTTGTTTTAATTCCAACTTTTTGGCAATTGCTTGTGGAAAGTCTTTGTTGATATCTCAAGTATATTTGTCTCAAGAATCTTCAAGAACTTAGATAAGCAAAGAAGAATTAAAAACAAGATTCTTTTGAAAACCTCTGTGAAAATTTTAGAAAAGAATATTCGGAATTGTTTTTGGAGTAAATGCTTATTGTTTAAAATTGAAAATCTATTAAATTAAATTGAAAATTCAGGCGAAAATAACTATACAATGATAATTTTCTCAAATTCTCGCAGAAAATTTATCAAATGATCTCGTGATTTGAAAGTTCTTTGATATTTAATATATAAATATATATATATATATATATATATATATATATATATATATATATATATATATATATTTATATATATATATATATATATATATATATGTTGTTGTGAAATTATATGAAGATTTTATTATAGAATCATTGCGACGTAATTTCATATTAATTATCATGTAAAATGTAAATTTAGGATTTTGATTGTATTATAAAAAAAATTAAAAAAACGAAAGAGTTTAAGTTCGTGAGGTGGGTGGGAAGCTACCCGCAACCGACCGTAGGGGCAATGGCTGGTAGGGGGCTTTGGCTACGCCGCCAATGTGAGCAGCACACGGTTCAACCATCACAAGCCGCAAGCCAGGGGCGGCCATGAAGGCAACCCTTCCCACCGTGCGCGACACTCGTGACGCGGGTTAGGCTATGGGCCCTAACTTCCATTGTGTATTATGTTTTCAATGCAATTTTTAAATCTGCGATTTGTTATTTGTAATATAAATTTATATTATATTTATTATGTATATGTATTATATATATAATGTATATTAATACCATAATATATATTATATATATAATATGCATATATAATATTTATAATTATTTGTATTTATTTAAATGTTAAAAATATATTGGAAGAGTTATTATGTATAAATGAAATACTTAAAAGAATGATTTATTAAATATCTAGAAATAGATATTATGACAATTGATTTATTTTGATTATGTTATTTGAGCTTAGAATGAACTATTATTTTGAAGTAATCATAAATTTCATTGTAATAAATGTTTAAGAATAGATTTCATTTTTGGTATAGAATGGAAAACAAATTATACTTTAAATGATTGATTCTGTGTATCACATATTTTGATTCATTGGATTTAGTATATCCTAATGTAGGTTTTTAATTATCAATTTGTTTTAAATTTTTGCTTCCTCGTTTGGAATAATGGGAAAGTATTAAATCAACAAGTCTTCCAGACCAACTTATTACCGTGGGGATTTTGTTTGTTAAGTTGAAACCATATGTTGGCTAAGATGTGTACATGATATTAGTTGGTACTTAGATACCTAATTTTTGTGAACATAGACATTGATGTTCGTTATGAATGGTGTTGATATTGTCTGTTGTATGTTGTACACTTTGTAAACCTTAGTCAAGAAAACTTAGAAATCCTTGTTATGTTTAGGGGAGTGGCTTTTTGTAAGGGCCGACACACAAAGTGGTGTCAGGGTAACTTACAAAGGGTTAGTAAGTCAGTGATAATTAAATAACACAATAGTTAGATTAAAACTCTTAACAAGATGTTTATGCCTCACTTATGACTCTTGAGCTACTACAACCTGAGTATAAGATGAGAAGGCCTCGAATGTAAAATCGCTGTCTTGTTCTTCAAAAGACATCTGGATTCCCACAATAGTATGCAATAGGGCCGGAGTTCTAAGAGGTTACCGGTAAACCCAAGTGTTAAATGGAACCTAGAAGAAACACCAGGTAACTTGCAATATTGTGATGACACTCCACCTAAAAGTAACAAAGCTAACCTGTGTATGTAGAACATCCAACTGTCAAAGAACTGGAAGCAATTTAACTAATAGTTAGCAAAATTAGTGTCTAGGGTTGGCATTAGGTCTAGGTAACCTATTACTATCTCCTAGCACGGACAATCCACTTCTGCACCACACATGGTTGGGTGGAATGTGCACCACCCATTGGGTCCCCGCTTATGATCATGGTACTGAGAGCTTCATGGATGGAGAGCTCGCATTTGAAACTTATAAATACTTCTTCTTTGTAATTTTGTAAATTGTATTTCAAAACATCCCTCAAATGTTGTGAGGTGAACAATGTAAATGTAATTGTAATTATTATTGAACCACCTCATCAGATGGATGAGTATTATATATTCTATCAAATGCAATGTATGGAAAACATATTTGTATCATATATTATCTTGAATGAAATTCAATGTTATGCAATGTTTATATTTATGTTATTAATTAATATGTACGTAAATATCAGTCATCTATGGAAACTCAAAGTAGTGTAACATCGCATAGCTTAATGAATGTATGCAACTAATTAACTTAATAATTCCACTTTTTTTAAAAAAATTATTACACTTTTATACACAATTGCAACATTCCTTAGGTTATTAAGACGGGGCATTATAGATTGGTATCAGAGCCAAGGTTACAAACACTGGATGCTCTGGGTAATCGTGAGCCCATTAGGTTGACCTAGTACGTAGTGTCACAACTATTAGCCTTGGTTGAATAGTATCTAAGACTCGTTATTGTTATGTGTAGGAACATGCCTAGGTGAGGAGGAAGAGGTCGTGGTAGAGGTCGAGGTGGAGGCCGAGGGCCAATCCCTCAGGTTACTCCCCCTTTGAGTCCTCATCACAGTGATCAGGCAGAACAGTTGGGTCAGAGAAATGAGGGACAGAATCTCGAACAATCAGCAGTAGAGGGTTCTCAGATACGTCCATTATTAGAGGAGTTCCTAGCTCGTCTTGGACCTAGACAGGTAGATGAGCAGGAGGTTGTCAAAGAGAGAGATCTCCTAGGAGAGTAGAGGACACAACACATCAGGATGGTATTACGGCAGGTCATATGAGGGATTTACTGAGGGCACGCCCTCCTACCTTTAATGGTATGGGAGGTGGCTTAGAGGCTGAGACCTGGCTACTAGATTTGGGTAGATGCTTTGCCATGCACCCATACGGTAGCAATACCCATGCCAGATGCGCTATTATGAACTTGAGAGGATTCGCCTCTACTTGGTGGCACCTAGAGGAGCAGAAGCTCCATTTGGATATTGGTTATGTGTCTTGGGAGATGTTTCTCGAGAGGTTTAGAGCTTGGTTCTACCAATGGATGGTCTGACCTCAGTCTGGTCCATCCCAACCCAGTAGTTTAGCATCCAATGTACCTTCTGGGTGGCAGGATCTTTGGGAGGCACAGAACAAAGTTATACTTGCGGGCGAGATACAGCTAGCGTGTCTCAAGGAGAGTTCTACTGTTTGGGCCTCGAATTTGCTGGGCCAGAGGCTTGCAGTGATGCAGACAGATCATATAAGAGTATGTGGCGCACGATCGCTGTTTATCACCAACACAAAGGGTTGAGATCAAAGTTATATAAAAGGGTGTTTCATACTTTTGATTCCTGAAAGCCATCGACTATTTCACGGACGAATGCTGACCTACAAATTTGTAAGGTAAAGCAAGGTAAGTGGCAAGTTGAATTGGCCTGGGTGAAAGTAGCGGTAGAGAACTTAGTACATAATTGTGAACTTAAAATTGGTACGTTAACTACCTTAGTAGATTTATATGTTACACCTTTAGGATCGTATGACATAGTTTTAGGTATGGATTGGCTAGCATCTTATCATGTTGTGATTGACTATCGTCTTAAGATAGTTAGTTGCATTAATAATTTAGGTGCGAAAGTGGAAATTATAGGTGTTCAAAGACCTATCTCTTTGCGGATGATATCTACTATGCAATTAAAGAGATGTCTTCGTTAGGGATGTCAACTATTTGCAACAACAGTTACTGACTTGGAAGAAGGTGAGAGTCGAGAGGTATCTCTTGATGATCATCCTATTCTTAGGAATTCGTAGGTTTCTGATGACATTCTCGGAATGCTACCAAGACGGATATTGACTTTAGAGTTGACCTAGTTCTTGGAGCTGAGCCTATTTTTAGAGCTCCTTATAGAATGACGACTCAGGAGTTAGAGGAAATTCGTATCTAGTTAGAGGAATTATTAGAAAAGGGTTTCATTCGTCCTAGTGTTTCCCCTTGGGGAGCACCTGTCATCTTCGTAAAGAAGAAGGACGGATCTCTTAGATTGTGTATCGACTATCGTCAATTAAACAAGATTACGATTAAGAATCGTTATCCTTTTCCTAGAATCGATGATCTTTTCGATCAAATTAAGGGAGCTAATGTGTTCTCTAAAATCTATTTGAAATCTAGTTATCATCAATTGCGTATAGCTGAAGCAGACATTCATAAAACTGCTTTTCGAACTCGTTATGGGCACTACGAATTCACAGTAGTACCGTTTGGGTTAATGAACGCACCATCAGTATTTATGAGTTTAATGAATGGTGTATTTTGTACATACCTTGATCACTTTGTCCTAGTATTTCTCGATGATATTTTAGTTTATTCGAGGAACATGAAGGAACATCAAGAACACTTGAGACAGGTATTGCAATGTTTAAGGGAAAATCAATTGTGCGCGAACCTGAAGAAGTGTGACTTCTTTCAAACTAAAATAAAATACCTTGGACATGTGATATCTGGAAAAGGTATTGCTGTGGATCCTTCAAAGATTGAAAGCTATTGTAGATTGGCCTGCACCTACTAATGTAGGTGAAGTTCATAGTTTTATGGGTCTAGCTGGTTACTATAGATGATTTGTAGAGGGATTTTCTAGAATTGGTCATCCTATAACTTCTCGTCAAAGGAAAGGGAAGAAGTTTGTCTGGACAGAGTAGTGTCAGTTAGCTTTTCAGACTCTTAAAGAAAAGTTAACTAATGCGCCCATACTGATTGTTCCTGATCCTACTAAGGATTTTGTAGTATGCACGGATGCATCCTTAGAGGGTTTGGGAGCAGTTCTAATGCAAGATGGGCGTGTGATTGCTTATGAGTCTCGTAAACTTAAAGATCACGAATTAAACTATCCTACTCATGATCTAGAACTAGCTACAGTTGTGCATGCATTAGTTCGGTGGAGACATTTCTTATTAGGTCATCGTTTTGAACTTCATACTGATCATCGTAGTTTGCAATACATTTTCACGCAACCTAACTTGAATGCTAGGAAAAGACGGTGGATGCAGTTCTTGTGTGAGTACGATTTTGAAGTGAGATATGTTCAAGGAAAAGAGAATGTAGTGGCTGATGCTCTTAGTCGTCGTCGACATGAGATCTCTGCTACCACTCTTGAAGTAGATTTGAGAGGTCAAATATTAGCAGCACTTCCTACTGATAGATTATATCAGGAAGTGAGGTCAGAGATTGAATCTGGTAGACTGTTAGAAGGTCATTTTGCAGGGTATGTCCTAGAACCGGATGGTATATTACGACATTTAGGTCGTATTTATGTACCACATTTTGACAGTCTTCGTACATTAATTATGACTGAAGCTCATCGAGCTCCGTATTCAGCTCATCCAGGAGTTAAGAAAATGCATGCCGATCTTCGGCAATTGTATTTCTGGCCTGGTATGAAACATGATATTACTGATTATGTATCGAGCTGTCTTGAATTTCAGTGAGTCAAAGTTGAGCATCAACATCCTGCTGGATTATTGCAGCCACATCTCATTCCAGAATGGAAATGGGATATTATATCTGTTGACTTTATTGTAGGGTTACCTACGTCATCACGTCGACATGATGCCATTATGGTAACTGTTGACTGATTGACTAAAGTAGCTCACTTTTCACCAGTACGATCATCATACAATGCTTCATCCGTAGCTAGGATATTTATGGAGGACATAGTTAGATTGCATGGGATTCCTCATAGGATTATATCGGATAGAGATCCCGTATTTACTTCAGCCTTATGGACTTCATTACAACATGCTTTAGGTACCCAGTTGAACTTTAGTTCAGCGTATCATCCTCAAACTGATGGAAAAACTGAGAGAGTTAACCAAATATTAGAGGATATGCTTAGGATGTACGTAATGGACCAACAATCACGTTGGGAGGATTATCTGTACTTAGTAGAATTTGCTTACAATAATGGATATCAGAGTTCCATAGGTATGCCACCATTCCAGGCATTATACGGTCGTCCTTGTCGAACTCCTTTGAGTTGGGATTAACTAGAGGATAGAGTGTTACTTGGACCTGAGATGCTTCGAGATATGGAGCAACAGGTTGACCGTATTAGAGAACATCTGATAGCAGCACAGGATAGGCAAAAGAAATATGCTGATGCGCATAGGATAGACCGACAGTTTGCTATTGGTGATAGAGTGTTTCTTCGAGTGCGACCACGAAAGAGTCCAATCCGTTATGGAAAAGGCTCTAAGTTTGCACCTCATTTCATTGGGCCATTTGAGATCTTAGAGAGAATTGGTCCCGTGGCGTATCGACTCGCCTTACCACCTAGTTTGTCTCGTATTCATGATGTTTTTCATGTATCAGTTCTTAGACCTTATCATCCCGACATATCTCATGTACTTGATTGGAATGTGTTACAGGTAGAGGACGGGTAGCTGGCTTTGGAGCCCGTGGCCATTCTACAGCGCCGGACGCTCGGTCTCAGGGGTCGAGACGTTGATCAAGTGAGGGTCCAATGGGATCCTAGCCATGAGGCTTCTGGTACTTGGGAGGATGCGACATGCATGAGGGAACTTTATCCCTATCTGTTCGTAGGCTTTCAGGAGCAAGCTTGATCCTAGGGGGGGAGGATGTAGTACCCCTCTGTTTATGCTTATGCTTTCTACTGTTATGTTTTTACACTATTAGACTATGATATCTTGTTTGGATATTTTGATCGTTGGTTTTGAGTGATAGTGGATTTATTCTATGACATGATGATACATTGTATGGTGATTTCTGATTTTAGACATGCTTTGAGATAGTGTAGATGTTTATTTTCAGTTGATTATTGTTATGTATATATTTGATGGACTAACAGTTATTTATTTTGTCAGTCTAATGTGTCGTGTATTGGTGTGGAGAATGGAATCACATCACTCGCTTGCGAGTGCCCTGTGATATCCGTGATTTTCTCCGCACGGTGTGTCTGTTCAATGGTTATATATATATGCATGTTATTGCTTGGTTGTAGGAATTGCAGGTACATGACACCGACTCCACCTGGGTACTCAGGTCTGAGCGTGTCAAGACTCAATGGATACGTTGATTGGGAGATAGTAGTTTGGTTCACCCTAGTCTAATCTATAATCCCGATCTTAGTACATCATCTGTTTTAGTTCAGAGTCATAGGATTGTTTTGTATTTTTCTGTTTGGATAAATTGTTTGAAAGGTAAATTTGGTTAATTTTAATGTTAGTTTATTGTGCTTTAAATTATTGTTATTTAATTTATTTATTTTTAAATATTGAAGAAATTAGTTATTTAACGCCCCGCCGTGCGAACCCCAAAGGAACTAATAACAACGGAACAATTTTTTTTTTTTTTAAGAATATAGTAAACATACTTAAGTATTCTAATATAATGATATACTAAGTTGCATGACTAATTCCATTGGGGTACACGGGGTGACATTACTATACTAACCCATAACAACGATAACAAGATAACAATAATTAAACAATTACATAAATCTATTCATTCCCATTTCATCACTTAAAATATCTATTAACCAATAACCATATTCATACACATATGTACATAAGACAACGAAAGATACTATAAAGATATGAAACATTTATATTACCACGAAAATAACACAACTTAACACAACTATTACCAATGATCGTTCCTAAATAAATACATGGCCTGAATATACATTACATCCAAATGATAGTAAAATACAACTGTCTGAAAATACATCTCAACAACCACATATACAATTTACAACAAGGTCATCCCAACACATGTGGGAGACAATACATCAATGAATACATTACATCTGAAGTATAACATACATCTGGTACAAAGAATTACTGGATCATCAACATCTTCCAAAACCCTGCAATAAAAGATACATCTACAATAGAAAGGGAACCCAACAGGGTGCGAAGCACGTTCCACCCAACCACCCCCGTGCTGGGAGTAGACAAGGAAGGATCCTCGACCAAGCACGCCTAACAGTAACACAATACTAACTCCCGACAGACAACTTAACATCAAAGACCACTTAAAAAAAAACTCACAATGACAAATCCAAAAGGCACAACAACAAATCACTTCTGAACATAACAATAAAACACCTTTCCAAAATACAACTAGTCACACTCACAACATCAATGAAACTCAAGGCATAATAACAAAGACTTCTTCCAACAATAACCAAGGAGAAATCAATAAATCACTTAACCACTACAGACACAATATCACTTAACAACTACAATCACAAAGTCACTTAACAACTACAAACACAATGTCACTTAAGACTACAATCACAACATCACTTAACACGACAATCACAACATCACTTAACACGAGATTACAATGCTTCCAGAGAAAAAAGATCATGAACATCGCACAATAACTGATTAACTGTCGACATAGGAAGAGTGTCATGCATAAATTTCCATGAGTTACCCTGGCTCAACCTTCCTAGGCTACCGGACCCCCATCCTGGGTTACCCTGGCTTGCCTCTACCGGCCGCCGGACCCTCATGCAAAACTATGCGTCCCATCTCATCTCAAGCCTTATCATTCACTTGCTTCACGAGAGAGACATTCTTTATCTTTATTAGTGTGAAAGATCCCCATTAATTCTTTTAGATTATCACTTAGTTAAACTCTAGGTGAGTTACCCTGGTGCCCCTTTGTGTGTCAGACCCCCACAAAGAGCCACTCTCCTATCAACAACACACAAGGTACAATACCACAATAGGTAACTAGACAACATAAACTCTCCAATTCAAGGAGGAAACAAAACAAGGAAACTCACTCCGAACACTGGAGGAAACCAAATACGAAAACACACTCCTTCCAAAGGAGGTACAAATCTCGTTACTCTCTCCTATTTCCCAGGAGGCACAAATCCCCGTTCATAGAAACCGGGTACAACATCATAGTACAACCCTACACCATTCCCAAGGTGATTCACAATTGAACCTCTACACAAAACATCCCACTCTAGATAACTTCTCTGGAAGACTTACATAGACCCTTAACCCCATTTGCCCGACATGGAGAATAAAAGAAACATGATAGAAAATCATTTCATCTCTGGAAGCCCTTAACAATAACTTAAACTCTTATGAAAGGTAAGGTAAACCTAGGGCTTTCCCATATGACACAATAAAACAATGAAGAGAATACCACAAAAGATTTAACGAATAATTCTCAAGAACACAATTACATAAAAATGCCATATAAAATATTTCCAATACCAAATAATTTCATCAAACAAATAGCTCAACAACTTAAGAATATTCGATTCAAATCCAAAACACATCGTTTATTTATAATTTTCTCAATTAAACTATAATATTATAACCCAGTAACAAAATTATCATATTAAATTTATAATCCCAACATATATATATCCATAAAATGTATGTATATATATATATTCGTAAACACACATAAATAAAAATATAAAATAAATTAAAAACCCCATATATTAAAATCTTCCTTTTAAATTATATTATAAAAATTAACACATAATATAAAAAAAATATAAAATAAATTATAACCACATCTATTAAAATCCTCCTTTCAAATCATATTGCAAATTTTTTATATATAATTATAATTATATATATATATAATTGTAATTATAATATATAAACGAATTAAAATTTAAATTGAAATTTAACAACATAAAAGAGAACTAAAAAAAATAGAATGAAAATAAATATAAAAAAATACATTTACCTACCCGTACCCCCCCTGTGGTGGCCGCAGCCCCCACAGGCGGTGGTACTGCATACCACCCTGTGGTGGCCGCAGCCCCCACAGGATGTGGTACGCGCGTACCACAGTCTGTGGTGGCCGCAACCCCCACAGTCAGTGGTGGCCGCAGCAAACCTTTGGGGCCGTGGGTGGTACGGCCTCGGCCGACCCCCACCCCCAAATAAACTTTTAGATTATATTTTAAAAAAAATTCTTTCATATATATATTTTATTAAATAATATAAAATTTTAATCGTTTTCTGTGGTACATGACTAGTACACGGAATCTGATTTACTGTGTTATAACAATTAAATTTAAATCTTTCATAAAATAATTACAAAATTTAAGAATTTTAAATGAAATCTAATTTCTTTCAAAAGAAACAGGACCACAAGAATTTACACAAACTCAGAATTTATAAAAAAATAAAATAGATTATGTATATATCTATTTTATTTACACTTCTATATTTGTTTTAGTAACTGCATAAATATATATATATTCATCCCTAAAATTATAATAGAATAAAAAGACAATCAATTTTGTTTTAGAGACTATTAATTTTGGCACACAAATTCCATCCGATAATAAAATGATTTTCATTCTCAAAACAGTATTTTTCTCAACCATATTGTATTAACGAACTACAGAAGATTTAATTTAGTTTTCAATAGAAATCATTCAAGAATATAACGCAACCAAACAAAACCCTCTTTCAAACAAAATATCGATTTAAAGTATTACAGACATGATTTTCCTTACAGAACAAAAAGAATAAATAATAAATTTTATGGAACCTGGAGTCCTTCGTTCGAAGAAGAATCCCTTCTGTAGCCTCCTCTGGATTTCTTCCTGCCTTCAGCTCTTTTCTCGATCTTCTGCCTTCAACGTTCTTCTGAATCTATCTTTCCTTCCAAAACCACAATAATTTTACCCAGAAAAACCAAAACCAAAAACTATCTTTCTTTTCCAAATCCAAAACAACAGAGCCAAACTTCTGTGTGTGAATAATCTCCTCATAAAAATAATAAATCAAAATAAAGATTCAATAAAGCTCTTCCGCTTTCTTTTCTCAAAAATCCTCTTTTCTTATTGGTCCTTTTTCCAGCTTTAAAAGCACAACTTATCTACAATTTTAATTAAAATAATTTATTAAACCAAGATATTATCCTCACATGATTTTCTAATCTAATATTAATAAAAAGATAATATCTAATTATTCTCAACAATATTAATTTAATTTAATTTAATTTCTTAAATTTTAATTAATTAAATACATTTTAATTTACAGTAAATTTAAATTTAACTATTTACTAACTCACAATAAAATCAAAATAACTTTAATTAATTATCTTATCAAATAAGATTAATTACTCGAACACTAACCGTAAATAAAATGAATACTTCAACAGTCAAACTACACAATCAACGAAGACAAAAACTTCAGTCAAGACACAACAACTTACAACAGGATGACGGACTTGGGATGGGGACACTTCCAAACCTACTCCCTTTTTCAACATTTTACCCATTGGGTTAATTTATTGCTCACTCTGTCCTGCCGAAGCAGGTGGAAACGAGACTTATTCCTGCAATCTTGCATCCAAATAAACGTCAAGTAGCACATGTATATATATATATAATCAAACATCCTATCGTGAGAAGGAATTGCAGTGTAGCAGGGCACTCGTGAACGAGTGATGCTACACTGTCCTCTCACCTACTCTTTTCTAACAATTACAATATCAATGACGAACTAACATTTCTACCCAAATTGATCATAAGATAACATGATACTTAACTACTACATCATAACTAATTATTAAACCATTGCATTATAAAATAATACTGAGTTCAAATAACATAATCACCATAGAATCATCACCTCGACATATAAAACATTAATGAACAACTATTTGAATAAACAATAATCCAATCAACACACAGAGTAACATAAATCATACTAATAATGTCATATCAAATGATCATGTCCACAAAAGGAATAACATCATCAAACTTCAAACCAACCAAATCAAACCATAATAGTATCATCATAGTATCAACGTGTCAAGTTAAAGCATAGAAATTAATGAATCCAAATAGTAAGAGGAGGGGTATTACAAGTTACATGTTATAAAATTAATTAGTTAGCTTATTTGGTTAAATGGTTTCATCTTAAAAAATTAAACTTATTTAATTAAATAAATTAATTAATTAAATTAAATTAGTTAGTGTGTAAATAGTTTTATTTGAAAATTAAATATAATTTGTGAAAATTGGCATGCTTTATTATTAAATTTATTTGCAAATTGAAAATTGCTAAATTTAATAAAATAATTAAATACATGCAATTTTGAAATGGGCAAGATTGTCGAGAAGTGGTGGAAAAGATATTTTGCAACCACTTTTCGACATATGTGCCAGTGCATTAATTGATTATTGTTAAGGAAATTTATTTACGGAGGTAAAATTGGATCTGGGAAATTACAGAGGCTATTCAATTTCCTCATGGGAATAATATTGGAGTTTTGCAAAATTTCTCTGTTTTTGTTATTTTGGAATTATTGTATATTTGTGGAAGATCCCTTGGTGGGAAGTGTTTTTTTTTTTGTGTTGGTAGAAGAAGCTTTGGAGGATTGTGTATTACGAGCAACAGAGGATTCTCTTTTCTACAGCCAAATCTCAAGTTATAGACAACAGAGGTGTTACAGGTATTTTTCTTGTAATTTAGTTTCTTGTTTTTTTGTAAAGAAAATCTATTTGTTTTAATTCCAACTTTTTGGCAATTGCTTGTGGAAAGTCTTTTGTTGATATCTGTTATTTGTCTGCAAGAATCTTCAAGAACTTAGATAAGCAAAAGAAAGAATTCAAAAAAACAAGATTCTTTTTGAAAACCTCTGTGAAAATTTTAGAAAAGAATATTCGGGAATTGTTTTTGAGTAAATGTTTATTGTTTTAAAATTGAAAATCTATTGGAATTAAATTGAAAATCTGAGAGGAAAATAACCCTGTACAATGATAATTTTCTCAAATTCTGCAGAAAATTTATCTATAAATGATCTCTGTATTTGAAAGTTCTTTTGATATTTAATATATAAATATATATATATATATATATATATATATATATATTTATATATATATTTATATATATTTATATATATATATATATGTTGTGAAATTATATGAAGATTTATTATAGAATTGCCGTACGGAAATTCATATTAATTTCTATCTATGCGAAAATGTAAATCGCAGATTTTTGATTGTATTATAAAAAAAATAAAAATTAAAAAAAACGAAAGAGCCGAAGCTCTGTGAGGGCGGGGGCTACTCGCAGCCGACCCCGCAGGGGCACGGCGGTGGGGGCAGAGCCAGCGCAGCCCATGCAGGCAGCGCATGGCTCAGCCACCGTGGCCGAGCCTGTGGGGCGGGCTGCGAAGGCAGCCCTTCCCCACTGTGCGCGACACTGTGCGTGGGTTAGGGCTATGGGCCCTAACTTCCATTGTATAATATGTTTTCTATGCATTTTATAAATCCGTGATTTGGTAATTTGTAATATGAATTTATATTATATTTATTATGTATATATATATATTATATATATATATAATGTATATTAATACCATAATATATACTATATGTATATATAATATGTATACATAATATTTATAATTATTTGTATTTATTTAAATGTTTAAAAATATTTTTTTTGGAAGAGTTATTATGTATAAATGAAATACTTAAAAGAATGATTTATTATATATCTAGAAATAGATATTATGACAATTGATTTATTTTGATTATGTTATTTGAGCTTAGAATGAACTATTATTTTGAAGTAATCATAAATTTCATTGTAATAAATGTTTATGAATAGATTTCATTTTTGGTATAGAATGGAAAACAAATTATACTTTAAATGATTGATTTTGTGTATCACATATTTTGATTCATTAGATTTAGTATATCCTAATGTAGGTTTTTAATTATCAATTTTTTTTAAATTTTTGTTTCCTCGTTTGGAATAATGGGAAAGTATTAAATCAACAAGTCTTCCAGACCAACTTATTACCATGGGGATTCTGTTTGTTAAGTTGAAACCATATGTTGGCTAAGATGTGTACATGATATTAGTTGGTACTTAGATACCTAATTTTTGTGAACATAGACATTGATGTTCGTTATGAATGGTGTTGATATTGTCTGTTGTATGTTGTACACTTTGTAAACCTTAGTCAAGAAAACTTAGAAATCCTTGTTATGTCTAGGGGAGTGGCTTTTTGTAAGGGCTGACACACAAAGTGGTGTCAGGGTAACTTACAAAGGGTTAGTAAGTCAGTGATAATTAAATAACACAATAGTTAGATTAAAACTCTTAACAAGATGTTTATGCCTCACTTATGACTCTTGAGCTACTACAGTCTTGAGTATAAGATGAGAAGGCCTGGAATGGCAAATCAGTGTCTTGTTTCTTCAAAAGACATTCGATTCCACAATAGTATGCAATAGGGGCCAGGTTTCGTAAGAGGTTACCAGGGTAACCCATGTTGGGGGCCGGAACCTGGGAAGAAACACTAGGGTAACCTTTGTAATATTGTGATGACACTCCACCTAAAGTAACAGTTAACCTTGTGTATGTAGAACATTCAATTGTCAAAGAATCTGGAAGCAACGTAACCAATAGTTTGTTATGTACTAGTGTCTAGGGTTAGTAGATTAGGTCTAGGTAACCTTATTACTATCTCCTAGCACGAGGGGTGGACCTACGGGTACCACATGGTTGGGTGGAATGTGCACCTTACTCCATTGGGTCCCCAGTTTATGATCATGGCATTGAGAGCTTCATGGATGGAGAGCTCGCACTTGGAAACATAAGTACTTTCTTTATTGCATTATTGTAAAACTTGTATTGAAAACATCCCTCAAATGTTGTGAGGTGAACAATGTAAATGTAATTGTAATTATTATTGAACTACCTCATCAGATGGATGAGTATTGTATATGTGATTAATTGCAATGTAAGAAAACAAGTTTGTACTTTATTATATCTTGAATGAAATTCAATGTTATGCAATGTTTATCTTTATGTTATTAATTAATATGTGCAATGTGAAATACTAAAGTCGTCTATGGAAATTCAAAGTAGTGTAATGTCGCATAGCTTAATGAATGTATGCAACTAATTAACTTAATAATTCCACTTTTTAAAAAAAAATTATTACACTTTTATACACAATTGCAACATTCCTTAAGTTATTTAGACGGGGCATTACACTCGAGTTATCAACTTTCAAAGTTGGCCTTGAAAAATCAATGCATCAATGGAGAGGGGGTGTGAATTTTTTTTTCCCAACTTAGCAAAACTACTGCCAAAGTTAGCATTCTGCCAGAGCGAAAACTTTTCCAAAAAATCTTTCAATATATAGTAGTCTGCCTAATAAATTTAGCGGGCCTCCAACTTAACTGCCGCTAAATGTTCCTCCAAATTTGGCGGCTTAGTTATATTTATTTTTTTAATTAAAAAATATTAAAAAATGTGGTCAATGGTGGTGGACTTAATTTTTTTTATGTTTTTTAAATAAAAAAACTTTAAAAAGCATTGTAGAAATAAATGGGGCACACTTTTTAAAAAGGTTATACTAATTAAAACTTTTAAAGAAGTCAAAAAGTGGCTGGTTTTTTTTGCAAAATATTATAGTTTTAAATATAAAAATATTAAAAATATATGAAAAATGTAGGCCACATTGATGAAAGTGTCAGCATAATTCAAGCGTTATAAATTTTAATATTGAAAAATATTAAAAAATTAATAAAATTAATAAAATTGGCGGATTTAAAAAAAAAACAATTTTTTGACATATTAAAAAGTTGATAAAAAAAATACTTTGGGATTTTTTTTTAAAGGTCCAGAGGAGTCGTGCAACCTGCACACTCCCTATGTAGAGTCGTACAGGTACTAGCGTAGTACCTTGTGCAAGTACTATGCATACTTGCGTAGGATGTTTTTTAAATCTTTTTTAATGTTTTATTTTTTTTATATTTTTTTAATATTTGATTTTTGATTTAAAAAAAAAAAAAGAATATATTAATTTTAATTTGGCTATATATATATTAAATAATTTTTATTTTTTTTTACATATGTTTTGTGCGTATTTTAAAAAAACAAAAAAAAAAAATTTCACAAATTTTAAATAATAATATTTGTTTTTTTGCAAATCCTATTTAAAAAAAAAATGGTTTTATTTGCAAAAATAAAAAAATTAAATAAAATGATTTTTATTTTATAACGAATTTTTCATTTTAAAATAAAAATATATTATTTTTAAATTAGTTGTTCATGGGGGCCAAAATGGCTTCCTAGATAAAAAAAATTTGCCTTACCTAGCAACTTTGTCCAAAATTGACATTTTGACAATCAATTTTATGGTTTTCGAGCCTTTTGAGCATGATGGCAAGGTCAGATTTGACCTAAAATGCTTTGAAATGATGGCTCCTTGTTGGATTTGGTAATGAACATTCCACTTCAAATTGTTGCAAAACTAGCCTCTAATGTCTGTTTCAAGCGAAATAAGGGGCAGATCTAAATGTCTCAACTATTCTAGACTCAATGATGAGTTCAGAATCTCTCCACGAAGCTTCAAATTCTCTAGATCATTCAAGGATGCAAGAGAAGAGCATACTCAGTGCTATGAAAAAATTTCTACACTCAACATCCCACTTCAAATTGTTGCAAAACTAGCCTCTAATGTCTGTTTCAAGCGAAATAAGTGGTAGATCTAAATGTCTCAGCTATTCTAGACTCAATGATGAGTTCAAAATCTCTCCACGAAGCTTCAAATTCTGTAGATCATTCAAGGATGCAAGAGAAGAGCATACTCAATGCTATGAAAAAATTTCTACACTCAACTTTCCTAAAGGAATGATAACCCACAACTCAAATTTGGATCTCATACCATGTGAGATTTGCTAACTATCCTACCCAGGAATCTAATGACTGAAGGAAAGAAAAACTAGAAATATGAGGAGGAATAAACTATATTCCTCTCAAGAATGCAAAGCTATATTCAGCTTGAGAATTGAGATTACAAAGGAAATTCCTTGGTTATATAGGCCAAGGGGAGAGATAGATGCAACCAGATTATAACAAGTGTTGGCATCCTATGAGGTGTGACAATTCATGTCATTAAAGAATCAACCACCTTATCCCTATGTAAAGTTAAGCTAGTGTATGTAGTGTCCCTCCCATTTAGACTTACTGTTTAGTTTGATTCTGCTTGTTCGATGCTTAGTTCATTGTGATACTATGTTGTTTCTTTTCAGAGATGTTTCTGGATATTATGTTGTTTTGATTTTGCGGATGATACATTGACATCCTAGTTATTTGGTTATGTTGGTTTGATGATATTGTTATAGATTCATTCATGATATGGCTTATTGCTTATGATTACTGCTTATGTTATCATGTGGATATGATTGTATACGATTGATCTTGCTCGTTTGTGTCGGTGGATAAGACAGTGTAGCATTACTCATTCGTGAGTACCCTACTACGCTGCAATTCTTATCATGGTGTGTTTTCTAAAATGAGTTTATATATATATATATATATATATATATATATATATATATATATATATATGTTTTAACCTTGATGTTTTCCTGCAGACACAGGTACCGGGTAATGGCTCCACCTGCTTGTTAGGTCTGAGCGTACCCTAATTCATTATAAATATGTTGTCAGAGGTATTGATAGGTCCTTTTAAACCATTGTTCATTTTCGAATGAGTATCTTTGTGTTACCCTATGTAGCCCAGTTTGTCTTGTCATGTTCAAATATATATTGTTTTGTGTTTGCATATTTAACATTTATTTTATTAAATGTTTATTAATGTTTATACCAATGTTTGTGATTTAATTTATTAAGTTAAATTAAATATGTTGTTGAATTTATCAGTGAAAGTTAATTCCTTGCAATGCTTTTAATTAAATAATATTATTGTTGTTTTAATTGTGCAAATTGAATTGTGTGAAAAAGATATTTTTAAAGCAAGATATTTTCGACGAGATAAGAATCTTTGATTCTCAGTTATAGGTCTGTTATGATATTTTGAAGAATGAGTTGAACTGAATGAGTTAATTTCAATGCGAATTGAACTGTCAGATAAAATGGAAAGATTGAAATCTTTATTGCATGAATTAATATCTGGAGAAAAAAAGGGGATTTAAAAGATTCACGGGAAGAATTTTACAGAGCAATTTTTAGCTAAATTTCAATACGACAATTGTTTCAGAAGAGTTTTTCTTTAGGATTTTGCTTTGAAGCATAATTTTGAAGTTGAGTTCATTGGCAATTCTTCATTGAAGTCGGGTGTATTGGTTTCGGAGTTGACAAAATATTCAAGGAATAGTTTTTTAGCTGAATATCGAAATTCAATCAGGTTTTCTTCTTATTTTAAAACCTTGTGTTCAATTCTGGAAACATAATGATGAATATCGTTGATTTGAATGGAATTTGTTTGCTAAACTTGCATAAAACAACAAAGAAACAAAAATTAGATGAGTACTGGAATTTTAAAGCGGAAAGAAATAAGAACAAACTGCAATTATAGTGTACCAGAATTATAGTCATTCATTATTTGGTTGTGAATTGATAATGATTGATGGAATTTGAAATTTAGGGAAAGAATGAAGAATTTTCCTGTATTAACAAATATTGATATTTTAAAAAGATCTCTATTTCTGAAAATAATTAGTTTTGTATCATCATTGTTTCCCTAAAGTCATGGAGAGCCTAAATATTAGTTTTGAAAGTATAGCCACTGTTCGTATAATCAGTTAGGTGAATTAGTCCCTCTTAAATACATTCTCCCTTAATCGTGGTCATTACAGAGATAGTTTTGACTTTTTGGCAACTGTTACATTGACCTCATTCTATATTTTATCATTCTTGTATGGTATTTTGATTTTTCATACATTTTGGTTCTGTTATTAAAGATATATGGGCACCGAACTGTTATATCCGAGATCTTCTCTTATGAATTATTAAATATAAGATCATGTATTGTATTTTGCTTACATATAAATAGTTATGGTATTATGCGCACGCCTTGTGTCGCCCTATAGAAACTCTGTTTTGCTTAATACGTTAGCAGTTACCGTTTAAGCAAGTTTTTATATAACTCAGATTTATTTTAGCCGGCCTTTACTTTTGTTGTAGAATTCATGCATGACCTTCATAAGTAAAATTTCTGATAACATTTTCATCTGATTCGTTGGCACCTAGATAAATTATGTTTTTACTAATCCAATGGCTGATCAATGTGGAATTTTGTTAGTATATATAGATTTGCTTCTTTAAATACCAGTCTTTCTTTCATTGGGGCGTTGAAAACTGTCCATAAGATACGTAGGATATATATGCGAGAGAGAATTCTTTCTTTTTATGGCATGGACCTCTTACTAAGGTGCGAGTTTCTGCCATTAGTTTGATGAGAGTCATCTGCATGCATCCATTTGAGATACCTGTGCCTAGCTTTATTAGAAATTCCTATGTTAAACTCCGCGCCCTCCTAATCTTCTCTGTCCATAATATAAACAATAGACTTTTCTACTGCTGTGAGAGACCCTTAACTATTGCATGTATCTGTAATTAAACTCTCTCCTGCAATTGTTTCATGCGTTGAAATCCTGGTGTCCCTGTTAATACGCAAGTTATGTTAAATATTCAGAAATTGATACTTTGTCTTTACCATTTCTTCCACACGCTTTAATCTTGCTACTTCAATTTTATATTGATTCAGTGAATCAAGGGATAGTATTATCATCTTACAAATTATGCATGTTATCAATTAGTGAAAAGGGGCGTAATGATAGTTATTGAAAACTCTCTCTCTATCTTCAGTTTAAATTCGTCCTTGCTTTAAATAGGAGTGGCAGTTAATTTATTAGTAACTTATGTTAACACTTTTAGCAGTTGAAATATATATATGTGTTTGAACATAGTGCCTAAGATTGGTAAAAAGAAAATTTATGATTCAGAAAGTTATTTGAAAGTTATAATTTTAAGTTTATTATTTACAATGAGAACTAATTTAGTATTAAAATAAATTAAAGCAAAAGATCCTTTTTCTTGCTATTATATATATTTATATAATAGTGTATTAGGTTGCCTTAAAAGTGTTTTAAGTTATAGATGCATAAGATTTATATCAACCTAATACTATTGAATATAGATGTATTTTATTTTCTTTGAAATTTAAACAAATGTTAAGATCGATAAATTGTTTATCATGAACATTTAACTCATGAAGTTTGGTAACTTGTAATTAATGGGTGTGTAAATATATTTTAATATAGATGATGTGTATTTCTTTTTATCAAAAGCTTGAGAAGTGAAAATTTGTATTGATAAGATTATTACGTTTCTATTTTCATGCTTAAATTACAATTATGCTTGTGTGAGGGTATAGCTTGTACCATTTTGTGGTCGTCTAAAGAGACACCTTTGAGATTATGGTTTATCTCTAGTGAATGACATAAAAATTGTGATTTTGTTCATTATGTTTAGTAGCAACCCCTAGATTCTCATGTTGAGTCATGTTATAGAGAGAGTAGCTTGCATTAGGGGCCGAAATCCTATAGTGATTGTCTGGGTAACCTAGCGTAGGTGTGTTAATTAAGTGATAACCTAACTAATATATTAGGGGTTGGGTAGATCTAAACACTAAATCAGATAATGGTTTGCCTCGCCTACTTCTTAACGCTCGTTTAGGTTGAGAAAAGGCTGAGAAGGCCTGGAATGGCAAGTCGCCATCTTGTCTTCTTAAAAGATGTAACGACACCACATTAGTCTGCATAGGGGCTGGGAATCGGTAGAGACTGCTAGGGTAACTCTTGGAGAGGGCCGGTAGTCTAGAAAGATTCACCAGGGTAACCTATCCCAATGATGTGATGACACTCTCAGTCTATATCATGATGGTGTTCCTTATGTTCAGATTTCTTTTGATGTGATTTGTTAATTGGATTTGTTTCTGTTTTGACTTGTAATCGTTATGTCGTGATGTGAATTTGTAAACCACGTAACGTGATGTTCTGACTTCTTTGTTTGTGGACCTATCATTATCTCCTAGCATGGAGGGAGTGGACCTTTGGGTTCCACATGGTCGGGAGGAAACCGTGCTACACCTTTCTTTGGATTTTCTTGCAGATGATCCTATACTTGCAACAGGTTCCTATTACTACTTTGTTCGTGACTGTTGATGCAGAGCTTGTTCATGGATATTGTATCAAATGTCAAATGAACAGTATCTATTTTGTAAATATATCTCTTGTATAAGAGTGTACTGATTGTACCATCTTTTGATGTATAGAGATTCTTTGAAATCTCACCTTTTGTAATCTTAACTTATGGGATATTTGATTGTATGTAGTTTTATAAACTGGATCTTACATGAAATCAAATTTGTACCTTTGTTGATGATCAATGTGTTGATTTTATTTGTTAAGTTTATGTAACGACGTCTTGGGGACTTTATAATAGTTGTGTAATCTATTATCTTTTAAAAAAAAATTATTCGGTTAACTTTGCTTTTTACACTTTGTTATAATGTAACTAAGGCGGGGTGTTATAGTGTAAAGAGGACTTTAGTGGAGAACTAGCTAAGAATGAACTAGTTAGATAAAGTGCCCCTTTCACACTAATATGGTGCCCAAGTTCAAATTTTGTGGAGTGCTTAGCGAAATTCAAAATCTATAAAGCCAAAGTTGAAGCCTAAAATACAACAAACTTGGTCCTCAAAGATGGATGATCAACAAATAATGTGCATTTCAAAATTTAGATTCTAAAATAAAATTGATAGCACAAACCATTTCCCAACAAAAGTTCAAACTCATTTAGGAAGATAATTTGAACTTCTAATCTTGATACCCAATGTGCATTTTAGACTTCAAGGTTTGAAGTGCAACTAAGAACACCTAGAATCTAAATTAATTTTAGTCAACTACATGCATGTAACTCAAACTTTGGTTTCTAAGGAATAACTTGCATTTTATACCAATTTATGATTTTTTTACAAGGCATGGATAACAAGCTCCCAACTATTGTTTAATGGGGCATAACTGAAATCATTTTGGATGTTATTAAAAAATGGTATAGACCAAGTGTTTGGAAACACAACCCCAAACTAGCCAAGCATAGAGTTCCCAAAGGCATCAAAAAGTGGTCCAATCCCCTTCCAAATATAATCCACTTTCTCAAAAATATGCCATGGAAGAGAAATGATAAATTTAAATGATAGTAACCTTAAATTGTTAACCCAAGACTAAGAAAATTTGATCTATAGAGAGGAGTTAAAGCCTCTCAATGCTTCCTAGTACACTTCAACACCTCCATTCTTGAGGATTTACCATACATCATTATTCTACACATACTAGAAAGAGATGGGCTATGTCCTAATTATTTTACATTCCACCATATCTTGTAATAGAGAAAAGACTAGAGAAATATATTTCTAAAGAGAAAACAATGAGACCCTAGGGGGATTATTATTATCAATACATAGGTAGATAATGAGAGCTAAGTGATGTACATTTTTCCTTTTTAAGGCCATACTATCTCCATGATTTGGGCACCATCCATGTAGGCTTGATATCTCATCTCATTATGATTCATAGATTGTGAATCATCAAGTCATAATTATACATACATAATACCATGTACACAACATTTATCTAAGCATGGGAGTGAACCAACCACCACAAAGATAATGTAGGCTACAATTCCTATAAGACCTTACAAATTTAAGGTCATGTCCATCATCATGTTTCATAATGTCTATCCTAATAAATTAGAAGCAATGAAGATGATTAAGTTTATTGGGTTATGTCATCATTATTCCTTTCTCTTAGGTATAGATCCTCTATGTTGTGTGATAGGCTATCAATATTCTTTTGGTATCTTCATCCTTAAACATGGATCCCAATGTTAGCTAAGTTATCGACAACCATGTTTTATTGTCTATAGATATGAGTTACTTTGAAATTGTATAGATTGTTAGATAAATTAGTTAAGTCTCTTTGTGAGGTTTATAGCACCATTTAAAAGTTTTGTAATAATTTTTGAATCCCCTTCAACATGGATTTTTCCCAGGCCAAGAGTAAGGGTGAGCTAGCTTCATTATGAAAATTTTGTCCAATATTTCTCACATATGCAACAAGAGCACCATTTTCATCTTTTACGAGTCTTCTTGTACTTGATTGATCTAAGTTGTCATTTGAGGTGCCATAAAAGTTGATTTTTACCCAACCTTATTTTGGAGGTTTCCACTTAGCTATCTTTATATCCCTTTTTTTGTTAATATCCACATTACTAATTTCTCTATTAATTCTCCAAACATAAGATATTCCTTTTAATAGAGTTGGGAGGGTTGTTGGGTATTTTTATACAATTTGTCACTTCAACATTTTCCATTATAGTACTACATATATATTGTTAATAAATTCATTAGAATGTAGATCTTTATCCCTAAAAATAATATTATTAATGTATTTCTAGATTCACTAGAACTTATGTGGGGGAATTGTAAACCATAATTTCCTTACAATTGTGTGGATGAAGGGTGGGAAATAGCTATCCACAAAGGAATCCATGGATCTTGGTATAACCCAAGTTAAATAATTTTTTTAAATATACCCTCTAATAAATGCCAAACAAAATTACAATGCAAAAACAAATGGCCCATATTTTCCTCATTAGTAGCACATAGAGCACACCTACTAAGAAAGGAAAGCACCCTTTTGGAGATTATTTTGAGTAATGATTTTATCATGAGAAACACACCAAAGCCATTGCATAACTACTTTTAGTGTTTTCACACCAATAGATAAAGTCTTCCTATATAGACAAGGGGATTCTAACCTCTTTCATTGTAGTAAGGATCTTAGAAATAACAATAGCATACTAGCTATTATAAAATTATTGTAGATATATCCATCCATAACTTTGACCTTTCTTAGTAATGTAGTCTTCTACAAGGATCCCAATTCTAGCAATAGGGATCATCTATAGGTGATTAAACTAGGGAATCAAAGATAGAGATCCCAAATCAAGCCAACATTCCTCCAATAATTTCATATAATTTCCCTCCCTATCCTCCATATCATACCTTTAACTAATACAAATCTTTATTTGCAAATATTATTCCATATGTGATATCCCTTAAGAATGAAGATAAAGGAGAAAAAAATGTTAGGGTCTTATTGCTGAAACTATTTATATTTCATATTGTCAATCTAGTTTTTGCATTACATCATGAACCTCTACCCTATTTTAGCTCTAAGATCTCAGTTGATCTTTTGGTTTTTCTTAAACTAAGACATCCACAAGTTTTGGGAAGAAAAACCTTTTCCTAATTAATCAATACCAATCTACAATTATTGTTTGTTTCAATCATTTTGTATTTGTTCTATCTTTTAACCATGTATTTAATGATTTTGAAAAGGGAAAGGAAGTATATTGGGTTTCTTTTAAGAGAAGCTTTCAAAATTTGAAACTTACCTACCTAGGAGAGCAAGGTACCTTTCCAACTATCCAAACTTATTTATATTCTTTCTGCAATCTCATTCCAATATTTTGAGTATACTTTTTAGCCATTAAAGGAATTCCTACATAGGTAGTAGGGAGATGGGTTATGCTACAATTCAAGGATATGGAATTTAGGATTGTAGATTCTCAATGGTATAACAAAAATAGAGAAATCTCTTATAATATTTAATTAGTTGGCTAGAGGAAACAATATAGTTTGTAATAATGTTCTTACATCTCAAACCTTCCTTTAGGGAACACTTTACTAAAAGGATATTTTCATCAAAAAATTGTTGGTCTCGTGAAGGATGGAAATGAAGAAACTAGTTTCAAGCCAACCAAGGCCTAGTTATCAATCAAATTTGAAATATTCCTGTCCAAATCTTTAGCCATTATAATGAAGAGATAAAAAGATATAGGATCTCCTTCCCTAAATCCCTTGCTACAATTGAAGCCTTTGGGATGACCCTTGATCAAGATGAAGATCTTGGGGGTAGTTACATAACAATTTATATATATTCTTTTATAAATTACCTTTAGAACCAAAATTTTTGAGCAGCTAAAAGAGAAAGAACCACAAGGCTCTATCATAGGATTTTGACATGTCAATCTTGAAGATCATTCCTAATTTTTTATTTTATCCAAGGAATATAGGATCTCCTGGGAGGAGATGGATACATCAAGTATTTGTTTCTCAGGGACAAAACCTTTTTGATGGGGTGAGATGAGGCTTGAAACTTATGGTTTCATTCTATTGAACAACATCTTGGAGAATATTTTATACACAATTTTTCATAAAATAATAGGCCTTTAATCTATCATGAAAGTGGCCTCATTATTCTTAAGGATTAGAATAATGAATGTATTTTTAATTTTTTGATAATGCTTCCAAAATAAAATAATTCTTAAGTAGCATAAAACACATATTTTTCCAGTGTCTGAAAACTCTTGAAAGAAATCAAGTGGAAACCATTTGACCTAAGAGTTTTATTGGCTAAGAAGAAAAAGAAAAGTATATTTGACCTCATATTTTTTAATCATTCTCGACATTGGTTTTTATCTTCCTCTAAACTAATAGTAGAAATGACTTGCAACTTCTTATTGACCAAAAATTTAATTATAGCGGTTTCCTCACCAAGCAGTTGTTGAAAGTGAGAGATAATAGAATGTTGATATCTTCCTCCTCAAGAATAAATGAGCCATTATCTATAGTTATTTTGGAAATCCTATTATTTTTTATATAGATGTTTGCGAGAGGATTGATGAAAAATAATATTTTTCCTCCTTCCTTAAGCCATTATATTCTAGATTTCTACTTCAAGAAGACCTCTTCTCTATGGAGGAACATATTCCATTATTCCCATAGGAATCTATCTTGATTGCAAGTATCCACATCCACCACCATAGTAGCCATGATCTCTTAGATGGAGAGGATCTCATTAGTAATGGAAGCCTTTTCCTTATGAATGTTTCTAAAGCTATGTTTGTTCCATCATTTCACTTATTTTTTTAATGTTGATGAGTTTTTGGGATAAAATGAACATCTTCATCCTAACAAGTTTGAAATTCCACCATTCACTTATTTTTATTTTGAATTTAGGATGAGAAGCTCAAATATTTTCACATCTAAATGAAAAGGCCCTATAGGACCTATGAGATTCCCAATTGAGGAGCTATGGTTTGACCCCACTCAATCCAAGGATTTAGTGGTAATTTTATCTTGACTATATTATATAAGGCCCAACTAATGTTCAATAAACTTGGTGATATTCACACAGTTTAGAGGTGGTACCTAACTAAACAGTCCACTAAACCCTTGTAAAAACTCCATTTAATTATCAACCAAGGCTAATGTAAGCTTTTGATCATGTTGGAATTGTATGCGAATCTATAGACTCTATACTACCTATATCATCCTAGTATAGGTGTTTACACATGTGGAAAAACATAAACTACATAACAGATAAAAGAATTAAATTTGGAACTATTGCTATGGGTACTTGCAACTAAAGACTGTGACTAGTTCACTACCAAAACTAAACTTGGTAACTAACTAATGTTGTTTACTTGACTCACTCTAGAGGATAATGCATTGAGACAAACAAAGCATAAAATAAAAGATAAGATCTTATTCATGATTTTATTCACATTCACAACATGAAGAATCTAATTAAGGAAAATGCAATAATGAAGGAAACTACTATAGCAACATAAATAAATATACAAAAATTAAAATGGGGAACAATTACCTTGAGTGGCCCTTTCTCAAGTGTATGTCTCCATAAGATAAACTCAAATCTAGCTTCTCAAATCAATTAAACATATTGATAAACTGAAAAACCCTTTCATTGCATAACATAAGAGTTCATAATCCAATAAGAATCTTTAGGGATATTTTATTCATAAAAACATAATTGGAAACAAGTATTGTCTATGTAAATAAAAAAAACTATTTGAACATATCCAATTGCTATATCTGCTACGCTAGTTATTCTCCTCAACCACCAAGCTAGATATATAGGTTCGAGGGAGTCTTATTGAAACAAGGACTCAAAATAGAAATCTAGTGCAAATCACCACTCCCCTAAGAAATAGAGTGTGAAAAAGTTTGCATAACTAAAAAAATAATTGAAAAGGTAATTCGTAAAAGCACAAAGTTGCATCACACTTTCAACCAACTTATCAGCACACTTGAGTTTAAGTATTTCTAAATAAAAATCAATTTTGGTCAAACATATGATCTAGTAAGATTCATTTTAGCTAAGTTAGATACTTGTATAACTTTTTCAACTAAAATTGTTGGCTAAAAATATATGGAGCACCACTTTGAGTCCAATTTACCAAAAAAATAAAATCATTTGAAAAAATTGAAGTTTCAATAACTCCTACTAATGTAAATAACATTTTTTAGAAAATATAAAAAATACCCTTTTGTAGGTCCATAAGCGTAGTTCTCAAAAATAGATTTATTTTAATAGTTTAATTATTATTTATATTTTATCTTTTATTTTTACTAAAAGTAGGTTATCAACACAAAATATTAGGTTGATTACCATACCAAAAAAAAATACTAAAACTTATTAAATTTTTTTTTTAAAATACAATGCACTAGATAAAAGAATCTATTTCAATATAGTATATTTTTTTTCCATTTTAGATAAATATTTAATATGAAACTTGATGTTCGATGGAAACAATTATTTTTTGATTCACACAAATTTTAATATTTATTTAAAAATATATGTTTATCAAAATTGTAAAAAAATATATCCATGCACTAAAGTTTCAATTTATAAATACACACAAAAAATTTGAAAGAAAAAAAAATATATACCTTAAAAATTTTAACATCTCATGCAACTTAATTTTTTAGCATTTTATCAACAACTAAATCATAGTTTTAATTTATTAAAAACTAGTTAATTTTTTTTGAATTTTAATTTTTAAAAATATAAACATAAAATATACTAAAAAATACACATTTGACTAGTTTACATAATTTCAAAATTCAAAACATCTATGCCACTTTTTATTGATTCAAGTTTAAAAGTTGGATTAGTGTTGGCCATTTCCTTTATAAATTATGATGCAACTTTGTGCTTATACGAACAACTTTTTGTTTAGGGCCACTATTCAAGCCCCTCACATTTCATGAGAGAATAACCATCTTTGGGAGTTGGAAAAGTGGGAGTCAAGAGTTTTGACAAACCCTGACTCCACCAACATCTTCCCCATCATCTTAATTTTATCCAAATCCTTCTTTTTCTCAGCTTTAGAGGGTTTCTCAAGAACCCCTTTCTTTGGATTTTTTTGAAGAAGACCTAAGAAAGAAGAAGCCTTATTTCCTTTCTTTGAATTATACACCATTTTCTCCAGAGGGGATGTGTTCTCAACCTCAAGCCTTTCCAAAGCAACAAGGGCCAAATGATCAGTCAAAACCATGAGGTTTAGATCCATATCCATTTGAGCTAGTGTCATACCACCCTCCTGAATGATTTGAAAGTCATTAGACTTAGTACTCTCCTAAGCCACCTCTAGGACACCCAATTCTAAAACCATCATACCTAGGTTCACCTCCTACCATCTAAGATCATCTATCACATCAAAGCAATTGAAAACTTCCTCTTGTCTCTCTTTGAAAGTTCTTTTCTATCCTCAATTCTCATTACAAGGATTGATAGGAATAAAACCTTTTTTATCTACCACTTCACTTGAAATAGGAGCCTTACCTTTAAATCCTCCTTAGAAGTATTACAAGGGGGCTAATTAGGATGGGGATTTGAAGAGTGGATCCTAGGACATATTTTATATAGATTTCCATACTCATGACACAACCAACAATAAAAGGGAAGAGCCTCATAGTCAAGTTGATGCACCCATGAAGATGAAACCACATGAATTTCCAAAGAATCTAGAATAGGGTTACTCAAATCTATTTCAACACAAATGCATCCAAAAGTAAGTACCTTTTTATCCTATGTTTGGTAAGAAGGACCCACTAGTTTTCCCAACAACAAAGCAACCATATGCATAATATTGTTTTTCCAAAATTTGAACGAGAACCAAGGGAGGCACACCTAGATAGGAACATGATTCAAGAGCTCCTCCAAAGGGTTAAATCCAATATACCATGGCTTGATGAACAAACCAATCTGGTTATGAAAATAAGGCCCTTCCTCAAAAACCTTTTTTTTTAGATAAGAGACATGATGCCTATATATATTGATATATAAAATAAGGGTACAAAAGAAAGTTTGATTACCACTTGAGACTAGTAATGCAATTGAAACTATGATTGAATACATCCTCTATTAGTAAATATATGTCCTATCCCTACTAGTATCAAAAAATTACATATCATTTCAAAATTCTCAAAACCCAACCCTTGAACATTCCCATAAATTGAGTCTTCAAGCTATAACCTTGTAACAGAAAAGAGGTACAACATTCCCAATTAATGGAAACCCCATTTTACTAAACTATATAGAGCTATGAGCATTAGACTTAGCAAAAATTTACCAAAAAACCAATTGAGGCAATCATTCTTCCATATCAACTGGGCTATTTTCACCCTGGCTTTCCTCTGAGTCATGGATTTCCACCACCCAAATTCACTTCCTCCCAGAAGAATTCTTCTTTTTTCCTTCTAAAGTAACATCCACTCCTTTTGCCTTCACTGATGCCAAACCCACAGAGGTTCTTTTCCATAGTCCTTTCTCTAGCAGTACATTGTCTCCTACCATAGCATTTTCCTGAGAAGCAATTTGCAACTTCCCCAAATTGGGGTTTTGTTCCAAGATCACACAAGCATGAGATTTTAGAAAGGAAATAGATTTTTTTTTTTTACAACTATTTCCATCCCAACACAGAAGTAATTAGAATTCTTCCTCAATGCCTGCGATGGAAGCAACACACAACACATAGAAGGGTTGATTACCTCCATGCCAATTACAGTTCTTATACTCTCCGCAACTGGTTCAGGTTAAAATACAACCGCCAACAAAAGACTATGTGTTAGAACATTGACCTTTCATCTTCGAGCTAACATCACTACCAAGTCACCTTGACTCTTCATTGTTATCGGCTCATCGGAGTGTCAGAGCTACTTCCTCAAAAACTTTATTATGATCAACTATGTAATTAAAAATAACCATAAAAATGTGTTGGCCATCAACATTACCTCCATTTCACCCTTAGGGTTCCATGTCTATCTAGCCCAAGACTCCAAAAATGAAAGAGAGACTCACATCCCCATGAATTTACATATTAAAGCATGTCTCAAAAAATACTCAATGTCATCCACAATTGAGTTGTGTTGAATCACTAGGATAGGCCTATATTGGATCCTCTCCAAACATCCATTAGTTTTCAAGATATGAGGACCTCTAGACAGAGCCATCCCCTCCACCCTCAAAGCCTTATACATGAATTTACTATCAGTAACAAGTTTTGATGAAGATGACGAATTTGCATGCAAATATGATTAAAAATCCATATTTTGATTAAAGATAATTGCTTCACCTGAAACCATAGATGGCATAAACAGAACGAAGGAAAGCCTCCTTGTGCCTTCGAAAAACACCTTCACCTTACAGAGGCACTAAGTAGCAACAAAACTTCATAAAAAAGTATTAAAAAACCCAACAAAAAGATTCCCCCTGATCGTAGTAAAAACCCACCCCTTACTAGAAAATGCCCCCTACACACCAATCTCGCTCCCCACTTGCACATGCAAAGAAGATAGGTGACATGCAAGTCATGAATTGCTATAGGCCATGGGCCTGCATCCTCCTCGCACGTGCATTCCAATATTCCATCAAGTTAGCTCTCTTCAAAATTTATGTCTATTAAATTGCTTCATTAATATTTACTATGTTTCTTTAATATCTTGTTTCATGTATTTTATCTAAATTACAACTTCATTGCATTATACAAACATAAGAGTTTTTGCATTAAATGAAAAAGTTTTCTTTTTAAGTATTTTTAATTTCATAAGGGTTGTTAATAAATAATTTAAAAATGTTTTAATATTTATTTATTTCTAAATGTGTTTAGTTTCATATTAGTAGAATTTTTTTTTAAAATATAATTTTTTGAAATTGAATATTTTTAAGATTATTATATGAAAATTGGAAGACAAGTCTACAAGAACAATTAACTTTCATAAAATTTAGATTGTTCAACATGATATCAAAGACATATTACTCTTAATATATCAAAATAATAATAGATACATGTTCTATCAAGCTAATGGTATTGTTGATGCTCTTGCTAACGAGAACATTGACAAATCTCTACCATACACAATATTCTTTCAAAAAGAGATGATAGATTTTTTCTAAAAAGCTATATATGATTGGAAAACATTGTTACACTGGATCCCTTGTGCCAATAAGGTTTGTGGTAATTTTTTTTTTTCTTCTTCTTCATTTGTCCATTTGTAATTTGTATATACAAGAAAACTGATAAGGAAGAAATGTTTGATGCTCATGAGCTCCTTCCATGGTGTGTGACATATGGTCTGTTTGGTTGTTGAGAAATCTTCCATTTCTCCACTCTTGTTTCTACCTTACCTTCTTATTTGTATTTTGTATTATAAGCAAACCATTGAGAGAAAACTCTCAACTGTCACTTTGAAAAAGTTACGCCATCATTGTATCATGCCCTATTTTGCATTGCACCATTGGAAGTATTCACCGGTACTTCCTCTATATAAATTATGTTAGCATGAATTAACAACTTCATGTGGATAAATGTTGTTTCTTGTGGATACTTAACAACTTCATGTGGATAACCATTGTTGCTTTATTTGACTATAAGCTAACTAAGGAATCTCTTTGATTTTTCCTTAAATGCCTTTTCTTTTCTTTCTTAGATAAGTTTCCTTCTTTCTTGGATAAGCTTTCCTTCTTAAATATTTTTTTCGCTTTATTGCATAGGCTAACTCTAGTTGAACTCCATGTTTTATGTGATAAGTTGGGTTACCTCATGCTTTTCCTTGCTCTATATAAAGCAATAATTCTTTGTATATTTTAATGAACACACTCTCATTTGATATATAGAATATAATTTATTCTAGCATATTTTTTTGTCATGCTTTCCTAATCTTTTATTGTACAATTTGTGTAATTTTCAACTCAACTAGCATTACCGAAATTCTCACATGGTATCAGATCATAGGCTAGTTTGAGTGCAAATTCATCTTATATTGCAAGGATAGAAATCATGGAGGAAGATGTGAACACTCATCTATGGGTGCACTATTTCCTTTTTGCATGCATTATATTTGCATTTCCTTTTTGATCTTTGCACATCATTTTTGTTCCAGATAATTTTTCAATCAACTTTTGCTTCATAGATTTCAAAGTTGTGCCAGTTTGCAAGTTTTTGAGTGTTCCTTGGCATCGAGTCTGTTGTTGCTTTATCATGATTCTAACTTGAGTCATTTAGTGACTTTAATATGGTTTCTAGCAAATAGATTATCTTTCCTTTCTTGTCATATTAAGGACTCTAGTGTTACTCCACAAGTCTGCTTCTAGTGCTTCTTTGCAGCAGATTATCTCATTATGCAAGGGGTTGTATAGCTTCGCTTGTCATCCTTAGTGTGGATGGAGATTGATTGGGTTTGTGATGGATATCATTATTGTTTCTTTTGGTTAGGAGTTTTTCACATCAGGCTTCTCCTTTCCTCTTTGTAATTGGGTACCTAACATGACCTTGTAGCCAAAACCCATTCATGTTTTCATGCATCCATCCTTGGTTACTATCTCCTTATTTAGACTTAAGGGGGGGTGTTAGCGAAAATTAGCAACTTCATGTGGATAACTATTTTTGCTTTATTTGACTATAAGCTAACTAAGGAATCTCTCTGTTTTTTCCTTAAATGCCCCTTCTTTTCTTTCTTAGATAAGTTTCCTAGTTTCTTGGATAAGCTTTCTTAGACAAGCTTTTCTTATTAAATAAACTTGTTGCTTTATTGCATATGATAACTCTAGTTGAACTCCATATTTAATGTGAGAACTTGGGTTGCCTCATGCTTTTCCTTGCTATATATAAAATAATGGCTCTTTGTATATTTTAATGCACACACTCTCATTTGATATATAGAATACAATTTATTCTAACATATTTTTCTGCCATGCTTTCCTAATCTTTTATTGTGCAATTTATGTAATTTGCAACTCAGCTAGTATTCCCAAAATTCTCACAAATTAATACATCAAAAAGCGAAAAGATTTCAAGTGGGATTTAATTCTCAGCTTCTTGTGCTTTGGGGTCTTTCACTCATGCCATATTTATTTGGCAATTTTGGCTCAAAATTCTGATGGAGGCCGTGTGGGTTGCATGTCACCTCCTCAACTGATTGGTACATTTGTTAATATTATTTTTCTAATGCGTTTGCAACCACATCTGTAGGTGTTAGATTTTCCCTTGGGAAAATGCTCTTTTGGTATAAATTTTTGTTCATTGATCATAGCAAAATTTCACGAATTAGATTTTGCTCATGTGCATTATCAAAAAAACCATGATATTTCCCGACTATTATGCTTTATATGTATTGGTCCTGGGGCCTCTATTAAATATGGTCGAGCTAGTTCATATGCTTCCATATTGTGATTAGTTATGGATTTGGAGTTCAAGGTTTTCATCCCATGTCGCTTCTAGGAGATAAGGGGCTCTCTTCCTTTTTCAAGTGAGAAGCTTGATCACACTTTTATGTTTCACTGTTATCAAGTTGAAGATTCTCTCGGATGGGTTTTTGGCAGTGACTATTTTGTCAAATCTGATGGATGTCACGTGGTGGTCTAAGTTGGTTAAACTTCTAGCGGGAAGTTATCTATTACCCTCTATCTTCTCCTTCTCTTCTCTATTTAAGGCTTTGGAAAGTTATAATCTTTGCAATGTTCCTGAACTGTGGTGGGTGGCTTCCTTGATCATAATCACATTTTTTCTAATCAGGCTCACTCTTCTCTATTATGTTCAATGGCTACCAGGTTGGTGGGGAATAATCCTCATCCTTTCTCTACATAGCTATGTTGAAGAATTTATATCAATGATCAGTCCTCTTTTAATGCAATTCATTTTTGTAGAATCATGCTATGGATGACCCTCATTCCAATCTATTTTTTCCTCTATCTTTGGAGTTGGCTACTTCATCCAAAAGTTTCACTTATTAGTGCTCTACTATTTGTAAATTTTTCTTTTTTCTTTCGGAGATCATCGATTTTTCTTTCTTGGATCTATGTAACTCTGCTTTCTATCTTTTAATGTATGATATAGTGGCTTCTCCACTTTTACCTAAAATAAAATAAAATAATAGAAACATATTTGATTGATTTTTTATAAAATTTAACTATTTACAAAAAGTATTGCTTTAATTATTATTTTCAAATAGTAGACTTTGTTGAGACCATTTCAACTAGCTGTTGTATCTAGACTTTCTACTAGGTTATTTTAAAATTTAATAATATATAGGCTTACATATACTAAAGTTCGCATGTCTAAATTTTTAAGATAAAAAAATTTGGAAAAGGATCAAAATTTCTAGATGAAATTTTCTATAATTTTTTTTTTCAATTATAAATTTAGTCCATGGAAAATTTGTCCCAACTATCTAATTATGATAAGTTAAAAGTTAAATTTAAATATGAAAATTATTCATTAAGATATTGTTAAATAATTATTTGAAGTTGATGGTTAAAATATATAATCTACCACTAGTACAAATTTTCTTAAATGGGAAAGAAGGAAAACCTTGCAAAAATAACCATATCCATCAATCTCATGTCTCATATTGTTGTTCATGCTAAAGGTATTATTTTGAACTCCACAACATGCCTCTATTATTTGAGAATTAAGGAACTTGATATTTATTTTCCTTGATTTTTGTTTATAGATTCACATTGTTAGTTTGTCTAGACTAGACACTAGAATTTATAATAAAACATCTCTCAGAGTTTAACATAATTTTATAATTTTTTTCTTAAAATCAAAACTTTTGTGTTAAAATAATAATATATAAATTTTCACATCTTTAATAGGTCAAAAGAAGACTAATTCTTGATAAAATA
Organism: Sequoia sempervirens; assembly: GCA_007258455.2. Classification (NCBI taxonomy): domain Eukaryota; kingdom Viridiplantae; phylum Streptophyta; class Pinopsida; order Cupressales; family Cupressaceae; genus Sequoia; species Sequoia sempervirens. Next base: position 433,462,428 of record VDFB02000015.1, on the reverse strand, counting down.
AAAAAAATGGAGCCATAGGATTAGATTTTGGCTTGAGTAGACTTTCAAACTGTAGGTGCAATCATGTGATTTTACAAATACATAAGAACTATGGATCCTCACACATATAATTTTTTTTCATAGTTTAATGCTTTAAATCCTTCATGTAGTTGAAACTAGCCTAATCATTACTATTGTACAATTTACATTTTTAACTTCGCTCTTCACTTCATACTCTAAAAGTTTTTATTTCCCAAGTAGACATGCAATTTCATAAATTATAAATTGATCTCCATATTTTATAGTTCATTTGGAACTCTAATGTAGTTATGCAATAACTAAAAAATATTTTTCAAACTCCACCACTTGCTATATACCTTTTAAACAATCAAGCAATTTTTTACATTTTGTAAGATAACTTCTTCCTTTTTTCTATATAAAGTTAGACTTTCAATCTTATGAGGAATTTTATTAAATTGCATTTTGGAAGCCTACTTCTACTTTCTATAGTGCACACCAAAACCTTTAGTCTCTCAATAAATTTTTTAAATTACATTTAAAAATTTGAGCTTCACTTTGCACTGCACGGAAATACAAAAAATTTATGTAGCTAAACAATTTTTATAAAGTTCTGTGAAATCTCTAAAACCCTAGTATCAAACTTTATTCATAAAATAAATATATTACTCATGCATGCATACAATTTTTAAAATTTCAAGATAACATGAATGCCCCAAAAATCATGCTTTTACATGTGGGAAAATATATACCTTCTAAGCAATCATGCAATTCTTGGATTTCTACTTGTAAAACCTAATTATCTACCTCATTGAACTCTAGTGGAGTTTTCAAATTGTTGTGTAGTTTTGTAGTGATTACATAGCTACAATAAAATCTTGATTCCCTATTATAGTTTCTCTACCTTTTTATAGTGGTTTCAAACTACCTTGATCCTCTATATTCCTTCCCAAGTCATTTTGGTAAAATTTTTTATCATCCTTGTAATATTTTAAGACTATACCAAAGCTTGATTGTCTATTTTTGATTCCTTGGTTTTTTTTTCCCTCATAATTCCTATAATCCTAAACTCAACCTCTTATTCTTTGCTATCATCCCAACTCACTACATCATTATTATGATCATTGCATTATTATAATGGATGTATAAAACTTTAACAATAAAAAAGTATTAAATTCCCACATGCACGTAAGTGTTCTATATAGCCCCAATAATTTATTTTATTTTCATTTTATTTTACTGATGCAATTTTAGGTGATAATATTCCCTCACATTTGTTCCAAGTTTTTGTAGCATTATTTCCTCTTCTAGCTACCCAATTCTTTGTATTCTATGCAGATTGTTTCATCTCATCAAAGGCACAAGGTATTATATTTTGGTACATACCTATATTTTTTGCTACTAGAGTTCCTTTGGTTCATCCCCATCTAATGTTTTTAGGTGATTATTGCTAATATTTTATGCTATTATTTCTTTAACAATAATTGTTTTAAGAGTTAGGTTTTCTAGTGATATTAAGTTAAAAGAAAATCCTAGTTTTAATGCATATACACAACCCTAGGAACTATGAAATCATTTTGAAACTCCATTTAAAACCTATGAAACTATATATTAATTTATGTTTTTAAATAGCACACAAAAGAATCACTTATGTCTAGAATCTCATGTAACACTTAATGAAGAAAAGATCTTGACCTAGTTAATAATTTCATAAGATTGTAAATTTTATTTTAGTCCCTGTAATACCCTTCATACTATTTAGACTTATTATCTTCTGGTCCTTGCTTGGATACTGTGATGATACTGTTACTGTTTGATATGGTTAGTTAGATGCTAGATGATGCTGTTATTCCATTTTGGACATGATTACTTTATATGACATTAGGGTTGATTATATCAGTTAATTTTCTGAATTATGATTTAATGCAGTGATTTAAATTAATATGTTATGAGATGATTGTTAGAAATGTAATTCATTGATTATGCTATAATTGTTAGACTAGGGTGACGAAGGACAATATAGCATCACTCGTTCGCGAGTTCCCTGCTATGTTGCGATTCCTTCTCACAATGCAGTACTTTGATTTAATGCTTTGATATATATGTATATATGCACATGTACACAACTTCGTTGTATGCAGGATTGCAGGTATAAGTCTCGATTCCACCTGCTTCGGCAGGACAGGGCGAGCACCAAATAACCCAACGGATAAATGTTGATACAGAGGTGACGATGAAGTCCTTCCGTCCCATGATGTCAGATCGTCTCGTTTGTCTGGTATTGTTTATTTTCTGTAATTGTCGTCATTGTGGTTGTGTTGTGTATGTCGTACTTTATTAATGTGAGTGTTTAATAGGTTGTGATTTAGTTAATTGAATGTGGATAATAATTGGTTATTTTAATGTTGATTTATTTGTATGAAAATATTTAAATGTTTTATTTAATTTTTATAACGTCATGTGTTTTGATTAAATAATAATTAAATATTAAAGGTATTTTAATTATTTTAATTAATTATCAGGTGAGGATAATTATTAGAATAATTTATTTAATTAAATAGAAAAAGGTGTTGTGCAAGAAAGTGGTAAAATAGAAATTAAAGCAAGAAAACAAATAAAAGATTAAAAAAGATTGTATGAGCCAATAGGAATTAAGAGTTGGGAAAAAGCTAGTTTTAAAGAATGGATTTTTCTTTTAATTGGGATTTTTGAGAGTTTTGGGAGGAGGGACAATATATTTTTATATTATTATGAATTTTTGGGGGATCAAAACACACAGAGATATTTGTTACAAAAGTTGTGCAAGAGAGGTTTTTTTTTCTGAAAATTTAGAAAGGGTATTGGAAATCTTCTGTTGTATTTGGAGGAGAGTTTTAGAGAGAGATTGTCAATCTGTTCTGGTGAATGTTTTAGAGAGTCTTCTGAACAGCAAAATAGGATTCAAGATTGAAGGTGAAGTTCTGTAGAGGAGATTTGGAGGCACAATCAAGGAACTCTTCGAGGTCACCAGAATCAACAGGCATCATCAGATTTTCGAATAATCGTAGGACACCAGGTTCCACTCATTTTTTCCCTTGTTTTCTCCTTCCTCTTTCTATTTCAAGAGAAAAATAGAATTAATTAAAAATGATTTGTGGGAGAAAAGAAAACTTTTGATTAAATAGAAGATTAATAGAAGAAATTAAACTGTCTTTTGACAATGTTCTGTGTCTTTATGTTATTCTTATAATGCAACTGTAAATGGAATCTGTCTTTGAGTTCTGAGAAAAATTATTCTAAGTTCTTCTAAAATCTAGTTATGGAAAAACATGTCCTCTGCAATAAAATATTATTTTTAAATATATATATAAATGTCATTATATTGCTATAATATACTACTGTATACACATATATCTGCCTTCTGATGAAAAGAGTTAGGAATATATGCTCACATATATATATGCACCTTTTTTTAATATATATTATTACTGTGTTTCAAATCTGGTTATGTCGTATATATATATATATATATATATATGCTGGTTATTATATCTTAATTTTTTTTATCTGTCGAAATTTTTTTTTTGAAGGGCATTATACTGTATTCTTTTTTTAAAGAAATTATTTAAAAAAAATAAAAAAATAAAAATCTGAAATATGTTAAAAGCTTGGGAGAAGGGTCGGCCATAGGCCGTACCCTGCCCAAGCCAGGGTACTCCCTGCGCGTTGCAGTCCCAAGGACTGCCGGGCGCAGTCCTTAGGACTAAGCGCCTGTACTGTGCGTACCGGGAGTAATCTCGGTTTTAAAGAAAAAAAAGAAATTCTTTTAAATTTTGTTTATTTATTTATTAGTTTTAATTTGATTTTATATATGTTAAATCTTATTTACAATTATATTTATTTGGTATGTATTTTGAGTTTATTAAATATTATGATTATAATTTATTCTATTTAAAAAAAAATGTAAATTATAATTATTTTATTTAATATTATATTATTAAAATGTAGTTTTTTGTATGTTATTCAAAATGTTAAATAATGTGTATATATATCGAGATTTATATATTAAGAGGGCACTATTTTATCAATTGTTACGTTGAACAAATAATATGATGAGGAAATTAGCCCTATTTTGTATTTTATATGGATTCAATTGAGTTAGTTGTATTTTATTTTACTTGAAAATGAGAATCTTATTTATTTTATTTTATTTTATTTATTTATTTATTTTTATTTTTTATTTTTTTGTAACAATTTGCAAATGGGTGGAATTAATGTATTATTTTATTTGGCTTTAGAGAATTTAATTATATTTTGGTGTAAGATTATAAATTCTGTTGTGCTCTTTATATCGATTCAAAATTTAAGTGTTTATGCAATTGAGGGAACCATTTTCCTTAAACAATAAAATCGTGTGGTCTCGTTATTGTTATTCTTGTTTCTTTTTTTAAATGATTGTAAACTTTACTCATTTTTGTGGGAACCGTTGTCGTTTGTGAAACCTTGTTCCAGAGGTGTGTTTAATTTTGAATGTTATCCTCATTTTGGTTATACTTTCGGAGTTGAAACTTATTGGTTCTCTGTTAGGAAGGGTTGAACGGTTTGTTAAGACTATTGGCTATGAGATATCGCAAGAGGGTTAATGCCTCGCATGAGTTATTTGAGTATTATTTTATTTTTATTTTTTTTGTTATAGTTCAACCCTTGCCTAGTTTTGATTTATGTTAGGGGTCATAGGGAGAGTGGCTCTTCGTGGGCGCCGGCGCCTCGGGTAAGAGGAAGTGCCAGGGGAACCCACGTAAGAGTAGTTAAACAAGTGATAACCTAAAAATAGAATTTAGGGGGATGGGTAGTAAAACATACAAGATAAAGAAAAATGGATTCCTCGTCTATGCATTAGGGCTACCGTAGACTAGTGATAGACTGAGTAGGCCGTGGTCGGCAAAGTCGTAGTCTCGTCTTCATGAGAGATTATCGGCTCCGCATTAGCTACCCTATGGTGCCGGCGCCTCAGTAGGAGGAAGGGCCAGGTGATCCATAGATGGGTGCCGGCGCCTCGGTTAGGAGGAAGTGCCAGGGGATCCCATGAGAGCTATGCGATGACACTCTCCACTAGACACCCTTGTAGTTCTTGTTGCCTCTGGATTTTGTATTTTTATGTTGTTCTGATTATAGGGTCAGGGAATCCATAGGTGGGTGCCGGCGCCTCAGATGGAGGAAGAGCCAGGGGATCCCATGAGAGTTATGTGATGACCCCCCCTACTTGACACCCATCTGACTTGTTCTTGTTGCCTATTGGAATGGTGTATTGAATGGTTGATTCAGAGTTATTATGGAATCGTGTTCTTTATATTGGTTCTGATTTGTTTGGAAATGTACTCTGGGTGTCGGTTCGGTTCTTTTGGATATTGTATCTTTATGATGCTTTTGATTCTTGTGAATTTGTTTCATGATTGTTATTTGGTGGTACTTTATGTTATTGTGATGAGTTCTTAAGTTTTAACTTGTTATGTGATTTGTGAGTGTTGATGGTTGTTCGTTGTATGCTTTGAGTTGTACTTGTTTTTGTATCATGTTGTTGTTGAGTCGGTTTGACATTCATGGTCGGGTTCACTTCCTCGTCACCTTTGAGCACGGGGGGTGAGTTACTTGTAATTCACATGGTTGGGTGGAACGTGCTCCGCACCCGTTGGGTTCCCCATCATCGTCTTGTCTTCTCAGCTTTCCGCAGTGGAGGTGTACCAGTGATTAGTTGTACTTCATATTTCATTATACTTGTATCAATCCCCATGTTGGGAAATTCAATGTAATTCATTCATCAAAGAAAATTGTAATGTAATATTATAACAATGATGTAATAGTTAGGCTCTTTTGTAACTCTATTAAGAGATTTATCATGGATGTAATTATGCGATGATTGTTATGCTCGCATCATGGTTATTGGATGTATCTTTGTTTATGGTTATTGTAAAAGTATATGGTTATGTTGTAATCTTTATGTTTATTTGTGTTTAGTGTTGCGATGTAACCTCACGTGCCCCAGATAACCATGTGTGTTAATGCTATGTAATATGTTATGTGGTTATGGTTTAAGGTTATTACATGTTTAATCTTATTGTTAAAAAAAAAAAATTATTTGCATTGTGTGTGTTCTCTGGGGTTTGCACACCGGGCGTTACAGTCCCCATAGCTTTACTTATCCCTACCTAGTTTGTTTATTTCCATGAATACAATTTTTATTTTCTTCTCCATAAATCCACTCATCCCCACCATATGATTCTCCTTCATCTCTCACTCCTTATAGAATTTTTTTTCCACCCTTGGAACTCTTCCTTAATCATCACTCTACTTTTATGTCTATCCTTCAATCTTATTTAATTATGAGATCATTCTAAAACACTAGTAGCACATAACATGTGAACTATTTCCTTGTCCATGCAATAACTACAAGATTTCCATGAGCCTCTAATTTTGTAATTCACTAAGTAATCATAGTTTTTAATCATCCACATAGGATTACATAGCTATTATAGGTATCTAAAACCTCATTACATTGAGTCCACTATACTTTTTAGCTCATCCCACAACCAATGATTGACTATAGTCTAACCCTTGAAACTCTAATTCTATACAAGTTTGTGTACATTTTAGTCCTTCTTATAGGACAACAAAACTACCACATAAATAAAAAATTATACTAATGCATAAGTGAAATAAAATTTTATTATTTTTCAAGACTACACATCTACAGCTAAACTCAAGAAGCTTACAAAATATAATTTTGAAGCCTTCTTACCAACTATCTTATTTAAAAAAGGTTTTAAGATTATTTTTTCTCCCTCAAATATGAAGTATGAGTTCAAGAGGGTGGTCCCTCCTTCCAAGATCATATCTAGATGATCTCTCATTTCTTACATAAACCTAGGCCATGCTAGACTACAATAATTTGACAAGAGAATTAAAAAGACTAAGAAACCAATTTCATGACCCAAAATTTGATAGATATTGACCTTATACAAGCCAAGAAAAATCCTATCTATTAACCCCATTTTGGATTTTTCCAAATTTTAAAATTTTGGTGTCATAATTGGCAATGGTTGTCATGTATTAAACCCCTTTTATGATAATTCAATTGATTCAAGTGTACATTATCACCTCAAGTGTGAAGTTATTTATCAAACTAAAGACATTTATTTTCCTTTATGATCACAAGAGATTGGTGTCACATGCTTCTCTATGTAGTTTGAACCTATCAAGAAAAAATAATTAATCTCAAGACCTATTAAAGTTATAAAAAATAATTTTATAAGGATATTTTTTACTTCATTCATTACATTGTGACAAATTTTTATGTCAAAATTCCTTGCAATTTAGGAGATTTTAATTTTACAAAATTTCACCAAGTATTTTATTCAAACAATTATTTATAAGGAGTTTCATTCAAGATAGAGAAAAAAATAAATTTATAAAAAAAATTATAAGGTTATTATAATCAATATGGACAAATTTCAAGTAAGAATGTATTTTTTATCAAAAGATATGAAGCTTATTCAAATTACTAAAATCACAAAGTGGAGCTTTTAAATGGTTATTAATTACGTTCTCATCAACACTCTAAAAAAGGTTATAAAACATTTTGGGTCTTCTAAAAATACCTCGTCAACACTTTCATATCGTTATAGAACCTATTAAAAATATAATAAAAATTAAGCTAGAGGTTCCAAAGGTTATGAAACTTCTTTGAATTCTAAAATATACTAATTCAATTTTTTTAAAGATTCTAAGACTTTTCATATCTTTGGTGTACAATATTTCAACACTTTGTGGTGGTTATATGTTATATTGGTGGTTGTCGTTGCACCAAAAGATTGACATGTTAATGCTCAATACAACCACCAAATTTATACAAGATCTATGGGAGGCGGTTAAGCCATGTCACGAACCTAAGAGTTGTGCTGCACAAGGAAGGCCAAGGGACACACCATCTTGCAAAAATCCCCCCCAACACAAGTGAGGGGTTTCAACCTATGACCTCATCTCTGATACCAATTGTTACATTGGTGGTTGTTGTTGCACCAAAAGATAGACCTATTAATGCCCAATACAACCACCAGATTTATACAAGATCCATAGGAGGTGGTTAAGCCATGTCATGAACCCAAGCATTGTGTTGCACAAGGAAGACCAAGGGGCACACCATCTTGTAACATTATAAATATTGGAGAATGCTAAGATTAGAGAGCTCAAATTTGACAACCTTCCACAAGTGAAATATAATAAGCACAATAATATGTTTATCAATATAATATGAAGAGTTTATAATACAATGATAAAGCATTGAAAATATAGACAAGGATGAGGAGGTGAGAAGCTAGGAGTGAAACCTCTGACTACCTCTTCAAAGGTGGAACACTTGTGAGCTCACTTAAAAAGTGTGTAAGAAAGCGTCGATAAGTTTTTAAAGTCACGAGGACACATGTCTCAACCATATGAAGTGAGACAAAAGAAAAAAATCCTAAGTAAACTTAATCTAGGTGTGAATAGGCCAATCTTAGAAAGGTGATTAGTTAACTAGGTATGATAATGAATCTATTTACACTAAAACCCTCCCTTAAGTGAAACTTATGGAGTAGTGTATGCATTAATGATGAGTCTCAACTACTAGGCTATGTTAGGTACTCATGTATAAATATCTCATAAAGTGGAGTAAAGGAGAAAAAGCTTATGGGAAATAAAAACCCCTTTCCAAAAGAGAAATGATGCAATGAAATGAAATGTACACGTGAAGAAGACATGACTCATGATGACCCCCAAGGACTAATTCTAGCACAAAGTACAATGAATTTTCTCCCTATAAGAGATAAAAGAGAGGTCATGCAAAGTGATGAAATCCATGTGAGGAAATTCCTCTTGCCAAACTAATAGTAGAAGAGAAACCATGAAGCCTCCCCTCAAAATGATGCTTGTAGTGTTGGTAGTTACTCAAAACTTGATGATGAAGATGATCCATGAATTTTGAATAATATTTCCCCCCTTGGGAAGAAACAAAACCACAATTATGTGCAAGATGACTTCCCATTCTAGATAGGAATAAGCAAGAATTAAGATGAATGTCTCTAAATGATGCATATGATCCAAAAACTAAAATGATGCCAATGATACCTTTGAATGATGCTCAAATATGTCCAAGCCAATGATGATGGGTGATAGATGATGATATGATGGGTTAGGTACCATAGAAGACTCTAGAACAAGGACCATGGATGTATGTTTATGTTTGGATTGATGTGAATTTGATAATACTATAGATGATGATAACTACTCATTGGATAGGTTAACTCATGAATTTCTATACAATCTATCATGAAAGAAGTCAATATAGCAAGGAAAGATCAATATATAAAGATGACAATGGTGATGCAACTTCATCAAAGTTTTCATAAAATAGAAGATGAGTGTCCTCAATAGTGTCATCCAAATCTACAAGGTGGGATTCTACAAAAAAATATGTTATGTATAGAGTAGATATGCATCCCAATGTGGTGGATTTGGAATTATGATAGTAATAAACTATTGCAAACAATCACTAGAACTCATGAATAAGTCAACACTAGATTTATATGTAGAAATAGGTGTCGTAGATGATGAGATATTCAATGTAAATCATTAGATTGCATTGTACATCCCCAAATGAAGATGTCTCACAAGATGTCTGAGTGAGACTAAATGATGTTTCTACATGTGTTAGAACTAGAGCATTGGGTAAGCAAATACAATGAATAAGAAGAATTTTGTCTAGTTCCTCGATTTGATGAAACTAGCATTCTTCTATTGTATGCCTTTTCTCTCCATAATATCCATATTTTATTTTCTATTTATTAGGAGGATTGTAGAGAATAATCAAATGGAAGGGATTTAGTGTGAGAGATGATCACATGAACCAACGAACTTAAAACGAAAAAACACCTAGTTTGCCCCTTGATGCAGAGACCCCCCCACTAATGATTAGTGTTGATTGTAGCTGCCTTAGAACAATGTGCAAGATAAATTTTACAAGTTATGAAGATCAGATGCCAAAAATATTTCTTTTATAATTACAAATATTTTTACAATTTTGTGAGAAAATGGAAACCCAAATCTTTATTTTACATACAAAATTAGATTCCTTGCAAAATTTTGATAGAAATAATTTTTTTTTTGCAAAATTTCAATAATCAGGATGAAAGTTATGCCCTATCAAAATTTGCTTACAAAGTTGACTTCAAAGTTTAAAAATGTAATTAAACAATAGAATTTCCAAAATGCCCCAACATAAAAATGACAACGTTTGAACCAACTTTCCAATGACTATTTACAATTTAAAAAACATACTTCCCCTTGCAAGTTATACAAAAAATGAAAACTACCCCTTTACAAGCATTTATAATTCGGCTCAATTTAATTACTAACAATTTTAAAAAATTCTATCAAATGTTAGTTAAAGTGATATGTTATAATAAATGATAGAAAAAAATTCTTAGATTGAGCCAAACCTATTGTTGGGAGCCCAGGCAATGTGGCTGGCACATGTGGAAGGTCAAGACCGATTCAAAAGGGAGAGATTTTCCATGCCTCCAAACTCACAGTTCGGTTATTTGACTCACACAAAGTCTTTGACACTTGCATTGGCATTGAACACCTCTAATAATGACCAAACTAATATTTGGCATGGAAAAAAAGTGTAAGCCTAAAGAGGCGAGTTGTGGAAGCATCCAATGAGCATTGATAGATTCAAATCCAATTTAGGGGGCAATGGTTGTAAATGCAAGGAGTTTGGATTTGGACTGGCTTTCACTTGGTGTTGTTCCTTAAAAGAAAACTTGTGACAATTCAATGACCATTCAAACAAGTAATACCTATAGAGAGGATTGTGATATGCCTCTAGTCATGATGCTAATGGAATAGAATGGGGGCATGTGTTGAAGAGCTGGAGGCCACATGAGGAAGAGAGTAGGTCTTGGCGTCCCTCTTGATCTTTGGTGATTGTGGCTTTTTTTGGAATTTATTAATTTGCAGCAGCAGTCTTATCTCCCCTACCCCACATAAACTTGCAACCTATTTACCTGCCAACATTTATGAAGGTAGGTGATTTTGAATTTAAATTTGAGTACTCACTGCTCACTTTTGACCTTGCAAAAAATGAAAAAGAAGAAGAATGTTATTGTAAGTTTTTGTGTAGTTTTTGCATTGAGAAGAAAAGCCTATAGCAATAGTAGCAATTTTTTAGCAGAAGACAAGGAGACAACAACAATGCACATAAATTTTATCAAATGCAAGGAACAAACAACATTAGCTACATGATAGTAGTCAGTTCCAATTTAGGTGTGAGTGTAGAACCATTGTATTGGACTGTGGTCCAAATAGATTATGTTATATTTTGTAGTGTAAAACAGAGCATGTACTCTATATTTTTGTAATTTTGGAAAGAAAATGAAGAATATAAATCTATATTTCTACATTTGGATTTTCTATTGTCCTTTTGATTTTGTATTGTTTGTTTTTCTCTTTTTGTCACAACATAGTAGAGACTTTGTAATACATCCTACCTTCAAGTGGTATGAGAGACCTATTTTTCTAGGTAGTTAGTTTATTGTGGGTGTGTTTGGAAAATCCCTAGGTTATCTAGGCATTAATCTATCTTCTCAAGTTTGAGAAAAATGGTAGGTGGTGAAAGCAAAGGTTGAAAAATAGCCACTAAATTTTGATGAGAAAAACTATGACATTTGGGCTAAGAAAATGAAAACAATATTAGTTGCAAATGACATATAAGAGTTGGTCATTAATGGGTTCACTGATACTATAGACCCAATAGCCTATGCAACCCTTTTAAATGCTCAAAACAATCAGTTAAAGGAAACTAGAATGAAGGATGAAAATCCCTTAGTTTGATTGAGGAATCCTTGACAGAGGTTATTTTCCCACGCATTGCAGCAACAAACTACTCAAAACAGGCTTGGGAAATATTACAAAATAGCTATAAAGGGGATAGATAAAGTGATATTAGTAAAGCTACAACTGCTAAGAAGAGAATTTGAGACTTTGCAAATGAAAGATGGTGAGTCCATTTCAAATTTTCACACTGATTTTTCCACTTTGATAAACCAACTTAGAATTAATGGAGAAACAATGGAAGAAAAAAGGATTACTGAAATAATTCTAAGAAGTCTTCCCTCTAGGTTCAATTCTATAATCATTTCCATTGAAGAGGCAAAAGACTTGTCCAAAATGATTGTAGATGAGTTGATGGGTTCTCTACAAACCCATGAGTTGTGTTTGAACAAATCTACTTCTTCCCTTGATCAAGCTTTCAAGGCTCAGACCATTGCAAGAGGTCGGGGAAGAGGAGGAAAAAATGAAGGCAGAGGCCAAAGAGGTAGAGGAAGAAGAAATTCTAGAAGAGGAGATTCAAACATCAAACAGGAGCCAAGCAGCTCATTATCAACCTACCAAGATAGGAAGAAGAATAACAATTCAAATCTAACGTATGACAAAAACAATGTTCAATGTTATTACTATCATAATCATGGTCATTATTCCCATGAGTGTAGGAAGAAACAATGTGACCATGAGAATCAAAATGCAACTATAGCAAATGAGAACAAGGTTGAAAATGAGAAACAATCCAATGTGTTTATTGCATGTAACCTTGCTAAGCACAATAGTGATAAAGTATGATATAAATAGATAGTGGATGCAACAACCACATGAGTGGTAACAAAAACTTATTTTCCTCCATAGGTATTAGCATTAAAACTAAAATCAAAATGGGAAATAATGAGAAATTTTTCATCATGGGAAGAGGTGTAGTCAACATCCAAACCAAGAATGGTGAAAGGAAGAATATCCAAGATGTCTATTATGCCCCCAATATAAAGCATAACCTATTGAGCATTGGAAAAATGGTCCAAAATAGTTATAGAATATTGATGGAAAATTGAGAGTGCAAGATATTTGACAAAGGAAGTGGTAAGAAAGTGATGGTAGCAGTGCAAATGACAAGAAACAAAATGTTTCCTCTTAAGATGCATATAGTATCTCAGGTGCTCACGACAAAAGGACAACAACAACAATGTTTACTAATGCTCACAACAATAGAACAACAATCGACAATGGAACAACAATCTTCTTTTAGGAGAGTCATCAAAGACACATCCAAACTTTGGAGTTTAAGGTATGGGTACTTAAGCTTTTCTAGTTTGAGTTTATTATCTAGGAAATGCATGGTTAGAGGGTTACAATCCATTGTAGAACTCAATGGAAAATGTGAAACATGTATTTTATGAAAACAACATGGGCAACCATTTCAATCAAGGTATTCTAGGAGAGAAAAAGCACCACTTTAGTTAGTGCACTCAAATTTGTGTGGACCCATTAAAACCCCCACTTTAGGTGGAAAAACTTATTTCATGACTTTCATAGATGATTATAACAGAAAAATATGGGTATTATTTTGAAAAATGAATCAGAAGCCTTTGAGAAATTCAAATGTTTAAGGCATCAGCTGAAAAGAAAAGTGGCCACTTTATCAAAGCCCTAATAATGGATAGAGGGGGAGAGTACATATCCAAATAATTCCTATTTTTTGTAGGAGTGAGGGAATTCATAAAAAAATCATAAGAAGATATACCCCACAACAAAATGGAGTGGCAGAAAGGAAAAAACAAAACTATTCAAGAGATGGTAGCAAGTATGCTAAAAGCAAAAGGGTTGTAACATATTTTTTGTGGTGAAGTTGTAGCAACAACAGTTTATCTATTGAATAGGTTCCCTACAAAGGCTTTCCATGATAGGATTCTAGAAGTAGCATGGACAAACAATAGATGGCGTGTTGAGCATCTAAAAATATTTGGGCATGTGGCATATGCACTCATACCAAAAGAGAAGAGGTAGAAATTTGATGATAAGGGTGAAAAATGTATCTTCATAGGCTATAGTGAAGAGTCAAAAGCCTACAAATTGTATAAACCCATCCCTAAAACGGTTGTAATCAACAAGGATGTTTTGTTCATTGATAATGAAGCATGGGATGGAATCACAGACAACACCATAGGTATTTTAGTCACAATACCCCTTGAAGATGAAGAAGTTTCAGAGGATAGTAACTTAGGAGGAGCTCAAACAGTAGCAACTTAGGAATAAACTATCATAGAGCATTGGAAAATAGCAGCTTTGGAGATGTGCAACATAATAGCAGCTCTACAGGTTTGCAGAAGAACAACTCTGGATAGGGACAACAAAGTATTAGCTCTAGGATATAGCAGAATAGTAGCTCTGATAGCCAACAGTACAACAACTCTAGAGGTCAAAGTAGTATCATCTTCGAAGGAAATTCAATCCCTACACTTGCATCATTGATGCCACAAAGGACAAGGAGTGTGAGGGAGATTTATGATAGCACAAGACATGTTGATTTTGATGAGAATTTGGATTTTTCCTTATTCTCTTATAATGATCCAACACACTTTGAGGAAGCAGTGAAAGAAGGGAAGTGGTGTAAGGCCAATGATGAAGAGTTGGATGCTATAGAGAGGAATCAAACATGGAAACTAACAGATTTAAACAATGGTAAACAAGTTATTGGAGCTAAGTGGGTCTATAAGACCAAGTGTATAGTTGAAGGTAAGATTAAAGACACAAAGCAAGGCTAGTTATCAAAGGATACAAACAACAGCTTGGAAAAGATCATGATGAAACATTTGCACTAGTTGCAAGGTTGGAAATAGTTTGGGCAGTCATAGCAATTGCAGCCCAACATCATTGGAAGGTGTTTCAAATGGATGTGAAGTCAACCTTCTTGAATGGAGTGTTGAAAGAGGAAGTGTATGTAGAGCAGCCACTTGGCTATAAAGTCCCGGGGCAAGAGGGAAAAGTATATAGGCTTTGGAAAGCCCTCTACAGGTTGAAACAAGCACCAAGGGAATGGTACAGTAGGATAGGCTCATATTTAATAAGCAATGGCTTTAAAAAAGGAAATAGTGAGCCCACACTCTACATCAAAGCAATTCAAGGTGATATTTTAATTATTATTTTATATCTAGATGATCTGATTTTTACTGGTAATAGTGACAAATTCATTGTTGATTTTAAAGAGGTGATGAAGAATGAGTTTGAGATGAAAGACTTAGGTCTACAGAAATATTTTCTTGGCATTGAAGTTCAACAAAAAAAGCATGGCATATTCATTTCACAAACTAACTATGCCAAATATATTTTGAGGAGGTTCCAAATGGAGAACAAAAAACCTAACCCAACACCAACAACAATAGGTTTGAAACTGAGCAAATAATACAATAGTAAGGAAGTGAACTCAACCCTCTACAAAAGTATGGTTGGAAGTTTGATGTATTTGACATCCACTAGGCCTGATTTGATGTATGCAACAAGCTTGATTTCTAGGTTCATGGAGAAACCTAAGGATACAGATTGGCAAGCGAGAAATAGGATCTTTAGATATGTGAATGGTATAATAGGTTATGAATTTTGTTTGTTGCATCTAATGAGTTTAAACTAGTTGGTTTCATAGATAGTGATTGAGTAGGTAATGTAGATGATAGGAAGAGCACATCAGGATATGTGTTCTACATGGAATCAGGTGCAATTTCATGGGAATTAAAGAAGCATCCCATTGTCTCTCTTTCTACAACAAAAGATATCTATATTGCAACAAACACATCATGTTAGGCTATTTGGTTGAGAATAATTCTTGCAGATTTGAAAGAACAATGAGAAGACAACATAATCATTCATTGTGACAATGTTTCCTCAATAGCTTTGACAAATAATCTAGTCTTCCACAGATGAAGAAAACACATTGAGATTCATTATCACTTCATAAGGGAGTTGGTAGAAAAAGGTGAGATTCAATTACAATATTGCAAATTCGAACACCAGCTCGCTTGTGTAATGCCCCGCCACAGAACCCTAGAGGATAACACATCTAAGATACAATAAAAATAACATGAATTGTAAGAACATATCTAAACATAACACATAAGTTAATCTATGTCCTCTAAGGTTCCATTACTGCATTACTAAAAAACTATTAACAAGATTAGAACATATATCATGGATTAACTAACAACAAGAGTTTTTTTTAATTCACCGCATTAAATAAATGAACACCTACATTTCCATAATTTGATATTAGATAAATAACCATAAAAAATCATACACAAATTCCCTTACATGAGGGTACACCATAACTGTTACATCCTTACATTGCTTACAATAATTCTTCCCAAATATCTTGGGAAGTATACATCAAGATTACATTACATGATACCAATGAGATACAAGTAAATACATAACATAAGAAATTGTCTCTCGAACTGGTATGAGATCCGAAACCCGCTAAACAATGAACAACCTCCACACACACGAACAACTGCAAGGGAAACCCAATGGAGGAAAAGGCACCATCCACCCGACCATGTGGAACCCTAAGGTCCACCCCCATGCTAGGAGATAACATAAGGTCCCACTACAACCAAACAGTCAAGAAGATAGAAGGCTAACATATACAAGGGATATACAAGACTCCAACACCACACAGAACAACATGAACATCACATTACAATCATCACTTACAACAATGACTTCACTTCCAGAGGCAAACTCACACATTAGAAGGGAAACACATAACTAGGGTTCATGCTAGCTTGCAATAGAGAGGAGTGTCATCACATAGCTTGCTATGGGTTACCCATGTAGATCTTCCTAGGCCTCGATCCCCATCTTTGGGTTACCCTATTGACCTCTCCTGATCCCCAACCCCCATACAAAATCATGCGGAATCAACGTACCTTTCATGAGAACAAGGTAGTTGATCTTTCCATTTCAGACCTTCTCATCTCATCTCAAACCTAAACGAGCACTTGAGCCATGAGTGATACATTCCATTATCTTTATTAATGTGAAAACTACCCAACCCCTTAATTCATTAATTAGGTTATCACTAGATTATGAAAATCCCAATAGGTTACCCTGGTCAACCACTTTGGGTTTTGGCCCCCATTGAGAGCCACTCACCCTACTTGCAACTAGTCACCCCTACAAATCAAGCAAGACATTTACCATCTTGTATACTCATGACATATTCACATGAATCCAACAGAGCAAGGAATTAACCATCTCGCTCACATATCAAAATCACAAGAAAGTATAAACAATGCAAGGCATAGTCCCTCTACACACATCTCAACATATAACCAATCCCTTCCAAGATGAACAATCATAGAATCCACTTACAAGATACTTCAAAATGAAACAATCATAAAATCCACATACAAGATACTTTTCCCCAAGCCTCTGGAAGACTACCAATAACCACTTTACACAACAGACTTCTACTTTTGAACAATAACCCAAAATAAAAATCAAGAAATACACATGGCGGGTTAGCTTTCTGACTATTAAGTAATTTTAAGAGGAATCATAGCTCATTACTATCAAAGAAAATATTCTAATTTTATTACGTATTAAATATTCCATTGAATCAAACAATCTTTTCTTACTCAATTTCAACTCTGCTTTTCTACAAGACATTTATTCTCAAGGCATAAATAACCTTGCATGCAATTTCATTTCTACCCTTCACCACATAGTACAAAGGCTCTCACACTGGACAAAATCCCAAAATCACTTTAATCCTACTAATCCAACACTTAATTAAGACAAATATTCAAATAATCCAAACAACCATGAAATCAACATATATTCACAAATCTTTGATTAAAAGATTATAAGGGAAAACAATATTTAAAAAGATCATCAAAACTATCCATTCAATTAAATCCTTCAATTACTTAAATATAACTAAATCAATTTATTTCTTTTCTAATTTTTAATTTCTCAATTCCACTCATTTAGTAAACTCAATTATACATATACATATATATAGTATCAAATATAATAATCTAACTGTATTACATTAATATAAATAAAAGCTAATCATATATGTAGTTGGTAAATCAAATACCACAATTTACCTACTCTACGAATTATATAGACAAAATTGAATAACAACATATTACAACCTCTAAAAGAAATCGACTTTATGAGATTATAACATATTTCATTAAAACAAATAGCATATTGAATATATTTCACTACCAAGCACATAGTCTATGAATCGAATTAAAATAATATAATGTATGTGCCAATTACATCCATTACAACATCCATCAAATGCTATGAATTAACAACAATAATGAGGATTCATTATCTTCAACAATATACAAATCAAATCGCCATCATTAAATATTTGCATGCTATAGTATTGAGACAAAGCCACAAATTTCACCCAATAAAAGTATTAAATCTTGAAGAAAAGACATACACAACAAATCGGCCAAAGACTTCAGTGCTAGTGGCAAACCATACACAAAATATAAGCTTCAAATCCTAATATATGGTTTAGTTTGTAGATCAGACCACATGGAGGGAAGTGCCATAATCAAAGGGTTATTCGAAGCAAAGAGAGGGGGAAGAAATTTTCTACATGTAGACTTCTATTCTACTCATACAGAGTAGTCATTGTAGCTCAAGGCATTGAATGCCATAACATTATACTATTTGAAAATCAGATACAAATTTCAAGCATATAAATTGAATATTATACAACATTAAGCAAGAGAGTGTTGCTTGGAGAAAAGATTGGAGGTGCACGACATCACACATCCAAGAGAGACTTCTACCAACAAAGCAAGACTAGAGCCAACAAAGGAATGGTAGTGTAACATCCAGAAAATGTAGAAGAAATAGATCAGAGCAAACATGCAATACAAATCTAAATGCTAATGCAATCTAAGTTATATCAACAAAGTACAAAGGAATTCAAAACATAAATAAAGAAACAATCTCACCCAATCTACATTCTTCCATGGTTTATCTCCGTTGTCCTTCTCTGTTTCGCTTGTAGTAGTATAATTGCCCTCAAATTTTCAAAGGTTTGTGCAAGTATAGCCATGATAATGATTTAGCAAAAACATCGAAGATTCAAGATAGTTGCTCCAAAAAGTCATAATATTTCGAGAGAGATTGGAATGATGAAATACTGATCAATTTATAGAAAAATGATTATTCAAACAACAGGCCAGGATTGAAAGATCAATGGACAGTTGAGATTGATTGA
Source organism: Sequoia sempervirens (assembly GCA_007258455.2). Lineage (NCBI taxonomy): Eukaryota > Viridiplantae > Streptophyta > Pinopsida > Cupressales > Cupressaceae > Sequoia > Sequoia sempervirens. Next base: position 433,443,281 of record VDFB02000015.1, on the reverse strand, counting down.
TTAGTCATGCATTCTGATAATAGTTAGTAATGACATGAGTGATATAAATTAGAAATAGAATTAAAGATTAAATAAATGATTTAATCTTCCAGTTTGGTATTCAAAAACAAAAGAATTATCTTTGCATGACAAAGATGACGATGGATTAAAGCAACTCTTGTTCGAATGCACACACAAGGTTTAATTAATTAAATAGGAATATTTAATTAATCCACATGTACATGCAAATGAGTTAGCACTAGATGATTGAATGATTTGACAAAGAGATTACTCGAGAATGCCACTCAGACATTAAATCAAGAGTTAATTGAGTGATTTGAATAGATCTTTGAGTCGAGTAAAAGTGAATACTTAGATAACTCACACAATTATCTAAATATAGAGGAATGCGTTAAAATAGAATTCATGAATTAAATAATTCATTTAATTCAAGATTTTATATTTGAAGAATAATTAGATAAATAAGATTTATTTAATTAAGTGATGAAGGGATTTAAATGAATAATTAAATAAATAAATAAATTATTTAATTATAGTTGAAGTATGATAAAGAGTAAATTAAATAAGAATTTATTTAATTTGACAAGAAGGATAAGGTTAATTAGTAACATAATTAAATAAAAAATGTTTATTTAATTAATGAGATAGAATAAAGAAAAGTGTGAATTAATTAAATAATTAAGAATATTTAATTAATAGAAGAATTAACAGAACAATTATCTTTGCATGACAAAGATGAAGATGGATTAAAGCAACTCTTGTTCAAATGCACACACAAGGTTTAATTAATTAAATAGGAATATTTAATTAATCTGCATGTACACGCAAATGAGTTAGAACTAGATGATTGAATGATTTGACAAAGAGATTACTCGAGAACGCCACTTAGATATTAAATCAAGAGTTAACTGAGCGATTTGAATAGATCTTTGAGTCGAGTAAAACTGAATACTTAGATAACCCACACAATTATCTAAATATAGAGGGATGCATTAAAATAGAATTCATGAATTAAATAATTCATTTAATTCAAGATTTGATATTTGAAGAATAATTAAATAAACAAGATTTATTTAATTAAGTGATGAAGGGATTTAAATGAATAATTAAATAAATAAAAAATTTATTTAACTATAGTTGACATATGATAAAGGGGAAATTAAATAAGAATTTATTTAATTAATCAGATAGAATAAAGAAAAGTGTGAATTAATTAAACAATTAAGATTATTTAATTAATAGATGAAATGAAGACTTTAGAAAAAAATTAAATAATTGACATTATTTAATCATGACCATGAAGAATACGAATTATGAAGAATATTGAAATCGCAGGCTTAGACCAGATTTCGGTGTCTACAGGTAGATTTGTAGAAATATAGCAAACACCAAAAATAATACAAAGTGTGCCAAAACAACGACCACCAAAGAAGAGCATAATAAATGAATTCCAACATACAATTTGCACCATTAAAATGGAACCAATATGGCTATATTGAGCCTTGCAGGTTTACCACAAAGGGGGAGAAACGCAAAACAACAATATCACAGCCAAACAATCAAGGCAGGGAATGGAAGCAAGGTTCAACCATCGAAGAAAAGAGTAGAAAAGAAACTAACCTAGAATCCAATGCAAGCTAGGAAGAAGTTTGATGTCAAGTTCAAGCTTCTACAACTACACCACATCTACAAGATTCTCCATCAACTTCCTATAATTTTCTCTAGTTCAATTTTTGAAAGAAACCATCCACATAATGCAATTACTCTATAGATAATTTCTTATAGACCAAGTTCTCTATTTGAAAACCCAAAAAAAATCAATTATAATCCATAATCTCCCAAAAAATGATAATTAACCCCCAGAAAGTTCTTCATTTTCTAAAACAAAAATCCATGATAATCCCTAATCTCACCCCAAAAGATAATTATTATTAAATTATTTTTCCCAAAAAGAAGTAAGATTTTCGAACATAAAAATCAAATAAAAAATCTCACAAAATAACAAGTTTTTATTCTATAAACAATTTGAAGTCACGCATGTGCTTTGAACAATTCTCTTTCTATCTTTTTAAATTGTTTTTACTATTTATCCAATATCTCCTTCCATTTAATATTTTATTTTATATTACAATATTTTCCCACATTTTGATTTATTAAAAACTCAACATTAATAATAAATATATTTATATTTAATTTTTGAAATACTTTTTACTTAGCAATTTGATTTAATAAATTAATTAACCAAGGCAACTTAAATACTATTTATCAACATGATTTATTTAATACTTTATTTAATTCATCAATTAATCAAACAACATTATTAAACAAATTTAATTCAAACAACCCAAAGCAACATTTATTGAACATCATGAAAGGGTGAATCATGGAGGGGCACTACAACTTGCATCTTCACCAAGGTATTGCCAAAATACAATTTTGAATGCCTAAAAGATAGGCTTGGCATTGTAGACAACTTTGGAGATAAGCTTTGAAAGGAAATTGTAGAAGGAGAACTAACTTCAAATTAAAGTGGATTGTTGGAATTTATTAATCTGCAACATCAGTCTTATCTCCCCTACCCCACATAAACTTGTAACCTATTGACATGCTAGCATTTATGAAGGTAATTGATTTTGAATTTAAATTTGAGCACTCACTTTTGAGCTTGAAAAACAAGAAAAATAAGAAGAATGTTACCGTACGTTTTTGTGTAGTTAGTTTTTGCATTGAGAAAAAAACCTACAATAGCAAAAGGAATGTTTTAGTAGAAGACAAGGAGACAACAGAAGTGCATAGATAGTTTATTAGACGCAACAGACGAACAACAACAGTTACATAATTTTAGTCAATTCTAGTTTAGGGGTGAGTGTAGAACCATTGTATTGGATTATGGTCCAAATAGATTATGTTATATTTTGCAGTGTAAAATAGAGCATGTACTCTGTATTTTGGTAATTTTAGAAAGCAAATGAAGAATACATAAATCTATATTTTTTGCATTTGGATTTTTTGTTGTCTTTGTACACTTTTGTTTTGTTTTTTTTTCTCTTTATGTCATAGGACAAAAAATACTTTGTGCTATACCCTTCCTTCAGCTTTGGAAAGGGGCAATGGTGCAAATGGATAATTTTTTGCAACCAAAATTGTGGGTAGAGTGCAAGCCGCCAAACTACTAATAAAAAAACTTGCAACCTTTTGCAAAAAAAAAAATGTGATGCCAATCAATCTACAGTTTAAAGATGTAAATGGTGTGCAGTTAGAGTTCAATGGGCCACGTATGGAGAGTGAAAATTTAGGTGCTACTCGTATGACCTCTAGAGTTTTTTGAAAATAGTGGCTTCAAACAAGTCGTTATAGTCAATGGTGGAATGTGGCACTTAAGAAAAGCCAATAGAAATTCCTAAGTCATGTGTGAGTTATCTGCAATAAAATGAGGACTCGAGCAATGGAAGATGTAGTTGATACGCCTCTTCTGGATTAAGAAATATACACCAAGTCGCATATCTAATGCACTTCATACCAAAAAAAAATTCAAGTCACCACATGCATATGAGCAATTAGAGATTCTTGAGTGTATGACATGGCTAGGAAGATGAGTGCATTGCTGATAGAAAAAAACCTTTATCTTGAGAAATTTACAATATAGCCACAATAATTATTTTTAACCCTCAACAATGGATACACCAACAATGTCTTTCTATGGTGCGGTATGTCTGAGAACACAATACAAAATATCCTATGCAGAGTAAAATATATTAAGTATAATAGTATGTCTATCAATATAATATGAAGAGTGTTAGAGCAACACAATGAAGTCTACATGTGGTTACAAATGCCATAAATATATGATTATGGAATAGGTTATAAATTTGAATGAAGAGATCACTTCCAATAAACTATTCTTGTTGTCATCGGATTTAGTATCAAGTGACACTAAGTTAAATACCAAGAATATATAGAACAGTGCACATATACAAAGCTTAACACCTTATGTGTAGCTTGAAAAACATGAAATTAGCTTGAATTAAATGGAAGAAAATGAAAAATGGTGTGGGATTTGTGCTATCATAGGCAACCTTTAGAAATTATCCTCAAACCCAAGGCCCAAACAAGAGAAATATAACTTGCAACCATGTTGAAATGGCCACGAAATTGCTTGCAAAATAGACTTTGATCCAACTGGTGACCTCCAAATAGGCTGAATAGGCCACAATATGTTTACAATATTTCTTGCAAGAATACAAAGAGGCCAAAAATGGTCAAAATATCTTAAAGAGAAATATCTACGCTAACGGGAATGTGAGCAAAGGGCAGATTAACCCTCTCTAATTTTTTTTCAAATTTTCACAACTTTTTGCAAAGTAGACATATAGGCCAAAAAAAGTGTAAAAAATGAAAATGATCAAAATTAATGAAAAGAAAGGTTTTTTTTTTTTTGAGCCTTTTGAATGCAATGGCACTATTTTTTTGACTATATTACACTCCATTGATAGGGATATGTGTGGGATTCACCTCAATGTGAGAAGGAATACACTCTCATGGCTTTGATACCATGTTGGAGAATGGAAAGATTAGAGAGCTTGAATTTAACAACTTTTCATGAGTTAAACAAAATAAGTTCACAATAGTATTAGGAAAGGATGAGGAGGTGAGAAGGTAGGAGTGAAATTCTAATTACCCCTCAAAAGGTGGAACACTTTTGAGATCACTTGACAAGCACGTGAGCAAGTGTCAATAGGTGTCTCAAGTCATGAGAACACATGTCTCCACCATATCTAGTGAGACAAAAACAAAAAAAAAAACTAAGTAAACTTAAGTTAGGTGTGAAATAAGTCAATCCTAGAAAGGTGATTAACTAACTAGGTATGATAATGATTCTATTTACACTAACAATAGAACCTATGTTATCTCTTGACATGCCTTTTTGAAGTGAAATGAGAACAAATATTGCTTGTTAGAGAGTTGGTAGGGTTATAAAACCTCTATTGGCTCTCAAAAAGGTTCTTATAACCTTGTTAGGGCCCAATATCTATATTATAACTTGTTATTTTTTCACCCATACGAGAACGAGAGTTCTAAAATAGTGTATGGGTGTTCATTAAAGCTCATAAATATAATGAAAATTATTGCTAGATTTAGATTCCCTAAGTAGAAATGTATGCACAATATGAAAATATAGACAATAAAGGTGGAGGATTTTATCAAATTTTTTAAATAATCAAATCCATAGATCTACTAAAAATGGTGACATTACAAGTGCTTTGGCAGACATGTATGTAAAATAGTGAAGTATAGACAAAGTGCATAAGTTATTTGGTAGTGTTGGGCCTAAACAAAAGACACTAAGCTTTGATCACTTAGATGGTAATTGTGGACCCATTCCTTTTTCCAATGTCCTTCATGTTCATTCTTATTTTCGTTAATGTTTCAATTCAAACATTGCTCACATGGAAGATCGGTGAATGTTCGTAAGTGTTTGATCATAACCCAAGACAATTTTGTTTCACTACGTTATCCTAGCCTATACCAAAATGTGAACTTTGGAACAAGATATGTACATCTATTAAAGCCTAATGGAAGGGTGATTATTGTTAGAAGTGCAATAGTTGAAAATGCTATAGTAAACATGTATGTAAAATATGGAAATAAAGACAAGGAATATGAACTATTTGATCAAATGCCTCAAATAAGTGTGGTTTCATCGAATATTATGATTGTAAGATATACAAAAACATGTTTCATCAAAATAATTTATGAATTTTCAACCAAATACAATTGGCAGGTGTAAAGTAAGGACTGACAACCTTTGTGAGCAGTCTCATAGCATGTGGAAAAATAAGAGTGTTGACAAAAGAACCTTGACCAAAGTCTAAGATTTAATACTCTATTATATGTAGTAAACCTTCATGAGATGCAATAAAAAGGGAGAACTTAGATATACAATATTTATAAACCAAATTATAATAAATTATACATATTCATATATACACCCATAACATCATATATCAATATAGTTTAATTTCTTATGCATGTTTTACAATTTATTCATCATGATTCATCCATATATATTATATTTATATATCTTCCACACTTATTCTCGTATATATTTAATCCATATGATTCCATACTCTCTCACACTCTTATCTCTCACTTTTCCCTTCTTTATATGGTCTCTTAATGACTTTTCATAATGACTTTCCATCATATTCTTTTATAATAACACTGAATTATCTTATTCCCATGAATTTACCTTTTTCTCTATAATATTTTATACTTGTATAGCTTATTTAAGCATATTAGAGGTGTATTAAGGCTATTTAAGTGGTATATAATGGATATGTGAGTTTAGAAATGACCCAAATGACTTATGTGGTGCCTCACAACCCTCTATATCATACCAACATTCTCCCCAAGCCTAAAATATTATATTGTCCTCAAGAAAACTTGGTGAAACCACTTGTACATTCTTCATGATTTCCTTTCTTTATATGTTTCTTCCTTAATAGAAATAATATTGATATGTTTTACTTCTTCCTTAGCTACACCCACTTGGTGCGCTTAGTAGCACTCCCCTTGGTGCACTCTATCTCTACTTAAACATTTACACTTTTCTTGATTTCAATCATATTTTACATATGAATATTTATGCTTGTACAACCTCTTAAACATATATGTTATCTTTTTCCAATTGGATCTTTCAACCCATCCACAATTCATTTGCATATATTCTATCATAGATGCCTTCTTCCACTTTTTATTCCAAAATATTTTTCCTAAATGATTGATTAGTCCACAAATACTACAAGGATGAAGATTCCAACACATTTCTTTTGTTCTTTCTCATGACAATGAGAACATTGCATTTTTTGAATAGAGTTGTTAGAACTTGTTATACTTGTAACATTATCTTCTTTTACATTTTTAGGACCTTCATTATTTATCCTCACAAATGGTATATTGTGCTCTTTAAAAAAAATCTTACATATCCCACTATTCTTGTCATATTAAAACCAACATTCTTTGAACAAAATCTTTTGTCATTATCATCATAACTATCAAGACTTGTAGATTCAAAATCATCATTATCTCGAACATTACACTCTTTATCAAAATATAATCTATAGTTTTATCACTTTTATCAATCAATTCATCAAATTAATTGTTGAAATGAATAAGACAGCTGGGGGGGTGAATCAATTGTAGCAAATTAAACCTTTAAAAATCCTCAACAGTAATCAAATCCACAAGCATTCATTAAGCCCTTATTTTGTTAGATTGATTAAACATGAAATGTAGATAATAGAAATTGAAACCACAACAACATACACATGATAACACCAAATTTATGTGGAAAACCCAATGAGGGAAAAACCACAGCGAGGATTATCTCATAATATAAGTAATAGAAAAATTGGTACAAAGGGGCTCACTACCATAATAGGACACACTTTCCAAAAGGCTCACTGCCACAAAAAGAAAACAAGAAGATAGAAGAAGAATGCTATATAGAGAAAACACTTCTCAATGCAACAAGGTGTCCACCACAATTGATCATACACTTTTGCAGTCTTACATGAAATATTTCAGATGCCTTCAGCTCATCGCCTTCAGGAACCCTAACATGAAGTTTACATTGCTCTAATTAATTTCACATCACACACATTCCTTACAAAAATCTTGCATCTATATTTGCATCTTACTCTTTCCACACCCTTTTGCATCAACACCATACATATTTATATCAAGCACTATCTTAAAAAAATTCTCCAATGTCGGCCATTAGTCGTTATACATTCAAACTCGAAATAGGTCGGCACCTAAACATTCCCGTGGTGGATAGGAATGAAAGGTGACCTACATAAATCCTTAATTAGGACCCAAATAGATCCCAACACACTTCAACACGCTTCCACTAGCCTTTCATGTAGTGGTAAACACAAGGTCATCCAACACCCATGCAAAACACCATAGACATTAAGTACACGCTTCCTTAGATCAAGTTGAAAGTTTCAAACAACATAATTTTCTTGAAATAAATCTAGAACAATCCAAAAACTACTTAAGATTCATCAAAGGCTTCACCCAAACTCACATCAAAAAATACTTTAGCTTAAGAATAACCCTTAATTTCATACTGATAAATGAAACTCACAATGTACTACACCAAATCAAGTAGAAACTTGAACATAAAAATATTAAAGAATTATAAGAAACTTCCCAAATCTGCACAACCTAAATCCAAATAATGGAGAAATACGGAGCAAATACATTTCTCCCAGACCATAGAGAACATTACTGAACAACTAGTTCACACACTAGTGAAACTATCTCACACTATACAACAATCCAAAAAACCAACTTTTGAATATAGCAACTTATGTCAACCTTGAATAGCCTATAAGATCCACACATGAATAACATCAACACTAAAAGAACATAGATGCCAACATCAGAGAACATCATGGACATTTGTACAACAAATTTTACTTTGTTTATTAAATTTTCTCAAAAGCACTTGGAAACCAAGTACTAGATACATCATCTTAGCTCATTATTTCATTCCAACTCATCTTCAAGCTTTGTAATAAAAGAATAGCTCCATGTACTCACAACACTTCCCCAAGGTCTCAACTACACATGCACAAATTTTTTTTCTCTTTTTAACAATTTCCTCAATATTCTCAACATCTTTATCCCATAGTTGACATCAATGACAACACCAGTCAATAAACTTCCTATTGACAACAATGAAAACACCATCATTCTTGCAACATGAATAATACAAATCATTTGTGTCACATGAGACATTACATAATGTAGGCTTAAACTTTAGGCATTGGTTTTCCTTTTGACATATTACAAGCAGCTGATCCAATCGACTATTTTCTTTTTTCAATTTTAATATATCATCCTTCTCTAAACTTTTTTCCTCTTCTATATTGTTTAACTTCTTTCCCACACCTTCTATCTTCCTTTTAACCTCCCAATTAAGCAAGATCAACTTTTCTTGTATTTCTTCATTAACTTTGTGTAATTCTTATTCAAAATTATCATTTTCACATAATAATTCATATTTATCCTTTCTTAATTCCTTTTCTTTTCCATCAATTCTAAATTAATCATTTTAACATTCAAAATATCTCTTGCATGCATTAAATTCTCATTTTCTATCTTCAATATTTTTTCAATCTTTCCCATTGAAACAATTTTTTTTTTTTTTAAATCAAAATTTTTACTTCTTAATTTTTTAGCACCAATTTATTTATTTGGTATGTTTTCCCTCCTTATGCAACAACAACCAAGGTACTCACAACAAAACCAAATATTGACAAAAAAACTTGACCAAACTCTAAGGTTTAATACTCTATTATATGTAGTCAACCTTGATGCACGATGCAATTTAAAAAGAGAGAACTTAGATATGCAATACATATAAACCAAATTATAATAAATTATATATATATTCATATATACACCCATAACATCATATATTAATATAGTTTAATGTCTTATGCATGTCTTATAATTTATTCATCATGCTTCATCCATATATATCTTATATATATCTTCCACACTTCCTTATTCTCATATATACTTAATTCATATCGTCGACTAGGAAAATAAAGAGAAAAGCATGAATCATTGATAGCAACCACAAAACTACCTAAATTCAAGTCATAGAGACCCTAATCTAACAATGAAGCACAAGATGACAATAAAAATCAAATAATAAACCAATAATACCTCAATTTCTATGCCAAAGTGGATTCTCCTCCATTACTCTTCTCAATTTTGCTTGTTTGCTCTTAGATAAGTAGTGTGCAATGTTTGCAATAAGCTCAATGTAGATGTATGATAGCAAGATATCAAGATGAATGATATAAAAATATTGAAGATTGTGTTTCTTCAAGATGAATGATATGAGTGATAGCAAAATATTGAAGATTGTGGTTCCTCGAGATGAATGATATGAGTGATAGAAAAATATCGAAGAATGTGATTAACCTTGAAATGGAATTGATAGCTTGATTTTATAGAAATCCAAATTAGATGGATGGTGAGGATTGAGTGATGATGTAATATGATCAATGCCTAAGATTGACTAGGGGAACAATAATTAATAAGAGTCATTAATTATTGTGGCATAGGCAAATGAATTGAACAATGGATAGGGATAGATGAATTAAATAATTACAACAATTGTTTAATTTAGGAGATGGTAGATGAATAATTAAATAATTAAAAGTAATTATTTAATTATAGAAGAAAGGAGGGAGATAAATAATTGTATAATTAAGAACAATTATTTAATGATAGATGAGAAGAGGTGATAAATAATTTAATAATTATAAACTCCTATTTAATTAGAGAAGAAAAGGATGATATAAATAATTAAATATATAAAAATTTATTTAACTATAGAAGAAAATGATAGTGAATAATTAAATAAATAAGATTTATTTAATTATTCTAAGAAGAATAAGGATAGAATAAATTAATTAAATAATGTAAAATTATTCAATTAATAGAAGAAAGTGATATTAAGGAATAATTAAATAACTAGGAATTATTTAATTATGTAAGAAAGTAGTACAAAAATGTTGTTCGTAGGCTCAGGACATTTTTCAGTGTCTACACATATGATTCCACACTCTCTTGACACTCTTACCTCTCACTTTTCCCTTCTTTATATAGCCTCTTAATGACTTCTCATAATTCCTTTCCATCATATCCTTTCATAATAACACTTAATTATCTTATTCCCACAAATTCAGTTTTTTCTCTATGATATTGTATACTTTTATAGCTTATTTAGGCATATTAGAGGTGTTTTAAGCCTATTTAAGTGATATAGAATGGATATGTGAGTCTAGAAATGACCCAAATGACATATGTGGTGTCTCAAAACCCTTTATATCCTACCAATGGATAGCTTTGGAATAGGGTGTAAACATCCATCATAGGATATATGATAAAGGAATTTTGTCAGATGTTGTATCTACAACTGCCCTAGTAGACATGTATGCAAAATGTGTAAGCATAGACAAGGTATGTGAAATATTTGAAGAATTCCTCCAATAATTGTTTGACAAAAGGATATGAAAAATTTGGAAGTATAAACAAGACACCTGAATTTTTTGACATAATGCTTCAAAGAAATATGTTCTCATGAAACACCATATTGTAGGATATTAACAAAATGGATTGAGAATCTATTTTTAGATTTATAGAGTGTCAAAACATTCAATGATGGACTATAAAAACTCACTAAACCTTTGAAAACCTTAAATATTTATAATTTATTTATCCAACATCATGAATTTAATCTCAATGTCACTAGTAATACCACACAACATTTCATGAAGCAAACCCATGGCATTTAAATACTTTTAGAGGAAGATAATCACACTTACAAGAGATATATTATCAACAATTGCTTCCATGCCTACCATGCTCTTATTCCAAATGTAATATTTTCCCATGATCTTGATAGTTCCTTGTCACTAATGAGGGTATATATATTACACACAAACATGGAAGATATATCAATGTTGATTTGTGTCAAATAATACCACATGTAACATTTCACATGCCTTGTCTATGCTTCCACATTGTGCATACAAGTTTACCAGAGTATTTCTAACTATTTCATATCCAAAAATAATCACCCTTACATTATGATTTGATGGATTTCCATATCCTATTCCAAAGTTCCTATTTTGGTACAAGCTAGGAGAATGTTGGGAATTAAAAACTTCATTGGGTTGCGATCAAACACTTATTAACATCCACCAAACTTTCATGTGAGAGCAATGTTTGAATTCAAATGTTAATGGAAATGGAATGAACAAAAAGGAAATTGGTAAAAGGATTGGGTCCACAACTTCCACCTAAGTGGTCAAAGCTTAGTGTGTGTCATTTTAGCCCAACCATCTGTTAGAAACCCTCTATTTGATTCATTGAACAAGTGATAGAAAATTAAAAACATATATAATTGGTAGGTATAAATTTGAATTCCATGAGCTTTTCCAATGATTTCCATACTCGTGCCATGAAAAAATGGGAGTGTTGGAAAAATATGCAATTAAAAATGCCCTGGTAGATATGTACATAAAATATGGAAGCATAGACAATGCATAAGACTTGTTAGATAAATGCCTCATATAAATGTTTCTTATGGAATGCCAAACTATTTTGCATTCTATTATAGATGTTCTCAAGCATCGGATAAATTGATACCTTTCATAGACAAATAAATTTTTACCAATAGTTTTACAGACTTGATGTGGTTGTGCCAAAAATATGCATGTGAAGAAGCCAAGAAGAGTGTGAAAATGACTCCTAATTGATATTTATGGACATAACTTTAGTTTTTTAGCATAGAGAAAATGGTTGTCCTAGACCATATAGGATCCTTAACCCTAAAAAAACTCAACAAGTTCCAAATGGATAATCGAGTTGCCTTAGGATTGTTTACATTGGTACATGCCTAGTCTAGTTAACACATGGAATGAGCCTATCTTCAAAATTATGAGAAAGAGTTTAAATTTCACTGATGTGTGAATTGCTATCTATCTATTTTGAGAATCCACTTACAACAACAATTTTCCAGTTTTGGCAAAAAAATACATTCATTTTTCCTTAATTCTCTACAACTCACAAGTGCATAAGTGTTTCCCATACCAAACTCATTAAATTCCTTAGACTTGATTTGTTTTTTTCAAAGACAACTGAGGAAATTCAGATGGAATTTGATATAAGGAGCATTAGTTTAGTATAATTACTTCAACCTTTATAATTTGATTACATTTTGTAGTCCTATTTTTTAAAACACTTGTGAAGTGCAACTAATGTTAATCTATAAAATGGTAGGCATGTTTCTTCCAATAAGATATGTAAAGAAGAGAAAGGAAGGAGTTAAATATAAATTATGCTCTCTATATATTTTGAGGAATGAAAATGTTTCATACTCTCATTATATGTCAGTTATAATTATCAGAGACACGCATTTATCAATTTGATAAGTAATGATATTGGAGCACATGCCACCCGAGTTCTTGAAAAAATAGCACCTTGTGTTTTTACAATGGCTACTCATTGAAACTTTTGAAAATGAAGGGAATCTATGTATAAGGACAAAAAAGTTGATGTCCATATGCTTGTGAGATGTATGTAAGAGGATTTTACATAGATTAATTCCTCAAAAATATAGAATTTGAATTTTGCAATAAGAAGCTTCTCCACATGGGTTATGAGAGCCTTTGATACATGCCTCAAGTACAAATGTAATGACTAAGAATTCACTTATGAAGAGTGGTGGATATAGTCATGTTTTTCTAAATATTAATTTACATACTGGCATTCTGATTAAAACCAAGGTAAATATGATCATTGGGAAACTTTTAGACACATGTCCAAGATTCATTAAGTATTTAATGTATGGATTATTCAAAATGTGCTTTAAGGTGAAAAATTACAATTGAGGTTAGAAAGTGACTCTATTTTTAGGAGAAGTTAGTAGTATTACCAAAATAAACTTTATTAATATTAATTATTTTATTTTAAAGAATTGGCTATAAATTAAAATTTATAAATACTCTAAAATAGATTGTAAAAATGATACAATCGTAGTTCAATTTTTATAGTGCTTGGCAAGGAGGAGATTGGGGTTCCTCACATTATATAAGAAAGAACATATTTGATCTCTTCAATTTTAAGAAATGAATAAAGTATGATATATTTGGTATGTGAGCTAGGTTACAATTTGTTTTATTGTAAAAAATTTTGATGTTAATTTTATAATCATTTCTTTAAAAAAATTGCCACATGATTAACTTTAGTTGTTTCCTCTTTAATATATATTTTTTATACATAAAGATTGAAATGATAGGTTGTTTCATAATTTATGAATCATGAATCCCTATGCGGATATGAATTTCTTACATTAGATTGTATTCCATTCCTTAAAACCTAGTTGCATTCTTTTCTATTTGATAATCATTTTCAAGGGAATAAATCTTTGTTTTTCTTCCTCCTCTTTTATGTAGTTTTGTTTGTTCTTTCTAGCTTTAATTTTGATTTAGCATACCCTTGAAAATACCTAATCATTTCATATAATGGAGTTTCCCCTATCAAATTTAGAGGAAGCTTGCTAACTCAATAGTGATCTTTCTAACTATTGGGACATTTATTGCTACCCTTGGGAAAGCCAATACTATTTTTCAATGAAATATTGCAGTGACAAATTTGTTTACCAATAGATTTTTGGTGACTCTGTTGAGGATAAGAAATACGAGTTCATCCTTATTCTCCAAAAATTTAAAGGTACCTACCTTGTAATGTATATGACTCTATTCAAGATGAAACATGAAATAATGAGTTGAAGTAGGTATCAAGAAAGATATATGAATTAATCACAATGTCTTGAATCAACAATTGATGATGATAGTGATGAAGATGAATATTTTTCTATGCATACATCTCAATAAATTTAGTTACTTTATGATCCTATGTAGGTGACCCTAAGTTTGAAAAAAATTATAGTAGTATGTAGTTCTAGGCTCGGAAAATGCATACTTCTTTGTTCCAAATATTACAAAATATTGAAGAAAAAGATGGAAACAAGTTTTATCTACTTTCTCATTGCCAAGATAACTCTCACCTCACCAAAGGAGATGAATTTATATTCACAAGTTCTCAAGAAATCTAATAATACGAAGATGCTTCAAGATTGATAGAGGCAAAAAAAGTAGGAAACATTGAAATGTGTTATTTATGTAGTGAAGAAAATTTAATAATGAAATTCAAACTTTCTTGAAGGATCAAGAAGATGATAGACTTAATTATGACCTATTGGACAAAATTTAGTCATTAATGGGTGATCCCACAATACTGGTTTACAATTTTTGGACAAACTAGACATTGAAATATTTTTTTCTAACTAAATCTTCACTTTCGGGCACCTATAGCGGCTAAACCATGAGGAATTTGAATATGCTGCAAACTAGAGTTTTGTGAAATTTTATCTGTAGATTCTAAATATAGTTTTTTTCAAAAAATTTGGAATCATATTGCACTTATTTTTCCATCTCCTTCGAAAACTAGTTTTTCTCAGAAAACAACATTTTTAAGGAGTGACGTTCACTGTATAACACAACTTTTTTTCCATGAAGGATAAAATTCTAATTCTTTCGAATTTAGATTTGTAACTTTGATTTCTAGTGCTTCTAATTGGTTACATAGTGTTTTATTGATTTTTTTTTCTTAATCAAGTTTCGAAGTCAAACCAATTACAATTCAGACATAGGCGAACCGTATAATGTGTAACCTTTTTTGTATGTATTGAAATTCAATTTTTTTTGTTGGATCAAGGACTTCAATATCTAGTGCAATCATATTTTTCAATTTTTTTTTGATAATTTGCTATTTTTCCACGTGTAGAACATAGAGCTTGATTTTTGGTGAAAATCCTATGTTTAATAAAACCAAAAAATCAAATACATAATAAAACCAAAACATATTAAAATTATAATAATTGGATTGCTCGTTCTTAGGACTACCTGATTCTAGTTGGGTTGTGAAGTCTCCTTCATTTTCATCTGAAACCTGAGGTTTGAAGGGAAATTTTTTTGAATTACTTTGTGCCACAGAGCAGGAAGGTGGGAAAATGGGGGTTTTCTTGAACCAGGGGGGTTCGAGAAAACCAAGGTTCATTCGAATCCCCTTTCAAAAGGGGTTTTCCTTGTCTTTTTTGGTGGGAATGGTTGGGAATTTCATTAAATGGGTTCACTCGAACTAGGTTCTAGTGAACCCTCTTTTGGTTTGTTTGAACCAAATAGTTCGCTCGAACACCAAAAACAAAAATTTTTGCCATGGGGTCAATTTTTCAACTTTTCCTTCCTCACTCCAATTGTAAACCACTTTTGTGGGTTTACCCTAATATACCTAAATGAAATTTGTTTTGATATTAAATACTATGAAAATAAATTCTTGAATGTTATTTTGACAAGAATGTAGTCCAAACTTGAAGAGAATGATGAATAAATGATACTAGAAGTAGAGTCTTATGATGTCTTCATTCCAAATTGGTGTCTTAATGGTTCAAATGAAGATTTTCTGTGGAGAAGATATTTCTCTTTGTCCAACATAAATATTAGAGGAAAGAATCCCCATCTATGAAATGGAAGGTACAAATTTATCATTTTCCTCTTTCTCACAATATTGGAAGAATTTCTTTTCATTTAGTTGTATCAAATAAAAATAAAAATTTTACTATAAAAAATGATAGTATTAAAGAAAAGAGTAAAATTAAGGAATTTGGGATGTCTAAAGTGTTTGAAACATGAGAATGTTGGTATATGGTGTTGTCATTAATGGAAATCCATTTCAAAAATGTAGAAATGTTGGTCTAGAGAAGACCAAGTGTTTTGGAGAATCAACTAAGTCCCATTGTGCATATTTAGTGATTAGAGGAACAATTTTGTGGTTCGCATTGCTCCGCTATACATAATATTGTCATGTAGTTTTGAGGTGTTCATGATATGTGTTTGATGTGTCTAAATATAAATTTTTTGGGCTTGATGTATTGCACAATTGAAGATATTGTTGACAATGTATCAGGCTTAGTATTGATAGTGTTACTAGTGTAGAGTGCATGTTGGAATGCTCTGCATTCATTTGCAAATGAATATTATGTTTTTTTGTTTTGAGGAAGTGTTAGAAGGTGTCATATGTGTTTACACTCCAAGGGAAAGTGATTTGGTGGTCTGCATACCAAATTGTGAATGGATAGTTGGTTTATTCAATTGTTGCTTCACTAGTGGTGCCGACCTAAAGGTTTTGGGGTCATGTAGAGTTAAATTGTGTATAGAGAAAAATCATGGGAGTGATTATAGGTCATGTGATGACCTATTTTGGTGTGGTACATCTTTTGGTTCCTTCTACAATGTGTGTGTGTTGGAGCTTTGGGCCAACAGGTCATGGTGTTACACGGTTCATGCAATTAGGTTGACCTAATTGATGTTTTGGTTATTTTTGGTATATAAACAAGGTTAATTCATTGTGTGATGTGAATGAAAAGTTTATATGAGATGTGAATGAGTTGTTTTCGATGTGATTGAGAGTGTGTGTGAGATATTATGTGTAAAGTTTGAAAGGTTATAGTGGTGAAGATGAAGTGTGTAAAGTTAGTTTTATAAGCTTAATTAGAACTATGCCTTCAACGTGTTGCAAATGAATTATTAGTAGTTCTGTAATGCCCCGTCGTGCGAACCCCAAAGGAACTAATAACAACAGAACAATTTTTTTTTTTAAAAGAATATAATAACATACTTAAGTATTATAACATAACAATGTATTATGAGGCACAACTAGTTCCAATGGGGTACACGAAGTGACATGACTACACTAACCCATAACAACGATAATAAGATATCGATAATTAAACAATTACATAAATCTATTCATTCCCATCTCATCATTTAAAATATCTATTAAACAATAACCATATTAATACCATATGCACATGTCACAATACATGGAATTATAAAGATATAAAGTGTTACATATTTCGATAGATACAACATAACATAACCAACTATTACAAGTGACAGTTCTTGAGTAAATACAAGGCCTAAATATACATCACATCCAAATGATAGTAAAATACAACTGTTTGAACATACATCCCAATAATTACATATACAATTTACAACATGGTCATCCCAACACACGTGGGAGACAATACATCAATGATTACATTACATCCGAAGTATAACATACATCTGGTACAAAGAATTATTGGATCATCAACATCCGTCAAAGAGCCCTGCAATAAAAGATACATTTGCAACAGAAAGGGAAACCCAATGGGGTGCGAAGCACATTCCACCCAACCACCCCCGTGCTGAGAGTAGACAAGGAAGGGTCCCCGACCAAGCACACCTAACAACAACAAAGACTAACTCCAAAGAAACAACTTAACATCAAAGACCACTTGGAAACTCATCAACGACAATTCCAAAAGGCACAACAACAACCATTTCAGAACATAACAAGTCACAATCATAACATCAATGAAGCTCAATACATAATATCAAAGACTACTTTCAACAATAACCAAAAAAAAATCAATAAATCACTTCCAGAGGACTTCAGTAAATCAACACAAACAAAATGTTAGAGTAGAGTGTCATCGCATGGTTTCACATGGATTATCTTGACAACCTATCACAAGGTGCCGCCTCCATCTCTACATGGATTCTCCAGACAACCGAGTTAAGGTGCCGCTTCCATCTATGGTTCTCGTGACAGCCTATCTCAAGGCGTCGCTCCATAGGGTTACTCATGCAGAGTCATTAACCTTTCGTGAAGACAAGGCAATGACCTTGCCAACCACGGCCTTCTCAGTCCCCTTTAGTCCGTGATAGCACTAATAGGCAGACGAGGCTTCACAATTATCTTATTAGTGTTTAATTCCCACCCATGGTTTATTACTTAGGTTATCACTGATTAATACAACTCTATGTGGGTTACCCTGACAACCCCTTTGTGCGCCGGCCCCCACTAGAGCCACTCTCTCTCTCTAAACACTCAATCCCAAAATAAACAACACAAAAAAGACTGCATCAACAAGATATAATTGAACCAACACATGGATCCTCCGCGTGGCATAACCATCTCGCCATCACATATGAATATAACCACAAACAGTACGATCCAAGAGAAAATTAAATCATAACCAGGGTCGAATCATAGACCAAACATCAAGTACGAGGTCACAATTCATATTAGAAAACCCCGCCTCTGGAAGCCCTAAACAACATCTTAACCTCCTACGAAGATACAATAAAACTAGGGTTTTCTCATACGACACAATGAAACAATGAAGAGTACAACAATAGACTTAACAAATAATCTTAAGAATAACAATCACGTTTAATCAACGCTATAATTATACATTTCCAATGCATAATAATTCCAACAAATAAATAAATCAATTACCCAAGAAAACTCCATTCTATTTAAAATACATAATTTATTTCTAATTATCACAAATACTCTATAGCACTACAAAGATATATAATCTTCCCATAAACCCAACTTACAAACAAATCCCCACTTTTATCCACATATAAATATATATAATAAAATATACATATCCAAACATATATTTATATCATTTATTTAATGCTACACTATCAAAATTGATCTAATAATCCATTATAATTATGTATATATATATAAAGCATATATCCAATTATATCTTTAAAATATATCATAAAGAAAATACTCTTAAAATACACAATAACTTAATACATAAAATTATATATATATTAACTTTAATATAATTGTATATATATCTATACATATATATATATATAACGAATTAAATCTAATTAAAATTTGAATGTAAATTAATTTTTATTTTATTTAAAAAAAAAAACGAATAAACAACTATTCATACGGCCCCACGCAGCACCAGAGGTACTGCGTACCCCCCTGGGGAGGACGCAGTACGTAGGTACTGCGTGGTGGGGCCACAGTCCCCACTGCCTGTAGCAGAGAAATCTGCTTGATCAGTGGCAGTCCGGCACAGAGGTGTGGGGTTGGTACCCGGCGACCATTCCCACCCCAAAAATAATAATTATTTTTATTTTTATTTTTATTTTTTGTTTAATTTAATTTAATTTTATTTTAAATTTCGTTTCGACCCACAGTAAAATAAAAGTACGCGGATCCCAAATAATAAAAGTGTATATATATTATTTTATTTTTTTTGTTTGTTTGATTTTCATTTATTTTATATTTCCATATGCATATCTAATTTATATTTTATAATTTAAAATAACACGAATTTCGAAAATCGAGTTCATTCATATTTATTTATTTTCATTTTCAACCAAAATTTTCATTTGTTTAAAAATTTATCTTCGAAAAGAAGGAATGAAAACATAATTTTTTTTATAATAAATACGGGGTAAATTTATTCAAGTTTTATAATATTTTAATAAATTTTCTCATACACAAACAGAGAACCAGAATTATTTATGCAATATATATATATATATATATATATATATATATATATATATATATATATATATATATATATATATATATATATATATATATATATATATATATATTTATATTCTTTTAAAAACTCAATATCCTTAAATACAAAATGTAGTTTTCATTCTTTTCTCATAAACTAAAATCACACGAGTACATAGTCATTATAATAACACAATCAGAATAATAACATAAGTATGTATATATATTTAACAACAAATTCAAAAATAACAATATAACAATAGATTTTTCCACAAATCTAACATGCAATTTCAATCTTCAACCCAAAAATGATTTTTATATTTCAAACACACTAATTTTCCCTACTAAACTATGTTGGAGAATTTCATAAAGGGTTCTACTACAATTTTCTACAGAAGATTCAAGATTTTTAAACACAAACAAGTCTTCAACCACAAAACCATTTCCAAAAGAAATAAAGAAATAGATTTTCAGACACAACATACCATATTTTATTTATAGAACAGTAAAATAAAACTAACTTAAAAGAAGAAAACCTGGAGTCATTCGCCTTGATGAAGAATCTCTTCTGTAGACTCCTCTCGATTCCTTCCTGCCTTCAGCTCTTTTCTCGATCTTCTGCCTTCAACGTTCCTCTGAATCTATCCTCTCTTTCCTTTTCAACACCACAATAATTTTTCCCAGAAAACACCAAACCCAAAACTACAGAACAAACTTCTTCTTTTCTTTTTTTTTTGTGAGAAAATCCCTGTGTGTGTATAATTCCCTCTCCAAAAAAAATAAAAGAATCAATAAAATCAATAAAGATTTTCTGCTTTCTTTTCTCAAAAATCCCCTCTTCTAATTGGTCCTTTTTCCAGCTTTTAAAAGCACACTTATCTAAAATTTTAATTAAAATAATTTATTTAATCAAGATATTATCTGTACATGATTTGCAAATTTAATATTAATAAAAAGATATTATTTAATTATCTTCAACAATATTTATTTAATTTAATTATTATCAACAATATTAATTTAGAATAATTATTTACTCTTTTAATAAATTAAATCACTTTTTAATTTATAACATATTTAAATTTAATATTCAACTAACACACAATTAAATCAAACAACTAAACAACTTTAATCCATTATCTTATAAAATAAGGTTAATTAAATAAACATGAACCATAAACCAAATAAATACCTCAACAATCAAACTACACAATCAACGAGAACGAAAACTTCAGTCATAACACGACTCACAACAGACGACGGACTTGGGACAGGGACGCTTCCAAACCTACTCCCTTTTTCAACATTTTTACCCATTGGGTTAATTTATTGCTCGCCCTGTCCTGCCGAAGCAGGTGGAATCGAGACTTAATCCTGTAATCCTGCATCCAAATAAACGTCAAGTAGCACATGTATATATATATAATCAAACATTCTATCATGAGAAGGAATTGCAGTGTAGCAGGGCACTCGTGAACGAGTGATGCTACACTGTCCTCTCACCTAATCTATTCTAACAATTACAATATCAATAACAAACTAACATTTCTAACCAAATTGATCATAAGGTAACATGATACTTAACTACTGCATCATAACTAATTACTAAACCATTGCATTATAAAATAATACTGAATTCAAATAACATGATCACCATAAGATTATCACATCGACATATAAAACATTAGAGAGAAAGCATTGCATAATAAAATAATCCAAACCCTACATACAAAGTATCATGAATCATAATAATAATATCAATTGTAGCAATCAACTAAACTACGCAACCACACACACCAAATCGATGAATCAATCACCATCACAATTCAGTATCACACTAACATATAAAAGCAACCAATAGTAGTAGATAGTATCAGAAACATGGGGGTATTACATCCTCCCCCCCTAGAATATGGCTTACTCCTGGAAGCCAGTAACTAAACAAAACAAATAATCCTCACTAATATGGAATGCATTATCCCATGAGACCGAAGTCTCATCACTTGGGTCCCGCAGAACCCGCAAACACATGATAAACTCTACCCGCATCACCTACTGTCAGCTCAGAAGTGGCTGGTGCCTGACTAAAGCCTGTAGTGTTCCCTTGAGGGCACTTCCTCGCAATATGACCCTGCTTCCCACAAGAGAAGCAACCTGCACTCCACCCAAAGCCTCTGACTCCAACTGGTGCACTCGATTGTTGAAAGCTGCCTCGTGATGGTGCTGACTGTATACTCTGTGCTGGCTGCACGAAACGATCAGGTCTATTATGTTGCCAACTCCGAAACTTCCTGTTCTGCGATCTATTTCCCTAATGAGATGGAGAGCATTGTTGTTGCTCACCCTTAGTGGGTTCCTGATGACCTTTAGAGGACCCTGCAGCCAAGGCTGGACCTCCATGAGAAATAACACCTGATGATGGCGTACTACTGATCTGACCTCCTATGTGTCCTCCTAGTGCCATAGCTAGATTTTCCTCAACCAACCGAGCCTTCTCGACCGCTACCTCCATTGTCTTCAGCTGGAAGACTCTCACGCCACCACTAATTTGGGCATTTAAGCCCCGAACAAAATGTTGTACTAACATCCCTTCATCGTGACTGATGCCTGCATACTGCTTCAACTCATAGAAGCGTCGCTCATACTGCTCTACTGACATCGACAACTGCCTAAGGTCATGGAATTCATCAGCCCTGCATTGCCTTCAATGATCTGAGAGGAAGCGAACCCTGAACCTGTCTAGAAACAACTCCCATGTGACCATACTGATATCAAGGTGTAACTTTTGTTCCTCAAGACGCCACCAAGTAGATGCAAAACCTCGCAGGTGCATAACTACGCACCGAGCCTTGGTATTGCTACCATAGGGGTGCATCGCGAAGCATCGCTCTAAGTCAATTAACCATGTCTCGGCTTCCAAACCTCCTCCAGAACCATCAAAAGTAGGAGGGTGTGCCCTCATCAGATCTCTCATATGACCTGCTATGACTGCATCCTGAACCACATCTGTATCCCTGCGCCTCGGTGACCTCTCTCTTTCTCTCTCAACCTGTTGCACCTCATCTGGCCTAGGTCCCAAACGACCAAGATTCTCTCCAAGAATGTGCTGCAATTGTCCATCCAAACCAGGTTGTCCCTGATTTTGTCCACCACCTGACACATTGTGTTGAGGACTTAGTCGTTCCTCATGCACTGAACCATGAATGCTTGGCGGTGACAGACTTCGGCGGTTGACTCTATGACCACCACCTCGGCCTCTTCTTTGGCCACGACCTCTACCTCGAGGCATGATCCTGCACGACGATTAAAGTTATGTAAGATCAAGAGTTACGCAAAGGTTGCATAACAGACACAACTACCCAGAGGACCCAGCGTTAGCAACCTTGGATCTGATACCAAGCTGTAATGCCCCGCCGTGCGAACCCCAAAGGAACTAATAACAACAGAACAATTTTTTTTTTTAAAAGAATATAATAACATACTTAAGTATTATAACATAACAATGTATTATGAGGCACAACTAGTTCCAATGGGGTACACGAAGTGACATGACTACACTAACCCATAACAACGATAATAAGATATCAATAATTAAATAATTACATAAATCTATTCATTCCCATCTCATCATTTAAAATATCTATTAAACAATAACCATATTAATACCATATGCACATGTCACAATACATGGAATTATAAAGATATAAAGTGTTACATATTTCGATAGATACAACATAACATAACCAACTATTACAAGTGACAGTTCTTGAATAAATACAAGGCCTGAATATACATCACATCCAAATGATAGTAAAATACAACTGTCTGAACATACATCCCAATAACGACATATACAATTTACAACATGGTCATCCCAACACACGTGGGAGACAATACATCAATGATTACATTACATCCGAAGTATAACATACATCTGGTACAAAGAATTACTGGATCATCAACATCCGTCAAAGAGCCCTGCAATAAAAGATACATTTGCAACAGAAAGGGAAACCCAACGGGGTGCGAAGCACGTTCCACCCAACCACCCCCGTGCTGAGAGTAGACAAGGAAGGGTCCCCGACCAAGCACACCTAACAACAACAAAGACTAACTCCAAATAAACAACTTAACATCAACGACCACTTGGAAACTCATCAACGACAATTCCAAAAGGCACAACAACAACCATTTCAGAACATAACAAGTCACAATCATAACATCAATGAAGCTCAATACATAATATCAAAGACTACTTTCAACAATAACCAAAGACAAATCAATAAATCACTTCCAGAGGACTTCATTAAATCAACACAAACAAAATGTTAGAGTAGAGTGTCATCGCATGGTTTCACATGGATTATCCTGACAACCTATCACAAGGTGCCACCTCCATCTCTACATGGATTCTCCAGACAACCGAGTTAAGGTGCCGCTTCCATCTATGGTTCTCGTGACAGCCTATCTCAAGGCGCCGCTCCATAGGGTTACTCATGCGGAGTCATTAACCTTTCGTGAAGACAAGGCAATGACCTTGCCAACCACGGCCTTCTCAGTCCCCTTTAGTCCGTGATAGCACTAATAGGCAGACGAGGCTTCACAATTATCTTATTAGTGTTTAATTCCCACCCATGGTTTATTACTTAGTTTATCACTGATTAATACAACTCTATGTGGGTTACCCTGACAACCCCTTTGTGCGCTGGCCCCCACTAGAGCCACTCTCTCTCTAAACACTCAATCCCAAAATAAACAACACAAAAAAGACTGCATCAACAAGATATAATTGAACCAACACATGGATCCTCCATGAGGCATAACCATCTCGCCATCACATATGAATATAACCACAAACAGTACGATCCAAGAGAAAATTAAATCATAACCAGGGTCGAATCATAGACCAAACATCAAGTACGAGGTCACAATTCATACTAGAAAACCCCGCCTCTGGAAGCCCTAAACAACATCTTAACCTCCTACGAAGATACAATAAAACTAGGGTTTTCTCATACGACACAATGAAACAATGAAGAGTACGACAATAGACTTAACAAATAATCTTAAGAATAACAATCACGTTTAATCAACGCTATAATTATACATTTCCAATGCATAATAATTCCAACAAATAAATAAATCAATTACCCAAGAAAACTCCATTCTATTTAAAATACATAATTTATTTCTAATTATCAAAAATACTCTATAGCACTACAAAGATATATAATCTTCCCATAAACCCAACTTACAAACAAATCCCCACTTTTATCCACATATAAATATATATAATAAAATATACATATCCAAACATATATTTATATCATTTATTTAATGCTACACTATCAAAATTGATCTAATAATCCATTATAATTATGTATATATATATAAAGCATATATCCAATTATACCTTTAAAATATATCATAAAGAAAATACTCTTAAAATACACAATAACTTAATACATAAAATTATATATATATTAACTTTAATATAATTGTATATATATCTATACATATATATATATATAACGAATTAAATCTAATTAAAATTCGAATGTAAATTAATTTTTATTTTATTTAAAAAAAAAAAACAAATAAACAACTATTAAACGGCCCCCGCAGGCAGTCTTGCTGCCCCCTATGGGGGAGACTTAGATGCGTGGTGCTGCGTGCCCCCGTAATGGGGGGACGAGCCCAGTCGGTTTGCGTCATGGCCAGCCAGGTGCTAACATACTTGAGCAGTGTGTGATGACCTCAGTGTGTGGGGATGATGCGACTTGAACCATTCCCACAAAAATAATAATTATTTTTATTTTTATTTTATTTTTTGTTTAATTTAATTTATTTTATTTTATTTTAAATTTCGTTTCGACCCACAGTAAAATAAAAGTACGCGGATCCGAATAATAAAAGTGTATATATATTATTTTATTTTTTTTGTTTGTTTGATTTTCATTTATTTTATATTTCCATATGCATATCTAATTTATATTTTATAATTTAAAATAACACGAATTTCGAAAATCGAGTTCATTCATATTTATTTATTTTTGTTTTCAACCAAAATTTTCATTTGTTTAAAAATTTATCTTCGAAAACAAGGAATGAAAACATAATTTTTTTTATAATAAATACGGGGTAAATTTATTCAAGTTTTATAATATTTTAATAAATTTTCTCATACACAAACAGAGAACCAGAATTATTTATGCAATATATATATATATATATATATATATATTCTTTTAAAAACTCAATATCCTTAAATACAAAATGTAGTTTTCATTCTTTTCTCATAAACTAAAATCACACGAGTACATAGTCATTATAATAACACAATCAGAATAATAACATAAGTATGTATATATATTTAACAACAAATTCAAAAATAACAATATAACAACAAATTTTTCCACAAATCTAACATGCAATTTCAATCTTCAACCCAAAAATAATTTTTATATTTCAAACACACTAATTTTCCCTACTAAACTATGTTGGAGAATTTCATAAAGGGTTCTACTACAATTTTCTACAGAAGATTCAAGATTTTTAAACACAAACAAGTCTTCAACCACAAAACCATTTCCAAAAGAAATAAAGAAATAGATTTTCAGACACAACATACCATATTTTATTTATAGAACAGTAAAATAAAACTAACTTAAAAGAAGAAAACCTGGAGTCCTTCGCCTTGATGAAGAATCTCTTCTGTAGACTCCTCTCGATTCCTTCCTGCCTTCAGCTCTTTTCTCGATCTTCTGCCTTCAACGTTCCTCTGAATCTATCCTCTCTTTTCAACACCACAATAATTTTTCCCAACTACAAATTCTTTTCTTTTTTTTTTGTGAGAAAATCCCTGTGTGTGTATAATTCCCCTCAAAAAAAATAAAAGAATCAATAAAATCATAAAGATTTTCTGCTTTCTTTTCTCAAAAATCCCCTCTTCTAATTGGTCCTTTTTCCAGCTTTTAAAAGCACACTTATCTAAAATTTTAATTAAAATAATTTATTTAATCAAGATATTATCTGTACATGATTTGCAAATTTAATATTAATAAAAAGATATTATTTAATTATCTTCAACAATATTTATTTAATTTAATTATTATCAACAATATTAATTTAGAATAATTATTTACTCTTTTAATAAATTAAATCACTTTTTAATTTATAATATATTTAAATTTAATATTCAACTAACACACAATTAAATCAAACAACTAAACAACTTTAATCCATTATCTTATAAAATAAGGTTAATTAAATAAACATGAACCATAAACCAAATAAATACCTCAACAATCAAACTACACAATCAACGAGAATGAAAACTTCAGTCATAACACGACTCACAACAGATGACGGACTTGGGACGGGGACGCTTCCAAACGTACTCCCTTTTTCAACATTTTTACCCATTGGGTTAATTTATTGCTCACCCTGTCCTGCCGAAGCAAGTGGAATCGAGACTTAATCCTGCAATCCTGCATCCAAATAAACGTCAAGTAGCACATGTATATATATATAATCAAACATTCTATCGTGAGAAGGAATTGTAGTGTAGCAGGGCACTCGTGAACGAGTGATGCTACACTGTCCTCTCACCTAATCTATTCTAACAATTACAATATCAATAACAAACTAACATTTCTAACCAAATTGATCATAAGGTAACATGATACTTAACCACTGCATCATAACTAATTACTAAACCATTGCATTATAAAATAATACTGAATTCAAATAACATGATCACCATAAGATTATCACATCGACATATAAAACATTAGAGAGAAAGCATTGCATAATAAAATAATCCAAACCCAACATACAAAGTATCATGAATCATAATAATAATATCAATTGTAGCAATCAACTAAACTACGCAACCACACACACCAAATCGATGAATCAATCACCATCACAATTCAGTATCACACTAACATATAAAAGCAACCAATAGTAGTAGATAGTATTAGAAACATGGGGGTATTACAAGTTCATCCTTGGTAGTGATCCACCCTTTCTTCTATCTCTTTCTATTCTAGGTAGTGAGCCCTTAGTAGTGAGCCTCTAGCAGCGAGCCATTTTTTTTGGATTGTGAGTCCACCATTCTATAAATCGATTGTAACTAGTTATAATATAATATGAGTTAATCCTCACCATGGTTTTTCCCTTTCAAGGGTTTTTGATGTAAATTTGGTGATCTTGTGTTATGTGTTGTGATACATGATTTAATTGTTTCTTTCCATTACTACAAGTTCGATAAGGTGCTTTTAATGCATGTTTAAGTTGATGAAGTTGATGAAGTTGATGAATTTTAGTGAATGTTGATTCACCCCCCCTCTCAGTATTCAAGTGTTCAACAATTGGTATCAGAGCTAGGTTCCTTCAATTGGCTTAAACACTAAGGTAGATCTTGGAGGTTGAACACATGGAAACTAGGAGATATCATATTCCTTTGGAAGAGATCATACCTGAAGGGTTTACTGAAGAAGACTAAGAAGTTGATGTGGAAAGAGAACTCAAATGAGCCCTTGATAATATGGATAAATAAAAATGTGAGAATAGTCTATTTGCAAGAAGATATTAAGGAAGTGGATGAATGCATCAAGAAGTTGAGGGATCAAATCAAGAAAGTTAAAGAGAGACTCAAGGAAACAAATGAGCAGCTCAAACAATCAAATGATACAATCACTATTCTAAAAGTACAAGTTGAAGAAGGAAAAATAGTTAGAGATTGCATGAATTCCAAATTGAAAGAAAAGTTTGTAGAATGTTCAAAGCTTGAAAAAGAGATTGTGACTCTGAGGATAGATCTAGAGAAAGAAAAGATTCAAGAAGATAAATTAAAGAAGAGCTCTACCTTGCTTGATGAAATGATAGATAGTCAGAAGGATTCTAAGGAAAAAAAAGGTTTAGGGTTTGAAAAAGGAGAAAGATCGAAGGAAAATCAGACTCCAAGAAAGAAAGATGAACAAAGAAAGACTAGAGATAAGAAGAGAAATATTAGATTCATAACTAAAAGAAAGATTTCAAAAGGCCTCCTATCAGAAAATCAGGTACACAAAGGTATTCATATTTTAATGGTTACTATTATTATTGTAATAAATTTAGACATAGAGTAGTAGAGTGTAGAAGAAAAATGAATTAGAATATTCAATCATTTTTTGGTCAGTGCTTTACATGCAATAGATTTGGTCTTAAATCTAGTGAATGCAAAATTTAGATGATGAATGGTTACATTAATGGTATGATGTTCCAATAATTCAATGGTTACTATTATACATGAATTGGATTTGGGCATAAGGCTTTTGAATGAAAATCTAAAATGGAAAGAAGTAAGTTTGTTCAACAAAAAGGTGCCATATGTCACAAATGTAATAAGCTTGGACACATAGCTAAGTTTTGTAGAAGAAGGAATGTGAAACCCTCTATTTCATAGAAGAAGATTGATTTAGTGGAGATGAAGTAAATGAAAAAGATCTAGAAGAAAAAGGAAGAGAATGAGGTGAAGAATGAGTCTATGCCAACTCTTGGTGCAAATGTTTCCTTTAGAAACTAGATTGAGAGCTTTCACTCAAGGGGAGTTTTTAACAAAAAAATTTTGAAGCCCCTGACAAAGATGTGTTGTTGATATCTTCAACATACTGGTTAGCTATTGTGCCTGATCTTTTGGTGGTATCTCTAGTGTGAAATATATTGTTGTAGAAATTTATGGAGTGATTGAAGGTGACTATGACAACATAGTAAGGGTTTGCTAGCTTTTCAACCCAAATTTTCACTGCTACAATTATTGCATATTAGGTCAGTGGAAAAGGGTTTATATCTCATTTTGAGTTTTATAAAGTCATTTTTGATCAATCATTTGAGGTGGAGAGAAGAAAAAATAAGTGTTGAAGGGATTTTGAATTGTTTTTTGAAACCATACTGGTGAATTCCAAAGGTATTTATCAGTTTAGATTACAAACCCTAGTTTTGTGAAGATTCTAAATGTTTACTCCTTAAGTGGTTGATGTGCTTGAGCAACCAAGACCTAAATTCAAGTAGAACCCATATAAATCTATGGAAAAAGACCCTGGAGGTGCATTCTCTAGGGTTATAAGTGACAAAATGCACATAGAGGATGTGTGGATCTACATCCGTACAAAGATGGAAGAGTATGATCATTTGAAGATGGAAGAATATTGGGAGAAGGTGTTGAATGGAGATGACTTCAAGCTAAAAATAGAGTATGAGAGTATAATGGAGAAGAAATTGGATGTATGGAACAACTTCCCCAATTTTTGTTATGAGGATGAGTGGGTTAAGTATGTGCTTAGTAGAATTCATGAAAAATTCATGTGGTTGGACATGCTGCACATGATTAAAAAAGAGGCAATTAGGGTTGTAACCAACTTGTGCTCTAATGGACTAGTTCTAACATTAAAGGCCATGAAGAATGATGTGGTGATGAAGCTCACTATAGAAAAGTTCAAAAAACTTTCCCTAATAGTAAATGACATTGATGATCTAGTAGTAGAGTATGCTTTGATGTGATAGGTTATATGATCTTCTATAAAAACAAAGAGAACCTTGTTTCACCCATCACAATTCACACAACTTACCAAATGGTGAAGGAAGGTGAATACATAGATTTTTGTGAGCTCTTGAGACTACAATTGATGGAGAATTTGCAGAAGAAAAAAGAATCAAGGTACCCCTTCTGATATGGTACCCTAATTATCTACTTATTATTTTACTTTCTTAGAGATTTTCTTGGAACAAAGAATGTTATATGTGATGATAGTATTAATGGTATATGTACAAATAAGAGATTATTTGAGAAGGTTTGCAAACCTATAAACTCAAAACTCTATCTTGTGTAGATTCTTCAAATCATTTCAATCTCGGATGTAAGAGAGATATAGGATTCTTGCAAGTGTTGTGGACAAATAAAAGAATGACATAACTTTCATGGTGAGTAGAGACCACTCCTTTATGGAAGTAGTTGAACCTAGAACTATTTTGGTTCTAGAACTACCTTATGATGTAGATGATTTTGTATGCACTGGTCTTGCATAGATTATGTTAAGTAATCCTAAAGATCCAACTATGGATAGGTTTGGAACATATGCGAAAAAATATAGCCATGTAAACCTAGAAAAGAAGAAGAAGGATATTGAGGAGAATTTTGAGAAGATGAAAGCTAAGTTGGAGGAGATGGTGAACTCACCCAAGGGTACTGTAGAGAAATCCAAAGCCACATCTATTGCTCTGCACAGTACTCCAAATACAAGAAGGTTAGTCAGGACCTCTGCACTTCTCTTGATGTTCCTAAGTCCTCTGGAACAAATCCTACAAGGAGTTTCAAGAAGAAAGAAACATTTAGCACCTATGTGAAACAAAAGACTCCTAAGAGGAGAAGGAAAGAAAAGGCTACTAGGGAGAAGTATATTAGTGTTGAAGATGAAGATGAAGAAGAAGAAGGACCCCAATTGGTCTGGAAAAGGAAGTCTCAATTCTCTCAGGAAGAGACCAGTACAAAATGAAATAAGTTTAATATAGTGGATACAAAAAGTGAAGAAGAATTAAAAAACAAAAAGCTTTCATTTTTCAAAAAAGAGAAAAGATTTCTAAGTTTGGAGAAGAAGAATGAGCATATAAAGATAAGGAAAATGAAAAGGAATAGCTAAGAAATATGAGAAGACCCCTTTGGTGCAAAAGCATAGTCCTATGAAGTTAGATGCTTTGTTCCATGGGACTATAGTGTTTTGCATGTTGAAGGAAATTGCTGTGTAGTACCCTCCGTTTCGGTCATCGTTGACGTTAAGTAAGTTGTTGTTGGTAATGTCATGATGATGTGGTGATTTAATTATTTAATTTAATTTTAAGGTTATGAGATAACACTAATAATATGTTTGGATTTGATTAATAAAATTAAATTAATTATAAGGTTACATGTTTCATTTGGAATTAAATAAAGAATTAGATTCAATGATAAACGTCAATTTAATTATCGTTGGGAGTTAGTTATTTAAAATAATCAGATTAAATGAGGAAAGGTAATTATCATTTAATGATTAAATTCAATTAATAAATTTAAAAGTGATAAAATATTAAGAGGATTAAATATTAAAATTGTACTTAAGTTTAAATAAATTACGGTAAAAATATTTATTGAATTATATTTTAATTAAAAGTTAATTATTTATGAAAATTTGTTTTAGTTAAAATTTAGAGTTAAGTGGAAGTAATTTAAAATAAAAGAAGTTATTGGTTGAAATTAAATAAAATAAATACATAAAGTAATGATTAATTAAAGTGAGAAAATATTAGAAAGGATTAGATATTAAAATTTTACTTAAGTTTGAATGAAGGTAAAAAAACGAGAAAAGCCAGTAAAAGTTGGTACCTAATTATAATTGATAAGTTAATAATGTTATTATGGTAAGTAATGTGACGAAATAAATTCTAATAAAATATTATTAATGTTTAAAAGGGTAAATATTATTGCCAATAGATTTTAATTGATTAGCATGATTTGAAATAAAAGTTATGATACTTCTGTGTTTTGGCAAATAAAATATTATTAATGGTTTAAATGAATTAAATAAATCAAACTTGAATATTATAATTAAATAAACAATAAACATGCAAATAAATATTATTTGAAATTCAAGTTTCGGTTTGGGGAAGGTGAAAAGTCATTCGGTGGTTGGGAATTCGTTCTTGGTTGGTAACTGACCAAGAAAGAAAATAAGAGGGTGATTTTTCCGAATGCCAAGGGGGACTTTGGGAAGATAATTGGCAACCTGTGAAGAGAGGGAGGAATTTTACTGAAAGCAATTTCCACGAAGGAAGGAGCAAGAAAAGAGATTTTTTTTGAAAAGAAAGAAAGAAGAGGAATTCAAAAGGGAAAGCGACTTCCAGGTTTTCTTTTAAATATTTTCCTTACAAATAGTGAATAGATGTTTTCCTGTGAAAGATTTCCTTCTTCCTTGAAATCTTTTGTATGCCAACTTCAAAATTTAGCTGAGTATTTTAAATGTCTTATTTTTCGGGCTGTACAAATTTGTATTTTCCTTCCTTTCATTTTATATATACTTACATAAATATGGTATTCAATATATGTATTTTGAGACTGTAAACTGTCTGTAAATGAACTGTTTCCTGTGACTCTATTCAAACAGTCTAGTTGTGTCATCCATAACATTTTTTATACAAACTAGTTTGCTGGTAAATTTAAAGGGTTTCTCCAAATTCCAGTTTTCTATTTGCTGTCCAAAAATCTCAAATACCCAGATTATAGTTTTGGCGTTATGCTTAAAATACGAGGCTGCTGTCAAGCTGCTCCCTTATGGTTGCGTTTTGCTGATAATAAATATAATTTATAAAGAGTTAAATTAAATTTTGGTCTGCTAGTATGATAGGTTTTGAGATAAATAGAGAAATAATAAAGATGTTAAGGGTTTATTATAAAATAAGCTGCAGTTTGTTAATTATTAAACTTAGTGGTTAAAATAAATTGATTATTAGGGGAGTAATACTTGGAGGGAAATGATTTATTTATATTAAAAGAATTGAATAAATAAAATATAAAATCAATCATAAGTAAAATATTAATTTTATTTAGGTTAAGGTTGTGCTGTGAAGAATTAGATTTTATCCCAGCTAGATAAATGATCTCTTATTTTTAATCAGAAAGTGAAGATTATATATATATATATTTGTTTATAATAATTAGGTTGGATATTGTTTGAGGTGAGATATAATTAGAGGATCTTGTTCTGAATAAATAAAGTTATTAATTGTTGGCATGAAATCTTGCCAGGTAGTTAGTCATTAGGTGTTAAGGATGGTGCAGATAGAATTCTCACATTTGTTACCTTAGGAAGAAACATATGTCCTTTTTGAATATTATTAATCATTGTATCTAAATTAGGATGGAAAGATAGGTTAAAAGTTTTAACGTGAGATTTAAATTAAGGAAAATTATAATATAAAATATATCTTGAATTTTCTTACATGTTCTCTTAATTGGTAATTTAATTTTATAGTATTAATTTCATGATATCTTTTAATTGTTTTATATTCTTTTAGAATGAAATAAATGTTATCTTAATATCTAAACTCCTCGCATGCTTTTAGGATTGGCTAATGGATACTCTTGGCAAATAGGTAGTTGGTTACTTAGAATAAAATATTGCTACAATTACTTGTGAATTATTGTGCCAGGGAATGAATTAGGTAAATAATTAAAGAG
Source organism: Sequoia sempervirens (assembly GCA_007258455.2). NCBI lineage: Eukaryota > Viridiplantae > Streptophyta > Pinopsida > Cupressales > Cupressaceae > Sequoia > Sequoia sempervirens. The sequence goes on along the minus strand of VDFB02000015.1, from coordinate 433,408,978 downwards.
AAAATGGTTATTTCGATAGGTTGCTTAGTAAAATATTATTTAACAAAAGATTTTAACGGAATAAACATTATTGAATTAGGTATTTAATTTTGTTGTAGATAAATGAACTGTGTATTTAGTTAAAGTAAATCGATTTGTATGGTTAATTAAGTTTTAGGGTTCACTAAAGAAGATAAGTGATTCTACATTTACATAGTTTCTTTTACTTGAAGGTTAATGATAAAGTTATTTTTAAGTGAGGATAAATCCCAGGTTCATAGGTTAATTAATTTAAATGATACTGATTAAATGTTAAATGGTTTTAATTACCTTTTTGTTATCTAATGAGTCTGTGAATGATAATTATTTATCAAACTACTGTGTGAAATAATCCATTAGTGTCGTCACCTTAGTATTATAATAAAGTTGTAAATTATAGAATTGTCATCTTAGTATTACATTTTAAAGTTATAATTAGGATTCGTATTAAACAGTTGATGGAGTTGGTTATCTTATAAATGATATAGTTATTTTAAATATAATTATTTGTAGTAAATACTCTCTTAATTAAATTAAGTGGATATATTAAAATAAGTGGTAAAAACGTTGAAATAATGCTTTAATTAAAGGAAGGTCTTTATGGTTATAATGTGTGAGTAAATGTGTTTTAAACAAAGTGTTTTGATTATTGGTTTAAGTGTTTTAAGATGGGTGTTATTTGTGGGATATTTATGGAGATGTCTCAATGGCTTGTTCATTGTAAGTGTTTTAAGATAGTGTTCTTCAAGGTTGATGTGTTTGATGGTTTCCTTGTATGGAATTATTCCTTAAGACTTTGTAATTAATGTGTTTATATTCAAAAAATGATTTATTTATAGGAGTTAGAAAATTAGAATTATTAGGTAGTTAAGTTAGGTATTATGTTATTGAGTAGGTTAGTAAAGTGATTAGAGAGAGAGTTTCCTTATGTTAATAATTTGGGTAACATTGATAGATTAGTTTATTCTCAATTTGATTAGTTTCAAGTGGGATAGTTAACTTAGAAATAATGAAAAGTAGAGTTTTGTATGTTGTTGATGTATGTAGATAATATTGGCGATAAGGATTATTTCTGTTTAGGTGGGAGAATTGATTTATAAGATAAATGGAAGTAAATAAATTTGAAAACTTTAAATAGTTGGGTATTACGATAAAGGCTAGTGAATGATTGTTGATTCGATAAATGTTTTGATTAATTATATTTAGTTAAACAAAGGGTTTATGTAAATGAATAAAATTAGATGATCTTTTCTAAGTCAATTTCCCTCATATTCTTTTAATAGTTGATTTGTGGGGTTTCTATAAGAACAGTTCTAGAAAATACTTGTGATTGATATCAGGATCAAATTGTTGGTTTGAGTGGGTTGATCTTCGAAGGGAGATTGTTGTTATAATGTGTAAATTGGAATATATTTGTGTTTGAAAGAGTATACTTGTGAATAGTGTCTTATGGCTTAAACCATTAGATTTTATTTTCACTTCGTAATATTGTGCTATCCTTAAATGTTGGAAATGATTGATCTTTAAACTAATGTTCTTTTTTAAATGTTTCAAGGTACTTCTTATTGAATGGATTGTGTGGTTTTATGGATTCTTTCAATGTGACTTTTCCTAAGTTGATTTTTGAGTTGGAGTTTTTCTCTCATTTTATTTATGTTGCTATTCGTTGGGAACCAGTATGTGTTCTTTTGTTCTTTACCTAAGTGGCAAATTGGTTAATGTTAACTTTGTCATGATTGATGGTTCTACTTGATGAGTCAAATTGAAAAGTTCTTTGAATTATGGGTATTCCGAGAGGAGAAAATAGAGGTTTCCCTTGGATTCTCGATTTAGTTCGTATCGAAGTTGTTGGTGTTGTTGAGTGGAGTTGTTGATCTTATTTTGGTGTATTTGCTCATTATATTTATATTGGAAATAGTTCTTTGAGGTCTTGCAATTATTGCTGTCAGTTCTTTGATGGGGAAACCCTAGTGTAACTTTATGAGAATCTTCCAGAGGTTTATTTTACTATTGGTTAATGTTCCTCCTTTTATGTGCCCTTGTTGTGGCAAATGTTTTGGTTTCATGTTTTTGAAAGGGTTGTACGGGAATCATGGAGATTTTTGATTATGTATTTATGGCAAGATGGGTAATGCCTTGCATGCTGCTCTGTTGTGATATAATGTTCTTGTTATGTTGTACAACCCTTGGATTTTGGTTTTATGTTTTGAGTGTCTAGAGAGAGAGAGTGGCTCTAAGTGGGTGGTCGGCGCACAAAGGGGCGCCAGGATAGCCCTCGTTAGAGTGAATTTAATAAGTGATAATTTAAATAATTAACTAGGGGGTGGGTAGAATCACATTAAAAAGATAATTGATGCCTCGTCCGCCGTTTAGTGCTATCACAGGCTAAAGGGGATTGAGAAGGCCGTGGTTGGCAAGATCGTTACCTTGTCTTCATGAAAGGTTAACGATTCCGCATGAGCAACCCTATGGAGCGGCGCCTTGAGATAGGTAGCCTGGATAACCATAGATGGAGGCGGCTCCTAGCGCTCGGGTTGCCTGGATAATTCGTCAGTAGACGGAGGCGGCACCTTGTGATAGTGGTAGCCTGGAGAATCCATGTTAAGCCATGCGATGACACTCTCCTCTAACACTCCTTATTATGATTGCTTCTTTGGAAATCCTCTGGAAGTGGTTCTTTGTCTTGAACTGATGAAACATAGTTGTTTTGAATTGATTTATGGTTTTACCCTATTTGATCTTTGGTGTATTCTTTGGTCTTGTATAAATCTTGTGGATGTTTGGGTTTTGACCTTGTACCCTTGTGGTACTGTGATATGATGTTGTTAGATTGGTTATTGCAATTTGGAATTGTGTCATGTTCATTAATGCAGTTTATTGGAGGTGCTTCATAATCATCCTTTGGTTATTTGGTTATGGTTATTGCTTTGAATTATGTGATGAGATTTATGACTCTTAGATGTGGTTGATTATGTCATTGTAATTCCTGAGTGTTACGATACCATTGTGTGACGTTGAGTTTTGTGGTGCCCTGTTTGGATGTTCTTGGTTGAGGTCTCTTTCTTGTTAGCTCCTAGCACGGGGGGTGGGTCTTCAAACTCACATGGTCGGGTGGAATGTGCTAAGCACCCCATTGGGTCCCCAGTCAAGGATCGAGAAGTGCGGATTGGTGTTGTTGTAGCGACTCCAGAGTTGTATCTGTCTTGGAGCCAGTTTTGATACTTGTATTTCTCTAATTATTTGTATCATGGTATCTTGTGTATGGTTTCCATTCATATTTGGAACACTCTTGTATCATTGTACTTCTTAAACATTGTACTGTAATGTAATGTAACATTAAACCTTGTGTGGATATTGGCCACGGTGATTGTTATTTAATGTGTTGTATTTATGTGCAGATGGCTTTTTATTAATGAATTTTCATATGTGTGTTATATTTGTTATTGTTTACTTTATATATTTGGATTCTATTCTTTATTGCTGTTGTATGGATCTAAGTTGCGTAATGACTCTTCGTGTACCCCAAGGGATGTATGTGTTAGTGAATTTACTTTAATGAATTCATGTTATGACTTAATGTGTATTACATGTATGTTATGTGTATTTTTTTTTAAAAAAATTGCGGTAATTATTGTGTTGTTGTCCTTTGGGGTTCGCACGACGGGGCGTTACATGCTGCAATGTTTCCAAATGCAAATGATGTAGATAAGGCAACCATAGAAGAGGCTATTATTAAGTATATGGCAACATTCGATACTGATCTAGATAAGATAGAGGATCAATATCTAAATGATCTAAAAGGTGTGTTGAATGCTAGAAGATAGGAGGCTATTGAAGAGGATGCAAAGATAAGGACATATTCCTTAGAGAAGATTGGTTCCTTACTATCTCATGAGGATAAACACAAGTTGTCTAAGTTGTATAGCATGAAATTCAAGAAAAAATAAAGAGTTATCACTCTTACGAGCATGATAAGAAAGATATTGAGAGGCTAAAGAATGAAACTTTGAAGAAAGTTGAAGAGATTTCTAAAAAGTTTGGAGCCTCTCTGAAAAGTGAAGATCAAATGCAAAATAGCAATCCCCTTTTAGAGAGAAATGAGCCTGCTATAGAACAACATGAGCATGAGCTTGGACAGGAAGATATCTAGTGACAGATAACATTCCTCTAATGGGTAAAATCAAGAAGTTGGGTACATGAAGAGAGGAAGTTTCATCCAAAATAAAAAATTTCACATGAAATGCATACGTGTTTTCAAAAAATGCATACATATTACAGATCAGATACTTGAGCCTAAATCCAAATGCGTATGTGTTGCACATCAAGTGCGCAAGCTACAAATAGGTATGTGTTTCAAAATGCATACACGTTATGCACGTGCACATGTTTTGAAACGTGTACATGTTATGCACGCGTATGCATTTTGAAACGCATACACATTTCAAAGATGTATTTATTTTTTTAAATTAGCGACTGTGTATTCATTTTAACAAGTTTTTGGTAGCACTAGACAAGGAGATACTAGATCACGTACACATTTCAAAGGCCCTAATCAAAGAAAATTTTCACTGCCACCTCCTCCTGTCGACACAACCAACCTCAGCGACCTCCAAGTTGGTTGAATTCTTCCTTTTTCTTGCTTTATATCTTGCATTTTTGTTTTGTAATTAGCATTTAGTTTTTGTTTGTTTAGTTTATTTTTGTTCAATATTTTATAGTTTTTAAATTGCATTTAAAAAACCAAAAACATCAACGAAACAAAGAACGTTAAATTGTAAATCAAAAACCATAAAAACTAAACCTAAATTGGACACATTTTTAAAACTTATAAATAAAAACCCTAGAAACCCTAGGTTCCAAAAAACATAGACCCCTAAAAAAAAATTTACATAGGTTAATCCTTGGACCTAAACCCTAAAACATAAACCTAAAACATCCTTATCACATTATGTAGTGTCATAAATTAGGGCTCCTTGGAGGTTTCTTACATTTTTTATTTGACATATAGATATGTTGAAATCATGTCATCAAATCTCTAAATCTAAACCCTAAACCCCAAAGCATTCATTTTGTCATAGGGCCTTAAAATGAAATTTGGTTGCCTTAGGCAACTCCACCAAATTGTATTCCCTTAAGCCATGGACCATTTTTTCCTAGGGCCTTACTAGACATAGATCCCCTTAAGCCATCCTATCACCCTAAAACGTAAATCGATGTCTTAAGGGGTCATAATATGACATTTCTTAAGGGGATCAAACAAGTTCTCCAAATTTGGTGAATAGAGCTCAAGCTCATCTTTGTTTATTTTGTACATTGCAATTAGGTCACTAGCATTTATCTATGTGTCCCTTTGAACATGTATTCTATTAATTTTTCATTCTTATCTTTAGTATTCTTTGAAAACAATGAATGGGATTATGAATTAATGTTAAATTGTTAAACTTATAATTTCTTCTTAACTACTTTGTCCCACTATAGAGAACTTGTGTCTCTTATCATGAAATTTGAAAAATTAGATGAATCAATTTAAGTCCTTGGATTTAATTAAATTCTATGTCATACTTGATTAATACATGTTTTCACAATTGATATACCTTAGCTCTATAGATATACTCTTTTTGGGAAACAAGAGCTATCTTAATCAACTGTTGCACAAGAAAATGTTGCTCACTAACTTGCAAGTCCATTATTCCAAGGGCCACCCAAACTTCACCCTAAGTTCCCCAAACCCTAAACCCTAAACTATAAAATCTAAACCCTAAACCCTAAAGCATTCATTTTGTCGTAGGACCTTAAAATGAAATTTGGTTTCCTTAGGCAACTCCACCAAATTTTATTCCCTTAAGCCATGGACCATTTTGTCCTAGGACCTTACTAGAATGTATAGATCCCCTTAAGCCATCCTATCACCCTAAATCATAAATCGATGTCTTAAGGGACCCTAATATGACATGTCTTAAGGGGATCAAACAAGTTCTCCAAATTTGGTGAATAGAGCTCAAGCTCATCTTTGTTTATTTTGTACATTGCAATTAGGCCACTAGCATATATCTATGTGTCCCTTTGAACATGTATTATATGAATTTTTCATTCTTATCTTTAGTATTCTTTGAAAACAATGCATGGGATTATGAATTAATGTTAACTTGTTAAACTTATAATTTCTTCTTAACTACTTTGTCCCACTATAGAGAACTTGTGTCTCTTATCATGAAATTTGAAAATTTAGACAAATCAATTTATGTCATCGGATTTTTAAATTAAATTCTATGTCATACTTGATTAATTTACATGTATTCTTGTTTGATATACCTTAGCTCTATAGATATATTGTTATTGGGAAACAACCACACCTATGAGTAAACTTCCCCTCACCCCAAAAGATAAAGCTCTAGACCCATAAAAAATTAGAAGAATAAATTACTTAGTGATGAATTAGTTAATTAATGATAGGCTTGATATTTATGAGCTTCATTGATCACCCTTGTCTAGAACAATAATCCTAACATATAAATATAATCTAGTATAATTTTTACTTGAATTAAACTACATGGTTTTCATCATTTACCCATTTTGACACTCATTCTTGAGTTATTCATAACCTAAATTAGCTTGGGGACCTTTCCTTCTCTTTTTCCACCTTTATATATGTAATAGAAGGCACTCTAAACAACCCCTAACCTCCTATTTTAATACCCAATTTGACAAATCAAGTTATATATCTACATGTGTCTTATTTTTCATTATTTAGTCCTTTACCTTAATGTTAAGTCTTTACCTTGATGGTGATTTATTTAAATAAATCTTAATTCTTTACCTTAATCCATGTGATTTTATTTATTTTTTAAATAAATCAATTAATGTATAGATCATCAAATTTGGCTATAGTTTAATTATCAAGTGATATCCAGCTAAAGATAAGTTTATGGGGCCTTCTTTTTGGGGATTCACTTAATAAACTAATGACATAGTGTATGCATTTTAATAGGGTTCTAATAAAACACCCTAATTTCATTTCTACCCTTCATATTAACAACCACACACTGGACTCAATTTAATGTGTGTACATGCTATGGATTTTATATGTTATGGATTTTTTAATGTTATAAATCGAATGGTCTTTAAATGAAATGCATTTTGAATTTGTGCACATTCAATGTGATTTTTAAATAACTTTCAAATTGTGTGCATTATTTAATTAGTTTGTTGATTTTTATTTTTTATTGTTTAACATGCAGTTGCCATTTAATTGCTCTCATGGATCCAAAATTTAATTTAGAGGATTTTATGCCTAACCCAAAAATTCATCCAGATGATCCATGATGTAACCCCCCACCCCCCCTATAGTAGATGAGAATCAATTAAGAGAGAGCATCCGAGCAAACCTTAGTGTGATTCAAACAAATATAGATCTGTTAAAAAATGAGCCTAGAATCCCTCCCCATATCGCATGGTTTGCATCTACAATGCAAACTGTTGTCGATTATGTTTTATCCATTGATGCAGACCTAGATAGGTTCCATCAATGGAGAGAAGAGATGAGACAATTCTATGCAGATGGATTGTCCTACAAAGAAATCAATGACCTTAAAATTACCAAACAAGCCATGTGCCAATATTTTATTAACCCCCAAACAAACCAACCAATTCCTCTAACCAAAAAATGAATTTCAATTTTATGGTGTAGGCACCCGCAGATAGTTGCACATTTTTGGGATAGATGGTGGATGGTGTTTGATAATCCACCACATCGCAACTGTGAGGTGCCCCTATACTTTTTGAGAAAATTATGGGCTGAGTTTGAGTTGGGTAGAAAACCCAACTATTTTGATATGAGGTCATTTCAAGGAGTTGGGCGTGGCATGCCCCAAGATAGACTAGGAGCATGTGTCGATCCTCAGCGATGTGCTCCAATTTATCCTATTGTTCCTCCTCCTTTTCCTGGTGTTCCCACTACATTTCAACAACAAGCCATGTTATCAACATTAGGAGCATTGAGTTCACTTTCAAGACATCTCACTCATCAAATTGCGCACATGGCGAATGAAGTGGCCAATAAAGAGCATGGAGGCTTGGGCTATAGGGATACTTAGGCATCCACTTCAGGTGACCTACACGCATCTGGGATGGAGTCATTCATAAATTTACTATATGAGGATCATCCTACACAAGTATCTTCAATTTTTGAACTTAAATTTAATTCAAGTTTGAAATGTGAAAAATTCATATAAATAATAACATCAAATTATATATATAATATATTATTAATTCAATGAGTGTTTGGTGTAGACGCATGATCACATGATTCCTGAAACTCAATATGATTGTCGTGTCTATATGTCGAGTGTTGTAGATATGGGCTCACATTTTGGACAGGTACTTGAACCAATATATATTAAATAATTTGTGTGGATATATCTAATTTTTAATTTGAATTTGTACACATGTGTGAATTGATATAATATAATATTATATCTAGATGTAGGGAGGTCATACGATACCTAGTACTGACCAACCACAAGTTGTGGTGAGCGCTCCTGAGACGTCATCAGCTCAGGTGCATGCTTTCAAAAGTTTGTTAAGTTTAAATTTAATACACATCATAGATCTAATTTAATTTGTTTATTTACATACACGTGTGAATGATCTATACAAATTGTTGTACATCTATACATGCAGGGATTTCATGAGATACATATGGCGGGCACACTTGAGACGTTGTCGACATTTGTGCATGGACAATATCAGGTGCATGATCATGAGGTCATATAATTTGAGTTTGTAAGCTTTACTAAATCCCCTATACAATTTTTTTGGACCTTTTAAATATATATATATATATTCAAGGTTTAAACATATTGTTTGCTTTATATGAATATGCAGGATATAGTAGATCAGGCATTTGGATCTTCTCAATTGACAGTTATGCTACCCATTGAACAAAATGTTCCAATAGATTCACATGATCATATGGTAATTTATGCATACTAAAAATCATTTTTATTGTATTTACTAGATATATTTAATTAAATTTATTTTTATCGAAAAGTTTATATTTTCAAGTTTAAATATGTTTAATTATATCAAAATTTCTAAATAACTTTAAATATAATTTCAAGTTTCTTTTACTCTTTTCCAGCATGATGCAGGTACATCTAGTCGACATGGAACAAAGAGGAGACTTGATATGACTGATCAGCCTGATAGTTAGATGGTTTTAAATTTTATGGACTATAGATCTCTAGAGTTTTATTTAAATATATGTGTTGGACTTGACATATACATCTTGACATATAAATTTTATGGACTGTCTATCTCTAGTTTTATTTTGAACATGTTATTATCATATTTGTGTTTATTTATATCAGTTGACTTTAATACATGATGATTATATATGCAGTCAATTATGATTGTGTTATGTTCATTTTGATGATTGTATGCACTCATGTATGTATAGATATAAATTATCTATTTTTTAAGTAATACATGCACTATATAAATTCTTATCTAGAATCAAATTTCAGATGTATAATTTATCACATGGTTAGGTGAAAAATTAAAAAATTCCTTAAATAGTTTAGATAATATGTACATAATAAATTAAGGACAGGTAATTTTAACTATTTTCCAATTCTAGCAAATATTTGAATCAATAAAAAAAAATCTATCTCCTTGTATGTATAAAATGTATAATCTATACAGTTGAACAATTATATACAATGTGGTAAATACAAGACATGAAATGTATAAGATCTATAAAATTGGAACAAGATATTTAAAAAGTGACTAATAAGGTCATTGAAGTTCATACATTGAACAAACATATATATTGTATATTGATGTTTAATACAATTATATAACATGATGAAACATATATGTGCATGTAGATACAATTAAAGCTTATCAACTTTTACATGAAGACCAAAAATTGATATTTACATAGTCTCTTGATAAAATAATTTTTTCAATGACAATCACATGGTAGACCAGCTTGATGAGAACTTGCAAAAATAATTAATGTAAGTAAACTAGAACTATAATTTTTATGAGTCATTTAAGTAAAAATTTTATGCGAGAAAAGAATAATATATAGTAAATTCCATTCAAATTCAAATGATGTTTTCCAGAGGATGGATTAAGGGGACTTAAGAGGATATATAGCTTAAGTGGGGTCTTAAGAGAATGTCTTAAGTGGAGTTAAGAGGATGCATGTCATGAACACTAGGGGCTTAACGGGTCCTAAGAGGATGGCTTAAGGGGAATTATGAGAGTGACTTAAGGGATGCAAGATTGTGGATTAAGGGTATGTAAGAGGATTTGATTTAAGAGTCCTTTAAGAGGATGGCTTAAGGGGATGGAAGAGGGTGGATTAAGGGGAGTTGATAGAATGACTTAAAGGGATGTAAGAGATTGGATTAAGGGGATGCAAGAGGGTGGATTAAGGGGAGTTGATAGAATGACTTGAAGGGATGTAAGAGGGTGGATTAAGGGGAGTTGATAGAATGACTTGAAGGGATGTAAGAGGGTGGATTAGGGGAGTTGAGAGAATGAATTGAAGGGATGTAAAGGGTGGATTAAAGGAGTTGATAGAATAACTTGGGATGTGAAGGGGATGCAAGAGGGTGGAGGGGAGTTGATAGAATGAATTGAAGGGGAGGGTGGATTAAGGAGTTGATAGAATGGCTTAAAGGGATGTAAGAGAGTGGATTAAGGGGATGCAAGAGGGTGGATTAAGGGGAGTTGATAGAATGACTTGAAGGGATGTAAGAGGGTGGATTAAGGAGAGTTGATAGAATGACTTAAAGGGATGTAAGATAGTGGATTAAGAGGATGCATGTCATGAACCTTACGATATGGCTTACTAGGCCCTAAGAGAATCGCTTAAGGGGAATTATGAGAGTGACTTAAGGGATGCAAGATTGTGGATTAAGGATAGTTGAGAGAATGACTTTAAACCCTAAACCCTAAACCATATGACCTAAATCCTAGGAGATGAACCCTAAACCCTTAAAACCCATATAGATTTGTTATTCTAAGCATCTCATGAACCCTAGAAACTGTAAACCCTAAACCATATGACCTAGAGACTGGGAGATGAACCCTAAACCATTAACACATATAATTTTTTTATTCTAAGAATCTCATGAACCCTAGAAACTATAAACCCTAAAACATATGACCTAGAGACTGGGAGATGAACCATAAACCATTAACCCATATAGATTTGTTATTCTAAGCATCTCATGAACCCTACAAACCCTAAACCCTAAACCATATGACCTAGAGACTAGGAGATGAACCCTAAACCATTAAACCATGTAGATTTTTTATTCTAAGAATCTCATGAACCCTTGAGAGACTTAATTGGATGCAAGTGGATGGATTAAGGGTAGATATATGAGGATATGGATTAAGGGGTCATATGAGGATAGATTAAGGGGTGTTGAGAGAGTGACTTAAGGGGATGCATTTGGATGGATTAAGGGTAGACATACGAGGATATGGATTAAGGGGTCCTAAGAGGATAGCTTAAGGGGTGTTGAGAGAGTGACTTAAGGGGATGCAAGTGAATGGATTAAGGGTAGACATATGAGGATATGTATTAAGGGGTCCTAAGAGGATAGCTTAAGGGGTGTTGAGAGAGTGACTTAAGGGGATGTAGGTGGATGGATTAAGGGTAGATATATGAGGATATGGATTAAGGGGTCCTAAGAGGATAGATTAAGGGGTGTTGAGAGAGTGACTTAAGGGGATGCAAGTGGATGGATTAAGGGGTCTTAAGAGGATAGCTTAAGGGGAGAGTGACTTAAGGGGATGCTAGTGGATGGATTAAGGGTAGATATATGAGGATATGGATTAAGGGGTCCTAATAGAATGGCTTAAGGGGAATTAATAGAGAGACTTAATGTAATGCCCCGTCTTAATAACCTAAGAATGTTGCAATAATGTATAAAGGTGTAATAATTTTTTTAAAAAAAATTTAATTATTAAGTTATTTAGTTGCATACATTCATTAGGCTATGCGACGTTACACTACTTTGAGTTTTCCATAAGTGACTTAAGTATTTCGCATTGCACATATTAAATTATAATATAAAGATAAACATTGCATAACATTGAAATTTCCATTCAAGATAATATAATAAAGTACAAACATGTTTTTTTTTATACATTGCATTTGATAATATTTACAATACTCATTCATCTGATGAGGTAGTTCAAATAATAGTTACATTTTACAAATGATCACCTCACAACTTTTGAGGGATGTTTATACAATACAAATTTTACAATATACAATGTTGAAATGAACATAAGTTCCAAATGTGAGCTCTCCATCCATGAAGCTCTCGATGCCATAATAACAAACTAGGGACCCAACGGAGTAAGGTGCACGTTCCACCCAACCATGTGGTACCCGTAGGTCCACCCCCCGTGCTAGGAGATAGTAATAAGGTTACCTAGACCTAATCTACTAACCCTAGACACTAGTACACAACAAACTATTGGTTACATTGCTTCCAGATTTTGACAATTGAATTTACTACTAACACAAGGTTAACTGTTATTCTAGGTGGAGTGTCATCACAACGTTGCAAAGATTACCCTGGTGTTTCTTCCTAGGTTCCGGCCCCCAATCCTTGGGTTACCCTGGTAACCTCTTACGAAACCCGGCACCTATTGCATACTATTGTGGAATCGAATGTCTCTTAAGGAAACAAGACACCGATTTTCCATTCCAGGCCTTCTCGTCTTATACTCATGACTGAAGTAGCTCAAGATTCATAAGAGAGGCATAAGCATCTTGTTAAGTGTTTTAAATCTAACTACTGTGTTCTTTAGTTATCACTGAGTTACTAACTACTTGTAAGTTACCCTGACACCACTTTGTGTGTCGGCCCTTACAAATAGCCACTCCCCTAAACATAACAAGGTTTTCTAAATTCTCTAACTAAGGTTTACAAAGTGTACATATAACCAAAATCAATATAAAAGACCAATCACGTTAAAACGAACAACATTTAATGTTCATAACACAGGTGTCAAACCACCAAACAAAACCATGTACACATCCTTAGTTAACATAAGAAAATTAACTTAACAATCACAATCCCCATTTAAGAATTAATCTGGAAGACTTGTACAACTAAAGCATTTCCCGTTTGCCCAAAAGATTACACATTTATAAACAAATCAAGAGAAATAATTGTCTATTATTCGGATATATTAAATCCACTTAAATCAATTTGAGAATGACACAATTATAAATCAACTTTAATTTAAAGAACTTGTTTCGCCTAATCTATTACATTTTCTATATATCACATAATGGGTTAATCATCAATTTTCAAATAATTACTTGCATTAAAATTAAATGAAAATCTTTTATTATACCCTCCCTTTCAAATTTATCCAACATAAATAATTATTTAAAAATTCACTAAACAATATATATATATATATAATAATATTATATATCATATATATTATATATTATAATATATTATAAATAATATATTATAAATATAATATATATAACATACATATTAATTATATATAAAATATATAATTAAAAAAAAATACGAAATTTAATAAAGATCAAAGATTTATTGCACGTGCATTAAAAAAAATGCATAAAGTAATAAAGCTCAGAATTTATTATTTTTTTGTTTAAGTTTTATTTTGTAACAGGGTAAGGCCCCGCAGCCTTCCCGTGGGAAGGACGCAGCCTTCCCAGGGCTGCGCCCACCACAGAACACATATGGGGAGGGTTTCGGCCCTCCCCAAACCAGTATAATTTTATTTTATATTAATTAAAATCCGAAAACAGGGTTTCAATACTTTCGGGCCTACGGATTTATTCCGTACGGCGATTTTTATTACGAATTCGCTTCATGCGAATTTTGTACAGTAAGTTTGAATCAATATTTTTTTTTATTAGCATATATGTATATACATTTATATATGAATATATATATTTTTCAATATATATATATATATATATATATATATATATATATATATATATATATTTTCAAGATCAGTAAATCATTGTATCTATACAAATTTTTTTACAAACTGTGAACCATTTGAATCTATACCTTGCACAAACACAATAAACATGCAAACAATTAGATCAAACACAAGATTAGAAACCAATGATTCCTCAAGAAATCCATTTGAAATTTGCAAAAGATAAGAAATGAAAATGAAGAACACAAATGAAACAATTAAATCCTATCTAATGCAAGCAAACTCTTGATCTCTTGAGGGAGTTGGTGCAAATAGGTGTGTGGAGATTTGCCCTTTCCCAACTCCTTGAATGCAAATGTTGATTGAAGATGATTGATCCACTTGATGAAGACTTTGAATGTATGCTCCAAGCTTAAAATCTGCAAAAAACCTAGCTATGATTCAATGAGATGGATGAGGATTGCTAAGTATTTTAGCATGGTAACTTTGCTTGAGATGTGGATGATCAAATGCATGGTGAAGCATTCTATTTATAGAATGTTGAAATGGAAACAAAGCCAAAATGGAGCAATGTGGGACAAAGATTCAACCAATGATATAATGCCACTTGTCAACATGTGATTGGGTGAGGAATGAGCAAGTTTTGACAAATGTGCCAATAAATGCATTTTTGAATTTGAATTTTGAGAAAAGACATGTAAGAGGGGGAAAGAAAATTGCATTGAATGCCACTTGGCTCAAGGCAAGGACATGTAAGAAGAAGTAAATGCCTTGTTGGAAGGACTTGTAAGAGAGAGAATAATGACATGTTGGAAGGACATGTCATTCAAATTTTGAATTTGAAATAGAAGAATATTCCTCCAAAAGATGCTTTGTTGAGGGAAAATGAAGATTTAATAAATCAATAAATTGATTTATTTGTGCAAGTGGAAATATCTAGAGAATGCAAGTGGGTGAGATTAGTATTTAATCATGGTTAGATTAAATAAATGATGATTATGTTAGTTTAATGATGATTAGGTGAGTTGACTTATTTTGACTTAGATTTTTGGATTAATTTAAATCAAACAAGAGAGGAAATGATTTAATGAGTTTAATTAAATAAACATGTTTTGATTATTTAATTAAAGAGATTGAAGTAAGATTAAATTAAATAAGATTTTAATTTATTCAATTTAATAGATAGACTTTAAAGATTTAATTAATTAAATAAAATTAATTATTTAACTAAAAGAGATGGAGAATGATTTAAGAGACTTAATTAAACACATGATTTGTTTAATTAAGAGAAGAAAACAAATGAATTTAATCAAATAAAGATATTTAATTAAATGGTTAGGTCGGGGAATGATTTAGGATGAAATGATGTTGGTAGTCAGATTTAAATATGCAATGCTAACTTGTACATTTTGCGTGTCTACACAAACTTATCAACAGGAAATATGGGAAGAAATATTTTCATTCTGTACAATTTGATTTCCAAAATAATATATATATAAAAACAATAACAGTAGTTTTTGATGAAACAACACTCCAAATTCATTTCCAAATCAAACAGACAAATTTCATCAAGAAACCCTCTATGGTTTTGTAATTTCACCTGTAGGAATTCTACTGTTTGAAGATAATTTTCACAGAGATTTTAATATTTGGCAGCAAGAATTTCTTTTCTTTCTCATCTAAATTTCTTCATAAATCTTTTCTACTTTTTAAATAAAATCTTTAAGAAATTCCCGAGGAAACAAAACACAGGAAAAAAACTAAATTAATATTTTCTCAACAAACTTTTCAAAAGAAATCAAATTATAAAAGAAGAATACCTATAGCTTGAGATTTGACTGTAGAAAAGAAAACCTCTGTAGCACACAAATTCCCAAAATCTTTTCCAACCAGCACAAAAGATCCTCCCACCAAGGGATCTTCCACAAATATACAACCCCAGAGGAAATAAAAAATCCTCTTAGAAAATAATTTTTTTACACAGCAAGAATTTTTGCAAAGCTTTGATAATTTCCTGTGAGGAAATTGAACAACCTCTCTGTTTTTCCCGAGATCCAAAATATCCTCCGTAACCAATTTTTCCTCAACAAGAATCATTTAACACACTGGCACACATGTCGAGAAGTGGTTATGAAAATATCTTCTCCACTTCACGGCAATTTTTCCCTTCAATATTTTGCATGTTAATAATTTATTTTATTTTAAATTTAAAAATCAATTTTCAATTGCATGTATTATATTTTAATTCAAATTTCCAATTTCCAATATACAACCATTTATTTAATAACCAAATAACTTTTTCACAAATATTTATTTAATATTCAAATATAACTATTTACTCGGTTAATATTTTAATTTAATTAATTTATTTATTTAGTTAAATAAGTTTGATCTTTTAAAATCAAACCATTTAACCAAATAAGCTAATTAATTAATTAAATAATCAAGCAAGTAATTTCTTCTACATTTAAACATTAATTTAAATACCAATAATTTAAAACACAATAACTATCATTAAAAATTAGCCAAATTTAACTTTCAACAATTTATTCAACAGAAAATGACAATACAACCTATGACTCTGAACTAAAACAGACAAAGTACTAAGACTAGGGCTAAAGGCTAGACTAGGGTAAACCAAACTACTATCTTCCGATCAACGTATCCGTTGAGTCTTGACACGCTCAAACCTGAGTACCCAGGTGGAGCCGGTGTCATGTACCTGCAATTTCCTGCAACCAAGCAATAACATGCATACAAATATATATATATATATATATAAAGCATTAAACAGACACACCGTGCGGAGAAAATCACAGATATCACAGGGCACTCGCAAGCGAGTGATGCAATTCCGTTCTCCACACCAATACACATCACATCAGACTGACGAAATAAATTAACAGTTAGTCCATCATAAACATGTACATAGCAATAATCAATAGAAAATAAACATCTACACTATCTCAAATCATGTCTGAAATCAATAATCATCAAACAAAGTATCATCATGTCACAGAATAATCCACTATCGCTCAAAACCAGCGATCAAAATATCCAACAAAGCATCATAGGTCTAACAGTGTGAAAACATAACAACAGAAAGCATAGGCATAAACAGAGGGGTACTACACTTAAGGGGATGCAAGAGGATGGATTAATGGTACATAAGAGGATGGCTTAAAGAGTTTTAAGAGAATGTCTTAAGGGGATATGAAATCAATTATATTTTTTTTATAAAATGACAATGAATTAAATTTAGTTTTATATTTATACTATCAATCAAATGTATCTAGAACTATAAATATAGTTACCTGTCTCTAGATTTGAATTCCATTGTAATATGTGTATCTTCTCTCTTTTTTGTAAAGCATCTAATTTTGGGAGACCTGAAACAAAAAATGATATAAAACTTTAATTAGGAAATGACTATTAAAGACAAATATATATATCAATTAAACATATATACAACTATATACTTACCAATATTTATTTACTCCATTGTACCATCTACATCCTCTCTTTTTTGTAATGCATCTATGATTGTCTCATGATCATCCATTGAAAGTTTCCATAAAACTTTATTAGTAGGCCTCCCTTGATATCTAACTAGTTTTATATTGGTTTCCAAAAACAAATGTGAATAATGTATAATCTTCTTGTGTCTTTCATAATCTTCAAACGCAGGCAAGCCATTCTTTCTCATCAAATATTTTTGAAGCCAGGTGCCAACAACAACCACTGGACTAGTTGGATACTCAAAGTTTTCATGATCCACTCTAGGATGTACCAACTCATGTTTTCTCTCAACACATCTAGCCAACCAGTACTTGTTCTACACTTCATTCCCCTCAAGTACAACAATAGCATACACATGTCCTGCAAAAATAAATTAAAAAATTCAATAAAGAGTGACTTATATTTAATTCACATATATTAAACATGCATACATATAAAATTCAACTCAATAAAAAATGTACCTTCTTGTACAAGATCTAAAACACGATCATAATCATCTGATGCAAAAACTTGATTATCTTCAATTTTCGTTTTGTTTTGAACATGTGTTGATGTAAGCGTTAAGGCTCTTTGTTACCATTGTTCGACCCATTCTGTATTTTCACATACCTCCCAATCACCTGCAATATAAAATTGACAAAAGCATGCCAACTCCCTTGTCCATATTGTCCATGTTTTTGCATTCAAACTCTTAAACGAATGCCATTTTGCAGATCCATTAATTGTTTCACAATCTTGTTGAGAAAAAATATCATTTTCTTCAACTAACCAAAAGAAGCGTTGAATTATTGAGCTCTCACTTGTTCTTGTAGATAATTTGGTACTACACCAATCTACAATTGCACGTGCATCTTTAAATTTCACAGCATCCTCAAATTTTAGTTGTTCTCTAGCAAGAGCTCTTTTCACACATGCACCTACTCCATCGTGTTCTCCCTTACCATGACCAGCTTCAAAAAAACTCCATATGTGTTGGATATTATTTTCTTTATGAAGTCTACATAACCAATAAAAAATTCTAGCATTTTTTAATTGACCCGTGCAATTATCCAACCATATGAGATTTTCTAGCATTTGAATTCCTCTCTTTTAAATTTTTATAAAATATATCAAAACAATATTGAACAAACTTTGATGAATGTAATTGATTATCACTTACATAAAAATGGTACTCTCAAAAAAATTCTATTTCTTTTGTACTATCATCTGCATGTCTATAAACAATGTGAACAAATATAGCTACTTGCACTGAATTATAATATTGTGATTGAATTTCTTCTTGTGGAGCAAGAGTATAATTTTCAGCAAAATCAACAACTGACAATATAGTTCCAATTGGGAATTTTTTTTACATAAATGAAATTGATTATCAAGCCAATGAGCATACTAAGAGTGTTGAACATATTTAGGTACAATCTTATCTTTAAATTCATTAATAAATGCATGCACACTAAATTTTTCCACAATTAGCTCACAACGTTTTTTAGTTTTTCCATCTTTCAAAGAATACTCAATATTTTTAAATTTTTTACATCCACTAATTGTTTTCCAAATTCATCTAAACCACTTTCATGCATAAATTTTCCTAATAATGAAAATTTACCACATCTATCGCATTATCCAAAAATACATATGCTTTTAAATAAAATAAGTTTCCATTAGAGGGTTCACAAAACAAACCTACAATAAAATATTTGATTCTTTCAGGTGGCATATGAATACCACAAATGTCCTACATAATTTGGTTAGCATGCAAAGTGCATCGTATATATCAAAAACTATCATAATAATAATGAAATTGTACATGGGTCTTACAACAACAAGAGATTTTTTGCTTATTAATTTTAACATAACAAGGTTTACACTTTCCGAATGATCTTTGACTTATATTAATATTCAATGGTAAGATTGAAGCATCTAAATTTTTTGTATATAATTCAGTTTGAGTCATATCTAAGAGTTGCTTTGGATGAGGTTCACGAATTTTTGAACCTGCCCTTAATTTTAAGACATCTCTAATGTTAAGTGATACTCTTGTATTATCATGCCAACAAAATTTGATTAAAGATTTAATTTCATTAGTTAATTTCATTATTTAATTTCATGTTTGATCTTGGGAGTCTACCACTAAAACTCCAACATTGATTAATTGGATCCTTTTCAATACTTTCTCTTCTTTTAGCAGCTCTTATCAAAGTTTTAGGATTTAAATTTATACATTTACTAATCTTAACATTATTTTATTTGAAGCTGCTTTATCAACTAGAGAAGTTGTTATTGCACGACAAGCCACATTCTTATCTTTTCATCGACTCTTCTTACCTATAAAATAAATAGCATCAGCAACACTAGATATGACTTGTTCTACTGAATCGTCTTTCTTTTTTGGTTTTACAAAAACCACCTAATTTTTTCATCACTATTCTCATTTTCGACATTATCATCAATTGCACTATGAGTTGACATTGGAATCCTAATTTCTTTCTATAAAAAAACATTTTATATATTCTATTTCCATAAGCTCTAATTTGTCCCCAAGAAACTTTACCATGAAGTTTATCTAACACATCTCTTTCAATTGTAAAAATAAACATTTTCAAGTTCATCCATACAAGGGGTTTCATTTTCATTCACACAAGGGATTTCATTTTCATTTTCAAATGTAAAAGGGATTTCATTCACATTTGCATTCTCATAAGATATAATTTCATCATTTTTTTGTTTTTGCATTGTTTCAACCCTAGAATTATTGATATCATTAATGGTGTATCTAGCTTCATATAAACAATCCATATCAATATTATCAAAACTTGGGTTTGAACACATACCTGGATGGATTGTATGAATAGGTGCATTTTCCATATCATTGGGAGGTGGATTTGAAGACATACCTGAAGTTGTTTGCACATAGGTACTATTTCCACATCATTCAAAGTTGAAGTTGAAGGCATAGTTGGGTTTGTCTCCATAGTTGGGTTTGTCTCCATACTTGCATTTTCTTCCATATTCACCATCTCCACATTTGCATCATCTACATTCATTTTATCATTCATGGCTTCCTCTTCAACATTCTTGGAACTATATGCTTGCAAATTTTCATTTGATGAATCCTTTCTCTTCTATCCCTTTGTCTTTTTGCCTCCATATCTCTTTTTGCTTGAATTTCTTCGGGTGTCATTAACTTTCTACATATTTTTCTTTGTCTTTGCTTATCACCCATGGTTACCAAACCCTCTTTGATGACAAAAATAATGATTCAAATACAACCTATTTTCAAATTGTTATCTCCTTCAAATATTCAAATAAAACTATGTAGTATGAAGATCTTTTTTTCTTTAAACTCTGAAGTACAAAAACATTATGAATGCATCCAAAAATTCTCTTTTTCCAAATCTTCTTGTAAAAATTTATTGTACTTTATTCCACTTCAGAAAATTCAACCTGCACTTTGTCTCATCCAACAATTTGAATAGAATATGCCCTACACAAAACAAATTTGCAATAAAAAATGCAGAAAATGGTGCTTTCAGTCCATACTACAGAAAAGAAATGTTGCAGAAAAAACACGTTTTATTAGTATTTACCAAATTAGGAAAAAATAGCTATATCAGAAATGTGTATGCGTTATATAATGCATACGTGTTGTCTTTACCCAATGGGTAATTAAATAACGTGTATGCATTATGAAATGCATACGCATTTCATTTAAATAATGCATACACATTTTAGTAACATGTATGCATTATTTAAAAATTGAATTCCCAACCCACATGTAGCTTTGGTTTTAGGCTTGGTAAAGGCTTCGCAATCTGAGCCTTAGCCTTTGACCTACAACTAAAAAACTAAGGCATATTGAAGAAGAATGTCCAACTTTGGCAATATGGCTAATGGACTTTTTTTTCTGAATCAATCTATAAAATTAAAACCCATTAAAGAACACAATGTCTACTTTCCAAATATATATTTTTTTATTAAGATTTGATTATGTTTTCTATTTTTTGATTAATTTCTAAGCAAACTAGTCCTTAAACTTGAAATATTAGGCTTTTTTTTTAATAACTTTTTTTTGGTTAAGTTTCTTGTAAAAAAAAATATATGGCATAAAACTTCAGACAATTCTCTTCACAATGAAAAAAAAAAGATTAAAAAAATGTTTAGTTTAGGTCCAATTATGTTGTCTGTACATGTTGATTTTTAAAAATAACAATTAAGGCCAATAAAAATTTAATAAAAAAAAATCCACATCAATCTTCATGTTGTTAGCTCTCTTTTCCCAAAATGAATTAGCAAAATGATTTTATTTGGGTCAAAAATGGGTGTCTGTACATGTGCTTAGTATGGTAAAAAAAAAGACTTTTAAGAAGTGGTTTTTATAGATCCCTATCAAAATTTAATTTCTATAATCTAGGTATTTGAATAATTTACATATTTGGAAACTAGATTCAAAATTCAAAATTTCATATTATTGACTTTTTTTAAGATTCATTGTGTAAGTGCCTCAAATTTTCAGTCCACGTGTGACAAATTCTTAAAAACAGCAAAAACACTTCCACTTTTTGAGCTTTTTGTGGACCCAACTTCTTGCATCAGCCCTAATTGTGGAGAATATTATTGAAGAGAAGGAAGATAATAAGCAGGATGTCCTGGAGAAGGATGAAGCTCAATTTGAACAAAATTTTCCCCCTCTAGATAAGGAGATAGATGTTGAGCAAAATAAAGAAGACATGCAAGGCATCCTAGGAAAGACTGAGGCACAAAAAGAAGACACTTCATCTCCTCCGAAAGTAGAGAAGAATATTGAAGAATTTTCAAGTAGTAAAGAAAAGGAGAAGAGTGAGAAAAAGGAAGAAGAAAATGCAAAAAATGGTAGTGAATCCTTTGGAGCCTCTGGAGATTCACTAAAAGATCTATTGGACATACAATTATAGTTTGAACTAGTGGTGTCTGCATGGTTGTTATAGATTCCCATAAAACAAGGTCAAGTGGACCTAAATAAGATTTTCCCTTTGCATAAACTGCAAATTGTTGATATATTCCATACCTCCGCTAGGAAGGAAATTTTGTAAACTCACTAGAAGAGTGAAGAGTTGGGAGATGAAGTAGTGAAGGTGTTGCATGAAGGTATTCCAGGAATAATTGTTGATAATTCATTAACTATACATCTAAGACAACTTAATGGGCTAGTTGTTATTCCCAGAGTACCCAGTGTTTAAACCATGGCTCTGATACCATGTGTAATGCACGCCGAGAACCCTAGAGGAAAAAATAGACATTTTTTTTCATGTAAGTGCATTGTTGCGCAATGAAATTGAACATATCTTTATCTATTACTCTAAGTCCCCTAGGGTGCACGACTGTATTACTTAATTACCTTTATCCAAATAACAAATCAAAATAACTTATTAACAATTAAAAACTAGCATCATTAGCATGCCATTAACTTAATTATGTAAGAACATAAGAGCTACATGAAACATCCATCATATAACATAAAAGAATAATCAATCAATCTCTCATTTCAATTAACAATTACAATGTCACTTATTACAAACTTTCTTACATACAATAGATACATCAATACAATTTACATATACATTTGCACAATGATACTTCCTTGTATCAAGCGAGGAATGCTTACAATGATACAAGATACAAAATTAAGCTACAATACATTACAAGTACGGAGATCAACTGCCAGGAATAGATACAATGTTGAAGACGGTATGCACCACCACATCACGAACAAAGGGGAACCCAATGGAGAACGTTACACATTCCACCCAACCATGTGAATCCAAAGATCCACCCCCCATGCTAGGAGGTAACAACAGGTCCTACCAACACTGATAGTCAAGGACAACTGACTCTACAAGGCTGAAAAAACAACAATAAACAAGTACCAAAACACATTGATTGATAGAACACCACTTCCAGAGGCATACCACAAACAAGAAAGACAAACACCACGAGGATACTCAGTCGTCACATGAGGAGTGTCACTACATAATTTTCTATGGGTTACCCTAGCGTAACCTTCCTAGGCTATCAAACCCCCATCCCGGGTTACCCTGGTTGCCTCTAATGGATAACACAAAGTGCAAGGCTTAAGACCTTCAAAAGCTAATGGATCACCAACAATCATCTCAAGGAATAACAAGGAATTCTATTAAGAAGGAAATTTTCACTAAGCCTATGGAAAACACCAACATTCATTTCACAAGATGACTTAAACACAGGTGCAAAACCCGCAATTCATTCCCATAACGACAACATTCATTCTAAATAATTGATCAATCACTTTAAACTAACATGTTAACCATAAGGCATATGAAAACTAAAACATCTCACAAGTTATCTACTCTTGAATACTACTTAATCATTGAATCCATCTATAATTTCTTGTATTATATCTTTTCTATTATTTATCTCATTGAAATTTAATAAATCTTTTCTGATCACTTTTCCTTTGATTACATTTCTAAATGACATACATAGTTGCATGAATACTTAAGTATTTACCATATTACAAATGTAAAAATTTATCCATACATGCATGAGTATATATATATATAATTATAATTTTACATATGTTATATATGTGATATATATATCTATTTAAATCAAAATTCACTAAAGGTAAAAGTAATTATATTAGGACTGTGGTCTAATTTTCAAAAGATGACCAATTGCTACTAAACCCACACACTATATATGCATGTATTCAAAAATAAGGAAATACATAAGTCATGAAAGTTTACTATAGGCACAACTTCCAAGAACAAAACTGTCACTTTACAAAAGCTAACTAACTCATATAATACATAGATAACAAGGAAAAATAAATGTCGAGATCTTAACCCTATCGGCTCACATAGGCTGAACCCATACTGGTAACCACGGAAACAACGAATAAAATAAATTATTTGGTTGATTGGGTGAGAACATTCTAAGTGGATATCAAGAGAGAAAGGAGTGGAGATTACCATAGATCGCCTCTTTTAATTCAAGAGTTCATCAAAAACTCACATATAAAATCAAGCTACTGACTTCTTCAGATAGTCAGGAGTGAAGGATACAAGATATTAATTTACAAACTAAAGTTTACATTGTTCTAAGTATGACATATTTCAAGACACACTTGGGCCAATGCCTTCTACAAGAAAGAACAATAATCTAAATTAAATGTATAGGCCAACTACAGAGTGATCACAGGGATCAAATCTCACACATTTTACATTGGCTGACTACATATATAGATCATAGCACTTATGATGCATTGAAAGGAACAATCACAAAGAAAATTACACCATCTATAGCTACATCAGTCCAATGTAAATAGATTTCCATTAGTGAGGCTTGGCATTGATATCAACGATTACCCAAAACAACAAACTAAAAGGGGGTGATATGCAATAAAATGTGGTAAAAACACAAGAACTAACAAGATGTGGAAAATCGACTTGTTCATTCTCTTGGCACACACTGAAAGGAAGAAATTTACTCATGGTTGAATGGAAGGTTTTTGATGGAATTAATTAAATCTTTGAACTTTCTTTCACATTCAAGTACCATGACTAAGACAAGTTAACAATGGATTTAGAGAGGTTATGTAATCTTCACATCATTGAATCTTCAAGTACTACAAGTGTAACAGGTTGCCAATGAATTAGGGAGCCTTTTTAATTCTATACAGTCTACCATGTTCAAGTGTGGCAGCTGTGGCAAGTTGCTAATGGAATCAAGGAAGGTATTTAAACCTCTATAGCCTTGTATGATCGAGTGTTGCATTTGCGAGAGGATTCCAAATGAAACAGGGAGGTTATTTAAATCTATACACCTTACCATGTTCGAGTGTTGCCTCTATGACAGGTAGCATCTGGAATTTGGGAGCTTATTTAAGCATCCATTCCCCTCTATGTTCAAGTGTTGCTTGAAACCATGAGAAATTCCAACGTTACAAAGACTACAAGGAGAAAATACCATCATTATATAAATCCGTAAAAAGAAGCATTATTTTGTAAAACCTTAGAAGACAAGACAATTGTAATAGTGATTCAAACTTATAAACTAGTATAGTCATACATTTCTCACTGTAACCTTGCAAAGGACGATTGCTTAAAAAGAGTCTATTGATTGCCAGCTGAAGGAAATGGGGCTATGAACTACATGAACACAGTCCTTGTGTTCTTCACTACAATATCTAATGTTGAATTACTGGGGATGGAGAAAATAGGGGAGAAAAAAAAAGAAATCAATTGTTACAAGACCATTTCCTCTTACACCTATGATTCCCATTAGTTTGTCTTTGCCATACAAAAGAAAGAATTTTACTCATGGCTGACGAATAACAATATGAAATAATGGGTGAAAATAAGCTAAAAGAAAAGACTACGACTTATAGGAAAATGATAGTTGATAGATGCTATGTTCATGACAGGCCGATGGATTGCTAATCACCATACTTTCTATGGATTTTACCATATTGGCCAAGGTAGATAAGTTACACCATAAAGTGATGGGTTGAAAGATTGTCAATTCTTGATGAGGAATGAGCAGGACAGAGTCTATAAGTAGATTCAAATTGTTTCAAAGTAGAGTATCCATTTATCTATTATCAGATGATTTAAAGGAAACCAAAGAGCTGCACATGGGTTGCAAACAACACCAACAAAAGACAGCATAGGTCTATTTCATTTGAATTTCTCATGATAAATACTTCATATACAAAATATAAACCACCATTTCCTATCCAGACTCACACCCTTTTCAAAACAGAAGAAAAATAAGAAGGAATATAGAGGAACCTAGTATATTTTTTCAATTAAGCTAGTGTTAACTGTCGTACTAGACCCCGGGCACCAGTTTTCAGCTTGCTTTCAATATTTCCTCGCTTCTTCTAGAAAACCTCAAGATAGTTGTTCACAGTAAAACCTCCTGAATTCGTTATTGCATCTGAGAAAAATAGGCCTATTTCCCTTGTGGAGTTAGCTGCACTCCCTGTGGGGTTAACTCCACTTTCCTTTTCATTAATTTTTCTATAACTACTTCCCTCTCTTAAATTAATTTATTTTACTTCTTTTATATTTTCTCTTTCATGCATATCTACTCAACTTGTTTTAAACTTTATAATTTAACACAATTAACTATAGTTAATTTATAAATTTATTACTTTTATTTCTTCCTAATTTGTTATAAATATTTTCACACTATTTAAATGTTTTAATTTAATTCCTTTGGTTTAATAAGGAATTTAGTTTGAAAACCTTAATTAATGACATAATCAAACAAAGTACAATCATGAGTACAACTCAATAATCATGCTATCATGCAATACTAGGACAAATTGTGAAACAGAAGACAAAATGACATCAACATAGATAGACCAAGCTGAAAATAACAACACTATCAAGACAAAGCATGGAGGGGCATCACATGCAAGGCGTGCCCCTTTAACTAGAGTTTTAGCTAATGTTAAGGTGGTGGTACAAATGAATCTAGTTCTTAGTTCTTTAGAAGAAGGAGAAGACCTCCATATTTAGTTTAAAAATTAGTGCCATATGTTTTCATTGTCTAAAAAGGCTTGGGAGGTTGTAAAGAAAGAATCAAAGGCACACCTTGTTAAACTGAAGGAGCCTTATAAGAGTTAAGTTGTACATTTTTTCTCTGTATATGCAATTTTATTATTTCAATTACATATACAGAAGTAGTTGATGGTGTTACAGTACAAGTTTTGTCAGTTTTGATGGATAACATTGTTAGGGGGATCCACTTTGATGTAAATATTTCACTAAGGGGGATATTTTGGGAGAAATGTGTTGAGTATAGAAGAGAAGTATCTTTTTGGTACCCTTTTCCCTTGATGTCAAAGGGAAAGTAGTTTTGGAATCTAGTGTGTTGCCATCAATGACAAAGGGGGAGATTTTTGGAAACATGAGCATGTTGGTATATGGTGTTGTCATTGATGGCAACCCATTGTAGAAATGTAGAAGTGTTGGTCCGGAGAAGACCAAGTGTTTTGGAGAATTGACTAAGTCCCAGTGTGCATATTTAGTGATTAGAGGAATAGTTTTGTGGTCCACATTTATTCGCTATGCAGAATATTGTCATGCAGTTTTGAGGTGTTCATGGTAAGTGTTGGACGTGTCTAAATCCAAAGCTTTTGGGCTTGATGTCATCTGTAGTTGAAGATATTATTGAAAATGTATCAATCTTAGTAATGGTAGTCTTATAGGTGTAGATTGAATGTTGGAATGCTCTGCATTCCACCACAAATGAATATTATGCTATGTTATTTTGAAGAAGTGTTGGAAGGTGTCAAATGTGTGTAAACTCCATGTGGCAACTGATTTGGTAGTCTTTGTGTTGAGTTGTGAATGAACAGTTGGTTCATTCAGTTGTTACTTCACCAGTGGTGCCAACCTAAAGGTTTTGGGTTCATGCAGGGTTGAATTGTGTATAGAGCAGAATCATGGGAGTGATTATAGGTCATGTGAACCTATTTTGGTGTGGTACATGTTTTGGTTCCTTCCAAAAAGAACATGTGTTGGATTTTTGGGCTGACAAGTCATGGTGTTACACAGTTCATTCAATTAAGCCGAGCTAATTGATGTTTTCGTTGTTTGCGGTATATATACAAGGTTAATTCATTGTATGATGTGAATGAAAACTATATGTGAGATGAGAATGAGGTGTTTTGGATGTGATTAAGAGTGTGTGTGAGATCTAATATAGTGTGACGTGTGAAATGTGGTAGTGATGAAGTATGAAGTGTGTAAAGTCAGTTTTTTTAGCTTAATTAGAACTATGCCTTCAACATGTTGCAGATGCATTGTTAGCAGTTCATCCTTGGAAGTGATCCACCCTTTATTCTGTCTCTTTCTATTATGGGAAGTGAGCCCTTGGTATTGTGTCTCTACTAGTGAGCCATTCTTTCTAGACAATGATTCCACCATTATGTATATCTATTGTAACTGGTTATAATATATTGTGAGCTAATCCTTACTGTGGTTTTTCCCTTTCAAGGGTTTTCCACTAAATTTTGTGTTCTTGTGTTATGTTTTGTGATGCATGCTTTAATTTTTGCATTCCATTACATCAATTTTGATGAGATTCTCTGAATGTGTGTTTAAGTTGATGAAGTTAATGAATTTCAATGAATACTAATTCACCTCCCTCTCAGTATTCTAGGTGTTTAACATAACGAATGGAAAATAGAAAACAATTAATTGGGTGAGATTTAATTAAATATTTAGCCTCATGATGTCTTTATCCCTATTTGGTGGTTAGAAGCCTTAGGTGATGACTTCCTTTGTGGAGATGAAGTTATTCATTCTCCTTCATCAATTGTGGAAGAGACTTTACTGGTTGATAAAACTCAAGATGCAAATTTGTTACTTTCATCTTCTCTTAAATATCATTAGATGATGAATTTTATAGGATAATTACAACCTAAAGGGAAGAAATATTTCCAAAAATATGACCCTATTCTTGTGGAAACTTTACTATTCATGATGTAAATCTATAATATTGTGATGTTATTCTAGATCAAAGTTTGAGAAAAATAGATGATGATTCTCTTTGTAATAAAAATGGTTTTTCTACTAATTTGATGATCATTGACTAAAGTACATTTGTATATTAACATCAAGGTACAAATATATTTTCATCCTCTTCTCATATGTCATTATTAGATAACAAACTTCCTAAAAATGAGGAAGTCCCTTTTACAAAGATACAACTATGATTGAAGAAAATTTTATTCATGTCTAATTCATGACTTCGTGACCTTTCCATTTCAAATTTGTGTCTTGAGAGGTTAGATAATGACTTATTTTCTATGGAGATATAATAAAACATGCATGTGTCATGAAGTTATCAAAAACATATTTTGGGTAGATAGTTTAGGTTTCAAACAATTGTTTAGCATCTCTTACTCAGACCATACCAAGGCTAATGTAAAGGTTCAAAGAAATGAGAGAAAGATAAATGGATGATGATCAACTTAGAGAAATTCTGGAAAATTATTCATCTAATAGTGATGTTGTGGTAGGAGGTTGTCCTAAAATATTAAATAGAGATTTTGATAATGAAGATGACCTTGTCCATGTATCTAAAAAAGATAAAGTGATATCTAAATTTAAGATGTTGGAATTAATATTTATAAGGTGGATATACAACTTGTACCATATACATTTTCTTAGGTTTTCATAGCAATAGAGGATAATAGTCTTGTACTCAAATATGGTTCTATGTTTATGAAGGTTAATATTCAAAAGATAGATTCATCAATTAAGGCCTGGAATGGTTTCTTCACTTCATAGTTTACACAAGGGATGATCAATTCATGGTTTGATTTTCTTTGATCTAATCAGTCAAAAGTATAACGAAGTATGTGATATTGATATACTCAATCCTATACATGAAGATACAACAAAATTTATTAAAGGCAATGAAAATGTGAATCAAATGGCTTCAAAAGTTTATGATGAAAAGTAGTTGTTTGGCACACTATTTAAGGATCCTTCATATTTGACACATTTTAGTTTCTCATGTAACTTGTTGAGTGATGTTTTGGTTCACAAATACTACATGGACATCACCTACTTTTTTGCAGGGTAACTATTTTTCTTAACCTGTCAATAGGATTGGATGATCACCATGAAGCAGTTTGAGGTAAGGGTCCCCTACCATGTACATAGTATAAGTATGAGTTTTTGTCATGTTTGTTTTATTTCAATCTCTATTAATTTTTCTCATGTGTCCCATTTTTGGATCATGTCAAGACTCTCTTACCCACCATGCTTTGTTCATTTTCCCGACTCTATAGTCCAATAAAAAGACATCGACCCTTACCAGAAAGTTTAGGTTCCTACTACATTTGCAAAGTCCTTGTCCCTAGTTAAAGCCAACTATTAACCCCATTTTTTTACTTCACCGAATTCTTTTTTTTGTGTCAAAATTGACAATGATTATCATGTATCAAATCCTTGTTATGATAAATCAATTGATTCAAGTTTATTTAATCACTTCAAACATCAAGTGATTTATCAAACTAAAGATATTTATTTTCCTTTATTGTCACAAGAGATTGGTGTTGCATCCTTTTGTACGTAGTTTGATCCTATCAAGTAAAAAAAATAAAAAATCTCAAGATGTCTTCAAGCACTAGTGATCTATTGCACAACAAAAATATTTTACTTGAATCCTTGTGTTCTTCTTTAAATACATCATTTTTCCTAGATTTGATTAAGCAGTCAATATTTTAAGGCAATAGACTAGACTAGTTTGAGTGTTGGATACTTTTATGAGAACCCTTTGGAATATGCTCAAAATTTATTTTTGATTTCATGGAACTTTCAAGTTTGAGATTCATGAGAGTTCAATTTTTTGAGGCTATGTAATTCCTTTTATTTTTTTAATATCTACCCTATACTCAGTTTATTTTCCAAATCCAATTGGATGTTGTGATATTTTTTGGTGCATGTATCTTCTTGTGCATAAATAATGGCTGCAAACTAATATTTTCATGGCCTATTTTTTTTAGGGATGACAATGTTACAAAGGCTATAGTTGGTGTATTGGGTGACCTTGCATATACTCTTGGAAGCAATGCTGCACTTTTATTCTAGAATTTAGCTTTCTTCAAGGAGTTGCTTAATGAATGCATGATGTCTAAAGGAAACCAAGTGAAAGAGACTGCATCTTGGGCTCAAATGACAATTGAATGTATTATATTAGCTTGAATCTTTTATACTATTCATACATTTGAAGTTTTTGTTACATCTGCCACTAGTATTGTTTAAAAGTTGTTAGCATAGGCATACAAAACTAGTTGATTTCAGATGTATTTCCATATGGCTCAATCTTTCCTACATTTAATATAATCGTCTAAATGGAACACCATTGGTTTGCAATAGTGGTGATTTTTTTTTTGTTCTTTTGTGCATCAACAAAAGTTGTGGTTTGGGACGCTATTGTTCAAAAGTCAACAATCTATTTTGATTGTGATGGATCTCATTTACTCTCCACTGGTAATTACAACCATTTTAAGGTTGGACAACATATTATAATAGGTGTTTGGGTTTACTATAATTTTGACAACAGTCCCTCTCTCTTGGGGGATTTCACTTGGCTGGTTTGACCCCCCTCTAAATATTGCTTCCTCTAAACTAAGCATCATAGAAAACCATAGATTCTATAGAATATATCTCTCAAATAAAAGTATTTGAACATAGTCCCACTCAGGGGATTACTCTATTCAATCCAGATATAATTTGATTGATCCTCTCCAACTTGCCTCTTTAAATTAGAAGAATATTTGGGAACATAAAACTATTTCTAAAGCAAGTTTCTTCTCATGAAAAGTCTTCCATTGAAAGATCTTGACTATTGATAGTCTCAAAAAGAAAGGATTTTAGAAGGTGAACATATGCTCGCTATGTGAGCATGAATAAAACACTGATCATCTTCTTATTCAATATAGTTATGTCTAGAATATCCATCAAAATATTCCTAGAAATTTTTATATTTCTTTAGTCTGGAAGGACAATGTTAGAAGTATTACTAATAGTTAGAAGCCCCCTTTCTTCTGTTGGAATATTTAATCCCAAGAAGCAATGGGAATGTGCATTTAATGCACAGTTAGATGAGATCTGTTGGGATCCTCCAACCCCTCTGTCATGTCTGAAAACCATGTTGGCTAGTTAATATTTGGCAACAAATTAATTATGGTGGTTGAATTTGAATTGGGTGCCAATTTTTTGGAAAGGAAACAAAAGACAAAAGAATAGAATAGAATGTTATTCTGCAGAAGGAGATAGTTTTTGCAGCAACAGACAAGGAGGAATGTTTAGCAGAACAAAGAACTATAGAAAGGGAATGTTTAGGAGAACTTGTAGCAATAGAAGACATTGACAAAGAGCTATGCTTCAGTGCTCTGAAATATCACCAGCATGCAGTAGCACATAGAAAGCTTCAGTGCGCCAGAATGTGCGTAGTTTTTTGTATGAAGAATATATAGAGCTTTAGCTCTAATTTTTGTGTAATCATTTTTTGAATGTAATCTTTTGTGAATGAATGAAATTGAATATATTATTGTAGCTCCTTGTCTTGTTGTCTCCATTCTTTTCTAGATTTTCTTTCTTTTCCCATTGTAGTTGGGTTCTCTTTCCCAATAGTTTGGTATCAAAGCCCTAGCTTTGTTTGTAGGCATGTTGTGACAAAACCTTAGTTTTTGGGTATTTGGGAAAGCCCTAGTTTTCTGGACAGTGAAGAAAAGCCTTAGATTTTATCTAGGTATTTGTAGTTTTCCCCCATTTAGCAAAATGGTTGGAGGAGACAATAGGAGTTGGCAGTAACCACCTATATTTGATGGTAAACATCATGACATCTAGGAAAATAAAATGAAAACCATTCTAGTAGAAAATGATTTGTGGGAGTTGGTAGCAAATGGGTTCACAGATGTGACTAACCCAAATATATTTACAACATTGAGCAATTCTCAAAAGAACCAATTGAAGGAGACAAAAAAAAATGATGCCAAAGCCCTCAGTCTGATTGAGGTAGCCTTGACAAAGGTTATCTTTCCTCGAATAGTAGCAACTAGTTATGCAAAAGAAGCATGGGAAATACTTCAAACCACCTGCAAAGGGATTGAGAAAGTCAAGTAAGTGAAACTACAACTGCAAAGGAGAGAATTTGAGACCATGCAGATGAAGGACAATGAGTCCATTTTAGATTTTCATACAAGGGCTTCCACCTTGATTAACCAGTTGAGGATAAATGGAGAAACCATGTAAGAGTAGAAAATTGTGGAAAAGATTCTCAAAAGTTTACCCACAAAATTTGACCCAGTGGTTATTTCCATTAAAGAGGCCAAGGACCTCTCAACATTATTAGCTGATGATTTAATGGGTTCACTTCAAACCCACTAGCAATGCCTAAATAGGTCTACAAATTCTTCCCAGGAACAAGCCTTCAAAGCATAAGAAAATGTGAGAGGCAGGGGAAGAGGTCAAAGAGGCAGAGGTAGAAGCAACTCCAAAAGAGGAGGCTCAAATAGTCAAGAGGAGGCCAACACCTCCCAATCAGAATTCCAAAACATAAAGAAAAATAGCAGCTCAAATCAAAGATTTGATAAGAGCAATGTGCAGTGTTACTACTGTCACAAGTATGGTCAATATGCAAGTGAATGCAGGAAGAAACAACGTGACCAAGGGAGTCAAGATGAAAATTTGGCAAATAAGAACAAGGTTGAAAATGAAAACAGTCACAAGTGTTTATTGCATGCAATCTTGCAAAACAAGGCAACACTGAAGTTTGGTATTTGGATAGCAATTGTAGCAACCACATGAGTGGTAACATAAATTTATTTACCTCCATAGACAATAGCATTAAGTTTGAAATCAAAATGGGGAACAATCAGAAGGTTCCAGTCATGGGAAAAGGCATAGTGTACCTACAAACCAAGCATGGTGAAGAAAGACAACTTCATGACATCTTTTATGCCCCATGGATGAAACACAATCTCTTGAGCATTGGACAGATGGTCCAAAATGGGTATAGAGTGCTGATGGAGAAACGGGAATGCATCATCTATGACAAAGATGGAAGCAAGAAACTTATTGCAGTTGTTCAAATGACAAAGAACCAAATGTTTCCCCTCAAAATGAAAATCTTAGTACAGTCTGTTAGAAACCAAGATCTGAAATGCAAACCAGAAAAAGCCTTCCACATAAGAGAAAATTAGAAAAAACAAAGCTATTACAAAAAGATGTGAAAATAATATTATTCAGAAATTCTTAATTACAAGAGATAATTTTCTTTATAAAAGCAAGTATGCAAAACCCTAATCTTATCTTGACCAACAAGATAGCTCAACAAGATAAGGATGAGAATAATTAACCTAGGAATTAAATATTACCTAAGGAAAGCTATTCAATTGTAATTAAATATTAATTACACTAACACCCCCCATAAGTGAAACTTAGGGAGACTAACAAAGCATGCACCTAAATACTAGGATGAATGCAAGAAAGCATGAATGGATCCCGACAACAAGGCTTGACCAGGTACCCATGTATAAATGCAATAATGAGGTAGAGAAGGAAAACCCAGTGGGACAAAACCCCCCTATAATGAGATGGCTGTTGCAAAGAAGCACTGGAAGAACACTATGGAGTAACACTGGAAACACAATCTGAAAGAAAGGAAAGAACTTTTGTCTACAAGAAACAAAAATGAAATCATAATAATGTGATAACAGACCCGATGCCACGAAACATTGGAAAACTCACAAACTGGAACAACCCTGGAATCTGTGAAGCAACAGTAGATGAAATGATGACATAATTTGGAAACTGTGTATCTCAATGCTAATGAAAAACTGTGACTAAAAATCTTCCATAGGAACAAGTACCATGAAGACTCTGGAACATTAACCATAAAAACATGTCCCTCAAACTGAGAAAGATCTGAACCAATGTGGATCAAGAATCGTGAACTCTTAATCTAAAGTGTGAACCGATGTAAATCTGATATGTGTCAAGCTAGAGAAAAAATGTGGCCAAAAGAAACTAAGAAACCAGATAACCCATGCAAGTTTCCATCAAAACAAGATGGAGATCAAAGTGCATGCACACTCTAATCAGATTATTATGCAAGAAACCCCCCTGATGGAACTTTATCTCAATTCATTTATTACAATAACCCAATGATTGTAAAATGAGATAATACAAACATTCATAAATAGAAAATAAAAATAGACCTCATATCTATGTAGAGTACTGAACCAACTTTCCAATGCCGCAAGAATGGTGAAAAACGGATCACCGAGTCAAAAGATATGCCCTCCAAAGTAAACAAACTTCATCTGAGTTCAAGGACCTTCAAAATAAATCTGGATGAAAATCAGAAGAAGCCACATTCACCACTAGATTTGTGTTGGAATCAACTTTCCAGCGGTATCTTGTTTGCAAAAAAAGGATACCGTACGCAAAAGTTACTCCTGATTTTGTAAACGTGCTCCAGAAAGGCTAATCTAGCCTATAGGTTGTCCTGGGGGCTAAAGAAAAAAAGCCCCTGGTCCTGTGCGGGACCAGGGGAAAAGCCCCTGGTTGCCTATACGACTGGTGGGTATGAGAATTCCCAATTAGGGGCTGGGCACATAGCGCCCGATCCCCCATACAAGTGACGACTGGCTGGAGGGACCCAGCGAGGGCTAAGCTCTAGCGGGTGGCGACTGGGTGGGCGCCGACAGTAGACGGATGGTCACCTGGTGGCCGCCAGGTGACAGAGCCCTTTTATATTGGAGGCACCAACACAAAAACTAAAAAAAACATGTTTTTTAATTTTTTTTTAATTTTCGTGCATCGAACTGAATGTTGGGGAGGCCGTAAGGCCCCTAGTTAATTTTTTTTCCTTCCGTACCAACTTCACCAAAATCGACAAAACAAAAGGAAATCTTGGGGTTTTTGGCCACTGCGAACATGATGGTGACCTCCGTTTGTGCCCAAACTACTCCGAAAAATTGGCTACCCCCAAAGCTTGCAAAAAATCTCCCAGCTTGAAACCCTCATGGATTTGGAAAATGATGGCCAAAATATGCAAAACAAAAGCCAATCTTGACTTTTTCCAGCACTCTGAATCCAATGGTGAAGCCCAATCTGATCCAAAATGCTACATAGATGAGCTCAAGGCATGATACCCTCGAGGAATCCTGAATGAACTCTGCAATGATTTTCTCAAAAATATGAGAAGGGGTTGCAAATCAAGGCTCTAATTCCATGTTAGAAACCAAGATCTGAAATGCAAACCAGAAAAATCCTTCCATAGAAGAGAAAATAAAAAAAGGCAAAGCTATTGCAAAAAGATGTGCAAATAATATTATTCAGGAATTCTTAATTACAAGAGATAATTTGCTTTATAAAAGCAAGTATGCATAACCCTAATCTTATCTTGAGCAACAAGATAGCTCAACAAGATAAGGATGAGAATAATTAACCTAGGAATTAAATATTACCTAAGTAAAGTTATGCAAGTGTAATTAAATATTAATTACACTAACATAGTCATCAGGCTTGCAACAGTCAACCTTCAAGACAGTCATCCAAGACCCATCCAAGCTTTGGCATTTGAGGTATGGGAATCTAAGTTATTCTAGTTTAAATCTTTTAGCTAAAAAGGATATGGTTAGGGGCCTACTAGCAATTGTAGATCCTGATGGAAAGTGTGAAGCGTACATCCTAGGTAAACAACATAGGCAGCCCTTCAATCAAGGAATTCTAGGAGAGCTAGAGCACCATTAGAGTTGGTGCATTCAAATTTGTGTGGTCCCATGAAGACCCCAACCCTAGGTGGAAATGTTTATTTCATGACACTCATAGATGACTATAGTAGAAAAATCTAGGTGTATTTTTTGAAGAACAAATCATATGCATTTGAAAAGTTCAAGGAGTATAAGGCCTTGGCTGAAAAGAAAAGTGGCCACTATATCAAAGTCCTCAGAACAGATAGAGGGGGAGAGTATATCTCTCAAGATTTTATGAACTTTTGCAAGTCTCAAGGCATTTAGAAACAACTCACAACCTAGTATACTCCACAACAAAATGGAGTGGATGAAAGAAAGAATATAACCATCATGGAGATGGTAGCAAGCATGCCGAAGGAAAAAGGCTTGTCAAATTAGTATTGGGGTGATGTTCTAGCAACAATGGTCTACATCTTGAATAGGTGTCCACAAAGGATTTTCGTGATAGGATCCCACAAGAATCATGGACGAAATGCAAATGGAGTGTTGAGAATTTGAGAATATTTGGATGTGTGGAATATACACTCATGTGAAAAGAGAAAAGATAGAAATTTGATGACAAAGGTGAAAAATGCATTTTCATAGGCTATAGTGAAGAAACCAAAGCCTACAGATTGTACAATCCCATCACCAAGAAAGTGGTGATTAGTAGGGATGTTGAATTCATTGAAAATGAGTCATGGGATGGAATGGTGGACAATAACATGGGTATTTTTGTGTCAATACCTTTTGAGGATGAAGAAGCTACAAAAGGCAGATGTGCTAGAAACTTACAACAAGCTAATAGTTCAAAAAACAACATCAACAACTTTGGAAATTCTCAACAGAGAAGATGCTCCAGAATTCCCTAGCAAGGAAGATGCGTCAAAAAAATTTAGCAAGGAAGTTGCTTTGGAAACCTACAACAACAGTCTTCTTCATCAGTTCAACAGTCAAGTAGCTCCAGAAATTCTAACCCTACACTTGCATCATTTATGCCATGGTAAACTAGAAGCATGAGGGAAATTTATGACAACACAAGGTATGATGACTTTGATGAAAACTCAAATTTTGTTATGTTTTCTTATAGTCATCCAATGTATTTGGAAGAAGCCGTGAAATAAGAAAAATGTTGTAAGGCCATGGATGAAGAGCTGGACACTATAGTGAGAAACAAGACATGGGAGCTCATTGATTTACCCAAAAGGAAATTAGTCATTGGTGTTAAGTGGGTCTATAAGACCAAATGCACTGTTGATGGTAAGGTTGAAGGGCATAAAGCAAGGCTAGTTGTTAAGGGATACAAACAATAGCCTGGAAGATATTATGATGAAACATATGCACCAGTTGCAAGGCTGGAAATAGCGTAGGCGATCCTAGCAATTTCAGCCCAATATGAATGGAGAGTATTTCAAATAGACATGAAATCAACCTTCTTGAATGGAGTTCTGAAAGAAGAGGTGTATGTGGAGCAGCTACCTAGGTACAAAGTCCCAAGGAAAGAAGACAAAGTCTACAGGCTCTGGAAAGCTCTTTACGAGCTGAAGCAAGCACCATAGGCATGGTACAATAGAATTTATTCATACCTTCTGATCAATGGCTTTAGCAAAAGCGGTAGTGAGCCCATGCTCTACATCAAGGAAGAAAATGGTGAGATTCTTATTGTTGTTTTGTATGTAGATGATTTAATTTTCATAGGGAATAATAATCTTTTCATTGCTGATTTCAAAGAGGCAATGAAAAATGAGTTTGAAATGACAAACCTAGGTTTGATAAAATATTTCCTAGGTAGAGAGGTCCAACAAACAGATCATGGCATCTTTATTTCCCAAGAAAATTATGCTAAAAAAATCTTGAAGAGATTTAGAATGTTGGACAACAAACCATCCCCAACCCCAATAGCTACAGGTCTAAAATTAAGCAAAGAGGACAACAACAATGATTTTAATCCAACCCTCTATAAGAGCATGGTTGGAAGCCTCATGTATTTGACAACAACAAGACCTGATTTGATGTATGCGGTAAGCTTGATTTCTAGGTTCATGGAGCAACCTAAGGACACACATTGGCAAGCAGGAAAAATAATTCTAAGATATGTCAATGGCACGAAAGGCTATGGCATCATGTATATCGCCTCCCATGAGTTTCAACTGGTTGGGTACACAAGCAGTGATTGGGTAGGTAATGTAGATGACAAGAAGAGTACATCGAGATATTTGTTCCACATGGGTTTATGAGCAATATCATGGGAATCAAAGAAGCAACCCATAGTTTCTCTCTCCATAGCCAAAGCGGAGTACATAGGAGCAAATGCAACAACATGTCAAGCAATTTGGCTTAGAAGAATTCTTGCAGATTTGAATGAGTAGCAAGATGGTACAACCATATTTTGTGACAATGTGTCTTCTGTTACATTGACTAAGAATCTCATCTTCCATGGACGAAGCAAGCACATTGAAATCTGCTACCATTTCATAAGGGAGTTGGTGGAGAATGGAGAGATTCAACTTCAGTATTGTAGATCTGAGCAACAACTCGTTGATGTTTTCAAAAAGGCATTGTCAAAAGAATCCTTTGAACACCTAAGAGATAGGCTTGGTATGTAGGAATGCGCCAGAACTTTAGTTCTAGAAAACATAGAAAAGCGCAAATTCATTGGAAATTAAATTCTGGAAACTCAGAAAGGTGCTAGAAATCATAACAGGTGCAAACAGGTATGCTCCAAAAACTTTTCTTCGATGCTCCAAAAACTTCGCAGAGTGATGAAAAATAGGGACCAATGGTCTAGAAAATTTACTCTGGAAACTTTGCTCTGGAAATTTTAAATGATGATGAAAATCAAAATGGCTCAAGATTAAGGGGGGTGTTGGAATATTTAATCTCGAGTAGCAACGGGAAAGTGCATTTAATGCATAGTCAGATGAGATTCGTTGGGATCCTCCAACTCTTCTGCCATATTTGACAACCATGCTGGCCAGTTAATATTTTGCAGCAAATTAATTGTGGTGGTTGAATTTGAATTGGGCGCCAACTTTTTTGGAAAGGCAACAAAAGATAAAAGAATAGAATAGAATGTTATTCTACAGAAGGAGATAGTTAGTTTTTGTAGTAGCAAACAAGGAGGAATGTTCAACAGAACACATAACTATAGAAAGGGAATGTTCAAGAGAACCTGTAGTAGCAAAAGACATTGACAGAGAGTTGTGCTTTAGTGCTCTAGAATATCACCAACATCTTGTCTCCATTTTTGTCTAGATTTTCTTTGTTTGCCCACTATAGTTGGGTTCTCTTTTCCCAACATCTTCCACCCTTGATTAATGAATTATGGTGGCAAGATTTTTTACATGTTGGGTGGGCCCTTTGGAAAGAATGTAAGATAATTTTTTTTTTAAATAAAAGAAAACCTTGGGAGGTCTTGGATGATTCTATTTTTCATAAAGTTATTGAAAATATCAAGGTGGCTGATCTTAGGAAACCTAAGCATAGCCCCTCAGGTCTTGAAAAAAATAGACAAAAGAATGGGAGTCTCTAATAAGTTGGCCAAAATTGACCTTTCCAAATGGGTCTCTCACAAGACTACAACTTACCCCCCTTAATTTAGGTTAGTGCAAACTCAACTTCAATGAATCAGCTAAGGGTAGTCCAAGCAGGCAGGTGGGGTAGTTTGATAAAGAATCACAAAGGCTAGATGATTAGTGCCTATGTTATGAATTTGGGGATCAATCATCTAATTTTTTTAAAGTTTTTGTTACCCTCCAAGGAGTCCTATTAGTAAAGGTATGAAAATATTAATTGTTGAGAGGGACTGCAACAATATTATT
This sequence comes from Sequoia sempervirens, assembly GCA_007258455.2. Lineage (NCBI taxonomy): Eukaryota > Viridiplantae > Streptophyta > Pinopsida > Cupressales > Cupressaceae > Sequoia > Sequoia sempervirens. Next base: position 433,368,361 of record VDFB02000015.1, on the reverse strand, counting down.
GACATGTTATTCTTCAAAGCCAATCGTAGCTAGTCCTTCAAAGATGTTATCGGAGAGATTAAAATTAACCTTGTTAATTTTGACGAAATTAAAATTCAATGTGTTTATAGAGATGGTAATGGTGTTCCTGACTTATTAACCAACTTTGGTACCCAAATCAAAGACATTATATCATGGCATGATATATTTTCTCTCCCAAACCACATTGGCTCAAATGTTAAAAATGAAATGAAAAATAATGATCTCTTTTGTGACAGGTATCATCCCTAGCCATCTCCTCGAAAAAAGGAAAATTACGAGCTCTTCTGAGAGTTTGTAATAATAGTAGGGAGAGGAGGGATATTACCTTTACCTTCTCAATTATTCTCTATATTATTATGTGGTTTCTCAAGAATTTTTCCCATTGTGAAACTATTGGTTATTGTTTTACCCATGATATTAGAAACTACTCTATTCAACCATGGGAAAAGATTTTTTATAGATGGAGTGACTGATTGCGAAAGTGTCAAAAATAATGTGGAAGTTTGGGGAATCTTGCAAAGGAGGAACTTTTCCCCTTACCTAGAATACATGAATGGTTATGATACCATTATTTCCACTAAATTTTGCTAGCTCCTTGAAGGTTGGCACCATTACATGAGGGCCATATCATTTCATTTCTCTATGGAGTTGATTGTAGCATCCACAAAACTCCAAATGGAAGGGGTTCACATCCCTAAAAAAGTGAATGGTAATTACTAGGATTTGCAATGCAATATTTATTAAAGAAAGGTGAAAATATGAACCAGTTGTAGAATGGTTTTAATATAGAAGATCTTCTTGGTGTTTGGAAAAGGGTGGTTGAATTTCTAACGAGGTACATCATGGTAGATGGTTGATATAAAAGGTTTTTCTTTACCTCATCCCTATAATCAACCAATTTAGACACAATGTTAAAATGGATTTTATTTCTTGGCTCTACTCTTCATTAGAATATTTTTTTCAAAAACTCTTGTTGAATGAAAATGATCTTCCCCTGCACCAAGGGTTAATTTACTACTTCTATTGCTATAACTTTTCCCTTACCTCAGTTCCCACCATTTTTTCACAGATTTATAATCCATCCCTTGTCCACTCTCTCGCTTCCAAAAGGCATAAATCCATTAAACCCCATCTTTTGTGCTTTTTGGCTCTTCTCGGTCTAGCCCAACCCCCACTTGTGTTGAGGACCTTCCTCTTCCTTTTCCTCTCTAGGTTCTAAGAAGCAAAGGGTTTCTTATAAGAAACCCTTGTTGGGTCATATTTTCTCCTCTTCTAATGAGAAGGATTATCTTCCCAATTCTTTGAAGCAAGACCTTGACCTTGCCTCCTTCAATACAAAACCCAAAGGAAAGGGAAAATTATATCACTCCTCCCCTAGCCCTCCCCTTGATTATCAACCCTCTTTAGAGGAGCCCACAATCACTATTACCCTTCAAGATAATTTCATTTGTCCAAGGGTAATAAAACTTTTTTTTAGGTGCCCTAACTAGTCAAGGTTCATTGAAGATTGTTCCTATGGGCCCCATAGAGGGAAACCCTAATTGTAGTTCTTGCATTAATCCAGAGGAGAAACTTAGCACCCTATATAGGGCCATTAACATACAAAATGACTTCCTCAAGTGGCAGCTTGTCCAATGACATGTGGAAAAAGGAAAATTCACAATTTGGAGGTCTTCATCTCACCGAAAGTCCCAAATTGGTAGAATGAGAAGATTGGAGGAAGTGTGTGGGAGCATGTGAAAATTATTGTGAACTTTGAGAAATGAGAACACTTAAAAAAGAGAAGAATCCTATAAAATAAACTAGAAAAACATAATATAAATAACATGAAATAAATGATAGCCTTCAACAAAGAAATGGTCAAGAATACCACTACCACCTTATAGGTGTTCCAATCTGAAATGAACAAAAGAAGAAAAACTAAAATATAGGTGTATGAGACCAACACTGCCTAAGCCAATACTTCCCAGGCTTGACTTGCTAATAGAACTTGACCCAAAAATCAAGTTGGGAAGATTAATCTAGTTGTTCAAACTAAAGATACTCCTGCCAAAGAAGCTAGGTAGAGCGATAAACCTAAAGAGGTTTCTTTCAAGGAAAAAATGAATTTCTTGAGCCATGAGTGGTAGTCCATTGGTGACCTTAAGCTACTTGGTGATATGCAGTTGGTTTCTATTGGTTTTTCTATTTCTGACACTTTTTGTTGGTCCTTTTTGTTTTTTTTCTCTATATTTTAGTTTTTCTTCAATCTCACTCCTATTGAAACTCACATTGTTAGACCTTCTAACTGTATTCTAATGGATCTGGACCCTTTCCGATGTTTTATCTTAATTAGATGTTTGAGGTTCTTGCTTTGAAGCTGATAAACATCTAGTTGTTATCATGTTGAACTGGTAAAATTAAATAGTCATTGTTTCTTCTTCATGTGAGGAAAAATCTTCTTGAGCTTTTATCTATCATGTATTCTTTATAGCTTCAACTTTTTTGAAAGGCAGAGATGGGACTCTGTCTAACTAAAGAAGGGATGCATGGGAAGTTTGTGGCTTTATTATTTCTCTATTGAAGAAAGATGTACATGCAGGTATTAGAAGATTAGAAGATAAATTATACTGTAGGGAGTTCTAGAGATATGTATTGAACTGTTGCAGCTGTGAATCTGCATACTGAATTTACTGACTGATATAGGAAATTCAGATAGATATATTTATTGGCTGGATAAAATGATATCTAGTTAGCCGTTTATGGTGGAGAGGTGTGAGCAAGAATACTTAATAATTCATATTTGTGTCATTTGTAGCAAATACATGTATACATTTATGTGCACTATTTATTAGGTCTACAAAGTTGACAACTTCAAATGTCTGCATAGAGTACCAAAGTTGTTTTGAATTATTTTATTTTTTAGAATACGTCTTATGTTTTCTCCAGCTTTGTAGTGTGCTGGTTAGTCTTTTTCCCATGAAAGGGTTAGTCTTTTTCCACTTTGAACTCAGATAGAAATTAGACATTCAAATCAGGTTGGCAGATTTAAATTTCTTTAGTTTGAAGCAGTTGTGCAGAAGTTGTTGGAAAATTGAATGCCCCTGAGCCTCTTCCCATTGCTACCTACCTGTTAGGAGCATTCAATTCCTGTAACTGAAAGAATTTTTTGGGGATTTCTTTCCCCACTTGCTCCTGACGTGCACCTGAAGACTGCAGAAGAATTAATGAAGTTAGGAATTTTTGAATTCCCAATTTATTGCTGGTAGGTAATTTTGAATTTGAGAGGGAATGTTTGTTCAAGAAAAAAAGGACTGAAGGTTGTTAATTCTGTATGTTGAAAATCTAGAGAAGTTGAATTCCTGAGCAGCAGTAGTATGAAGGGAATGTTCTTTGTTCTCTGTGTGATTCAAAAAATGTTTTTTGTGTGAGATTTTGAAAGCTCTTGAACAACAATAATTGTTTATTTTGTGTGTAAGCAGAGATTGCTCCTGAACAGCTCTGTGTAGCTCCTGTCAGTTGAGCTCCTAGCAGCTCCTAAAGTTTTTTGTATGTCTGGTTGAGCAGCTCATGAAGCTCCCAGAAGTTAGTAGTCTGTAGTTTGAGTTTAGTTTCTGAGTTTTATGTTTAAATGTATTTCCATTTCTAGCTTATTGAATAGAAAAGAAGCTTGCATGTCTCCAATTCTATTCTGCATTTTGATTTGTGTATTTCCATTTTGGATGGAAAACATAGCAACAAGTCTATGGATTTCACTTTTTTTAAAAATTAGACATGGTATTAGAGCCATAGGCTCCATTTCCTCGTGAGTTAGGGCATTTTTTTGGGTATTAAGTTCTTATGCAGGAGACATGGTTGGAGATGATGGAAAGATTTGGCAGCAACCACCATCTTTTAATGGATAGAACTATGATGTTTGGGAAAAGAAGATGAAGACCATAATGGTTGCCAATGATTTGTGGGAGTTTGTGGTCAATGGATTCACTGATGTAACTAACCCAGTAGCATATGTTGTGCTCACAAACAACCAGAAGAACCAGTTGAAGGAGTTGAGGAGGAAAGATGCTAAGGCATTGAGTTTGATAGAATCAACCTTGATAGAGGCCATTTTTCCTAGAATAGCAGTAGCTAACTATGCAAAGGAAGCTTGGGAAATCCTACAGAAAAATTACAAAGGGACTAAAAAGGTCAGATTGGTGTAGCTTCAGATGCTTTGAAGAGAGTTTGAAACTCTTGAAATGAAGGATAGTGAGTCCATCTCATTTTTCCACACAAGACTCTTAGGTTTGATAAACCAGTTGAGAGTGAATGTTGAGATCATTGATGATAAAAGGATTGTGAAGAAAATCCTCAGGATCTTACCCATGAAGTTTGATGCAGTTGTGATTGTCATTGAAGAGGAAAAATATCTCACAACATTATTTGTTGATGAGCTAATGGGTTCTTTGCAAACCCATGAGAAACGCCTAAATAGGTCTGCAAGTTCCTCCCAAGAGAAATATTTTAAAGCTCAGTCAAATGCAAGAGGTAGGGGGAGAGGTAGAAACAACTCCAAGCATGGTAGAGGGAGATCTGGACATGGTAATGTTGGAGAAGAAAGCTCGACGCGAGCAAACAACCAAGAGGGAGTGAGCAGCTCTCAGACCAGCTCCCGAAGAGGCAAGAAGAACAACAGTTCGAACCTGAAGAATGACAAGAGCAATGTTGAATGCTACTACTGTCATAAGTTTGGGCATTATGTGAGTGAATGTTGGACAAAGCAGTGTGATCAGTCAAAAGAAAATGAAAATGTGGTTGATTCAAATGTGGCTAAAGGAAACCAATCCATAGCCTTCATCATGTGCAACATTGGTGAAGAAGGCAGCCCCAAATTCTAGTATTTGGACAGTGGTTGCAACCACCACATGAGTGGTAATGAAAGTATTTTTTCTTTCATTGATAAAAATGTAAAGTCTTAAATAAGAATGGGAAACAATGGAGTGGTTCTAGTTGTTGGAAGATGATCTATTATGACCTGCACCAAGCAAGGTGAGAAGAAGGAGATACAAAATGTATCTCTCACTCCTAGGTTAAAGCACAACCTCATGAGTGTTGGTCAACACATCCAAAATTGATACAAAGTGTTGATGGAGAAGGGTCAATGTGTCATTTATGACAAGAATGAGAGGATGAAGGTGTTTGCAACAGTCTAAATGACAAAGAACCAGATGTTTCCTTTGAAGATTGAGACGTGTTTCTCATCTCAATCTATTGCTACACCTCTCAAGAATGGAAAATGTATAGAAGTACATCATGTAGCGCTCAAGAGCACCATTCAAGACCCCTCCAAGCTATGGCATCTTAGGTATGGACATTTAGGCTATACTGGTTTGAGTCTTTTGTCCAAGAATAGAATGATTGATGGTTTGTCAAGGATATTAGAGCCTAATGTTAGATGTGAGGCTTGCATTTTGGGAAAGCAACATAGGCAGCCCTTTCAATCAGGAAAATCTACAAGGGAAAGAGCACCATTGGAGCTGTTGCACATGGATTTGGTAGGCCCTATGCAAATCATTTTTGTTGGTAAAAGAAGATTTTTTATGACCTTCATTGATGATTACAGCCATAAGACATGGGTCTATTTTTTACAACATAAATATGAAGCTTTTGACAAGTTTTTGTTGTTTAAGGCCCAGGATGAAAAGGAGAGTGGACATGTGATTAAGGTCCTAAGGTAAAATCATGGAGGAGAGTATACCACTAATTTGTTTGTGAATTTTTGCAAGAAAAATGGAATCAAGAAGGAGCTAACAACCAGTTATACTCCGTAGCAAAATGGAGTGGCTGAGAGAAAGAATAGGACCATTGTAGAGATGGCAAGGAGCATGATGAAAGCAAAGGGACTCCTGATTGAATATTGGGGAGAGGCTATAGCAACAACTATTTATTTGATAAATAGAAGTCCAACAAAGGTGGTTTGTGACAAGATACCTCAAGAGGCATGGACAAGATGCAAGTGGATAGTTGAGCACTTGAGAGTGTTTGGGTGTGTAGCATATGCACATGTGCCTAGAGAAAAGAAGCAAAAATTAGATGAAAAGGGTGAAAAGTGTATTTTTCATGGGCTACAGTGAAGAGTCTCAGGCCTATAGGCTATACAATCTGGTCACCAAGAAGATAGTCATCAGTAGGGACGTGGAGTTCCTAGAAGACAAGTCATGGGATGGAGTGGTAGATTCTGACAACTCAGAACCGCTCCTGACAGCTCCTAAAGAAGCAAAAACAAAACATGAAGTTCAACAAGAAGAGTCTATAGATGCTCCTGAAAGCATTTGTCAAGCTCCTGAAAGCTCTTGACGGCTCTTGACGGCTCCTAAATCTGGAAGATAGTCAGCAAGACAGTCAAGAAGACAAATATAGTCAGCTAGAGGATTGGCTCTTGAAGCTATCGGTCGAGCTCTTGAAAGCTCCTGAAAGCTCTTGAAGTGAGTAGACAGAAAGGAAAGCAACTAGAGACAGCTAGAAGATTGGCTCTTGCAAGCACCAGAAGATTGGCTCTTGAAGAGCTCCTGAGAGCTCTTGAAAGCTTTGGAAGAGCTCCTGAAAGCACTAGTAGAGCTCTTGAAAGCTCCTGACAGATCCTGAACCTGCCTATTCAACAACAACAGTAATAGTGAAAGTTTAGATCCACCTCTCACCTCCCTAATACCAAAGAATACCAAGAGTCTAAGGGAGATCTACCAGAATGAAAGGTATGATGAAGAATTTGATGAGTGTGAATTTTGCATTATTTTCTCATGGTGATCCAGTTTATTTTGAGGAAGTTGTGAAAGAGGAGAAATGACCTATGAGGCCATGGATGAGGAGATAGATGCAATAGAGAGAAACAACACATGGAAGTTAACATATTTTCCTCCCAACAAGCAAGTTATTGGGGTGAAATGGGTCTACAATACCAAATGCAATGTCGAAGGAAGGATAGAGCAGCACAAGGAAAGATTAGTTGTCCAGGGGTACAAACATCAGCTTGGGAGAGATTATAATGAGACATTTTCCCCTATTGCAAGGATGGAAAGTTCATACATGTAAGTTGTAACCACTACATGTCAGCCTAGAATCATATAGGACACAACACCAAGCTCAAAATAGGCTATTGTTATGAGGTTACCAAACCAATCTCTTCATCGAAGGGTAGCGCCATCTTACCAGTTAGGTAGATGTGTGGGGGACTATAGTAAGTATGAGGTTGGCAAAAAAGTGCCTAAGTGATGCTTCTCCCCTAAAATTGGCATCTAAGATTTGAGCGGGCAGTCATAGAAATTGCAGCCCAACACATGTGGAAGGTATTTCAAATGGATGTGAAGTCCGACTTCCTTAATGGAGTGTTGAAACAAGAGGTTTATGTGGAGCAGCCATTTAGATATGAAGTTTCGATTCAAGAACACAAGGTGTATAGGTTGAAGAAAGATAAAGCAAGCTCCATGGGCATGGTACAACAAGATTGACTCGTATTTGATGAGCAATGGCTTTAGCAAAAGAAATGGTGAGCCCACTCTTTACATCAAGGAAAAAAATGGTAAGGTTTTGATTGTTGTCTTGTATATTGATGATTTAGTTTTTATTGGGGATGATGATTTCTTCATTAATGATTTTAAAGAGGCCATGAAAAGAGAGTTTGAAATGATAGATTTAGGTCTCTTGAGATATTTTCAAGGCATAGAAGTAAAACAAATGCATGATGGTATATTCATATCTCAAGAAAAATATTCAAATGAGATCTTGAAGAGATTTAGGATGCTTGAAAGCAAGCCTACGTCAACACCAACATCCATAGGTCTAAAGTTGAGCAAGGAAGATTGCAGAAGCAATGTGGATCCGACCATGTTTAAGAGTTTGGTTGGAAGTTTAATGTATTTAACAGTAACTAGGCCTGATATAATGCACAGTGTGTCTTATTTCTAGGTTTATGGAGACTCCACGAGACACCCATTGGAAAGCGGATAAAAGAATCCTGAGGTATGTGAATGGCACCAAAGGATATGGAATTTTGTACATAGTAGCAAATGAATTTGGGCTAGTTGGATACACAGACAATGATTGGGCAGGAAGTTTGCATGATAGGAAGAGCACATTGGGCTATCTATTTCACTTGGGTTTGGAAGTGGTTTCATAGGCTTCCAAGAAACAACCCATAGTCTCCCCATCTATAGCTGAGGCTGAGTATATAGCAGCAAATGTAGCAGCATGTCAAGGTATTTGGTTGAGAAGAATCTTGGCAGACTTGAAGGAAGAACAAGAGGATGGAACAATAATTTATTGTGACAATGTTTCATCGATAACTTTGACAAAAAATCTTGTGTTTCATGGAAGAAGTAAGCACATTGAAATTAGGTATCATTTTATCAGAGAATTGGTTGAGAATGGTGAAATTAAAATGGCATTTTGTAGGTCTGAGCAGCAGCTAATAGACATATTCACCAAGCCTTTGAGCAAAGATAGTTTTGAACGCTTGAGGAGAAAATTGGGCGTTGTTGTTTTGGATCAGGATTGATCTTGTTCGTTAGCTCAGGACCAAGGGGGAGTGTTGGAAAATTGAATTCTCCTGAGCCTCTTCCCATTGCAACCTACCTACCAAGAGCATTTCATGCCTGTAGCTGAAAGATTGTTTTGGGGATTGTTTTCCCCACTTCCTCCTGACATGCACTTGAAGACTACAGAAGAATTAATGAAGTTAGAAATTTTTGAATTCCCAATTTATTGCTGGTAGGTAATTTTGAATTTGAGAGGGAATGTTTGTTGAAGACAAAAAGGAATGAAGGTTGATAATTTTGTACGTTGAAAATATGGAGAAGTTGAATTCCTGAGCAGTAGCAGTCTGAAGGGAATGTTATTTTTTCTTTGTGTGATTCAGAAAATGTTTTCTGTGTGAGCTTCTAAAAGCTCTTAAACAACAACAGCTGTTTATTTTTTGTGTGAGCAAATATTTCTCTTGAAGAGCTATGTGTAGCTCCTATCAGTTGAGCTCCTAGCAGCTCCTAAAGTTTGTTGTGTGTCTGGTTGAGCAACTCATGAAGCTCCCAGAAGTTAGTAGTCTGTAGTTTGAGTTTAGTTTCTAAGTTTTATGTTTAAATGTATTTCCATTTCCAGCTTATTGAATAGAAAAGAAGCTTGAATTTCTCCAAGTCTATTTCATATTTTGATTTGTGTATTTCCAGTTTGGTTGGAAAATAGAGTAATAGCTCTGTGGATTTCATTTTGTTTAAAAATTAGATAGAAGTTTGATATACAAGGGAAGTTTGAAATGCTTAAACCTTAGTATGATAGCCATGGTATAGAAATGTAGCATATTAACCGAGTAAATTCATCCTTTCGGAAAAATAACCTCCTAAATATTTTTCCATATGTATGGAATTTAAGGGAAACCTAAAAACTATTGATGGAGTAGCAGTGCCAACCAAATATAACCTATTGAGGATAGTTGCATGCAATGTTGAATTTATGCCAAAAATAACCTATGTTGTAAGCTATTATGCAGTCCAAGTGCAGTCGGGGACATGGTGCTATTATATAGGCATTTAGATCTTTGTGAGTATAGATTTAAATCTATTGGAAACTAAATTTAGAACTTCTAGATTTGATTTGGTTGAATTTTTCTATTTTCAATGTGTTTTTCTTAGTCTATGCACTTTGTGTTTGATAGGGAACAATAGGTTCTTAAAAAAACCTTTGAGGAATTCATTAAATTGTGAGTGTGATGTTCTCCTTAGACAAATAGATAGACCAATTTAATGAAATGGAACCAAGTTTGACAACACACACGTGTGCAATATACTATTAGAATTATGTAATCCTTTTTAATCTTTTGCAATCAAATTTTAGATGTGCTCAATGTATTGTTAGCTAATTATTTTTGAACTAGGTTAGTATTTAAATACATTGTTGTAGCATGCAATTTGAAATATTCACTTGTTTGGCGTAGCTTATAATAGCTAGTGAAAATGAGGGAATAGGACACCCCTCAGTCAACTCAACCTTAATGGCATTCTCTTTTTGGAGAAGTAACCCCACATGGTTTACCTCTTCCCAAGGTACTTTTGAGGAATTTTGAATTCCTCTTTATTCCCCCAAGGTACCTTGAAGAAATTTTTAATTCCTTTTTTACCTCCCTTTCCAATCATTAGGGGCATTGGAAAAGAAAGACCTTTATGAGGGAAATCTTATCCATCTCCCAAGGTACTTGAAAATTACCTTCATTCCCTCTCATGGTGACACTTGTCACCACCATGTGGGTTGAGATGTTTCAATGCATTTGAACCGTTGATCTCTCACAATGCATCTTAGCCATAGATCTCATCCAACCCCTCTCAAATGACTACTCTTAGTCATTTTTACATAGCACACATTTCAATCACATACCTTTGAGAAAAATCCTACTATTATGTTGTTGAAATTGAGCTAGAGTCCATAATTAGATCGACATCATCGAGGAAATCTACACAACAAGTTGGTCACCATACTCCATTTTTGTTGGATTTTGAGAAGGTATGAGTTCTTGGCCCTAATTGTGACTGTTGTTTTTATTTTATGTTTTTCTTGTTTTTTTTGTTATTTCCTTGCATTTAGGATGTAATTTCATTGTACACATTTCTAGCACACCTAGTGGGACCCACTTCATAGGTTTGCTAACATTTTACTTGCAAGTTTTTCAAATTTTGTAGTTGCAGGTTTTTCACACAGGGACAAATTCACTACATGGGTGGATACACCATCTTTAGGTGTGGCTCCATCTCCTTCAAAGGTGACTACACTTCAACCTTTAGTCCTTGAGATTGCGACCAGTTATAAAGGAAAACATGTTGCATGGGTGGCTCTACTAAGACCCCATAGCGGCGGATTTGAAGAGGACGACTAGATATTTCACTACATAGGTGGATTTATAGATAGGTGGTCATACAATATTCAGGGGTGGATCTATTGGATAGATAAATTTTCTAACTTCAGAGAAGGATTGTTGGATAGGCATTTGCACAACCTTCGAGGGCAGCTTTGCTATACTAATAAGCAGTTCTTTTGGTAACACATCTTTTATGAATTCATTCTAGATTTTCCAGTTTGTTACTAGTTTATCACTGATTCACTAACATTTTTTTCTATTCCTATGAGTTTTTTTCATCTATTTACAAGATTTTTTGTCTAGGACTGGTGGGTAAACTAACTTGTTTCTTACAGGACGTCAATTGAAGACCCTTTTGTGTGTTTTTTTCACTAATTTAGGAACACTTCAATTTTTCTAAAGGGTCAATTTAGTTGTTTCTTTTGTTTGAATTTTCTTGTCAATGTATGATCTCACCTTGCACCATTTGGTGAGCCTAGGGATCAAAAATTTCAAGTTAACTCAATTCCATTTATTATCCTAGGTGTTCTAGTTTGTGCATTTGCTCTCTCCTTGTGTTACATGCGAGCTTGGAGATAAAAAATGCCTAACATTTCCTACCCTTTAGGAGGATTGCTTGGGGATTTCATCACCCCAAGGAACAACCTCAACCACGGTAGGTTAACACTCCCACCTGACTAATCTAGGCTTGTATTATTTGGCATGTTTTCTTGTTGATACTAGTGAGTGTCTTCAATCCATTCTATCCACATATGTCTTGTGTTTGAGTCATCCTTTGTCATCAAGTTGCTATCTTTAGATAAGTGGATACACTTTTTCACAAGTGGCTCCATTATATCGATAGGTGGCTGCAAGTTTTTCACAAGTGGTTTCAATTTTCTTGTCCACTCAGTCATCCATTAGATAGGAAGATACACCCTTTTCAAGGGTAGATATGCTTTATCGATAGACATATTTTTTTTGTTCATACATGGTTGCACTTGGCCATCTAGTCAATCATATGAAGTTTCACTCTATTCATAGGTAGATATGCTTTGTCACTTTGTCACTTTGTCACCCTAGAGATAGGTGGATACATTTAGTCCATATAGTTGGTCATCCTTATGTAGCTTCACTCTCTTTAGAGGCAGATACACTTTTCACCCTAGTCATCCTAGATAGGCGGATATACTTTGTCAATGGGCAGTTCAGCTTTTTCAAAGGTGGATCTATTTTTTATTGAGTGGCTCCACTGGTAAGTGTCTTTGTACTATGGATAGGAAAATCTGCTATGTTCTTAGGAAGATGCACTTCCCATAGAATAACCAAAGAGTGAATCCTCTTGACCAAAGATAGCCTTTGTTGTTCCAAACCCAATCTTGTAATAAAAAAAAAACTTGCATTCCCCAATCGTCCATATTGACCACTTTTGTCCCATCATATTTTCCAAAAGTCAGTAGATCATCTTTCCTTTCACACAAGGACATACCCAAACATTTTTTATCACCATTTTTATCACCATATATCAAAATCTAACCTCTTAAACATATATTTGAGAACTTTTGAATCCTAATCAATCAATCAAGTAATCCACATCATCATATTTTTGTTTTCTTAGGAACATTGTCTTCCTTGAGTTAGTACTCTCATTTGGCCAAATAAACTTACCTCAAGAAATAGGTCTAGTTCACGCAAAAATCATCCATGCTTGAGAACATATCCTATCTCAAGTACTATCATATCATCATTATCTATCTTGCTTGAGAACATAGCCTATCTCAAGTAGCAATCAATCTCATCATCAAACTTAATTAGAGTGCTACATCAATCCATCACTTAATTGATCATCCAATCAATAATCTAGTAAATCATCTAATTACTCATCCCATTATCATCATTTAGTCCTATCCTTGGGCTCAAAATAATCTGCATCATCCAATCCAATCATGTCTTCATCTTTCATGCTCGTCACCACTTGATCACAACTGAAAAAGATCATGGAGCAACAACAACAATAGTATCATGAATCATCTCACTTACCTAACAACAACAAATCCCAACAAACAAACATTTAGGTTGATCCCTTGATCTTAAATTACTCTCATGGTTGAGTATCTCTCGAGGAAAGAATTGTCTCACAACCTAAAATCACTTTAGAGGAACATTTTAGTGATCCTACCAATGTGCAAATGATTAATCATCTCCTTAGTGAACATTCTAAGGCCATTCTTTCTGCCCTAATCATGTAAGGCACCAAGCCTCCACTTTGGTTTGATATGACATAATACTTGGTTATAGTTAGACTTTCAACTCCTTGGACTCGTTAGGCTCCTTAGGACCCCTAGACTCTTCCTAAGAATTCATGGTATGTACCTGAATTCAAAAGTGATGTAGTTATCTAGGTCCCACATTCTCTCCTTTAGATTTATACCATGGATCTAAATTGGATCTAATTCTTGTTCATGTACCTACCCTTGAATAACCTACAAAATTCTATAATTCCATCCCACAACATCCAAAACCAAGCATCACAAACATCGGCCCTCATCCCCCACTTCCAAGGAATGTGATTACTCTTGGGCTTAATACGTCCACATCAACACCTTCTCATGTTCCTCGTGTACCTGTCCACTAGGTCTATAACACTTTGCATGCTACCATGCCTTCTTCATCTCATATCCCACTACCTCCTAATCCTATAGAATTCAATCCTATCAATAATCACCATTGAAAATTTATCAACATCCACCATCACAATCCCAACAACAACCTCCATTGCAACCTCATAACAATCCTTCATCATGATATCATTTGTAGCCACTAGAATCTTATCCCAATCCTCCACCTAACTATTTCTCCCAATAATAGAATCAATATCTCGTATCAACACATTTTGTGAAGCCTCCTATTCAAGATCCATATCATCAACAACCTTTTGTGACTCCACACCAACAATATACTTCACAATACTATGCATATCAATCATATCCACAACAACAACCCCCAAACATCAATCATACACCAATCCTCTACAATCCCAATCTAACCCGCTTCAATATCAATCTCATTCCCACTCTCAATAACCACCACATCATTTATAACACCCAATATATAGTTATTAGTCCAATCCATCACAGCTTCCCACAAAATCTTATGGATATGTACTACAATTTTCTTCACAATACCAATCCCAATCGTCATCGTATTCCAAAAATTATGTACAAGAACAAACATATTCCAATCCACTCCAAAAATTGGCTTATCATCTTCAATCATCCCAACAACCCCATATGCATCCCACATTAATCAATATATCCCAATCCACCACTTGATCAATCTCATCCTCTCCCACCTCTATACAATCCATATGCTCCTCCATATCAATCCAATCTAGTAGATCCCTCATCATCAACACCATTAAACAAAGAGTGGGAAGACATTAAAGTTGCTCTTAAGGAATTGCAAGTAGGAACCTCCACAACAAATTCCTTTAAATTTGAGGAGACATGCCTATATTTATTTGACCCTTCAATTACCACAACACCATTCCCAAAACTTTTCAAAATTCCTAAATTTGACAAGTATAAAGGGAAAGGTGACCAATGCGATCATTTTCAAGAATTTTACATGTATTTCTAAGAGGTACTTTTTAATGATAACTATCTCCTTCGTTTGTTCCCTAATAGTTTGGGCAGAAAAGCTTTGGAGTGGTTCTTATGCCTCCCCTTATTGTCTATTTCTACATTCGTTGATCTATCAAAGAAATTCATGGCATATTTATCTTATAACCTTTAACATGAATTTGATACAATGGACTAATGTGTGAACAAGCAATGTCTTGGGGAGACTTGCTAATTATTTACAAAGGTGGAAAACTCAAGCTATCCATCTCTCATGCCATCTACCTAAGAAATAATTGGTTAACATCTTTATCGAGAACCTCCACACTAAGATGGATTACCAATTTCACCTTCATTGTGTGTCCACCTTTGTCGAAGTCACTGAAAAGGGTGTCACTATTAAAATTGTACTCATAGCTAAGGGATTGGTCAAGATTCATAAAGAGAACAACGATAAACCCCCTAATGATAAATCTCTCTATTGGAATAAAAAAAAATGATTTCAACGATGGTGTAACCTACACAAATCATATTCAAGTGGCTAACACCTCCCAAGGTCATCAAAATACACCCACTCCATCTACAACCAATACCATATCTCTTCCTCAAGGAGCATCCTAACTGCCCAATCATGGTAACATCAAGTGTGATTTCACACCTTTGGGAGAATCACTCAATGTTATATTCTGAAAGTTACTCCAAGCTAATGTGGTTACTTATCTAGTCACCCAGCCATTTGATGATACCAAGCCTAAGCCCAATTGGTATAAGGATAACATGTATTATGACTATCATAGAATCAAAGGCCATTCCAAAAATAAATTTATGAAGCTTAAGAAATATCTACAATATCTTATTGATAGAGGGGATACCACCATTGAGGGAAATCAATTTACCTCTCCTAATGCTTAATTAGAGATCTATCAAAATTCCTTCACTAAGAATAATCAAGGAGATAGTACCTCCAATGCTAATATTGGTCCAATAAATAACAAAAACAATCCAACTAATCATGTGGATTATACTAAAGTTCCTTTTAATTATGATAACATGGTCAATTGTATCATGTAAGTGGATCCACGAGTGTCTATGATTTGAGTGAGGGTTAAAGAACCTTAATACATAGTTACCACTCACCATAGTCACATATAAATTATTGGTCCATCAAATTCATCTCAACAACCACTTATAAGCCAACAATATAATATCTTAGATCATCTTGGTAAAGTCCCCACTCAAATCTCCACCCTAGACTTATTGAAGTCCTCATCCATACACCAAGAGATCCTTACCAAGGCTTTACAAGATGCTCGTGTCCCTAATGATATAGATCCCACCCAATTTCAAGCTCTCATGGGACACTTATCCTCCACATACTAGTTGAGATTTAGCTAAAATGACATCCCTCCCATTGACCCCACTCATAATCATCCCCTCCATATTGAAGACCTTATTACTAAGCATAAGGTGAAGTAGGTCTTGCTAGATAATGGTTTTTCCCTCAACCTATGTACCTTAAATTTCATTAAACAGGTATGGTATACTCAAGTTGATTTGGATAATTAGGTAATCACAATTTTGAGGCTTATGATAATGTCGAGTGAGATCCAGAAGGCACCATTTTCCTTCCTATTCAGGTTGGTCTAACTATGTAGTATACAATATGTCATGTCATTGATCTTGACCTTCCATTCAACCTCCTCCTTGATCACCCATGGATCCATTCCATGTAGTATGTTCCATCCATGTACCATTACTACCTTAGATTTATCCATAATGGATTCGAGGTTACTATTACCTAATTTTTTATGGAAAATCAGAACAAAAAATAAAAGGAAAATATTTTCTGCAAAGGAAGTCAAAGTCAAAGTCAAAGCCAATGGAAGAAAGTCAAAGTCAAAGGAAAAGGAAAAGGAAAAGGAAGTCAAAGTAAGAGTCAAGGGATAAGGATAAGGATTGCAAAATATCTTATCCACAGAGGATAAGGATTACAAAATATCTTATCCGTAGAGGATAAGGATTGAAAAATATCTTATCCACATAGGATAAGAATGACAACTCAGGTAAGATTGACAACTCAGAGGATAAGATTGACAACTCAAATGATAAGATTGACAACTCACAAGATAAGGTTGACAACTCACAGGATAAGATTGACAACTCATAAAGAAAAAAGGTGAGTCTTATCCACAAGGGATAAGGTTTACAAATATCTTATCTACAGAGGATAAGGATGACAAATCATAGGGAAAATATCTAAAGTCAACATGAATTTTTGATTTTAGGCTCTCAAAATCTATAAATAAGAGGCATTTGTTTGTTGAAAAGCATTGGAAAAGTTTATTGTGATAGAGTGATATTTAGTCCTTTAATTTTTTCAGTCAAATTCAGATCTCTACTTTTGTAATCTTCTTCATTTATTGCATCTTCAACCTTGTTTCACTATGAAATAATGGTTGATTGTATGCTTATGATGTAATATTTTTCTATTTTTCTAGAAAAATAGTTATTGTAGTAGCCTTCACTGATTCAAAGATCAACATTTTGCCTCTATTTGTTTCAATTTTCTCTATGTATGAAAGAAAAGCATGTATTATTGTGAGTCCTATGACACCTTGATTGTTGTTGTTTTAAGTTTACCTCCAAATTACTATTACAACTTGTTGTGTGAAGCTTTAGATTGAGATTCATAGGTTGTGTTGTTGAAACAGAGTAGAAATCTACTATATTTGGTGTATCACCTCCATTTTCCGTTTTAGTTTCAGATTATCAGATCTTTCTCCTCTCTTTTCCCAACAAGGTTCTCTAGTTAGAGTTAGTTTGTATGTGATTCACCAAGGGGAAGCCACCCTTTAATCGAAGGTTGACCTACAGTATTGTGAGTCCCACAACTCGAGAGGTCATCCCATGTTTCACAGGATAGCTGGATACAAGATTCAATAGGGTGCATATTCTAGGTGATAACAGTTTTTGGCACGCCCGATGGGACAAGCTTCTCTCCATTGAAGAATTTGGTGTTTTCTTCAATTCGTTTGGCCTTTTGAGGCATATCTTAAAATACCATGGTGACTCCATTCACATCTGGTGGTTCAAGCAATGTTGGTTCCATTTCATACTATTGAAGAAGTGGTGTCTTCTTCGACATTTCAGCCTTTGGAGGCATTCTTCAAGCACCTGGTGACTCCATAATTCTTTATGTGACTCTTTGGTATGTACCCAAAATATTTGATTGGGTAGTCCTCTGCTCTTATTTAATAATTTTCAAGGCATTTTCCATGCTTAATAATGTCAAGATTTAGAGGAAACCATATGTATAGTCCACCATATAATGATAATGCTAACTTTGCGCCTCCCAATCAACCATATTAGGCCATATATACCTCCAATTTCATTCCATAGAACCCTATTGTTGTGGGTTCTCAACCCTTTCAAAATACATACCACCCACCCCACCTTGCTCAGTCTTCTTGGATGCCTACATATTCCTATTAGCAACCCCAAGAGGCTCATTTTTCTTCCTTTCAACCCCAAAACACAAATGAACTCATATCCATGTTGAGGGATCTCCATAGACAAATTATTGAGCTTAAGGAACAGCAAGCATTTGACCTACAATAGGAGGAGTGGAAAAATCAAGCCTATTAGGAGCAACAAGAAGGTTTTTTACCACATCATGATGAGTTTCTCCATCAAGCTCATTATGCACATCATCAAAATAATGATGCTCAATGGAGGTATAAGCAGTAGTTGGAGGCACAAAGAAAGGAACAAGAAGAGTTTACAGCAAGAGATCTTGTTGCTAGGCAAGAAAAAATCAGACTTGCCCTTGCTTTAGCACAGGTGCCTAGGACTCTGGTAGCCCCTTGTGTACCTAGTTTTAAACAAGAACCTCCACCATTTCCAGAATATCCGACTAAAGAGAAGGTAAGAAAACATAAATTCCAGAGTTTTAGGAGCCCTAGCAAGGCTCTTGAAACTTCTATTAGCCCTCCTTTTGTTCTAGAACAACCTGCTAAGGAGGAGGTAAGAAAACATAAATTCCCAAGTTTTAGGAGCCATAGCAAGCCTCTTGAAACTTCTAATAGTGCTCTTTTTGTTCCAAAACAACCTATTATGCAAGAGGTATGCAAGCCCAAAAAAATTAGTTTCAAGAATCCTAATCAGCCCCTTGAAACTCCAATACAACCTCTTGTGCCATCAAGTGGATCTTCTATGTTGGAGATCCTAAGTTTTGCAAGCCTTTGTTCCTCACAAGAACCCATCCTTGAGGAGGCTCAAAATTTTACTCCTATGGAGAAATTTGTGGCTAGGAGTGAAGAGCTTGTTGTTGTGGAGCCTTCATGTGCTCAAAATAATGAGTCTCTTGGTTTGTTGCAAGAAAAAAATGAAGATGAAATAGTGTTGTAGCAACAAGGCATCAAAAAGGTAGAAAAAATTCATGCAATAGAGGAATTGGTCCTCTCATTTGATGCCCTTCCTTGTTTTGTTGAAGATGAGGAGGATAGATCAACTATACCTACATCTGTTGAAGCCTCCAAACAACTTGGTTTAGGCTTGATGGTTGAAGATAACTCCATGGTTTTGAAGTAGCAGCAACAGACATGTTTAGCCCCTATTATAGTGGTTAAAGATCCATGATATATTGAGATCTACAGTTCTGAGGTGGAGGATCTCTTTTGCAATGATTTAGAAGCTTTTTTCTCAATCTTGGATGCCAATTTTTCACCCCCAAAAGAGCAGCTTTGTGGGTAGCAGTATAAGAATGAAGAAGTAGTAGAGGATGTGGCAAAAAATACATGCCAAGAGTCTAATTTTGTTGCAGCTCATTTCCAAGAAGAAATGAAAACAAAGAGACAACTTGAAGAATTTAGTTCTTCACTTGAATTTTCTCAAAAATCTAAATGTTGTGTTGATGAAATGTCCATCAATACAAATGATTTTGTAGTTACTAAGCAGCCACACATTTTTTTGGAGAGGGATGCTCCCATTGGTCAATTTGATAGCATGCCCGAGCTTCAAAGTTTCTCATTTGAGGTGCATGAAGAAGCGATTCCTTGTGCAGATCAAAAAATAGTTTTGGAATATTTTGCATCACCATGTCAGCTAGAAACTTTCTCTTTTTGTTTCAGTTCATGCTTTGAGGAGGTCAGCAATGGTGACATTGGCCTAGCCTTTTGTGAGGTGAGTTATGTTCCCTCTGCAAAAGGTTTTCTCTTGGATGCTAACCTATCTTCAAAAAGGTTCACCCCTGCTACTGTATGTTCAACTGAGGCACCAGTGTTAGATGAGTCTAACACTTGCATCATATGGTTTCCTTGCAATGGAAAAATTTACAGTGAAGCAATCTTGCACCTTGCAAGTGTTTTGTGCAGTTACATGCATGTTGGCAGCAGTTTTCAGTGGTTGCAACTAGGTGAGGTTCGCAACTATAGTTTGAGGGAGATCATCTCCTTCAAAAGGTTCATCTTTGATAGAGGAAAGCTTCCATTCTTTTATTTTTTTTAGTTTAGTGTATATATTGTAAATATCTTACTCTCCATGAAGTGCATTTGCACACCCTGCATTCTCCTTTATGGAATGTATGTTCTAGCTTTCATGCTTTCCTCCAAGTGCAACTACACATTTTTGTTTTTCTTTAAGGAGGCCCAATTGTTGAAGTTTTCCCCCTCATGACTCTGTGCCCAATGGACCAATAAATCCTATGGATCCCATGATTAGTAGGAAATCATCATGTAGAAATTGCCAAAATGTTCACTAATTTTTTATGGAAAAACAAAACAAAAAATAAAAGGAAAATATTTTCTGCAAAGAAAGAAAAAGTCAATGTCAATGTCAAAGTCAAGGGAAGAAAGTCAAAGTCAAATCCAATGGAAAAAGTTGAAGTCAAAGTCAAAGGAAAAGGAA
Source organism: Sequoia sempervirens (assembly GCA_007258455.2). Lineage (NCBI taxonomy): Eukaryota > Viridiplantae > Streptophyta > Pinopsida > Cupressales > Cupressaceae > Sequoia > Sequoia sempervirens. The sequence continues at coordinate 433,347,985 of VDFB02000015.1, read as the reverse complement.
GTCAAATTCAAAGTCAAGGGATAAGGATAAGGATTGCAAAATATCTTATCCAAAGAGGATAAGAATGACAACTCAGGATAAGATTGGCAACTCAAAGGATAAGATTGAAAACTCAAAGGATAAGATTGACAACTCAAAGGATAAGGTTGATAACTCACATGATAAGATTGACAACTCATAAAGAAAAAAGGTGAATCTTATCCACAAGGGATAAGGTTTACAAATATCTTATCTACAAAGGATAAGGATGACAACTCATAGGGAAAATATCTAAATTCAACATGGCTTTTTTATTTTAGGCTCTCAAAATCTATAAATCAGAGGCCTATGTTTGTTGAAAAGCATTGGAAAATTTTATTGTGATAGAGTGACATTCAATCCTTTAATTTTTTTAGTCAAATTCAGTCTCTACTTCTGTAATATTCTTCATTTATTGCATCCCCAACCTTGTTTCACATTGAAATAATGGTTGATTGTATACTTATGATGTAATATTTTATTGTTTTTCTAGAAAACAGTCAGTGTAGCAGCCTTCAGTGATTCAAAGATCAAAAATTTTCCTCTGTTTGTTTCAATTTTCTCTGTGTATGAAAGAAAAGCAGGTATTATTGTGAGTCCAATGACTCCTTGATTGTTGTAGTTCTAAGTTTACCTCTGAATTACTATTACAAATTATTGTGTGAATATTTAGATTGAGATTCATAGGTTGTGTTGCTGAAACAAAGTAGAAATCTGCTATATTTAGTGTATCACCTCCGTTTTTTATTTTAGTTTTAGATTATCAAATCTTTCTCCTCTCTTTTCCCAACAGGGTTCTTTAGTTAGAGTTAGTTTTAGGTGATTTACCAAGGGGAAGCCACCCTTTAATTGAAGGTTAACCTTGATTTTTGTGAGTCCCACAACTCGAGAGGTCATCCCATGTTTCACAGGATAGTTGGATACAAGATTCAATAGGGTGCATATTCTAGGTGATAGCAATTACCATTCATGTCAATCCACATCCTTTTGAGTATTGTCTTACTCTTGAGGTCACTTTCCCTCACTAGATCAACATTTCCCTAGAGTTGAAGTTGCACCTTCCAATGTAACTCCATCTTCTTCCTATGTCGATCCTAACACTCTCCTTGCCTCTTCCATACAATCTTCCACCCTTGAATCCTCATTCGTAAAGGTGAAGATCATCAACAAAGGTTGTAGGGAATATGAAATGAGTACCACACTCAATGTGGGGTCCATACCCCCATCTCCATACACATATGGACAACCATCCTCATCCAAGAAGCCACAAGAGACAATCATAAAGCATATGGGCTCTCCAAATTTTTAGTCTCCTAGAACTTTGGCAAAAGAATAACTTGAGGAGGACATTACGAAATGGGTGTATCATGAGGAACCTAAAATTTCTTCTACTCTCTTGGATTATTTTCAAGAAGCCTATCGTACCACCATCAAATGGATCAAAATTTTAATTATCATAGAAGAGGATTGGGGGGAGATTAGCAAGGTATCTTCCAACCTATTGAGCTACTAATAGTTCCAAAACATCAAGGACTTGGATATGATACAAAGAAAAAGAAACCTACAACATCACCTAGTATGTTGAACAATGTTAATATGAAATCCATTATCATAGATGACATCCCTAAAGAGGTCATTAAACTTTCTTATGATGATTTTGATTCCTCCTCCATTTTTTCCACATCCATCTTCACCATTGATCTCCCACTTCATCATCCAAAACTAATTGATTAGGATCAATGAGGATTTGTACCTATTGATCTGTGTTTCCAAATGACAAGGCATATATCCACTTCATGGGTATAGAGGAGGAATATCAATTAGACTTTATTTTTTATCTTGATTAACATGCCTATTTTGGGGAAGATGAACCCCTCAACCACAAAGTAAAAAACAAGAAAATAATCAAGGGTCTTCTCATGAAAACCTCCCTAAGACACTTCTAGACCAATAAAAATTAAAAACAAAGGGTGAATCCTCTAATGAAAACCTCTTCGAGGTGTTAAAGGATAGGGACATTCATCTTCCCCTTATGGGTACTCATATAGCAGATTGATCCTCCCTCTTGATTGAGGAAACTAAAGAGATCAACTTAGGCACTGAAGCAGAACCAGAGATCACATATATATCCAACTCTTTGTCTGAAGATGAGTATCAAATATTTTCTAAAATCCTTTAGAATGGGTTTATCAATTTTGCATGGTTTTATTCTGACATTCCAGTACTTGATCCCACATTAGTAGTTTATCAGTTGGATGTCTGTCTTGATGCCAAGCTCATCAAAAAAAATCTTTGTAAGATGCATCCACAAGTAGCTTTGCTTGTCAAAGTGGAGCTAGAAAAACTATTGGCAGCCAATTTTATTCAACCCATTGATTATCCTGAGTGGATATCTAATATAGTTCCTATTTCCAAACCAACCAGGGGCATCCAAATCTGCACCTACTTTAGAGACTTAAATAAATCTTTTCTAGAAGATTATTTCCCACTCCCCAAAATTTACATTCTTGTTGATATTATAGCAGGCCATGCTATGTTTTATTTAACAGATGGTGTGGACACAAAAAAAGTATCCCTTTTTCCCTTGCTTGATTTGGGATTAATTGATGATAAATTGGAATTAATGGGGCCTTCATTTAGTGTTGTGATGTGTTTTACACATCCACACTAGGTCTTGGACCCTTGCAAACTAAATAAAATGCAGCTAACGATGTCTTGTAAAGGTGTTGTAAAGTGTTGTAAAATATTTTCACACTTCTCTAGACTAACTGGACCTATCTTTCCCCTAATTCAATAATATAAAATATATTTAATGGCATCCGCACACCAATCTAGAAGGCTTTTAAATTAAACCTAATGTTAATCTAGTGTTGTAATGTGTCTTACACATTCACATTGGATGTTGTGCCTTTCTAGGCTATGTGGACCCCATTTTAATGATGTAAGGTGTATTCAATCACAATTTCACATTGAACTTTGTGTCCCTAACCCTAATTACCCTTTACATCATCATTAATAGGCCCATATGGCCCCATATTGTGCATCTCGAGGCACAATTTGATCAAATACTCATTAAAATCATCATATAAACCTGATTTCTTCACTCCTCGACAATCCAGGTGGCAAAAGAGCCCCTGTGGGACCAAGTCATCCATTTGGGTGAATTATTCCCATCCAAGTGGGACTAAGTCACCCAGCTTGGCCACTTAGTCCCATTTGGGCTATTTTTGAGGTTTAGGCAGGAAAATTTGGATTTTAAGTTTATTTTTCCTTCATGTCAGCCTTAGGGATCCAATTAATGGGAAAATTAGGTGGATTTCCTATAAATACAAACTTCTAAGCCCTAATTCAAAACCTAATCATCTTATTCAACATTCATCTTCCATCTCAAGTCAAGCAAACTAGGGTTTTACCATTCTAAGTCATCAAGATAGCCTTTTCAGACATTCAAGGGAAAATTCTTCATCTTTTGCTACAAAAAATAAAGATCTATCATCATGGAAAGTTTCTAACTCCATTATTTCATGCTTCATTACATTATTTCTTCATTTTGGTTTAATTACCTAAAAAGGGCTTTGACCAAGGCAAACCCCCATGCCCTAACATCCAACATTTATCTCTCTTTCCTTGTGTGTTTGTAGATTTAGGTATCTTGAAGGTTTGGAAATCATTCACGAATAGGTTACAAATTTTTTGAAGACATATCCTTGTTTGAAAAGTCAAAATATCAAAAATAAGTCACTTATAGTGCCAAAAATTAGAGTTTTAGAACTGGACACCTGCAGGAACAGAAAATGCAGACTGAGGGCTTCCATTTCCACTTTCGAATTTTTAGAAAAGTTGAAGTGGACTAAGTCACCAACAATGGCGACTTAGTACCATTGCACATTTTTTTTAGAATTTTCTATAGATCTGGATACCCATTTGACTAAAACAAGATCTGATGCAGTTTTCTAGATTTGGGACTAGGTCGCCCAGAATGGCGTAAGTGTCCTAGTAGGCCAAAATTTTAGGATCAACAAAATTTTAAGCCTCCATTCCATTCTACAACACATTTCCAGGTGCATGCTTTCTATTTTTATTTTCTATCTTGTTTTGATTGCATTTCTATTCATCTTTCTAGATGTTTTTGCATACAACACTATGTTTTCAAACAACTTGTATTTCTTAGGTTTTGCATTAATAATCATTATCTTTTATCATTTTATTGCATTTAAACATTGCATTTAGACATATTTCATTCATATTTGCATTATATTTAAGTGGGGACATTGCCCATTGTGGCCTACCTCTCTCCTTTTAGCAGAAAATCCCTAGAAGTGTTAGAGAGCATTAGGGTGCCAAAATCTTTGTCCACATTTTGGTGAACCCTACCTTATAACATCACACTTTTTTATTTTGGAGTCCATCATTAACCTATAATTATCTTGCATTAACATTGCATTGCATGTTTCATTGTTTAATTTGCATTCTAGGGTTTCAAATTTTGCATTAGTGAAAGTACATATAGGTTGCATTTTTGCATCTTAAATCATTGATTTTTTTTGTAATTCTCCATTTGTACCTTAGGTCCCCATCATACAACACAAAAAACATCAAAATCAACCAAAAAAATCTAAAAATTCAAAAAACAAAATCCCTACTGGGACTAATTCGCCACCTTGGGCGACTTAGTCCCTTTTTCACCCGTGAAACTGCCCTTTACATAACTGAAAACCTTGTTTTTAAGCTTTTGTTTGCTGCCATTACCTACCTGTATTAGTTGGATGAGTTTCTCTAACATGCATTTCATTAGATCTAGCTTAAATTAGCTCATTTCATGCATTGTTTAATTTCAAATTTTCATTTACAACATTTCATCTTTTAGGTTGTTGCATAGTGTAATTAGAAAATTACCTTGTTTCACATCTGAAAATTGCATTTAAACTTTTCATTTTAAGTCATTGCATTGTACTTTTCCATGATAGCATGTTTTATTTCAAAAGATGTGGGTTTTATTTGGTTAAAAATGGATTTCATATATCCAACATCCCCTCCTATGAATTCAATTTTGATTACAACAATGAGATCATTAAGAAACATGTTAGTCATCATTATGATCAAACCATTGACACAATCCTTAATATTACGTTGATCATTGGTGAGAATAGTAGTGTAGACAATCACAACAATCATACTTGTTCTTCTCCTGATACCTCTCCTATTAGTGATGAAGGTATCTTAGTGAAGGAAGATACACGCATTGAGGGTCTTGATTGTCCCTCTTCTCATTCCCCTTTTGAAGAACTTAGAAAAAAAGAACATGAGATCATAGCCACTACTTTTCCTTCCCCTCCTTGTAAGAAGACTTTAAAAGAGGATACAATCATGAACAATCATGACAATCACCTTTGTCAAGAGGATATGTGGATTGAAAGTGATAACCTTATCTCTTTCCTTCCTAATGTCCCTAACATTTGGAAAGGCCTATTTGAACAAAAGAATCTTAGTTGTCTTTCTCTTGATGCACTATTTCCTTGTGATGAATATTCTTTACAAAATCTAACCATGGAAGAACATACTACAAGCTCTCCTACTAGGAAAGATAACATGGCACAAGATAATGAAACCTTAAAGACAATGGACACTCAAATAGCACCTTCTCCTAATCATCCCACTCTTGATAATCCCATCATTGATCATTCCCCTACTTGTGATGAAGTCCTTTTAGAAGAACCAACCCTCAAATGTCAAGAACATGTGGTATGTAGTTCTCCTAAGAACTCTCCTCCTAGGGAGGATATCTTGATACAAGACAAGGATAACATTGACAATAATGATATTATGCCCTTCAAAGAAGATGAAGAGCCCATGTTAGACTCTCATTCACCAAGGGATGTTAATATTATTCAACCTCAACTCATCCTTTATCCCTCTTCACACAAACCTCAAAGTTAAAACAAACCCTAACTTGTCCTTTACCCACCTAAGAATAATGCTTCGCAACAAATGAGTCATAATATTGTTACTCATACATATAACACTAGAAACAATCTGCAACCACCACAACCCACCCCCACACCATTACTTTTTCCCATTCCCATTTTTCCTAGAGATCCTTGACTAACCTCATATACTTAGGCATATGATTTTTTTGACCAACTTAAGCATACTCCTGCAAAGATACCCCTTTGGGACCTTCTTCAAAATTCATCTACCAATCACACTATGCTTCAAATGGCCTTACAACAAGTTCATATCCCTTCTAATGTACAAACAAATGACATAGTAGCCATAATTCAAAGAATAAACACTGACATTGTTTTCCACCAAAATGAACTCCCCACTTTGGAAGTGCAAAAACAAAATGATGCTTTCATGATCATCGCTCAATACAAATAAAAAGGGATAAAGAGAACTCTTGTCGATACTGACTCTAGCCTTAATGTGTGTAGTGTGTGCCTTCTAGATAGTCTTGGCATCGATAAATAAAACATTCAACCTAATTATTTATCACTTAAGTGATTTGATAATGTCGAAAATAAACCGCTTGAGGTGGTCACTTTACCTCTTGCAGTTGGGAAGGCCAGATTGGAAACACTGATCCATGTTATGCATAATTAACTTTCATGTAATCTTCTCTTAGGTAGACTGTGGATTCATGCAATGAATAGGGTTCCTTCTACTCTTCATCATAAAATTAAATACATCTACAACAAAAAATTCTACACACTTGACGTTGATCATGACTATAGTATGTGAAGCATAGAATGTGACGCATGTTTCAAATTCAAAAAATGTGATACTCTTTGAAAGCTATAGATGTTTTTCAATCAGCCTATCAATTAGGACTTTAGTCATAATTCAAATAGAAAATTAATAATAATTATTTATTAAATTCAAAGTAAAGCATAATTTATATTGGTGGAAAGCTAAGAATCTCCTTTAAAACCCTTTTGTTTCATCAATTTTGAGTTAAAAAAAGTCATCAGCCACATACCCTACACATACCCATCATATCAGCCACTTTTTGGCCAATCATGATCTGCACATACCCCTCAGAAGAATTTCGTAATAAATCCTATTACAGACTTCATTTTGTGCTATCATGAGTTCTGGTCATTTCTACTAATAAGATGAGCTTTGAGTAGTAAATCAACACCTTAAGGGTTAGGTGCTCTTCCTTATGTGGGGCACCTAAATTCCTCTAGTATTCACTAATTTTCACTCTAGCATGTACATCTTTATAAATTCGTTCTCTCACCCTTGTCTGCACTAAGTGGGGGGCAGGGTTTGAATATGTCCTTGCATGTAAACCTATTGTTGCCTCTTTTCACTAATTATTTAATCTTTCATGAATATAATCTCTGAAGCTTTGGATGGATGACAGCATGCCTTAAGTTGGCTCACATGTGACATACTACCCTTTTCATGACATAGCTTATTGGAAACATATGACTTGGCATAGGAATTTTCGAGTAATCTCTCATGTCTTCTTCTACTTTAAAGCAATTTCTCACATTAATGGTGTTTGCAACTACTTTAAAGTGGGGGTATACATCGACACTCATACTTCATTGTGTGATTTTCCTTTACTTGCAATTTCCTCTCTTGAAAACATTAGGTACAATGTTGCCTAGGATGAGACCTTACACTTGTCCTCTCTTGGAAACAAGATGAGACCATTTGCACTTATCCTCTCTTAGAGACATTAAGCATGATGTTCCCTAAGTTGAGACCTTGCACGAACTAAGAAAAATCCCCTTGAATAGTCCTTCTACTATCTTCCATTTACAAAGTCTATGAGTTTCAAGTGTCTGAAGTTTGTTTTGCCTCATAAAGCTCAAAATCGTTTTTCATTGCTGGCACCTTATTCAAGTTGCTCCGGGAGGTATAACCGGTATGGTTATTTGGAATCCCATTTTGAGGAATGAATTTCCCATAATACTTGCATGTGTGTGAGGTACATATCAGCTGGCCAATGTGTCTCACCTCTTGGACTTCTTTCGGCTTGGTGGATAGCTAGAGTTTTTCACCTCAAAGTGAGCTATGCATTTTGGAAAAAAAACAACCTAGGTTTGATCCACAACATGTTGGAAAAAAAAATAGTTTACGAGAAGCTTGATCCACCTTTTTCATTTTTTCTCTTTTATCTTCACGCTGGGTGTTCCATTGCTTGATCATGTATCTTGTTTTGTTGCAAATCATTCACCTTTGTGCATGTCCTTTTTCACTTATGATGGTTTCACTTAGGATCTTGGATCCTAGGGGCTTGTGTAACCTCCTTTATCTTTGTCATCTTGCTATACCATCAATTGGGTACAATTAGAATCCTCTTAGATATTACTTTAGTGTGAGTTTTGAAGCAAGTTCTTACTCTACTAAGGTAAGGGGCTAATATGGACACAAAAAAAGTATCCCTTTTTCCCTTGCTTGATTTAGGGTTAATTGATGATAACGAATTGGACTTAATGGGGCCTTTATTTGGTGTTGTGAGGTGTTTTACACATGCACACTAGGTCTTGGACCCTTGCAAACTAAATAAAATGCATATAATGATGTCTTGTAAAGGTGTTTTAAAGTTTTGTAAAAGACTTTCACACTTCTCTAGACTGAATGAACCTATCTTTCCCCTAATTCAATAATTTAAAATATATTTAATAGCATCTCTGTATTAATCTGATGTTGTATGTATGCTTACATTCACATTGAATATTGCTACAAGCTATGTGGACCTCATTTAATGATGTAAGAATGTATTTAATCACACACTTTCATTGAGGCCTGTCTAACCTGATCCTGCCCCCATCATCATTAATAGGCCCCTATGGCCTCATATTGTGCATCCTTAGGCATAATTTGATCAAATACTCTTTGAAATTATCATATAAACCTAATTTCTTCTCTCCCCAACAATCCAACAAGAAAAAGAGCCCCTGTGGGACCAAGTCACCTATCTAGGTGAATTAGTCCCATCCATGTGGGACTAAGTCACCCAACTTGGCCACTTAGTCCCATTTGGGTTATTTTCAAGGTTTAGGCAGGAAAAATTGGATTTTAAGTTTATTTTTCCTTCATATGCGATATAGAGGATCCATTAATGGGAAAATTAGGTGAGGTTACCATAATACAACTTCTAAGAAACCCTATTTAAAACCTAATCATATTATTCAACATTCATCTTCCATCTCAAGTCAAGCAAAACTAAGGTTTTAGCATTCTAGAATCATCAAGATAGCTTTTTCAGACATTCAAGGGAAGATTCTTCATCTTTTGCTGCAGAAAATCAAGATCTATCATCATGGAAAGTTTCTAACTCCATTGTTTCATGCTTCATTACATTATTTCTTCATTTAGGTTTAATTACCTAAAAAGGGGTTTGACCAAGGCAAACCCCCATGCCCTAACATCCAACATTTCTCTCTTTCCTTGTGTGTTTGTAGATTTAGGTATCTTGAAGGCTTGGAAATAATTCATGAATAGGTTACAAAGTTTTTGAATAAATCTTTTTTTCAAAGTCAAAATATCAACAATAGAGTCACTTACGTTCGAAAATGAGTTCTGGCGGACACCTACAAGAAAGAAGTGTGGTAGGGCTTTTGTTTCCTATTTTCAAATTTTCCAAAAAATCCAAAGTGGACTAAGTCACCAACAATGGAAAATTAGTCCCACTACACATTTTTTTATATTTTTATGTAGATCTAGATACACATTTGACTGAAATGAGCTCCGATGCAGTTTTCCAGATTTGGGACTAGGTTTTCCTAGAATGGCATAAGTGTCCCAACAGGACAAAATTTTAGGATCAACAACATTTTTAGCTTCCATTCTAATCTACAACACATTTCCAGGTGTATGCTTTCTATTTTTTTTTAATGTTTTGATTGCATTTCTATTCATCTTTCTAGGTGTTATTGCATTTCTTTGGTTTTTCATTAATAATCATTATCTTTTATCATTTTATTGTATTTAAACATTGTATTTAGACATGTTTCATTCATATTTGCATTAGTTTTGAGTGGGGACATTTTCCATTTTGGCATACCTCTCTCCTTTTAGGCAAAAAACCCTAGAAGTGTTAGAGAGCATTAGGGTGCCAAAGTCTTTGTCCACAAATGGATTTTCTAGATACAATTAGATCCATATAGCAGTTCAAGACCAACACAAAACAACTTTCACTACTTCTTGGGGTAATTTTTACTATCAATTCATGCCATTTTGTCAAAATAATTTTGGGGCTACTTATCAACATTTTATGATAGTTATCTTTCATGACCTCATTCACATTATCATGGAGGACTACTTGAATGAATTTTTAGGAAAATCCAAAACTCAAGAAGAGCATCCTCAAATCTTGGAACATATTTTCAATCAATTGGATCAATATCAGTTGCATATCAATCCTAAGAACTGTGTCTTTAGTGTCACCTCAATAAATCTCTTGGGATTCATTATATCTAGGAGAGGCATCGAGGTTGATCCTGCTAAGGTAAAATATATTATATATATGCCTCCCCCCAAGACAAAAATAGCTGAGAAGTCTACAAGGTAAGCTTCAATCCATTCAAAATTTCATTTCTCAAAATGCAAACATGTGTCAACCATTTACTCACCTACTTCATAAGGATACAAATTTTAAATGGGATGTGTCATGCTAGTGGGGGTTTGATAAGATCAAGGAATATCTTGCTAATCCACCAATTCCCATGCCTCCTATAGTGAGTACACCACTGTTGCTATATATTTCTGCTACTTCAATTGCATTGGGGGCACTTCTAGTACAACATGATGAAAATGGGAAAGAGGGATCCATTTATTGCATAAGTCACGCACTCTTGTTGGTTATGAGCTCAATTATACCCCTATGGAGAAACCATGCTTAGTATTGGTCTTCAGTTATCATAAGCGTAGGCACTACAAACTCGGTCATTCCATTAAACTCATTCTAAAGTGGATCATCTCAAGTATTTATTATCAATAACATCATTAACCAACCATATGGCTAAGTGGGTCATGCTTCTAAGTGAGTTTGAAATCAAGTATGTGGATTGTAAATAAATTAAAGTTCAAGTCATTGCAATTCAACTAGCTAATGCTCCATTGGTGGACGATTATCCCTTGGTTGTGGAATTTGTAAATGAGTTAGTATTTTTTCTCAACACTGAACTTGATCCATGAAAGCTTTACTTTGATGATTCATATACAACATGGTTTCGGTGCGGGTATTCTTTTCGTCACCCCTCAAGGTGACTTTATACGCAAATATTTTAGGTTGGATTTCCCATGCACAAATAACATTGTAGATTATGAACCTCTCATCACTAGTTTGAGGATTTTAGTACAATGGAATATCAATCAGTTTCATGTTTATGGTGACTTACAACTCATCATCAAACAAGTCAATGATGAATTTCTGACTAAAGATGATAAGCTTCTTCCCTATAAGCACATGGTGGATGACTTCAAAAGGTATTTTGACCACATTCAATTTAAACAAGCTCCTAGACTTCATAACAAAGAAGCTAATGCTATGGCTATCATTAGGTATCTACTTGACATGCCTCAATATTGCCATGAGTGTGAATTCTTGGTAGGGAAATTGTTGATTCCCACATACGATCTTCCTTAAACAAAAATGGTGTTCAAAATTATTGGTCCTCAATCACCTTGGTACCCACAACATTTATACTTATCTCCACATGATAACATAGTCCCATCTGACCTTAATCATAACCAACACCAATCATTTATCCAACATTCCTCCCACAACACTATCCTCAGAGACACCCTGTATCATATGGGGTATGATAGTTCTCTACTAAGATGTCTAAATGATATGGAAGCTAAGTTGGCTTTGAACAAAGTGCATAGTGACACTGTGAGGCTCACACGATGGAATTTTCCATGTGAAGAAGCTTCTTCAAACCTATTACTACTGGACAACTATGGAGCATGATGCTGTGAATTTTCAAGCATAAATTCCCTTTCAACAACATATAGATTTTTATACATGTTCCATCCCAAGTGTTCAACCGATCACCTCACCATGGCCTTTTCGCAATGGGGTCTAGACTTAAGTCTATAACACCCCCCTCCATTTTGTTCTTTGATCGAGCAATGTTTGTTATATATGTTTTTGCTTTGTCAGCACGTTGGTTATAAACTTGGTTACTTTTGACCGCTAATTGTTAAGCGATGTAAACATTATGTTTTGATGTGATGGTACTTTAATCCGATGATATTATTGTTTCATGTTATGGATTAAATTAGCAAGTAGGTGAATTATTGATGTGTATTGCTTTGATTATACCATTGATGATTAGAGGCGTCGGTTAGCGATATTGTATTGGTGAAGGGGATAGGATCACATCCTTTCTATGTGAAAGAGTGCCTACTGTGATTTAGCGACTTCCTCTTCGATTGTGTTTAATATTTATATATATATGCATGTTCAACACTCATATTTGGCCAATGCGGGGATGCACAGAAATGCAGGATTTAGTGACTCCACGATTTTAGTGCGAGCATGTCCCTTGTTCAATGGAAAATGATTGGGAGATAGTAGCTTGGGTTTCTGTGTCGTGACATCACCCTAGCCAGAGTGGGTCATCGGGTTGTCAGTTGGGATAAGTTATTTTCTTGTCGTCTCGTCTCTCCTTGCGTGATTAAATTTCCTAGGGAAATGGTGTTTGCTTTATTTAAATTTATTTAAAAAATTCATAAAAGAGTGCTTATTAATTAATTAATTAATTTAATTCAATCAATAAAATGATCTAATCATGAATTAGATTTATTGTTGATTAATTAAATTAGTTCAATTGTGTTAGCATTAATAGATATTGTGGCAAATCAAAAAAATGGTAATTGCCTTGCATTCCTCTTGAAATAAAATTAAAAATGAATTTTTTTGTTAAATGCAATTGCCAAATTCAATTTTGTGGATAAAAGGGAATTTAATTGACATTTGGGGTGCAAATAGAATTTTGTTTTAAATAATTATTATGCATTTGAAATGGGAAATAGAATTGTTTTATTAATTTTCAAAAAAAAGAAAATATCTAAGTTTGCAATAACTTTTGGTGGGTGAACCAAAATTAGGGGTTTGACAATTTGGAGAAGGGCATAAGGAAATGCATTTTCTTTTTTTGAATTATCTTTTTTAGAATTTGGTAATTTTGGAGAGCAACAAGAAACTTGGGAATTCTTGGAGAATTTTTTTGAAGAAGGATTGGAAAGATTGGTTGAAGCAAAATTTGAAGGAGAGCAACCTCCATTGAAGGATTCAAATAGCTTGGAGAAAAACAAAAGGTTCCATGCTTTTCTTATTATGCAATCTCATTTTAAAATCCTATTGCTTTTTGTTTGAAATGGTTCAATCTATTAATGGAATTCAAACTTTGATTGAAAACCCATGAGAAGATCTTCATTTGAACTTGAACAAAAGAACTTTCAAACTTAGTGAAAACCAAAAAAAAAAAGAGAATGAAAACTATCTATGAAAATCTTGAAAACAAGCATGGAAATTCAATGGTTTTCTATGAAAGTGTATTTGCTTGGAAAAATCTCAATTCAAATTGTGAGAAATCTTTATTTTATTGTGTTAAATCTTGCAATTTCAATGGCAAATTATTGTAATTCTCAGATTGTGCATTTGCACAATCTGGGTATGGAAAATAAGTATTTTCACAGTCATTTATTATGACTGTGTATATGTATATATATATATATATAAATATATACATATACATATATGTATATATATATATATATATAAATATATACATATATTTATTTGTGAGTTGTTTATACCAAATTTTTTTTGAAATAATATGAAATTGTGTTTTTTTTTACCGTTCTGGGTTTTACCCAGAATTCTCGTTTTTACCAGTCGTCGGCGTGTGAAAGTCCGCATGGCGGATTTGTTTTAAAGGATGGGCTAAGTGTATTGGGGGAGGGTTTAAACCCTCGGCTGCCCGAAGAATGGCGATGACCGCCTGTGGAGGCAGCGCCGTCGCTGCCTACACAGGCTGCCACCCCCATTCATGGGGGCTGCGTCCCTTGTTCAAACAGGGCGCGGCCGAACCCTAATATGGATGGCGTTTGGTTATGAAATTTACTTTTTTTAATTTCATTTATTATATTTATTAAATATAAAACATATAACATATTTTATATTATATGTTTTATATTTAATATATATAATATGAAATTTGTTTTCAATATTTTATTTTTGTCATTTAAAATATAATTTATACATATATTAATATATATGTTATATATAATAATTTATATTATTATATAATATATATATTATAATATGTGTATAATATATTTTAATAAATGCTTAAGTAATTATCATGCACATTTAAATATTAATTATATATATATATATATATTTTTAATATATATGTAATTAGGTATATATATATCGAGTGTATATATATATATGTATATCTGATTATATAGATATTTAATAAATATATATGTATTTTTAAATGTGATTTATTTTCTAAAAGAAAGGAATATATAAATTATAATGAGGTATTTGTTAAGGGATAAATGAAAATTGGGTTATGGGAAATCATTGGCTATCAAAAGAAAATTGATTTAAAGATATTGTGAGTATTGCGTCAACAAGAATCAAACGAACATTCAAACCCTTATGTGATTGTGCAAGAACATAGTTTATTTAAATTGTTTAAATGCACTAATGCGATGAATGATTGGATTTACAAAATCCAAAGGTAGATTACCTTAAATTGTTTGCAAGCTTTCTTTCATCGTGGGGTGCTTATTCTTGTTGGGTTTTGAGTCAGATTTTGTAAGTCTTCCAGATTGAATCATCTTTTATGTGTTTTGGGGTTGTCAGCATGTCAATCAACCTCGTTTGCCATGGGTAGTGCGTACTTGTGTCCAGCATTATATCTGATTATCTTGGGCGGGTTTTTTTTTCTTCATGTCGTATTTGGGGATTCATTATCCCTAGGTCGTACTTGAGTACCCTTTGGTGGTGGCATAGTTCCACATGTTGTCTTAGAGAAGTGGCTTGCATTGAGGGCCGACACACAAAGTGGTGCCAAGAGATCTCAATGTAAGTTGGTTAATTCAGTGAAAACTTAAACCAATTAATTAGCATAGGTGGTACCAACATTTAAAAAGATTAATTTTGCCTCGCTCATGGATGCAAGTGCTTGTATAGACTTGGGATGAGACGAGAAGGCCTGGAATGGAAAGATCGTTATCTTGTCCCTTCGAAAGATAACTGATTCCGCATTGGGTTGCATGTGGGCCCGGGAATCGTTAGAGGTTACTAGGATATCCCGAGATGGGGGCCGGGACCTAGGAAGACTTGCCAGGATATCCCATGCGACATTGTGATGACACTTCTCCTAAGTCAACATTATGTTTGCATTCGTGATGTGATTATTTACTTCAAATCTGGAAGCATTGTAACCCTTTGTGTCATGTGATGTCATGTTCGTATCCTTTTTCAGTTGAACCATGTTGCCTATGTTTAGAGGTTGTTGGTCTTGACCTGAAACCCTTGTTACTATCTCCTAGCACGGGGGGTGAGCCTTTGGGTATCACATGGTTGGGTGGAATGTGCACCTTACTCCGTTGTTTTGGCATTGGCTTATGCAGACAAGACTTTCGTGTTGGAGAGCTCGTGGGATCCAGTTGCTACCTTGGTTTCATTTATGTTGGTAGCTCTTGTATTTTATTTACCCCTCTTTGTTATCGAGGTGGAAATTGTAATAAACAATCATGTTAATGATTTACCTCATTCTGGGAATGAGAGATGTAATTGTAATTATATAACTTATGTCATTGGTAACCATGAAGGATCTCATGGTCTTAATGAAAATCTCATGTATGGAATGTATGTGCTTTAATTAGTTAAGTGAATGTTGTTAAGTTTCATTTCATGCATGTTGTTTTAATTTGTGTTTTAATTAATATTTTTCTCATAACCTTAGGGGATTGTTGGCTTTGTGTTGTGATCATACATGTATTTGTAATTAAACAAAAAAAAAAAATTTGTGCATTTGTTTAGTAGTTTGCAACTTCCCCTAGGGTTGCGTGGTGGGGCATTACACATGGTATCAGAGCCTAGGTTTAAACACTGGGTACTCTGGGATTATGATGAGCCCATTAAGCTTTTAGTTGTGTGGTTTTTATTTGTGTGTTGTGCTTAATGCCTTTTTGTGTCTGTATAGGATAATGCCTCCCAGGCATGGAAGAGGTGGGGGTTGTAGACGTGGCCATTTAGGCGGTCGCATTGGGGAACAGCAAGACCCACCTCCACATGATCCACTTGTTTCTGACCATGAGGAGCAACAAGCTTCTCAGAATATTCAAGGAGATGGCAATCAGAATCTGGATCCACCTAGGATCGAGGACACTCAGTTGCGTCAGTTGTTAGAGGAGACCCTTGCCCGCCTTGGGCCTAGGCAGGAGGTGGAGCCAGTGGTGGTTAGAGAGAGAGGTACCAATTCACTCTAATTCAGAGGTAGCAGCCCATATGAGGGATTTGCTTAGAGCATGACCACCCACTTTCGATGGATCAGGCAGTGGTTTGGAGGCAGAGACATGGCTCATTGACTTGACTAGGTGTTTTGCTATGCACCCATATGGGAGCAACACTCGAGCTAGGTGCACTATCATGCACTTGAGGGGATTTGCCTCCACTTGGTGGAGATTGGAGGAGTAGAAACTCTATCTGGACATTGGTACAGTTTCTTGGGAGTTGTTCCTAGAGCAATTTCGGGCTAGATTTCTTTCTGAGCATTGGAGGCAGCATCGAGGGGATGAGTTCCACACCCTTCGACAGATGACTATGTCAGTAGAGATGTATGAGTGTCGTTTCTATGAGCTCAAATAGTATGCAGGCATAGGTGATGACGAGGGAATGTTGGTACAACATTTTCTTAGGGGCTTAAATGCCTATATCAGTGGTGGAGTGCGGGTTTTCGAACCCAAGACCATGGAGGTGGTGGTTGACAAGGCCAGACTCATTGAGGAGAACCTGGCGATGGCCTTAGGTGGTCATGTAGGAGTGCAGGTGGGCAGTGGTTTAGTAGCTGGGACTAGTGCTCGAGGAGGTCAGCCTCAGGGAGGTGCACCTTCTAGAGCTCAGTAGGGTCCGTCTCAGAGTGGTTAGCAGCAGCAGCAGAGTTCCTAGGGGAAATGGAAGTGTTTCCAATAGAGGCAGGGGGATAGGAGTTGGAGGTGAATGAGACACTTCAACTCTGAGCAGCCAGCGCAGAGTTCTCATTCTTCTTTCAGGGGTAGTGCACAGCAGTCTAGCACACCACCTGTAGGCAGGGGCTTTGGTAGAGGTACTGGATGTTTTGCGTGTGGCCAACAAGGTCACATAGTGAGGATGTGTCCCAATAAGGGTGCATCAGGTTATTCTCAGGGACCAGTGGCATCAGAGCCGACTGTAGGTGATGCAGGCCGTGGGCATCG
Source organism: Sequoia sempervirens (assembly GCA_007258455.2). Classification (NCBI taxonomy): domain Eukaryota; kingdom Viridiplantae; phylum Streptophyta; class Pinopsida; order Cupressales; family Cupressaceae; genus Sequoia; species Sequoia sempervirens. The sequence continues at coordinate 433,330,519 of VDFB02000015.1, read as the reverse complement.
AGTATTCACAGCGGTTGACAACCGCCAGGCAGAGCACCAGGGGACAGTTGTTGAGGCTTATGGTATGTTGGGGGGTAACCCAGTTTCTATTCTATTTGATTCTGGAGCATCTGATTCCTTTGTTTCTTCATCAGTCGTGTCATGATGTAGACTGGATGCGGTAAAGTAGGTTGATAGGTGGCAGGTAGAGTTAGCTTCGGGTGCAAAAGTTGCATCCCTTTCCCTTGTGCCAGAGTGTAGGTTAGAGGTTGGACCTCTCTAGACTACCTTGGACCTTCATGTTATTCCATTGGGTTCTTATGATGTTGTAATAGGAATGGATTGGCTAGAGGCTCATAGTGTAGTCATTGATTGTCAACGTAAGTCGATTAGATGCATTGGGACATCTGGTAGAGAGATAGAGGTAGTGGGGGTTCAGAGGCTGATCTCTTTGAGGATCATCTTAGCTATGCAGTTGAGAAGGTGTATGCGGCAGGGTTTCCAATTGTTCGCTGTTACCATGGATGATTTGGGTCTAGGAGGTGGAGAAGAGAAGGTTTCTCTTGATAGTCACCCCATCCTTCAAGAGTTTTCCGATGTCTTTCCAGACGAGATTCTAGGGATGCCTCCTCAGAGGGACATTGACTTCAAGATAGACTTGGTACCTGGATCAGAGCCCATTTCACGAGCTCCCTATCGTATGACTACCCAAGAGCTGAAAGAGCTTCGGTTGTAGCTTGAGGAATTGCTAGAGAAGGGTGCCATTTTCCCTAGTGTTTCTCCATGGGGAGCACCTATCATCTTCGTGAAGAAGAAGGACGGTTCACTTCGGTTATGCATCAATTACCGATAGTTGAACAAAGTGACCATTAGAAATCAATATCCCCTTCCTAGGATTGATGATCTATTCGATCAGATCAAGGGTGCTACCATCTTTTCAAAAATTGATCTCAAGTCAGGATATCATCAACTTCGAATCTTCAAGTTAGATCTTCATAAGACCACATTCCGAACACGGTATGATCACTATGAGTTCACAGTTGTGCCATTTGGTTTGACGAATGCACCCTCAGTGTTCATGAGTCTCATGAATGGGGTATTTCGTACATACCTTGATAGGTTTGTTCTTATGTTCCTAGATGATATTTTGGTATACTCTAGAACAATGGAGGAACATGAGGAGCACTTACGACAGGTATTGCAGTGTTTGCGAGATAATCAGCTATATGCTAACTTGTCAAAGTGTGAATTCTTCAAGACTGAGGTCCAATACCTTGGTCATGTGATCTCTGAAGAGGGTATTTCAGTGGATCCTGCAAAAATCCAAGCGATCTTAGATTGGCCTGCACCCACGAATGTGGCTTAGAGATATGTAGCTTCAGGGGGCTAGCGGGTTATTACAGGCGATTTGTGCAAGACTTTTCGAGGCTAGGGCATCCTATCACCTCACTTCAAAGGAAAGGAAAGAGGTTTGAGTGGTATGAGAAGTGTGAGACAGCCTTTCAGTGTCTTAAGGGGAAGCTGACCAGTGCGCCTATACTTGCGATTCTAGATCCTATTGGGGACTTTGTAGTTTGTACAGATGTGTCCTTGGAGGGATTAGGAGTAGTATTGATGCAGGAGGGTCGTGTCATTGCATATGAGTCACGGAAGCTCAAGGATCATGAGCTAAACTATCCTACCCACGATCTTGAGTTGGCGGCAGTGGTTCATGCATTGACGAGATGGAGGCACTTCCTTCTTGGGCATAGGTTTGAGCTGCATAGTGATCATAGGAGCCTTCAGTACATCTTCACGTAGCCCAACCTTAATGCTAGGCAAAGGTGATGGATGGAGTTTCTCTGTGAATATGACTTCGAGGTGAAGTATATCCAAGGGAAGGAGAATGTGGTTGCAGATGCCCTCAGTAGGCGAAGGCATGAGATATCTGAGTTGACTCTTATTGTTGATTTGCAGAGTCAGATTCTTTCTGCCCTCCCAGCCGACAGTTGGTATCAGGATGTTAGATCGGTAATAGAGGCAGGAAGACCCCTTGAGGGTAGATATTCAGGATACTCTCTTGATGGAGATGAGATATTGAGACACACGGGACTCATATACATTCCCCCATCATGTGAGCTTCACACTTTGGTCATGACTGAAGCACATCATGCACCTTATTCAGCCCATCCAGGGGTGAAGAAGATGTATGCAGATTTGCGTCAGTTATATTTTTGGCCAGGGATGAAGCGAGATATTGCGGATTTTGTCTCGAGATGTCTTGAGTGTCAGCGGGTGAAGGCCGAACACCAGCATCCAGCAGGGCTTTTGTAGTCACATTTAGTACCAGAGTGGAAATGGGATATAATCTCATTAGATTTCATTGTTGGTTTACCTAACTCTTCGAGACGGCATGATGCAATTATGGTAACAGTGGATAGGTTGACGAAGGTAGCACACTTCTCACCTATGCGCTCTTCCTATACTGCATCATCCGTAGCTAGAGTGTTCATGGAGGATATAGTGAGGTTGCATGGTATTCCACGTCGGATTATCTCTTAAAGGGATCCAGTGTTCACCTCAGCTCTATGGATGCCATTACAGCATGCGATGGGAACATAGTTGAACTTCAGTTCAGCTTACCACCTAGAGACGGATGGATAGACTGAGAGGGTCAATCAGATCCTCGAAGACATGTTGCGTATATATGTAATGGATCAACAGACATGATGGGAGGACTATCTCTATTTGGTAGAGTTTTCCTATAATAATGGCTTTCAGAGTTCTATTGGCATGGCTCCATTCCAGGCATTGTATGGGCAACCATGCTGCACTCCTTTGAGTTGGGATCGGCTAGAGGACAGAGTAACTTTGGGTCCTAAGATGTTGCATGATATGGAGCAATAGGTGGATAGGATTAGAGAGCACTTGGTGGCAGCACAGGATAGGCAGAAGAAGTATGCGGATGCGCATAGAGTGGATCGTCAGTTTTCCGTAGGCGATAGAGTCTTCTTGCGTGTGCATCCATGAAAGAGTCCAATCCATTATGGAAAGGGCTCTAAGTTGGCACCTCACTTTGTTGGACCCTTCGAGATTCTCAAGAAGATTGGTCATGTTGCTTACCGTCTTGCTTTACCGCCCAGTCTCTCACGTGTGCACGACGTGTTTCATGTATCTGTTCTTCGGCCATACCATCCAGACATTTCTCATGTCCTTGATTGGAATACTTTGTAGGTAGAGGACGGGCAGCTGGCTTTGGAGCCCATGGCCATGGTGGAGCACAAAACGCTCGCTCTTCGAGGGTGAGATATTGATCAGGTTAGGATCCAGTGGGATCCTAGGGATGACTCATCATCCACTTGGGAAGATGCAGCTAGGATGAGGTAACTTTATCCCTATTTGTTCGCAAGCTTCCAGGAGTAAGCCTGACCCTAAGGGGGGAGGATGTAACACCCCTCCATTTTGTTCTTTTGATCGAATAGTGTTCGTTATGTATATTTTGCCTTGTTAGCATGTTGGTTATAAACTTGGTTACTTTTGACTGCTAATTGGTAAGCGATGTAAACATTATGTTTTGATGTGATGGTACTTTAATCAGATGATATTATTATTTCATGTTGTGGATTGAATTATCATGTATGTGAATTATTGATGTTTTATGCTTTGATTATACCATTAATGATTAGAGGCGTCAGTTAGCGATATTGTATTGGTGAAGGGGACGGGGTCACATCACTCGCACACGAGTGCCCTGTGATTCCACGATTTCCTCTTCATGGTGTGTTTTGATATTTATATATATATGTATGCATGTTCGACACTCATGTTGTGTGCAGGATGCAGGTACAGGACATTGACTCCACCTGATTTCGCAGGTCTGAGCATGTCCCTTGTTCAACGAAAAACGATTGGGAGATAGTAGCTTGTTTTTTTGTGTCGTGACATCACCCTAGCCATAGTGGGTCGTCGGGTTGTCAGTTGGGATAAGCTATATATCCTGTCATCTCGTCTCTCCTTGCTTGCGTGATTAAATTTCCTAGTGAAATGGTGTTTGCTTTAATTAAATTTATTGTCGAAATGCATAAAAGAGTGATTATTAATTAATTAGTTAATTTAATTCAATTGATAAAATAATCTAATCGTGAATTAAATTTATTGTTGATTAATTAAATTAGTCTAATTGTGTTAACATTATTAAATAATGAGAAAAAAATAAAATATATAGAAGTTGTATTGCATTCCTATTGAAATAAAATTAAAAATGATTTGTTTCAAATGTAATAGTTGGATTCAATTTTGTGAAATAAAGTGAATTTAGTTATCATTGTGGGGTAAATGGAATTTTGTTTTAAATGATTATTATGCATTTGAAAAGGAAAATAAAGTTGTTTTATTAATTTCCAAAAAAATGAAAATATCCAAAAAATATATCTAAATGGCAATAACTTTTGGTGGGTGACTAAAATTAGGGGTTTGACAATTTGGAGAAGGGCATAAGGAAAAGAGATTTCTTTTTTTGAATGATCTTTTTTTAGAATTTGGGGTAATTTTTGAAGAGCAAGAGGAAACTTGGAAAAGCTTGGAGAAATTCTTGAAGGAGTTTTTTTGAAAGATTGTTGAAGCAAACTTGAAGGAGATCAACCTCCATTGAAGGATTCAACAAAAAACTTGGAGAAAACAAAAGGTTCCATGTTCTCCCTTCTTCATGCAATTTTATTTTAACAATTTTGTTTGAAATGGCTCAAATTAGTTTTGGAAAATCAAACTTTGAATTCTAAACCCATGTTGGAATCACTATTCAAACTTGAATAAAAGAGATTTGCAAATTTTTTTGAGAAAACAATATGAACCAGAAATTATCCTCACACTATCAATGAGAAATCTGAAACAAATTTGAAGGATTCAAATGGGTCTTATGAAAACTTGGGTTGTGGAAAATCTCTATTTAACTTGGGTGAAATGTTGAAATTATTGTGTTGAATTTTGAAGTTTCAATGAGAATTCATTTTGTTTCTCAAATTTGTGAGTTTGCCCAATCTGGGTAAAAAAAAAAAAAATGCTTTTACAGTCATTTGTTATGACTGTGTGTATATATATTTTTATATATGCATATATATGTATAATATTGAGTATATATATACATATATATGCATATATTGTATATATAATGTTGTAAATTTTATTAAATTTAAGTCTGGTAAAATAAATTTTCTTCATTTACGGGTCTCTGTGTTTAAACCCTGTTTTCGCATTTTTGGGGGGCGTTTTATTGGGGAATGAAACCCCCGAGGCGCGGCCGGCGCGGCTTCACTGGCCACCGCTCCCATGAAGGGAGGCACTGCCAGTGAAGGCAGCGCTGGGCGCTGCCTTCCCTGGCAGCGTTCGCACCCAACACAGGGAGGCCGCGGCAGCAAGGAGACCTGCGTCTCCCCTGCTGCGTCTTCCTGAGCGGCGCGTGTTTCTCGAGTTTTTAAAACCCTGTTTTTTGTTCTTTTATTTTTTTTAACTTTTTGATTTATATATTATATATTAAATATAATATATGTATATTATATTATATTATATTATATATATATCATTTTTAATATATATATGGATATTTATAATTTCAATGTTTTATTAAATAATAATAATTTATTATTTAAATATATAATTAATATATTTAATATATATAAGTTATATATATATATTAGTTTTTTATAAATATATATATTATATATATATTGAAATATATTTATATTATATTTTAAATAATAAAATAATGTAATATGGTTTAATTCTGAAAATTATAATATTAAAGTAAATATTTAAGTATTAATTATATGTATATATAAAATGCGTAGTATTATATATACGTCGAGTATATGCATTTTTATATATATGTGTCTTTTATAAATATAATGATATTTGAGTATCAGAATTAAAGTTATTTTTGGCAATGTATATGGAGTTATTATCATTATGAGAATTTTGCATTATGATTAAATGATCAAGTGTAGATTACGGAAATATTTGCAACGCATTAGATCACTCATGTAATTGTACCAGAATTGATTTTATTTAATTTGCGTAATGCACCAATGCGTTGAGTGAATTAGATTTACGAAATCCTAAAGTAGTCTACTTTATATTGCTTATAATGCTTCTTCTTGGTGTGGGATAGTTTAGTCAGTACTATTCCAGATAGGATCTTCGTTCATGTGTTTTGGGGTTGCTGTCATGACGGTTGACCTTGTTTGCCTTGGGTAGTGCTTAATTGTGTTCCGTGTTGTACTCGATTATTATGAACGGGCTACGTTGACTTTATGTCGTGTTTAGGGAGTCATTGTCCCTAGGTTGCACTTGAGTACCCTTTTTGTGGTGGCATAGTTCCATGTGTTGTCTTAGAGAAGTGGCTTGCATTGAGGGTCGGCACACAAAGTGGTGCCAGGAGATCTCAATGTAAGTTGGTTAATTCAGTGAAAACTTAAACCAATTAATTAGCCTAGGTGGTACCATCATTTAAAAAAAAAGATTAATTTTGCCTCGCTCATGGACGCAAGTGCTTGTATAGACTTGGGATGAGACGAGAAGGCCTGGAATGGCAAGATCGTTATCTTGTCCCTTCGAAAGATAACTAATTCCGCATTGGTTTGCATGTGGGGCCGGAAGTCGTTAGAGGTTACCAGGATATCCCGAGATGGGGGCCGGGACCTAGGAAGACTTGCCAGGATATCCCATGCGACATTGTGATGACACTTCTCCTAAGTCAGCATTATGTTTGTATTCATGATGTGTTCATGTATTTAAAAGCTGGAAGCATTGTAACCTTTGTGTCGTGTGATGTCATATTTGTAACCGTTTTCTATTAAGTCATGTTGCCTATATTTAGAGGTTGTTGATCTTGACTTGAAACCCTTGTTACTATCTCCTAGCACGGGGGGTGAGCCTTCGGGTATCACATGGTTGGGTGGAACGTGCACCATACTCCATTATTTTGGCATTGGCTTATGTGGACGAGACTTTCGTGTTGGAGAGCTCGTGGGATTCCAGTTGCTACCTTGGTTACATTTATGTTAATTGCTCTTGTATTTTATTTACCCCTCATTTTTATCGAGGTGGAAATTGTAATAAAAATCATGTTATTGGTTTACCTCATTCTGGGAATGAGAGATGTAATTGTAATTATATAACTTCTGTCTTTGGTAACCATGGAGGATCTCATGGTCTTAATGAAAATCTCATGTATGGAATGTATGCGCTTTAATTAGCTTAAGTGAATGTTGTTATGTTTCATTTCATGCATGTTGTTTTAATTTGTGAATTAATTAATCTTTGTCTCGTGACCTTAGGGGATTGTTGGCTTTGTGTTGTAATCATACATGTAATTGTATTTTTTATTTTAAAAAAAAAATTATTGTGAAATTTGTAGTTTGCAACTTCCCCTAGGGTTGGCGTGGTGGGCATTACAGATTACTATTTGAGATTTGGTCTAAGGTGACAACATGATCCTGAAGGTTTCTTTGCTCTTTTAGAAAAGAATAAAAGGTGGAAAATTTGCATATGAGTTCAATTTCCCTGAGGATCTGATATGGAATGAATTTGATTTAAATAGATAGGAATTGAACAAGGAAAAGTGGATAGCTTATAATAAGCTACTAGATATTATGCATGAAATGGATCTGATGTATGATCCATTGAGGTAATTCACTCCATACCACAAAAGAATTGATTTTTTAATGAAGAATTTCAAGGAGATAATGGACACCTTGACAACCAAAAAGATAAATTTAAGGCTAAGTTTGGATATGCAAGGACAAAGTGATATGCCAATTGAAACAAGGTCAGTATGTCAGCCTGCAGAAATGCGGCCCATCTATAGGAGGAAAAGGGATACTGGCAGTGATGAGGAAGAGGTAGAAAAAAAAGGGAAGAAAATAATGAAGGTGCCTTCATGACCAGGCCCAAAATTTAAAGTACCTGGGGCTGTCAAAATCATTGAATTAAAATCTTCGCCAAAGTGCAGTCCCCCATCACCACCACCTGAGCCAAGCCCTAAGAGGCAAAGAACTGATCATCTACCTAAGGATCTCACAGATGAAATTATTGTTACTGATCAAGACATGCAGGTTGGTATGTCGTCCCCTCCTAGGTCAACTGAATTGGTTCTATCCGATTTGGATATGAAGGGTAAGAGTGTCCAGGATGCAAGAATGAAGGCTTGCAAGGAGTTCTTAGATGATAATGCATTTGTAAAGACTCATGTATTCTTGCAATTGGCATGGAGGATGAAATTTGAGGAATATAAAAATAAATGCAAGGAGAGAAGAGAACTAAGGTTTGACAAGTCAGATCAGGAGAATGATGAAGAAGTGAAAGTTGAACTAATGGAAGAGTTCAAAAACATCACTCTTGAAGAAGGAAAAAAACTAGTGAATCAGGCTGGTGTTTTGATTTTTCCTGAATGGGACATCGCAGATGCTGTGGCTTTCAATGCCATTATAAAGTCCAAGAATCTTTTTCAAGATTTTGAAGAAGAAGTTAAGGCAACATTACAAAACTCTGCCTTAAGTGAAGAATATGAGACCTTGGAAATTTGGGCATTGGCTCCACAAGGAAGAAAGCCAGAAATTGCTGATATTAATCCAAATTTCAAAGGAGGATTAATAATAAAGAGGGCTTCAGAGACTACAACAACTGAAGCCACTAGTTTAACTGTGAATGCGGCCAAGTTGACCCAAAAGATTGCTGAAAGGGAGGAGGCTGAAAGAAAGAGTCTAATGGAGAAGTATAACATTTTAATTGAAGAATATAGTAAAATACAATAGAGGAATGTTGAGCTGCAAATTGAAATAGAAAGGTTCAAGTATAGACATACTGGGGAAACATCCAATGCTCCAGGAACTAGCACATCACCTCCCACAGCAGGGTCAATGCCTCTTACTTCTCTAAATGTTTCTACACCAGGGTCTCCCATTCAAAATATTGCTCTTACCCCTCCTCTAGAACAAGTTGATGAAGAAACAAAGTGCTCTGTTGATCCAACAAAGAGGTAGCTCATGCAGAAAATTGATCAATTACAGACATCACTAAGGGTAAAAGAGGAGGGTTTTCTTTCAAAAGAAAAAGAAATTGTTACTATTATTTTGGAGCATTTAAATGAAAAGGTGGATAATAAACTGCCCTCTATACATTCTTTGTATTCTTTGCTATTTAAAACAATAAAGAATATTAATAGGGATTAGGGGATAGTGATTCCAATAATTCAAAATTGGATCCCTAGGGAAAATGATCTAGATGTTATGAATAAAGCCTCAAGGTTTGATGTAAATAACATGGCCCAATCATTGAAGCCTACTTATATATTAGTTAAATCATTTCAAGGTTTTTAGACCTTACCAGATGATCTAAGTAGGAATATTAGGGAATTGGTAAAGAACTTCAATGATTGGGGTAACACACTATTACCTGATATAAATGATAAGCAGGGGGAAATCAGAACACTCCAACAATGGTAAGATCAAGTAAGTAAAGTCATCAATAATCAAATTAAAATAATTTGTGATGACTCAAATTATGATTTGTTGGTAAATTGTATGGATAAGATTATTGGTACCGACTCATTTTTGGAATCTTTTGAAAGAGATGCTAATCAGTAGCGGTAAAGTATATGCCTTATAGTACAAAGGTAAATGAGGTGATTCATTTTGACTGGCCAACTGACAAAGAATACCAGAGGTGGGTGGCTAAGTATTTGAATGATGATGAGTAAAAAGAGTGGGCTACCGATAGGTGGCAAATCAGATGCTACGGTTACAACGTTTCTAGTTTTGTATGGATGAATTTCTTGGCATGGGTTTTGCGTGGTTTTTTGTTATTGCATCAACCTTCCTCCGCCGACATGATGAATGAGAATATGCTCCAAGATGATTGTTGTTGTAACCATTTTTGGAATATCATCAGGTGTTCGAATTGGCTGGTGACGTGTGTACTTTCTAGCTCAATGCTTGTTTGCTCCTTCATTTTCTATAAGAAGGATTTCAAGGCCAGAAGTACGAGGTTAGCAAGTTAGAGAATTTTGATCGAGTCTAGGCGAAATCGCAGAGCAGATTGTAAAGTCATATGTTTCTAAAGAAAAATGCAATTTAGGATTCTGAGTCATTCTGTGATAGGTTTTGCGTTTATGAGGATTTAATGTTGCATAGAAGTATTAGCATTTGAATTGAAATGACAAATTCAAGCTCATGTCTCTCCATTGTATGCACATATATGAACTTTGAATAAAATAACTAAGGGTTGTTTCATTCATCTCACTGTTGTGGTGTGTATGATTCTATTTTAGCTTTAATTCAAGGAATTAATTAAAATGCTTGAATGGGATTGTAGGCGGATATGTGTTGTGTAAGGATTTGATAAATAGTCCTGGGTTAGAATGCATAATGATGAAATTGTAATGCAATATTGTCAGGGATCTTATATGTGATGTATTAAATCTGTTATAAACCTCTAGATGCTTATGGATTTGACTCTTGCAATGGATATATGACACTGATCGAAGTTGTAATTATTCATGTAGTTCAATATTTGTTTGTATTTTCCTAGAGCTTGCTACAAATTGCAAATCATTGACTATCTTATATAATGGATTGTGTTTAGTTATCTCATGCTCCAGATAGTTGATATTGTCTATGAACAACCAATTCTAGTTGATATTATCTTATCATGTTGAGCTATTAAGTGAGATCATATGCTATTGTTAATGTTGTTTATAATAATGGTGCAGAGGTTGTAAACACATTAAGGGATCACCCTCCCGGGTCTTGCAGAGCCCGAAGTGTAGGAGGCTTTTAAAGTCCTCGACAGTTGGTCCAAGTCCTTCGAGCTACCTTCGATTGGAATTGGAAATTCCATAAGTAGATTAGAAGACAAACCTGGTTACATTGTAAAAATAACCAACATACACGTCAACCACTGAAAAACCACCTCTACAACTGACTTTTTAATCTTTTATGATCACATGAAACATAAAACACACTAATTTCAAGGTTGTTAACATCACTATTGAAATGTTTTAATTTTTGACCTTCAAACATTAAAAAGTACATCATTAAATTAATTATGTAATGGAATAAAAATTAAAACATTATGAATTAATTATAACCACATAAGTCAAATATAATTCTATCAAGAAATTAATATCAAATAGATAATATAATTCGTATAACTTATACATTTCAATGTCATTGATCTTCTTCATCCAACTCTTTGTCTCAGATTATCCCATCCGCATTCTACATTGTAAGGATTGGCCTATCATCATCATCGCCATCTATATCATTTTTGATAATGTCATCATCCACATGAATGTCATCGTCATGAACATTAACTCCTACATCGTCATCATCTAGTTCCTCCTCTTTGACATCTTCATCAGGGACATCATCAACTAACCATTGATCCCGATCATCATCTACATCATCTTCTAGTTCTTTTGCATCTTTTTCTACCACATTATACTTCTACTTCCTCTTGGATCATGTCTAACAACAAATGACCAACCCGATTTACCTAGAACCTTTGAGTAAAATACCTGCTCACATTGGCTTGGAAGAACATAGGGCTCATTTCCAGCTCACTCAATCAACCTTGTATTAACCATGGCAAATCCATTATCATGTTCAATAATAGTTCTTTAGGGATCATTTTCTCATTCGAATCGAGTCTGCACTTTCATAGGATCTTACTTAACAAAATTAATTTGAAGGACTTAAAGTCACACTCAAGTATATCATCCAAAATCCCATAGTATCGATTTTCTCGAGACTGGATGTATGTCGCCTCTAGGATGAAACATTAGTCACTTTGAAAAGAATCAGATTTATACTAATCACAAGTTTTCTTCAAAAGTCATCCAACATTTTGATTCAAAATTTATGACCATTGCACCACATAGCCTTATGGTGTTTCACCTGCAATATGTCAAACATGTAAAAATTATTGCAATATCGTCAGTTGATAAACATATTTATTCTTGGCTGAATGTATGCAAAGAAAACAATCTCAAGATACACATACATCAATATACTTGAAAATAATTAAATAATATGGGTGATTAATATATTTATACGTACTTGTTTATCTTTAAACCATATGCTAAATCAGTTTCCCTTTGTGTAACATTGGAATCTCCATTATGATGAGCTTCTTTAACCAATGAAGCCACACCTTCCCATGTTAATGCGTGACTAGATTGTTGACATCATTCAATCCATACCATCATCCAATCAAGATTGTTGGCGACATACAAATGTAGTCCCTCCCACTCTCGACCAACTGTACCAAAAAAAATTGAAATTCACAAACGACGTATAATTAGTTAAATACCACAATATACGACATTAATTTATAATTGATGTATATTGAAGATTAAAAATTAAATAAGTACAATATACATAAAAACCATATGTAAAATACATTCCAACTAATCTCCATGACCATCTTATAATTACCTCTCACTTTCCTCAATCTACCTTTCCCCAATAGGTACTCCTCTTCGAATTTGTTAATGAAGTTGGGATCCCAAATGCGATCTACATGGATCTTTGTTACAAACTTAGGAAGATATTCACTAATGTACACCATGGTCTTGTATACCATATATCCCTCCACCATAGAAACCTCAGGATGTGCTTTTTGTCTAACCAAAGCCTTCAAAAATTTCAAGTGTCTCTCAACCATCCACATTGACCTTGTGTGTACAAGTCCACACAATTCAATCTCCTCAACTTGGTGTTTAAGGTAGTATTATTGTGCATTGAAAAATGTTGAAGGTAGACACTTTTTCATTTCACACATTAGACGGGGAATTTTTCTCTTCCAATAATTTATATCTTCTTTATGGATTTCTTTAGATGACAACCATCTACAAGTGATTCAAGGTGTAAATATATTAACGAGATATAACAAAAATATACAATATATTACATAACAAGTAAAACAAATGGCAATTATCAGATGTATACAATGAATTGAACAAATCTCGCTACTTACCTCATGTATTTTCCAAGATCATATATAACTTGTTTGACATTGTTGTCAAAGTTGTCTGGGAGAGATAGAGGTAGAACGTACTGCAACAATTATAAAATGATCTTTTCATTATTTTTCCAAAAAGTAGTAAACATAATAATAATCTGAAAAGTACATGCATTATACAAGTGTATATAATATACCAGAATAATTACCTTAATGAAGGTATGCCAATCATGCATTTTCATCCCTGACCCAAATTCACCTTTCTTTGTTATTATATTGTTTATGTTCGCAACAAATCCTGTGGGAAATCAAATTTTTCGTATGACTTCTTTTATAGCATTGCTTTGTTGCTCTGTTAATAACCAAGGAAGGGCTTATATTAATTTGGTCTCCATCGCTATTTAATTAAATGACATTTTTCATTGCATGATTGGCTTTTTGAATGTCAATACAAATTTTGACAATTTTTTCTTTGTCATGCCTTCCATCCAATATTTTCCATAACGTTTCTGTTATATTCTTTTCGATATGCATTGTATCAAAAAAATGCACAATTTGTAGCTACTCATAGTAGGGCAACCTACTAAATTGTCTAGGATAACTTTTCAGTCCCTGTGGAAGCTGTCCATTAATGCCTTGATGACCTTCATGAAGCATATAAGTTAAACAAATTAACAACGACAATAATTGTCAATTACAACATAAGTAAACACAACACAATATAAAAATATAAATTTAAAACATATCATTTATGATAGATAAACGATTTGATTCAATGCATAACCTTGACGATTAATTCTATTATATTCCAACTTCCATAGGCGAGGTGACATTCTTCGTGGTTTTGATGTAGTCTCCTCTTTCCCATTGAAAAGATGTTTTTCAGTAGTTCGATACTTATGATTTCTATGGAGGAAATTCCTATACTCATCAAACACCTGCTTTCCTAAACTTGTTGAACGATGAGATTTCATCTTTGGGACCAATAAATTAAATATGCAATTTTCCTTGTTTGAAGACCGCAAGATGATATATAATTGGATTAAATATGTCAATTTTTTTAATTATATATAATGAATAGATTATTTTAAAAACATGCATGATATCTACTTCATAAAATTAAATATTGTTAAAGTGCAGTCGAATGTTATAACATACCACAAAAATGTGTTAGCCCTGGGGCATCATGAATTGTCCATACAAGCATTGCATGGAATTGAAATTGTCTTTGTCCTATTGGTCTAGAGACGTCATACATAGTGACGCCATTCCATAACTTTAGTAACTCGTTCGATAAGAGGCTCAATATATACATTCATATCTTTAACTTGGTACTACCTAGTTGAATCAACATAAACATTACATAATTATTATAACCATTTTACTGCAATATATATAAATTAATGTACATGACTATTGAATAGAAAAAATATAAGTCATTATGAAACAAATAAGACAAATGAGATGCTACTATGTTAAAGAAAATTGATGTAAACAAATACCTGGAACAATCATTAACAACATTATGTGCTCCCTCTTTATTGACATCCATGGAGGGAATGTTATTATTGATAACAAAAATAGGCCACACTAAGTAAATAGATCTCAGCTCTCCAAATGGATTGACACCGTCCGCTCCCAATGAAAGCCTGAGATTACGAGGTTCTTCTTTAAAGTGTGGCAATTTTTCCTCCATGTCTCTAAATGAAAAACTATCCGCATGCATTCGAAGAATGTCATCTCCACTTCTATTCCGTGCATGGTAATCCATAAATTGCACTAAGCTTTCACACCTAAATAATCATTGCATACGTGGATTAATGAGAATATAACGACAAACCTTGCGAGACACCTTTTTTGTTAGTTGATCTATTCGATATCTACTGATATGACATTCTGAGTATTCTATTGCAAATTCATGTTGTTTATAATATATAATATGATCATTGAGACATGCATCTATTGCTTGATACTCCATTCTGATATATTTCATAATGGCACATAAATCTTGGTATGAGCGAGGTAAAATATTTGATGGTGGTAACAGAAATTCACCAATCAATCTACAACAAAAAATAATTTGTTCATATAAATAATATTAATGATACATATTTCATTCTTTATTTACTAGTGATGAACTAACAACAATTAAAATAAATGAAAAAACATGACATATATGACATACCTTAACATCCATGAGATTGCTATGTTTGATAAACCATTCATAACCTTCAAGTTCAACAACAACAATACAACAGAGAGAAGAGTTGTTTCAGAGCCTTCATAAAGGGGCTCGTATGCCTTCTCAAGTACAGGTAAATCACGAACATCAACAAAGTCATCTTGATCATCATGATCAGCTCTGCCACTAAATGTGTCATAGATCAATATATTCGTACCATCATCTTCAACTGTGTTTTCTGCGCATGATCATCTTCTTCCATAGGATTATTAACTTCATCTTCGATATTCACAGCTCCATGTTCATCCACTTGCAAAACCACATTCTTTGGGCCGTGATAATCCATATCATCTGCCCTAGGGTGCCCAACCTTTATAATAATGATTGACACAAATAAACCATGATCATGATCAAGTGATTATATATATATATATAAAATGTTAAAATGATATAAACATTTACAAATTCAATCAATATAAACACATATAATAAACAACTTACCAATGGCCGATAATCATGCCCCCCTTCAACATGACCATGCTGCCTACAATGTTTCTCAAGCTGTTGTGATTAAAAGTCATCTCATCTTTAAGCCCTTGCAATTATTGCAAGGACAATAACATTTCCCATCACCCTTTCTTTTCAATCTAGCCCACAATCTATCAAGTGTCTCTTCATTTTGTTCTCGACTAATATTATCGACATGATTTTTCTTTACCAAGCTTGACTATTTAGATCTTCAAAAAATATCAAACTCACACTCCAATAATTTTTATTCATAGACAGGTATCATAATCTAATAATTCTGATATTTTACACCAAAAAAATTTGGCATGCAACCACCCCTACAAAAGAGAAGATAGTCTGAAGTTAATGACCCCAAAAAACACTTTAAAATGCTAATTCCAAAACTTATTAAATTCTGATTTTACTATGATTTCCAACCATTAAGACTCCTAAAATTAGAATATTGAACTTGATCACAAACTTTCTACAACAATGGAGGTAGCGAGCTAGTAAGAGAAAGTGACCCATTCCTAAGGAGCAACAAGTCAGAATCATCATTGCTAATGTCAATACAGATTTATCCTTTTAGTTATTTAGATGCAATGTGTCACTTCTTATGACGAGCTTATCCCTAGGGCCCTCAACATTGAGAGAGCCCTAATAAAAAACAAAGAAGCATTGGTAAGAGCATGATTAGGGTACAAACCCTAGGCCTCCGTAGAAACATAAACAATAACTATAGCGGATTAGTGAGGTTGCAATACCAGAAAGATTGAGACATTGTAGGTAATAACAAAATCTTGCAATCTAAAGATTGTAGCCAATAATAAGCACACTATGTAGCTTAGCGACATTTGTAAATGCAATCTATGGTAAGAAGAATGACAGTCACTTGAGATGTGACGTCAAAAAGAGGTTGAGCAATGACAAGATAATAAAGCTCAAACCTTGCATAGTAAAGTGGAGATTTTAACAGTGAGTTTCATTACCCCCTTGCTGACCTTAAGGGTTTTTCAAATGCTTTTGGTAGTGTTAGACAAGGAAAATGCAATCAGGGAATGACTATCCAAATGAAGTAACAGTGGTAATCATGGGTTCAATGTTTCTTCTTAGCCATTAATGTATAATGGAGGTAGTGGATTGCATGTTTGAGTAGTGTTTTGAGACTCATCAAAGATGGGAGAATAGTGAATAATACCTTGTGGACTGTGAAGTAGTGTCAAAAAGGTTGAAGGATCTTAAGAACTACAATACCATGATACAATGACTCCCCTGTAGTAAGTAGGCAGTCTATAGGGCATAGTTTGATTTTATAGAAGGATGCTCATGAAAGGAATCTTCAAGTGATAGTGAGTGAGTTGTTTAAGATTGCAGCTGAGGGTGCAATACCCAGTCTTAAAGGAAGTTAGCAAAGTAGTAAATGTGCAAGAAAATCGAATCGTACACAACAAACAATTCACAATGTTATCTTCCATAATGCCTTGAGTTTGAAGACAAAAATTTCATTGTATCTTCATGATGAAAGTGGTGACCTTAATGGTCAATCACTGGCAACCATGATTTTAAAACATGCTATTGTGCTTATGGAGGCAACATTTTAAGCAAGGCAGTGAGTGGTGGTTTGGAACAATGGCAGGTATGAAGGACTTGCTTTATATGCATACTATGCAGTCTAGCTTAAGACAACGTTCTTAGAAGATATTGAAGGTGGATTATGGAACTCAAGGGTTATCATGAAAAGGATTAAAGCAAAGACTGAGATCTATTTAAAAGCCACGGTCATGAAGATATTAAAGATGTCACATGCAAAACCCTAGTAGCTGGAGTAATGAATACAGTGCCAAAGATGATAGTGTGCTGGGGAAGATTTAGGAGATCTCCACATTATCTAATTACAGGGAAATACATCATTTATTTATTTATTTTAATTAAAAGAAATCATTCTAAACCCCATATAGGATACATTGATACTTCAAAAGCCTCTGAAGAATTTGAGATTATGCAAATATATGTCAAGTAACATTCATAAGGTTTAGAAAATCTTGATCACTCTCTAGAATAGCCCATTAAACATGGGTTGTGCTTGAATGCACTACATAATTGATATAACACAACCACTCTACATATCAACCAGAGTTACAGGCTCTTTATTTTCAACAAGAAGTAATCACTCTTCGATCATGCTATAATTACAACCTAACCTGTTAAACTTGAGACAACCTGAATGCACCCAATGATGATTGACACCTACATTATACAACCTGAATTAACTACATTATATGAGTTCCTCCATTTATATCACAACAAAGCTACATTAAACTTGGGTCACACATGAATGCATCATGTATTTGTTATAGCACAACTGTGCCACGTGACCAATAGAGTTATGGATCACATAATTATAGTCACAAGAATCCGTTCCTTGGTTGTGATCTTATGGTAATTCCACACAACAAAATCTGGACATGAAATTCTTAAAACCCTTAACCTCTAAAAATGAAATCTGATGAGATGTTGCTTTAAAATATGATTTTCAAACCTGGAACTACAAATCTAACTTCACAACTAAATTCTACAAAAAGACAATGACTACCCTCAACCTAGCGATATCTTCTTGAATTTTTTCTGTTTTTTTCTAAGAAAATCGTCCTTAGTTCTCCACAAACTGTCTCAAGTAGAGCAAAACATTGTCGCAATAAATCAGGCGTGAACTCACTTTTCTTTATGTTGGCCACAATTTGTTTTTTTTCTATTTTTCATGTTTGTCAAAAATTCAACAAAAATGATAGCCGACATTTCGACGAGCCCCAGGTTCGTCGAAATTTTGATGACCGTCGGGGATAAACTTTCAAAAATTGAAAATTACAAATCAAATTTTACAAGCACCCGACAAACATCGAATTTTACATATTTCGTTAGACAGTTTTGTCGGATTTTGCAGTCAAATGTATTAGTGTCTAACACCTCTAGCAATCACTATAGCACCTCTAACCATCTTGCATCCTGCATCAAAAAATAGTATATGTACACGTACATCTATTAGTTTTCTTACAGATAACAAATTTCATGCTAATCCAGGGATATGCAACACACCATTAATCCTTTTTATTCTACCATCAAGAAATCCAATTTTAACTTTACCGCGACCAACAATGTCTAAATGAAAATCATCACTTAAGTACACCTTACCGCCATCAAATTTTTCATATTAAAAAAACCAATCTTTATTAAAGGTCATATGAAAGATGCACTTGATTCAATTAACCATGCATCATTACTTGCATGAGTTTCCCAAGCTACAATGAATGCATCACCATCTTCCTTCTCGTACTCAAAATTAGAATCAAATTTCTTCTTTTTCTTCTTCTTTTCTTCTTTTCATTCCTTCTGAACATGTCTAGGCTTACCATAGTTTCAACAAATAACTTTGGAATTTCTAGGAGATTTAGATCTCCCCCTAGATTTGGATTTGTCATGCCTCTCATTTTTCTTGCCTTTTTCCTTAGGTCTTCCAAGGACATTCAGGGCCTCCTTTGTAATGACGAATACCTGCCTCAAGTAATCCCTTCAGAAAGAAAAGATCCCACCACATCTTCAGTCTTAAAAAATATAGAAATACTCCCAATAGCCATAACAAGGGAATCCCATGAATCAAGCAAAGAACAAAGCAAGATCTAACATTTTTTCCCCTCGTCCATTTTGGCACCAACTGATGCCAATTAAGCCACCAGCATATTGAATGCTTCTAGGTGGTCTTTGATTCATCCACCCTCTTCCATTCTCAAGGAATACAACTTCCTCCTCAAGAAAACATTGTTTACTATTTGGCTTGATACATCTCACCAAGCTTCTTTCATAATTTTTGTGTAGAGGTCTCCTCATGGAAATTAATTAAAACAAAGTTTGTTAAGCACAATCTAATTAGACCCTTGGCTTTATGGTCTATAACATCATATTGAGCAACCTGAGTAGGATCTACAAGCCTTGAAACATTGTCATCAACAACATCCCACAGATCTCGATCTATCAACAAATACACCATCTTCAGCTTCCCATTTTAAAATTATTTTCAGAAAATTTATCCACCTTTATTCCCCCTAATGAACTTTCCATCTGAAAATTCTTGCAACAAGATCACAAAGTATCTTTTGCATGAGCTCCCACTTAAATCTAGATTAGTTCAAAAGACTCAACAACCCACAACTAAAACCAAAGATGATCAAGCTTTGATACCACTTGTAAGGAAGCTAAGGTATTCGAACAACTTCCTACACTAATCTTGAGAGGAGAATAATGCAAAAAATTTATAGATCATTAACAATTATAGAAACGTAAACAAAACTAAACATAAATATCACACATACCACAACACAGTGATTTAAGTAGGGAAAACCCTTTCGAGAGAAAAAAAAACCCACACTCTAAAATCCGCCCAATATATTGTTCAAAAATCACAAAGATTACAATATACTTGCAGAGCAAGCTTCTCACAAGAGTATCACCACTCAGAGATCCAAAGACAACATGATTGCTATCAGACTCTCAGAATACATCAGTGTCTACAATTGTAGTACATCGCCCTCATAAAATAGAGTTACCTTCTAGATCAAGACAGGCCAACAAAATATCCACCATTAGATCTAAAACCTAATAATTAATGGTCTCGATTTACAATGTATCATTTATATAATGTATCTTAGCCATTTTAGGAGTTTTATGAAAAAAGTTAAAAAAAATTTATCTACACGCATCCCACTCCTCCCCTTGCTACCATTGTATATTACTCCCATCAGTGTAACTAGGAAATGTATATATATATATATCCTATCTACAAAAACCTTTATATATTTGCAAGGTTGAGACACATTTTCCCAACATTTAGAGGCAAGGGGCGAGAACAATGATTACTTGAAGGGTGGAAATCTTTAAAATGCTTCATTTGTAGTAAAGCCCATAAAGTTGCTAATTTCCCTCAAAATCCCAAGAGAGCTCGATGATGGTCCAGAAAAGGAGAAGAACCCTTGAGAGAAGAAGTTGAAGTAGAAATAGGTGAAAATCTAATGTTGAATAGAACTTTGGTTGCTAGTGACAAGGAAACTCCCACGATTGATTGGAGAAGAAATAGTGTGTTTCAAACACAATGCAAGTGTAAAGATAAGGTGTTCAAAGTAATTGTTGATGGAGGATCCACTAAAAACTTGGTAAGTACAAAAATGGTGCAAAAGTTGCAGTTGATATGTATTCCAAAACCAAATCCTTATAAAAAATTTTGGTTAAAAAAGGATCAAAATGTGCTTGTGAACAAATCTTGTCTAGTTGACTTCAAAATTGGTCCTTACGAGGATGGAGTGTTATGTGATGTAGTACCTATGGATGCTTGTCACTTGTTATTGGGCAGACCTTGGTTATATGACATAAATGTAACTCACCATGGTAGAGAAAACTCCTATGAGATTCAACAAGAAGGTAAACTCCATGTAATGAAACCATTTAAAGGAGGAAAGAAAACTGAAATAAAAGACTTGTATTTGACCATAGTAGGGTGTAAATAGTTTTTAGAGAATCTAAGGGGTGAGAATTGCTATCTATTGTATCCTCTAGAGAATAAGAATTCAAATCAATAGATCATTCCATTGAAGATACAAGAATTGCTACAAAATTATTTTGATTTGACACCATCTGATCTACCAGTTGGTTTGCCTCCATCCAGAGGCATTACCCATCAAATTGATCTTATCCCAAGTGCCAAACTTCCAAATCAAACTACTTATAGGTTTCCTCCACTAGAAAATGAGGAAATGAGGAGACAAATTACTAAATTATTGAAAAAAGGATTTGTAAGAGAAAGCATGAGTCTATGTGCCACACTACCTACTCTCTCCTAAGAAGGGGGGTAAATGAAGGTTATGTATGGATTCTAGATCCATTAAAAAAATCAATGTGAAGTACCGATACCCCATACCCATAATGGATGATTTGTTAGATTGTTTGTTAGGTGCTAAAGTCTTCTCCAAAATCGACCTTAGAAGTGGTTGCCATCATATTCGAATCTGTGAAGGTGATGAGTGGAAGAATTCCTTCAAAACACAAGATGAATTATATGAGTGGGTGGTGATTCCATTCAGACTATCTAGTGCTCCAACTACCTTCATGTGAACAATGAACTAGGTATTCAGACTACATATTGGAAAATTTATCATAATTTATTTTGATGATATCTTGATTTTTAGTAAAAATATGGAGGAGAATTTAGAACATTTGAAAATAGTGTTTGACATACTTAGATCTAAAAGGTTGTTTATCAACCCTGAAAAGAGTGAATTTTGCAAGGATAAGTTGGAATTTTTGGGAAATATTATTTTAGCAGATGGATTGAGCATGGACCCAAAAAAAATCAAGGTTATTCTTGAGTGGCCTACTCCTCAAAGTATCACCAAGGTTAAGAGATTTCATGGGTTGGTGAATTTCTTCAAGAGATTCTTTAAGAATTTTAGTGGCATTAGTGCACCGATAACTAATTGCACTAAAGGGAAGGATTTCACTTGGACTAGAGTAGCTGATGTGAGCTTCGAACAACTCAAGATGAAGGTTACCAAAGCACCTATTCTTTCTTTGTCAGATTTTGAGAAGCTCTCTACAGTGGAGTGTGATGCTTTAGGTGTAGCTATTGGGGGAGTGTTAAGCCAAGAGGGAAAGCCTATGGCCTTTTTCAATGAGAAGTTAAATGAATCCAAAAATAATTACACCACTTATGATAAAGAATTCTATGCAGTGGTACAAGCATTAAATTATTGGAGGCATTATCTTCTACATAGAGATTTCATCTTAATGACTTAAAACCAAGCCTTGAAATATATAAATTCATAGTGTAGGATTTCCCACAAACATGCCAAATGGGCTTCATTCTTATAGGCTTATACTTTTTCTATGCAACACAAGAGTGGTAAAACTAATGTGGTGGCTAATGCATTGAGAAAAAGTTGACATTTATTGGTTGTAACGAATCACCAACTAGTTAATATTTGAAGAAATGAAGAATGCATATATAAATGATCAAAACTTTGGTCACATATATGTCATTCTCAGTAGTTAAGACCATTCATCTATGCATCCATTTGAAGACTACTTACTGTTGGATGGATTTTTGTTTAAAGGGAATCAAATTTGCATTCCCTTTGGGTCTAGGAGGGAACAACTCATGAAAGAGATGCAATCAAATGGGTTGGGAGGTCACTTTGGAAGAGATAATACTTTTGGGGCAGTAAGTGAGAAATTCTTTTGGCCTGACATGAAGAGAGATGTGGACAAATTTTTTGCTTCTTGCAAGGTGTGTCAAATGGAAAAAGGAGAACATCAAAATACTAGCCCATACATGCCTTTACCAATTCCAAGGGAACCATGGGTCCTAATATCTCTATGGATTTTGTATTAGGCCTTCCATGAACCCAAAGAGGTAATAATTCAGTGTTTGTGGTGGTGGACCATTTCTCTAAAATGGCCCATTTCATTCCTTGTAAGAAGACTAATGACACAAGTCAAGTGGCCCATTTGTTCTTTAGAGAAATTATGTGGTTGCATGGTATTCCAAAAACCATAACTAGTGATAGGGACACCAAATTCTTAAGCCACTTTTGGAGAGTTTTGTGGAAAAGGTTGAATAGAAAATTGTAATTTAGTTCAACATATCATCCCCAAACCGATGGTCAAACATAAGTGGTAAATAGAAGCTTGGGAAACCTATTAAGGTGTTTAGTTGGGGAAATCCTTGACAATGGGATTTGGTGATTCCTCAAGTTGTATTTTCATATAATTCTAGCACTAATGGATCTATAGGTAAGTACGTGTTTCAAATTATATATGGAGTGAATCCTAAGGGAGTTGTAGACTTGGTCAATTTTCCAATAACTCCACATAACAATCAAGAATCTACAATTTTCTTAGATTGTATCCAAGAGACACATCAACAAGTTAGGCTCAAATTACAGTCCATGAATGAACAATATAAGAAGAGAGCTAATTTGTATCAAAGAGAAAAAGTTTTCCAAGAGAGAGAAATGGTCATGGTTCATCTATGTAATGAAATATATCCCCAAGGTACCTACAATAAATTGAATCCAAAAAAGATTGGCCCTTGAAAAATTATAAAGAGGATAAATGGCAATGCCTACCAAATTGATTTACAAGAAAAATTGGACATCGCTCCCATTTTTAATGTTGTTGAACTTTATTCATTTTCAGCTGGAACTATAGAAGATCAAATGGAAGAGGAACACAATGAGAAGGTCAACAACCTTTGGAGTAAGAAGTTGCCAAAGAAGAAAAGAAAGCAAGTTGAACGAATACTAGATACCAAATTAGTGGCAACACGATCCAAGTCATATAAGATTTATTTCATTAAGTGGAAATTTTTTCCAAATTCTTACAATTCATGGATCACTAAAGCTAATCTGATGAAGCACAATCGATCAAAACCAAGAGGTTCAGATTTTCTCAAAGGAGGGGAGAATGATGTAGAGCATCTCCCTTAATTTCTCATTCCCACGTTTTGACCGTGGAATTAAGGTAATTTTAAATTTTTGGTTTTCTCTTCTACTATTTCCATTTTGTTGTGGCAATTTTGGGCTTTGTCCTATTTTTAGGGTTGTGAGTGGTCTATGGTCAGTGCAACTGCATGTTGACTGGGGGTTTTTTTTAGTGGAGTTTTTTTGGTTTAAGTGGGGGGGAGAGGCTGAGTTTTGGGGGAGGAAAATAGAGATGGTCTAGGTGGGAGGAACATGAGAGTTTATTTTACTGGAGAATATGGAGGGGTTTTCACAGATGTAATGGTTACATCGAATCTTGAACTATAAAATGAAAAGACTATTTATTTGAATTTGTTCTTGTTTTATTGATTGAAATCTTGTTATTTGTATTCTACAAATTTGTGCTTCTACTGATTGTTTTGAGTTGCATCAATCGGCCATAATATAGCCCTTTATTTTCATTTTTTTACCTTTGCAATTTGTATATGTATAGTGTCAGTATTTGAAGTTATTATATGCTTCACTGGTAAGAGTTTATTGCAACTAAAATATGACTGACTATGTATATATAAAGAAACCTACATATATATGTGTGTGTGTATATATATACACACAGTCAATCAAAATAATAACACTTTTTGCATATTGCATTGTCTATTAAGGGTTTCATGCACCTATCTTTTGGCCGACTGTGTGTATACATATACATACCATGAATGAGTTACAACAACCGGATTTGTTAAGGGTTTCATGCACCTATATTTTGGCTGACTATTTCCACCACTACTATGAACCCCTTGCTCAATAGTACCTGCTCCCCCATCATCCTCTCAGTCTTGCCCATAGTAGATTCCTCTCTTCTGGAATGGTCAATTTTTTGTGAAGATTTCATATGCATTTATAGGATTTTCATCATTAATTTGGTAATCATTTCACTTATCTAAATTTGGTAATCATTCTAACATATTAATATAATATTTAACAAATTAATATTATAATAAACATTATAATATTATGTATATATTGTATAGACACATACATACATACATACATAATTTATTATGTATGTATGTATGCATGCATGCATGTATGTGTGTATACTATACATATATACATTATTTTATTGTGATGTATGTATGTATGAATGGATACCAATCATACATACATAAATATGGCATTCATATGTACATACATACATGCATATATAGAGCCATTTTCACAAACACATAGACATACTTGGGCAAAAGATAGGTGCATGGCACCCTCAACTATGGAGTGTATGATAATGTTCCAATATGTCAATATAAATATGCAACTTCCAGAATTACAATTACATATGGCAGGGATATAGAAATTGGTGTTTCATATAGCCTTGTTCATTTACATTTATATGAATTTGATGTATGCTTTAATCTATATTCAATTACTTTCACAAGTATGAAAAAGTTGTTTCAATTTATATCAAAATGTTGGTTGAAGTTATATATAAGTATCATAATGTTGTATCAGTTGGTTATTTCAAGTTATTCTTAAAAACCATGATGTATCAGAAAATGGCTCCAAATATTACTATCCAATTAATCTCAATCTTACATGTATGAATTTTTTGTTTCAGTTTGTATCATTCTTTGATTTGTAAGAGTTAGAATTGGGGATGTGATAGTATAACATGCATTTTTTGTTTCATTGCACACACACCCTTGATCATTTGTAATCAACTCAATTAGATATGGTTAGTTTGTTCTTCAATTACTCTGACTCTTACATAAATTAATTTGTTGTTTTAGTTTGTATCATTTTTTTATTTGTAAGAGTTAAAATTTGGGATGTGATAGTATAACATGCATTTTTTGTTTCATTTCACACCCACCCTTGATCATTTTCAGTCAAGTCAATTAGATGCATGGTTAGTTGTTCTTCAATTACTCTCAATCTTACATGTATGAATTTGTTGTTTCAGATTGTATCATTCTTTTATTTGTAAGAGTTAGAATTGGGGATGCAATAGTATAACATGCATTTTTTGTTTCATTGCACACACACCCTTGATCATTTGCAATCAACGCAATTAGATGCATGGTTTGTTTTCAATTACTCTCTGTCTTACATGTATGAATTTGTTGTTTCAATTTGTATCATTCTTTTTTTTTTAAGAGTTAGAATTGGGGATGTGATAGTATAACATGCATTGCTTGTTTCATTGTGCACATACCCTTGATCATTTGCAATCAACTCAATTAGATGCATGGTTAGTTTGTTCTTCAATCATACTCACTCTTACATGTATGAATTTGTTATTTCAGTTTGTATCATTATTTTATTTTTAAGAGTTAGAATTGGGGATGTGATAGTATAACATGCATTTTTTGTTTCATTGCAAACATACCCTTGATCACCTAAGGGTTATAGGAGTTACAGTTGGGGATATACATTGAAATAAGTCTAATCTATTCAAGATATACACGATCTACCATGGATGTTTTGATCCATGGACATCATGTATATCTTGAATAGATAAGACTTATATGTATGTATATCACTATTCATATTATTACAAAAGAAGGGCTCATTCCTATTAACTTAAGAATCCTTAATCTTACATGTATGAATTTGTTGTTTCAGTTTGTATCATTCTTTTTTTTGTAAGAGTTAGAATTGGGGATATGATAGTATATCATACAATTTTTTGTTTCATTGCACACACACCCTTGATCATTTGCAATCTACTTAATTAGATGCATGGTTAGTATGTTCTTCAATTACACTCAATCTTACATGTATGAATTTGTTGTTTCAGTTTGCATCAATATTTTATTTGTAAGAGTTAGAATTGGGGATATGATAGTATAACATGCATTTTTTGTTTCATTGCACACACACCCTTGATCATTTGCAATCTACTCAATTAGATGCATGGTTAGTTTGTTCTTCAATCACACTCGGTCTTACATGTATGTATTTGTTGTTTCATTTTGTTTTATTTTTTATTGTCAATACATTCATATATTTAATCAGTTAACATGATCACCTTAGGGTTATAAGAGTTACAATTGGGGATATGGTAGTATAATATACATTTCTTGTTTCATTGTACACACATCCTTGATCATTTGCAATCAACTCAATTAGATGCATGGTTAGTTTGTTCTTCAATTACCATATAATCTTACATATGTATATGTATGTACATATGTATATTCATATGTATATACATATGTATATGCATATGTATATGTATATGTATATGTATATGTATAGCTTGTTTAAGGGTAAGGGAGCGGTGGTGGGTAGGGTGACATTGATAGTATAACATGGATTGCTTGTTTCATTGCACACAAACCCTTGATCATTTGCAATCAACTCAATTAGATGCATGGTTAGTTTTTTCTTCAATCACACTCACTCTTACATGTATGAATTTGTTTTTTCAATTTGTATCATTCTTATTTTTGTAAGAGTTAGAATTGGGGATATAGGTGTAGTATATGTATATGTATATATATGTACATGTATACATGTGTATATGTATACGTATATACATATGTATGTACACATTCAACTTACATATCTATCTATCCCTGCAATATATATATACATGCATACATACATATGCATGGATATGGCTATACATATGATATGTATATATATATGGATATGTATGTATATATGTATATGTATATATATGTATACATACATACATACATACATACATACATACATACATACATACATATATATGTTGGAAAGTGACCTTCTGGTATGGATACGAAAAAACTCCATCCAATTCCTGATGGAGACTGAGTTTTGTGAATTCTTCCCAGAACTAGAAGATCATTTTGATATTTTTGAGCATATCTGAGGGTTCAATGTGACTATTTCAACTTCATCCAACACGCAAGATGAGACTCTACCATCATGGAGCAACTTTTCATAGATGAATGACCAATAATGCAAGGTACTCTTGATTGATATCCCATTATAGATAGGGGGTGTGAGCATAGTGAATTGCTTGACCAAGAGAAGAGGAATTCCCTCGACTTCCTCTCTCGTCAATCGAGTGCCCCCCACTCCCTGCTAATATAGTGGTAGGGGTGCCCCCCTTTATATAGTATAGTAGGTGCTATGGATAGGGGGCGCTTGGCCCCCCTCCACCTTTACCTTTATAGAGTAGGGGATTACCTAGGGAATTTATGCACCCCTTCAGGCACCCCCCCTCGCCCCTCTCTATAATGGGGGTTGGGGCCCTAGGCAACCCCGACCTACTATGCTCTAGTTAGGAGAGGACTCCCCCGCCCCTAGCATAGATAGGCCAATGCTTTAGGGAGAGGGGGAGCCGTCCCCCACCCATAGTATGGATAGGCCAACACCTTAGGGAGAGGACTCCACCTTAGTTAGGGGGGAGGGTCTTGGCCTAAAGGTCAAGGAGGCTGAGGGGAAGGAACATAAATGCCCTCAAGGCCCACCCACCTTTATCTTCCTCCCACAACTATATTGACCCACCCTACATTGGCTGACCCCACCAAGGCTTCACCCACCACCAAGGGCAAAGCCCTGGTCAATGGGGTTGGGGCCTTGGTTAGGGGGTTGGTGGGAGGATATAGGGATATGTAGGGATGGCTAGGGTTTTATATTGCTAGGTGGGGGGGAATTCGATGTTCGACACTACTTATTACCACCCACAACGACTGACCCCACTATCCTACCCTTTGGGACCTAAGGCTAATGTGGTCAATTGTCAAAGGTAGGCCTCAGGTCAGTATCAAAGGGCAGGTGGGGTTGGTACCATCCTATTCTCCCTTGGCATTCCCGACCATCCCTACTTCGGGACCAACCTATTCACCTTAGGTCGGTACAACTTCACTACCGACCTATTCACCTTGGGTGAGCGAAGCTTAGGTGGTTAGAAGCTTGGGTGGTTGTAGAGCTTGGGTGGTGGCAAATGCCTTGGTCGGTGGGGTCTAGTCCCAATGCTAAGCAGTGCTAGGATTCATACTAGGGTTGTGCTTCAATCACCATTCACTCATTTGTTGTACTATGGAAAGGCTCATCCAGCCGTCCATCAAGAAGTAGAGCGAGATCTCCCCACCAACCTTCATCAAAGGGAGTTCAAGTAGATGTTTTCATACATACATATATATATATATAAATATGTATATGTGTATATATATTGTAGAGATAGATAGATACGTAAGTTTCCCATAGCCTTCTTCATTTTCATTCAACTTAATTAGATGAATGCTTTGTTTGTTCTTCAATTATAGTGACTATAAATATCGGCCCCTCTCCCTTACAATTAATTGTGATAATGATTGACTCCTACATCTGTTATAACCATTTCTAAAACAACATTATGAAAATTATATATAGCTTCATACAACACTAGGAAACAAATATTTCAAACAGTTTTTGATACAACATTATGAAATGTATATATAAGTTCAAACATCATTATGGTACAAATATTATGAACACTTTCTGATACAACATTATGACATCTATATATAACTACAAACAATAGTATGGTATAAATATTTCCAACCCTTTGTGATACAACATACTAAATTTTTTATATAACTTCAAACTGTAGTATGATACAACATTATGATACATATATGTGCATAATTAGATAGATATATATGTTTCCTATAGCCTTCTTCATTTTCATTCAACTTAATTAGATGTATAGATACATATGTTTCCTATAATTGTATATATATGTATATAAATATGTATATATATACATCTAAATATTGCAGAGATAGATAGATACATAAGTTTCTTATAGCCTTCTTCATTTACATTCAACTTAATTAGATGTATGCCTTGTTGGCTCTTCAATTACAGTAACTCTAATAGTCAGTGATTGTAACATATAGGTGATTTGGTGAAAAAAGGATATATGAAATATCACTTTTCTCCAACAATCATTCAATAATGTCCTAGGAGTCCTAATTGGATTGACTAAACTTCACAAGGTGAGTCAATTCTTAGCAAGGAAGACCTAGGAGGGGGTTCTTTAAGCTTTTAGGGGTTCACCACCAAGCAAATGCTTGGAAAAGACAAATGATCATTCAACCCAACCTAATAATGCAAGCTAAATGAGGGATGCAGATGATGAAATTATGCAACAGGGAGTTAGGATATGTGTACCTGAGAAGTCTGGAAATGCAACGAGGATTCTGGAAATGCAAAGAAGCTATCAAAATATGCTATGGAGGACAAAGACACCCTTACTATTGTCTTAGTCCCACTATTGTTTTTTGGGGAAGATGTGGAATCTTTGAATTTTGGAATCGGATTTGGAATAATTTCTAAAAAATATCTTTGGGAGGACTAAGACGCCCTAGGTGGCGACTTAGTCTCTTCTAGAATTTCTAGAATCTTTGAATGTGGTCCTGAGGCTTTATGTCTTCTCTTCCTTCTTCTCTGATCTTAGGTTCTGAAACTTGTAGATTTAGCTTGTAGGTCAGTTTCCATGAAGATGACAACTTTACAATGCAACTTTGCAACTTTTCACTTCAAATGATCTTCAAGTCTTCAACCTAAATCTACAATCACAAACATGCAAGAGAGGAAAAACTTGTTGATTGTTAGTGAATGGGGGTTTTCCGGTAATTAAATCTTGAAATGAAAATAAATAATGAAGGGAAACGATGAATGAAAAACATGCAATGTTACAACTCACCAAACCCTTGTTATAAAGTTTGCAAACTTGTGTTAAATGGCTGCAATAGATATGGATCTTGAATCAAAGAAAGGATTGATAGATATGGAATTGAATTGCTTTCTTGAATTAAAACCTTACATCACAAATGTTAGCACAAAAACACACATGATGCAAGAGGATATTTGATATGATGCTTGAATCTTGATGATAGCTCCAAATGCTTGATAAATTGCTCTTAAATGCTCTTGAATACTTGAATGCTTGGATGGTTATATTGCTTGTTAGGAGAAAATGAGAGAAGGAACCTTTCATTTATACTTATCTATGCTTAATATCCCAAAATTACACCACACCAAGCCGACATGAATTCATTAATTAAAGGAGGCTAAATCCCGCAAGAATTTGAAATTAAATCCTGAAAATACCTCAAGGGGGACTAAGACACCTTAGGTGGCGTCTTTGTCTCGAGGCATGAAACTTGGGGCACAGACTCCAAAAGGGACCTATTTAGGTGCTCTCAAAATTAGAGTCCCAAGACCTTTGGGGGACAAAGATGCCTTAGGTGGCGTTTTAGTCCTAACCCAAAAATCAGGGACACTCAGATAGAATCATTACATTATCATTTATCCATTGGAGAATGTCGGGATTAGCTAGAAAAAGATATAATTCATAGGGCTTGTGGATACAAAATAGGACCAATTAAAACATAAATGAGGATAAATAAAGCAAGGTGGGCCCAAACAAGTGTGAAAACCTTCAAAACAAAAAAGTTCATACATTGTTTGGAATCCATCAAAACCTTCACAACAAAAAATTTCATACATAACATTCTAATCAAGTAAAAAAAGTAGGAAAACTAAAATATAAAGTGAAGCTATCTTGTGTGTTGTTTGTGGGTTGTGACTAAGTAGGACTCCAACTTTTAATTGGTTCAGTAACACTTGGGGTAGGTGAGGGATGAAAGGACTCTGAATGAGGACTCCAAATCTGAAATGGTTGGGTAATTCTTGGGGTAGGTGAGGGTGGATAGGACTTTGAATGAGAAGGACTCTAACTCTGAAATGGTTGGATCATACTTGGGGTAGGTGAGGGTGGACAATATTGGGGGCATTGAATAGACACAAAGTCTGTGAATATCGGTATGACAATCAAGCAAGGGATTTAGAGGGTTGTTGAGTTGTCTTTCCCTTTTTGCCTCTTTTTGTGCCCTCTCCTATTTGTTTTCCTTTTTTTTAGCTTCCTTTTCTATCCTTTATTGCTCCCTTTTTTTCTCCCTCTCCTTTTGCAGCTCTTATTCAACCTCTACTACTACTTGTTCCTTTTCAATTCTCAATGGAGACTTGAGCTCCAATGCTGCAATTCTTTCTATCCTATTCTCTTCAATTTGTTCCTTCTTCCTCTCTTTCAATTATTAGAGTTCCTTCTTCCTATCCTCTTGCTCAATTAGCAACACCATGTAGTCATCAGTGGTTAGGAATTGAGATCCTCTTGGTAGTTTAATCCCACGGTAGCTACCTTATTAGACTTGTCTTTGACTACATGAAAAGGAAGCTTCAAGAATTGTAAGATGTGTGAAGTTTTTTGGCCTCTCAAAGGCTCCATTGAATCCTCATTATTTGTTTCCTACACCTAACTAGTTGTTTCATCCAATTCATCTCCTAAATGACCAGCTTCATTGTCTCCCCAATCAACATATAAATGATCTATAGCATTTGGACTCATGTTATGCGATGGAGATGGCATTGTAAGACTTTTCTCTAGCTCCACATGCAGATCAATACCAAGATTAGAAGCACCCTCTAACAATCAGGAGGGCTCCTCGGGTGGAGTTGGCAGGGAAAGAGAGATGTCTCCAATACTATTTTATTCTCCCAAAACTGTTGTTGGTGGTGATTGGTGGTCTGAAAAACTTGAAGTTTGTGGTGGATTTTGGTGGTTTGCACATTTGGCTGCTTCAAGTGGGCTTTGCTAATCTCCAAGTTTTGTTGTTACATCTGTATAGTCACCCTCATTTACTGGAAAACCATTGTTGGATAGGCTTAGAATGTTTTCAACAGTTGATGCTTCCTAAGGGGTAGCAAACTAAAAATTCTCGCTAACCTTCATGTCATTGTCTAATGCATTTGGATCAAGAGGACAAATACCTATACTCTTGAGCCCATTTGTTATGTTCTTAACTATCAATACCTTTTGAAAAGCAAGGAAACCAAGTGTAGCTAATTTTTCCCTTCTTATGTCCAAATTTGGATGCCTATTACTCCATTCTTTTCTTTCCTTTTTGAAATGAGATTTGAAAGAGGAGAAAACACTCACATCAAGTGGTTGCAGCTTATGTGATTTTTTGGGCTGGTAGGGTGAGCAAGTCAATACCAAGTTCCCTTGCTTCAAAAATGGTAGAAAAGGCTACGTGGCTGCCATGGCCATCAAATATGAAGAGGTGTTTATGGCTGGGCGAGTAACCCCCAAGTACTTGCATAGCAAAAAATTTCAGCCATTTCACAAAAATCTCTTTGTTCATCCATGTATAAGGTTGAACAACCATTAATGCTCCTACCTCATAGTTTCTTATGTAGTTCTGCATGTGATTTTTGCTTTTGACCAAGTAAAAGCCTAGAATTTTCTGACCTCCAACATTTGCACATGTCAAAATTATGCTCCACTCTCGGCTCTTTGGGATAATATATGCAACACTTTTGCTACCCTTTTTGGAAAGCACCTTCATATTACCATTTCACCTAGCTTGCAACCCTGTCTCGTTACAGTTCCAAATCCTTTGGGGTCCATAATTCCCAATTGCATATGCCTTCTCCAATGTTTCATAGAATATAGATACAATTGTGTAGGCCTAATATTCATAGCACAGTCTCTATCTTACCTTTGGGCTATTCTTAAACATAGATTAGGATGCCTACTTTTGGAGCCTGTCCACCAAGACTTGCTGAGAAGCCCATCTTTGAAGGGATGTGGCCTTAACTAGCATATTTGGGCCACTTCTAATTTGAGATTGACAATCTCCAAACCATGACCAACAATAGCCATCTCTTTACACCATTGGACGACCATTGCCTCTTCGTCATCATTTAGGACTGTTGGGGTCCCTTTCCTTTTTGTAATGGTAACACCAACCAACCAATTTGACAATGTTGTAGTTGGAAGACCCTAATTTTTGGCTTCCCCTCTTTTTGGCATGTCATTATCTTTGATTTCTTCAATGGCATGTTCCATGTCAACCATGGTCCATTCCCACCGACTACAACCTTTTTAGTTGTTACTACTGGGTGAACTTAGACTACAGGTTCAATTGGTTGCTCCACAACAATTACTACGTACTTATCACTACTTGGTTGTTCAGTTGGTTGCTCAACAAGAATCACTATGTCCTCCTCATGGCTATGTGGTAGCCTCACACCTCTCTTATGTGCAAACACACTTGTCCACCTTCGCTTTGTTACAGGTTGTATGGTATTTGTTGTCACTTTATTCTTCATCTACATTGAACCAAGAGTAAGATTAGTAAATAACATACAATTCTAACTCTCACAATTAAAAGAATGATACAAACTGAAATAAAAAAATTCATACATGTAAGAGTGAGTGTAATTGAAGAACAAACTAACCATGCATCTAATTGAGTTGATTGCAAATGATCAAGGGTATGTGTACAATGACACAAGAAATGCATGGTATACTATCATATCCCCAAATCTAACTCTTATAAACACTTGGGTGATCATGTTAAACCCTTCCTCAAATAGCATAATGATATAAATATATATGAAAAATTCAAATAGAAATATGATACAAATATGTATAACTTGAAAGAGCAGTATGATATAGATAAATCTTAAAACAATAATATGAAATAACTTGAAAGAGTAGTATGATACATGAAAGGGAAAGGGTTTGAAATATTTCTATCATATTGATGTTTCAAGTTATGTAAATGTTTCATAATGTTGTTTCAAAAATAGTTACCATACATGTTACAATAATTTAAAACCAAGCAAAGAATACATCTAATTAAGTCGAATGTAAATGAAGAAGGGTATATGATTTAAAAAATGGTTATAACATAAGTAGGAGTCATCCATTATCATAGTTGGTTGCAAGGGAGAGGGTACAATATTTACAGTCACTTTAATTGAAGAACAAACAAAGCATACATCTAATTAAGTTGAATGTAAATGAAGAAGGATATGGGTAATTTACGTATCTATATATATATATCATAATGTTGTATCAAAAATGGTTGGAAATATGTGTACCATACTATTTTGAACTTTAAAGTATTATAAAAATTTCAATGTGTAGTTTTAGTATTAGGCGTCATAGTAATATATCAATATATATATATATATATATGTGTGTGTGTATGTATGTATGTATATTGCAGAGATAGAAAAATGTGTAAGTTTAATGTCAATGAACAAGGCTCTAGGAAACTTACGTATCTATGTATCTCCGCAGTATGTATGTATATATATATATATATACATATGTATGTATGTATGTATGTGTGTGTGTGTATGACCAATAGATTAGTATGGGCTGATTATGCTTGATCCATGAAGAATTGAAGCATAATGAAGCCACTAACATCGAGTGTATGATATCGTTTGGGATATTTTTCAATGTCTATATTTTTCCCCTCTTTGAAGTGAGGTACCTATTGCTTTAGTTCAAACACTGATACTTTTCAGATGAAAAACTACTGCTTAAATCAAAAAATAAAAATTTTCTAATTTTTAGATGCCCCATTGTTGCCCCTGTGGAAGGAATAAGCTAGTTCCTTGCCCCCTCAAGAAATTGGGTGGAAATTTTGAATTTTGGGTTGATTTCTTGACAAAGGTTAAAATGCTGCCCAAGGGGTCCGAAAAGGCTCCAAGATGCAAAAAACATGCCAAAAGCATGAAAAACGATGCAAAATAAGGTTCAATTTGGAAAAATTGGTGAAAATGATGAAAATCTCTAGCTTGATGGCTAAATTAGGGCAAAAAACCCTAATTTTCAAGCCTAGATAGGTGAGGAAGGGTCACTTTCAATTCATTTGTGCATTCAAACCTTTAGGATTTCTTGCATTATGAGCTCTAACCCTTTGATGAAATGGTGCAACAAGTGCTCCCACGACACATTTCCGATCGAGTTTGAGAGTACCAAAGGCTTCCAGGCATAGGACCACCAATATGTGATTCAAAACTTGATTTTAAATTTGACTTTTTGGTGCATTTAATGCATTTTGAAATTTAAACTTTGGTGGCGTCACTCTAGAGCGACGCTATTTCTAGAATCGATAACACTAATTTGATTTTTAGCGATGCATATGTGTTTAGTGACATAGTTCACAATTTAGATTTAGGGTTTTATATTTTAAATCATGACACATATTGTGATTTGAAAATTAGGGTTAGGGTATTGCCAAAGTTAAATTGTGACATATATTTTTAGCGACGCAACCTGTGATTTGCAATTTAAATGCCTCGGGTATCATAATTTGAAATTTGAATTATAGTGATGCTATTATCATTTTGGGGATGAAAAATCTAAACTTAGCTAAAAAAATATTTAATTTTGACATCGTGCGCTTCATGGGTGCAGGAGGTTATCCTGCCTTTGATGTCTCGTGAGCACCGACCCATAGTTTTGTCCAGACTTGGTGATTTATCTGAGTTGTGATAGAAGCATTTGGGGGAGAGTGGTCTATGGTGTACATGCCCATTTTTTGAACACATTTGGCGATGATGACAGTGCCGTGTGACCGATGGCACTGCAAGAACTCAACATTCCACCTTCCTACTGGTGAGGCGACAGTGATGCTAGAGGATATATGGTGGATATTGCGTTTGTTGATACATGCTGAACAGGTGATATATGATGTTGACGCTAGTTACAATGCATGCCATAAGGTGATGGACCTGGATGACATTTTTCTAGTCACCTCCCAAATTGATCTCAAGATGTACAGAGGTCGGGTGCCTACCTTCAGATTGATTATTGCAACTATTATCTCAGGCTTGGTTGCTCTAGATTGACAAAGTAGAGGATTTAGTCTAGGATGGGGCCTGGCTTGGCACATGATACTATTTAGGAGGACTTAGTATGCATGGGAGCTAGTGATGATGGCCTCTTTGTACCATGATATGCATGATTTTTCATATTGCGATGGTAGGGAAATTGGCACAGGGGTCACCTTACTTCACATTTGGGCCTGGCAACACATCGTTGTGCTGCGACCGATTGTTCAGATGGCAAATGTAGAGCCAAATGATTTTTTTGTTTGGAGGTATAAGGGTGCCATCACACTACAACACACAAGGCAACTTGAGATTCCCTACTGGTGTAGGGTCATCGCTGATATGACAATTTTTAGATGGTGACCCTAGCTTTAGATGCTAGCATGGTATGATGATGTGCAATGGTTGTTTTTTGCTTAACAAACCTGATACATGCGGGGTCAAGAGAATACCATCATTAAGAGGTATTTGCTTGATAGGGTGGCAAAAAATTTTGATGATAGGTAGGACAAGCCAGATGATGCATACACTGCCATCTTTGCTAGGTTAGCATGAGAGGCAACAACATGGGGACCTATGATCCCAACCCACGAGGTTGTCAAGGGATTTTGACAGTTGGTTGCTCAATCATTAGCATATGATCAAGGAAAAGTGGATGCTCAGATAACGCCTATGTATGATGCATGGTTCACACCCTCTTGTTGATTGATAGATCCAACAGGTGCATCTCAATGAGGGAGACTAAGAGGGAGTGTGTAGGAAGAGGTAGAGGGTAGCCAGGTGATGGGAAGGGTAGAGGTTGGGGTAGAGGAAAGGATGGCTAGGATGGTTGGGATCAACAATATGGATAGGTCCCCGGGCACCACCAATGCATCAATAGCCTCAACAACAACCTCTGATATAGCAGCAGTCAGTGTAACAATAGCTAGTACAACCACCACCACCAAGGCCAGATCCTCATGATATACAAATAAAATAGATACAACATTAGATAGAGGTGATTACAAGTGAGAGTGATCAAGATTGTCAACAAATTTTGGTGATTACTGTTGAGAGAGATCAGACTAGGAAATAGGTACAAACCATCACAACAGAGAGAGGCCAAGAGCATTAGCTTGGGTAGATCACTGAGATGTAGTTAGCATAGGAGGTCGGGTGGCATTAGTAGCTAGAGACCATGAAAACTGCAGCCCAAGGGTGGATAGTATCTGTAAGATTGTACAGAGAGGCCATGACTGAGGTGACCTACTATCAAATGCACTACCATCAAGATGTCCCCGTGGTGCTTAGATAGCCAGATTAATCGCAGAGGAGTGAGGAACATCCTAGGGCTGAGGATCAACCAAAGAGACATCCCGGTGATGGGAGCAACCATTAGGGCTAGCTCACATGTACATACACTTTTTGGTTACTGCCCGATTCTTTACACATATATGCATTCATGGGCTCCTTTTTGATAGCCGCGTGGATATTGTATTTTTAATCAATATACATACACTGATTCAGATATTGTATGATAGTCACCATTTTTTAATATATATATGATATGATACGGATTCGATGTGATGCGATGTGTTCATTTTATTTTATGCTTATGAATGTATGGACGCATTTGATGTGATGTGAGATTATCATGTATGGATGCAATTCTTTTATTTATGCTTATGCGATATGAGATGGTATATATGATATGCGATGCAATGTAATACAATGGATGGATGTACTTCATTTTTAGTATCTTTTCATGACATGTTATGGAATAGATGATATGCTATGTAGATGTTATGCTTATGCAAATGATATGGATGCATTTCTTTTGTGTATTTTCTTATGCATTTTTATGAGATGATGATGTATGCATATGGATGTATGTATGGATGGTGCAAAAGTTCATGCTCATGATATGATAATGTGATGTATTTTTATGAGATGTGATGTGATGATTTAAGATGCTTTAGAATAACAAATCTATATTATCCATCACAACTTAAATGCGAATGATGATGCAAGATGTATGTTTTATTATATGCTATGATTATGTTGTGATGTATGAATACTGATGATTTTTGGATCCAGGATGGATGCATTGATGACGTTTTTGTTGACTATCATGATACCAGGTTAGCGCGAAGAGAAGATAGAAGAAAAAATATGATTGACCATTGATTTCAATGATTGGTTCAAAATAACCAACAAGTCTATGATCCACCGAGACTTTATTAGAGATGGTGATGAGAAATGCATGACGATGATGATGATTTGCTCATATCTTGGGATTGGTATTTTCTGTCGTTCCTTATTATTTGATATAACACATAGATATGATGCATCAAGGTATTGATAACTAGGATGGCATTGTATCTAGTGTAATGGACGT
The DNA here is from genome assembly GCA_007258455.2 of Sequoia sempervirens. Classification (NCBI taxonomy): domain Eukaryota; kingdom Viridiplantae; phylum Streptophyta; class Pinopsida; order Cupressales; family Cupressaceae; genus Sequoia; species Sequoia sempervirens. The sequence goes on along the minus strand of VDFB02000015.1, from coordinate 433,291,281 downwards.
TGACTCTACAAATAGATAGGATAGTTCTTGTTCACATCCTAACATATGGAAACCCATTTCGAATGTAAGTTATAAGCTTAGAATACATCAAATCAAAGCATACACAATAGTCAACAATCTACCCCAAACAACTTTCCTACACACAATTAAGCAAGTATGCACCAAGATTATTTTACAAGAATACCCACAAGCACAACAAATGAAAGATAATGATTGATGCCCCATTCCTTTCTCTCTAAATCATTTTGATTGACATTATCGAGACGTCCTCAAAATTGGTCATTAAGATAAATCATAAGAAAAGATCAAAGAAAAAAAGTCAGTGTTATCTATATCTCATGCCAATTTAATATAGATAAGGTGATTTTCAATGCTAATGTCAATCGTAGGAGGGATACATCCTAGGACATGTTGATCAAATGGGTTGATTAGGATGACGTGTTTGATAAGCCGTTAATACAAACTTCACTAACGTGTTTACCTATGATCTAGACTATAGATTTTGACACTTAGGTTCTCACTTTAGGACTTGTGATACTTGTTTTCTATTCGTTTTACCAAAGGTTGAAGATGATGACTAATTTATTAGTGGTGAAGTTTATTTCAGGTGAAAGCGAGATGGGATGGATGGTTTTGGGATTTTATGAAATATTTCAATGTTTTTGATATTTTGAAAATGTTTTGAGGCTATTTTTGGTCTTTTTGAAAGTTTATGTGGATGTTTTGGTTTTCAATTATTTGAGGTTGTTTAGGGTTTTATAAGTTATTTAAATTTTTAAGGATTTTCTAAGATTTTGAATGTTTTTGTGCTTTTATTATCTGGATGTTTAAGGTTTTTTGATATTTGAATGTTTAGGGATTTTTTGAGTTTCGACCAAGAACCTAACCTAAAATACCTATCCTAGGGGCCTCAAGGGATAATCAAAGATGATTCTTGCCTACGTTATACATGCAAAGACCACATAGTTTGATTGACTCAATTTATTAAAGATGAGATATAAACAGTTGATAAAATGCTAGTTTATTATGACAGAATCCTAAAGGACTGACCTAGGATGTCTCAGGGGCACATCAATGATGGCCTTGCCTACGTTTAAGCTCATAGACCCATAGTTCAAGAAGGTATTATTTTTGGATTCTTGATATTTGACCTTTTTAGGGTTTTTAATGTGATTTGGATGTTTTGGATTTTGACTTTACAATTTTATGAATGTTTTTGGGTTTTTCGATAACCTTAAGATATACAAGAACCCAATTTGATTCATAATGAATTTCCCCTAGTGTAAGATGATAGACTACCTCGATATAGGCAGGGAAAATTGACCTTTGGAATATGCTAAGTAGTACTAAAGGGGATACAATACTTCATAATATCAAGCTATGATAAGGATGCAAATAGGTGATGGAATGAATAGGATGGATGATGTGATGGATGGAATGATAGAATAAAGAGCCTATGATAGATGGAGGTACTTTATTTATGCAAGGCACTGGTTTTCCAGGTTTTCACTAAGTTACTTGTCCAAAGCACCACCGAAGTGGTTTTCACTAGAGGATGATTGTTTTTCTTTATTGTTTTCAATCCTTTTTACTATTTTTTTGGATTTTGATCATTTTTTTTTTGTTTTTAGATTTACACCCTTCAAGACTAGGCATAATTTTTTTTAAGATGCAAGTTGTTGGTTGGTTCCTGCAAGGGTTCACATTCAAGTGTTGACAATTCATATGATCCTAATCCATAGCTTGTTGTGATGACAAAGGGACCTAACCAGTTAGGCTCAAACTTTCCTTTACTATCCTGATCTGGAAGATTCTTTTGATTCTGCTTTAGGACAAGATCCCCTACCTGGAAAGGTTGATATTTTATCTTCTTGTTATAGCTCTGTTTTAGTCAATTTTGATATACTTGCGAGTGATTGAGGGAATCAAGACAACGCTCATCCAAGAATTCTAGCTCATTCAACTAAGATACTTTGTACTCTTCATCAGTGATTAGGTTATGTAGTGAAACTCATAGTGATGAAAGCTTTAGCGCAATAAGCAAGATGGATTCTAATCCATAGACCAAGGAGAAAGGGCTTGCACCTATAGGTGTGCAGATACTAGTTCAATAGGCCCAAAGAGTGGGATTCAACTGCAGATGCCAATTATAGCTAGCTTCATTGATCATTTTCTTTAGGATTTTTAGAATGGTCTTGTTTGTAGTCTCAACTTGATCGTTGCCCTAGGGTAATATGGGATAGAGAATTGGTGTTGGATGTTGAATCTTTGGCATAACTCTTTCACATCATGATTATTGAAGGGTGTTTCGTTGTCTGAGATAAGGGTTTGCAGAATACCATAACGGAAGATTAGGTAATTCAGGATAAACTTAGAAATTTTATTTCCCATTATATAGGTCATAGGAATGGCTTCAACCCACTTGGTAAAGTATTCAGTGGCTATTATGATAAACTTGTGGCCATTAGATGAGGTTGGAGTGATCTTTCCTATGAGGTCAATCCCCCACTATGAGAAAGGCCAAGGTGTGACCATTGGTTGCAATTCTTGAGTTGGAGCATGAAGCAAATCTCCATGCTTCTAACATTGGACACACTTCTGCACATACTAATGAGCTTCTCTTTCCATGGTTGGCTAGTAGTACCTCATCCTCAATAGTTTCTTAGCTAAAGTCATACCACTAGAATGGGAACCACATATGCCATCATGTACTTCTGTTAAAGCGGTCAAGGATTCCTCTTGGTTAAGACATTGTGGTAATGTACCCTCAATGCTTCGATGGTAAAGTGTATCACCTAGGACCACGAATCGAGATGCCTTCTTGATAAAGGTCTTTTTAAGGGTGGAGGTGATATCAGATGGGTGGGTTCCACTACTTAGGTAGGTAAATATGTCATTGTACCACGAGGATCCAAGACCAACAATGACACACACAAAGTTTGATTCCAAGATTTCAAAAGTTGGTACGAGAAGTTGTTCTACCAAGAATTCACATTGTAGGTTGTTGTTTGACATGTCTAATAGTGACCCAATTGTTTCCAAAGCATTTGCTTCTCAATTGTTCATGCAAGGAATTTGCTCAAAAGTTATATCTATGAAAGGGTCCTTGAGACTCTCTACCATCTTCTTTTAAGGAGTAAGCTTGTCATCCTTAGTTTGGTAGTCATCATTGAATTGGTTGATAACCAACTATGAGTCTCCATAGACTTTTATTTCTTCTATCTACCATTGAATTACTATCCTTAGGCCTATGATTAAGGCTTCATACTGAACAATATTTTTAGTATTGAAAAATGATAGTATGTATGAATTTGGGATGCAATCGGCTTGAGGAATGATGAAAAGAATACCTGCCCTTGATCCATGTTGGGTGAATGATCCATCAAAGTACATCTTCCATTGATTTGTTGCATTGACAAGGAAAACTTATTCATTAGGGAATTTAGATATCAATAGATTCTCTACATAGATAGGTGCCTCTGCCAGTTGGTCTATGATCACTTGTCCTTCGATTGCCTTGCACTCTACATACTCTATGTCAAATTTAGTCAAGATCACTACCCATTTGGCCATTCACCTAGTGAGAGTTACTTTGGATAACAAGTATTTCAATGGGTCAATCGTTGCAATGAGTTTGATTTGATGTGACATGTAGTGCAAATTTTTTTGAAGCAAAAACCACTTCCAAGCATGCTTTCTCATTAGTTGAATAATTCATTTAATATCCCACCAAGGTCCTATTGATGTAATAAATGACTCTTTCCTTTCTGTTTTCATCATATTGTGCAAGAAGAGCACCTAGTGTTGGTGATGTTGTTGAGATATACAAGATCAATGATTTGTTTAGTATTAGTGGCATGAGCACTGAAGGTGTCAATAGATAGTCCTTTATCTACTGGAAAGATTTATCACACTTCTCATCCCACTTGTAATTTATTCCTTTATGGATAAGATGCGAGAAAGGGTGGATTTTTTCTAATAGTTGTGTTCTGAACCTTCTGATGGACTGCAATCTTTGTTGTAACCCTCTCATCTACTTTAGTGTTTGCGGTGGTTCCATGTCTAGGATGGATTTTAGTTTTGTTGGATTAATTTCTATCCCTCTTTGTGAGACAATATGGCCAAGAATCTTCCCTAATGTAACCCCAAAGACACAATTTTTCAGGTTTAGCCGTACCTTGTATTCTTCAAGCCTATCAAAGATGGGTCCTAAGACTTGTTTGTGCTCACTTCTTTTCTTTGATTTTTCCAAAATATCATCTACATAATCTTCATCTATTTTTTGGATCGTGTTATGAAAGATGGGGGTAATTTCTCTTTGATAGGTTGCTCTTGCATTCTTTAGCCCAAACGACATCACGTTCTAGCAATATGTCCCCTATGGACAAGTGAATGCAGTTTTGTGTTGATCATCCTTGGTGATCATGATTTGATTATAGCTTGAAAAACCATCCATAAGTGATAGCATTTCATGCCTAGCTATTAAGTCCACTATGATGTCGATGTTAGGAAGAGGGAAATCATCATTCGGGCATGCTTTGTTTAAGTCTCTAAAATTAGTGCATATTCTGATGCTCCCAGTGTGTTTTGAGACTAGTACCAGGTTTGAAACCAACTCAAGATAATCTATTGGTTAGATAAATCCAACATCAAGAATCTTTTGTAACTCAAGTTTGACCAAGAGTTCTATCTGAGAGTGCATCTTCCTTAACTTTTGCTTTACTAGTTTGGCTTTAGGATAGACTAGATGATGTATTGCCACTTTTGGATCAAACCCTAGCATATCTGTGTATGACCATGCAAAGTTAGCTCTTCGCTCTTTCAGGAATGCTTCTAGGTACTTTTGTTCTTCATCCAACAAGGATTCGGTATAGAAAGTGATCTTGGATGCTTCTGCTATTCCTACATTGACTAGAGGGACCTTTTTGCTAAGACTGTTGATTTCTCTAGATGTATTGCACTAAGGGGAAGATTGAATCCCTCATCCTTGGGTGCCTCAAAGAGGTTTTCACCCATGGATACATCCTTTATTTTTACTATTTTGGGATCAAAAAGTGCCAAAGTGTGGTTTTCACTCAAAGATCTACAAGTTAGTTGTATTTCATCAATTTTGCTATTGAAAGATTCAATTATCTCCTCATACTACACTCCTATTTCTAGCTCTATGTCAAAAATTTCCTTGTGATCTACCTATGGTAAGTTCTCATGGAGTCCCATGAATTCTGAGATTACTTCATCGTTTTCGAATAAATCTAGAATTGGTGGTCCTTGTTGGTCCAAGTCAATGAGTTGCATGAATACTAGGAGTATCTCATTTTGTCAGTTGCTTGGGGTGAAGGTTGATGTGGATATCATGAAGAGGGAGTTATTCTAAAATAGGTCAACAAAATCAAGGGAGAAGTCATCTAGGGTAGTATCACACAATTTTGGTAACCAAGAAGAAGCCTCAACCCATTTAGTGAAGGTACCTTTGCTAATATGTGTAACCTTGCTAGTAGTACAACCTAGGTCAAGATTCTTTGGACGTTTCTCAAGAAAAATAGGTTCTAGCAAACCATTGTAATTTTGTCCCATTTTCTCATTCTTGGTATAGCCCATGCTCTTCATTAGCTGTAAGCCTTTGTTACCACCTTCCATGGGAAGAACGAGAACAAGTCTTTTGTCCTGATATAGAAGTTTAGAGACATCTTCCTCATTAACATCTTCATTGTTCAGGTCCTCCCATTTGGTGAAGGTAGTAGCTACCATTTTGATAGTTTCAAGTACATTGTTGCTAGGTGTGGGTTTCCCATGGGATTTTGGAGAAAGAGGTAACTTTCCCAACACAAAAGTATGTTTCATTAGCTTATAGTCTCCACAACCATCATCCTGGATCGCTGCCTTGATGTTGAGTATGCTCTTCACAATGAGTGCCTTCATTTTAGAGGTAGATGCAAGGGATGATGGGTCAACAAATGAGGTAGAAGGTGTAGGATCTTCATCATTCTTTGATATTTTGGGGATTTTATAGAACTTGGCCTCAAGATTTTTGCAGTAGTAAAAAGGTTCGGGATCTCCATGGATGGTAACTTCTCTTCCCTCAAAAGGAAACTTGACACATTGATGGTAGATTGAAGTAAAACTTTTAAGGCATGGATCCAAGGTCATCCAAGTAGTATGTTGTAGGGAAGATTCTATTCTAACACTTGGCATGTAGTTTTGTGATGAGGGGGCCTGCTTGGATGGGTAGTGAGATGATGCCTTGTGATACCCATTTTTTATTGTCATATTCCCTGATGGTGGTACTCTGTCTTCTTAATAGTATCCTTTGAATAGCCCAAATTTTTGATCAATTGAAGGGTGCAAATATTTAGAACAACACCTCCATATACTAAGATTATTTTAACCTTGTTCTTATGAATGATAACCTCAAGGTGTAAAGCACGGTTATGAGATGGCTACGACAGTAGGTCTTGTTCTGAGAAAGTGAGAAGGTGATTAGCGATATGCCCTACCATAGCTTGAAATTGTTTGGTATCTATATCCTTGGGAATGGATGACTTTGATAAAGCTTTCTCTAAGATTTCCCTATGTGCGGGTGATAGCCTCAATAGTTCTAAGATAGAAATATGTGCAGGGGTCTTTTTAACTTGCTCTAAGAGATTATACTTGTTAGTGCTTGTTATTGGATAAGTAGGTTGTGCCCTAGATTGAGATGGGACTCCTTGGATGGTGACTTTACCATGTTGTGTGATGACTCCACACTCTGCGCTATGCCCTTTGATGGTGACAATAGTAATAATGATATCATAGGAAGTTACCACATTAGAATAGGTATGTTGCATGTTTGTGTAATCTTTAGCCTTTCTAGTGTTGTTCCCTTTGCTATGATCCGACATAGGGTTCTTGTATATCTTAAGATCTTGGTTACAGACTAGTACCTCAAAAGATATGGTGTTGTTTTCTATGAGGTATTGGATAATTTTTTTGATTTGCATGTAGTTTTCCATTTTGTGTCCTTTGATTTTGTGAAAGTCACAAAGATCATTCTTGTTGTACTAGGATGGTTTCTCTTGTGGTTCTTGGTAGTTTTCAAAGTTGGGAAGTGTTATGAGGTTTGATTCTACCAATTTCTTCATGATGGTCTTGATAGGTTGTGACAATTGTGTGTACTTGCATTTAGGATAGGTGTTCTTGTTAGGAGTTTGCCATTGTTGGGTGTCAATATTGTTGATCTGATTATTCTGAGGGGGTGTTGTTTGTTGCACAATTGGTTGAATGTTAGCAACTTGGTTTTTGTTTGGCCTAGGAGAACTTAGGACTACCTTAGCATATACTACATTGTCATTTGTCACATTCTTGTTCTTAGCCTAGACACAAGGCTGCTCATTTGAACTAGTTGATGGTCGATTGTCTTTGTAAGCTTGAGTATTTACCTGCCAGATTAGAGCTCTCTCGATGTTAAGGGATCTAGGGAAAAGCTCGTCATAAGATGTAATGCATTGCATTTTTAAGTGGAAGGATGAATCCAGATCTAGATTTGCTATGATGATCCCCACTTGTTGTTCATTAAGAAGAGGCCATTTTCTCTTACTAGCTCTTTGTCTCCACCATTGTAAGAAATTAGTGAAAGTTTCCCCTTTGTTTTGTCTGAGAGTATACAATTCTTCTAGGCTTACATCCATATCAAGATTAAAGGAGAAGTGATCGATGAATTTATCATTTATTTCTTGAAAAGTTTTAATACTGGGAGGTATTTGATAAAACCAATCCACGACAGGACCTGTTAGACTTCGGGGGAAGAGGAGCATTAAATAAGAATCATTGTAAGCAACCTCCATACATGACGTTAAATTCTTTGACATGGTCCACAAGAATTCCTCTCCCTTTGTATTTATAAAATTTGGGGATTTCAAATCTGGGAGGGAACGGTACCATTGTGATGTTTCAGTAGAATGGATAGGGACATAGGTTCTATGTATGGGGCTTCTTTATCTTGCCCATCCAAAGGTCTTGCATTTATTATGACAATGCCTTAAGTTTTTTTTGCTAGATCATCTTGCGGGTTTGGTGGAGGAACACATGTTGGGATGATGGATGAGTTATAATATGATAAAGTGTTGTATGGGGTGTATGGTGGTGTGAGATTTTGTGAAGGTGATTGAGGTGTTTGTTTGTATTGACGATGTTCTATTGAGGGTTATAATAGGAAATTTGTTGTTGTTGTTGTTGTTGGGCATATTGTTGAGCTAGTAAGGCTTTTTATTGAGCTTGCTATTGTTGTTGTTGCTCCACTAGGACTTGTTGTTGGGCATGATATTGTTGTTGTGCTACTAAGGCTACTTGATGGGCTTGATGTTGTTGTTGTGCTGCTAGGGCTGCTTGTTTTTGTTGCTACTGTTGGATGGCTTGTTGATAAGCTTGTTATGCTTGCTATAGAGCTAAGGTATGCACTTGCAATGTAGGATCAGGTGGTCGTTGGGACATTTGTGATGGATTTTGAGTGGTGATGTTTTGTGTGGGTAGTGGGCTATTGATGAGAGGTTGGGAGTTCCCTTGGTTCAACATTCCTTGTAAGATAGTGGATTGGGGTGGAGGAATGTAAGTTTGAGGTCCCATTTGATTTTGCATGACTTGGGGGACAAATGGAAAAGACGAGGATGGCATCATAATATTTTGTGATGTTAAGGGAATATTAGGACTTGGGGTCCATTGATTGAAAGGGTTCTCTTGACCAATGTTTTGGAGATTCCCTTGTGTTTGAGATGTGGTCAAGGTATTACCTTGGTTGATGGGGTTTGTGACCAAGGGATTTTTTTGATATGGGTTGATGATGGATGGGATAGATGTGTTTTGAACCACCAATGTGTTTGATGTATCCATGGGAGGATTGGATGAAGAGGTCCCATGTGGTGTTAAAGGCTGATTTTGCATGAGGGTATTTCCTTGCCCTTTTGGGTCCAGTTGGTCCACACTACCTTGTGCGATGTTAGGCATACTTGTGGTACTTGCAAGTATGGATGAAGAGGGGTTTCCTCAATATGTTGAAGTTGTGGTGGAGTAATGAAGTGTAAGTAGTTTATATGGTTTTTTGGGATCTTTGAGAATGGGAGGAGCGCCAAAAGTTGGTGTCCAAGTGGTCGTTTGGGATGGAGGATTGGTTTCAAGGGTACCTACAAGTGTGCTGCTTTCAAATGGAAGAGAATGGCCAAAATACTTAGTGAGATTAGTTGCAATACTGGGTGTTGATATTTGATTTAGCTCTAGGGATGAAGTTGTTGGAAAAGTGGATGATGTCAAGCCTTGTGTCAATGATTGTGCAACAAAAGATGGGGAGTTAGGGACTATGTTCTCTAAGGCTTGATGCTCCATTATTTCTTCCCTAGTAAGCCCAAATGGATTGTTTGTGATGTCTTCTATCTCATATGGCACTGATGGTGACAAAGGTTGTTGTGTTGGAGTAACGTGACTTATCAGATCAAATTCTAGAGGATTTGGATCACTTGAGGTAAATGTGACTTTGGTTTTCTCCATGATTCTCTTGTGTTGTGATATCATTTTTACCATAAATTTTGGGTCAGCTCCGAGAGAGTTGGGTTGTGATTTGTAATGCTTGAACTCTCTAGTTGACTCAAATTTAGGTAAAAGGGATGCTCTAAGTCTTTTTGGAGCAATGGTGATAATGGGAGATGAAAAGATGAATGATGTGGGGAGTGATCTTTGCAAACATTTTGGGACAACACTTTTGACTCAAGTTTCAAGTTTTGACATTTGGATAAAGGATGTTGATGAACATGGAAATATTTAGGGTATATTCATGACCTTCAAGATGAACTAGTTCGAAGATGATAACTAAGTAAAATTCATGGAAAATTATTCTTTTGACATAAAAAATAGCTAAGTTAGGGGTTGGTTTGATAGATGTTTTTAAGTCAAAAAGGTGCTGGTGTATTCAAATTTTTTGCAAAGTTTGGTGAAGTGAGGTTTGGAATTCGATGAAGGGGTGAGTGAAATGTTTGAACCAATGTTGAATTAGAGTGAACCTTTGTTTGATAAGACCAAGGTAGTGAGAAACATGCTATACCTCTAAATTTTTCAAATCCTAAAGACCCAATGTTTTAGATAGGTTCATTATCGTGAAAAAGACCAGGGTTTTGACTGAAAAAGAACATATACAAGTTTGGGTTGTTCCTTGAAGCACATTTGTAGAAGTTGTATACCAACCTAGTTTTGTTTTGGTCTAGTGCTAAATGGTGTTTCTTGAGATCTTTTGGACTAAGATGCCTAAGCTTAAAGTGATGACTTGTAGACCTTATCTTGAGGATTTTGATTTTACATGAGATCATTTAGAGAAGTTAATAAAGAGGTTATTTATTGCCATGCGGGTGGTGGTAATATGGGTATTCTAGCCAAAATATCTACTTGTTCCTCTTCTTCATATAAGAATATTCTTGTGTTTCTCCATTGAATGGATGTTTGTTTAGTTTCAAAAGTGAATCTTCTCAAACTACTAATTATATCTATTTGTTCTTCCTTAATGAGTTCAAAGTTTGGTTGAATGATAGTGCCTTCAAGGTTAGGTTGTTCAATGGAAGTGATCAATCTCCAAATAGTCATGTGGGGTTCAATTGTGTTAATTTACCTTGCTTAAGTGAATTTCTTTTACCACAAACACTTACCTTGATTAAGTTCAAACTAGATGTCTATGTCAAAAACATCATAAATTTCACAAAGTCCATTTTGAAGGATGAAGTTCAAGCCATAGTTGCTTATGTTAACTTTGGGAAATATGGATTGAGATATGAACCAAAATACTTAGAAGCCTATAAGAATAAATTCTTAGGACAAGCATTAATATCAAGGTTTTGTCAAAGTGTATCTATATTTAGACCAAAGGGTTTGAAATTTTGAAAAGACTTTGTTGATGTTTGTTTGTAGTGTTTTGGAACCAAGCAAAGTATTAGACTAACTCACAAGCATTTAAAACCTTAGGTTCAGAAGATACTACTTGTTGAATCCCCACTTGGATTTCTCCAAACACTAAGACAATGCAAACAAATAGAGATTTGGCGACACTAGCTCCCCTCCACGACACACACTTCTCAGGACCACCAAATCTCAAATCCTGAAGACCTAAAGATCCTAAGGATTTTTGTATTTTGATAATTGAATAGTAAAATGTGGGGCGGCTTCAGAACAAATGTTCCTACACCTGCAAGTATAAAGGTTTTTGGCTTCTAAACAAGTGGTTCATAATAGTGGCTTTCCCACAAGGCAGTCATATGCGCGACAATATTAGCTCATGATTATGGTCAATCAAGAGGCCTCCCAATCTCTTCCTAAGAAGAGATTTTGATGTATCGCGTGGATACTAAGGGTGAAACTTGTTGGTATGACACATATGCACTTGTTTCTTATGAATTTAATCACAAACACATTATTTATATAGCAGCTTGAAAGAGCTTGGCTTTAGCTTATTTCCGCTTGGGTCGTTCCCTCCTTTTGACGCGAGGAGGAAAGCCCTCTAAAGATTAAAAAATAGCAAGGAAGTATGTTTGTATTTTGATCATCCCAGTTCGCATGCAACAAAGAGAGAACAAACACCACACCTTTTCCCTATAGTAGCATGGGGTTCATTTTTAATCCAAATTGAAAGATGTAGGTGATTATACAAAGTGTTAAAGAATGTTTCTGTTTCTCAAGATCGTTGAGTGGCATGAGAGAATTGCATATGCATTCAATAAAAAATATGTAAATCAAAACATAGAAAACACTAATTAATTTTAACCCCTAAAGTTAAGATGAATTCATTTGATGCACCAAAAAAATGTTAAGTTGTTTTGTCCAATTTTAAACCCAAAGAAAAATGATGAATTGAGGATTAGTCCTGTTTGAGCGTTCTTTTTAAGATCCAATTGAAAATTAGTGTGGTCCTACAACATAAAATGAAAAGCATGAAAAATAGGTTATCATTGCCACAAAAGCATCAAAACACTTGTTACAATTAAAAGACAAAAAGATAAGAATGCTTCTTCACTTTTCCTTTTATCATCCAACCTGCAAAACCTAGCTAGCTTAACAACCAAAACAATGTTAGAAGTATGTTAGTAATCTGATGAAGCAAAAAAATTAAAACAAATGCTAAAAAATGATTGTCAATTTTCTTACTAGATTTGGGCATCACTACTTACAATAGTCACTCTGGTGAACTTGAGCATAACTCTATAGGAAAACCAGTGATGATGATAGTGTCACTATTTGGGGAGCGTCATAGTTTGCAAATTTTGATACCTCTAAAAAGTATTAGTGTCGTCATTTAGTTTAATTAGTGTTGGGATATTAAATAGACATCGTTGTTTCATATGACAATAGTGTTGCTATATGGTGACGCCCAACAAAGGCATCACTTAAATTATTTTGAGCGTTGCTATATCCTACCAAAAAAAAAAAATTCGAGATAGAAATTGATTAAATTTGATCAATTATGCCCTCCTAGTGCCAGAATGTGATCGACAGATTAGTATGGGCCGATTACGCTTGATCCATGAAGAATCAAAGCATAATGAAGCCACTAACATCAAATCTCAATAGGATCATTCAAATGAAAGTTAAAATAAACATTTATGAAAATTAAACATTCCAAACTATGAAATCTCTAAAATGTCTATTCCAATCCATTCAAAACTTATCCCATTGTGGGAGTGGTGTTGCTTTGATGTGGAATGGCGACCCTTTCCCAATCCTGTGGATAAATGAGCTTGCCCTAGTCAGTTTTATTGAAGAAAATTGATGGAACGGTTGTGAGATGTGTATGAAAACATGATTTTAATCTAAATAAGCATGATGCAAGCTAGATTAATATGATTTTATGCTAAATGATGAAGATATACAAATGATAAGCTAATTCTAAATGGATTCTAACCTAAAATATCCAAACCCTAATTAATTAAACAAGCTCAATGGATGCATTATGTGATCATGGAATCCATTAATGGAAGCTTAAAGCTTATTAATGCAATTAAAATAAACTAAAATATGCTAAATATGTGCTAAATATGAGTGTGAGTGTGAGTGATTTTAACAACATAACTCTGATGTTAAAAGATGGATCCATTTGTCTCCAAATAGTGCTCTATTTATAGGAGAGCAAATGAGAAATGAATGGTTGAGATCAAAAAATCTAATCAACCATCAAGGATGGAAGAAATTAAAGGCATGGATCATGGATTCTCATCAACGAATGAGAATGCAAGATGGGATTTATTCAAGGGTTCACATTCCTTCAAACAAACACACTTTCAACTTGTCCAAGAGGTCATAAGTTAACTTGCACAAGAGGTGACAAGTTAACTTGCTCAAGAAGCTAAGTAAGTTTGCTGAGAAAAAAGGAATATTCCCCTTTTTCAAATGAGTGAGGAAAGAGAATATTCCTTGGAATATTCTTATGGATGAGGGAAAATGATAATTTAGTTAATTAAAACTAAATTAAATTGTGCAAAAGGGGAAGGAATATTCCATGAGAACATTCCTTTTTGAGGAATATGTAAAGGAGGAATATTCCCTTACAAGTGGGGGGGAATTAGATTTAATTGCTAATTAAACAATATTAATTATACAATTAGGGGATTTAGAGGAATTAGATGATAATCATTAAATAAAATAATTTAATAAATGGGGAAAGGTGGAATGACATTTAATTAGATACCTTAGGGTTATTTAATTAAATAAGAAGATTTAGGGATTTAAATTAAATAGTTTGATTTATTTAATTTAACAGGACAAAGTGTTAGCATGAAAGGGGGTGAATTAACTTGATGAAGTTAATAGGTGAAAATGATCCCATTAATTAATTAGCTAGGCTAATTTAATCAATTAAGCGAAAAGAGGATGGACTCTAAGAGGAAATGATTTTAATATACCCAATTTGAGTGTATGATATCGTTTGGGACATTTTTCAGTGTCTACAGTATGTATGTATGTATTATAATGTTGTATTGGAAATGGTTGGAAATATTTGTACCATACTATAGTTTGAAGGTATATAAACATATCATATTTAGCTTTAAGGAAGAATGACCGATATTGGGTTGGGGTTGTTTCGGGGGTATAGAATGTGATAGCAAAATCATGGGCTATGAAACAACAAATTTGATTCATTTAAATGTAAATGGACAAGGAATTTGAAAGTAAAGAAATCATACATGAATGCATAAGTAACACTGAAGGCAGGTTTGAGACTTACTATAGAAGCTAAAGGAGGAGACTACATCGCTTTGGAGGAGCTCATTATTGATTAGGTGTATCGAGCACAAACTCATAAATTTGAATTTGTGAATAGGTAGCTTGCATCGCACAATTGAGGTCTCTTGTATAAATAAATAAGTTGATAGAATTTGAATTGGTAGGTGCAAGTGGAGAAATTTGAATTTTGGGAGAGAATTTAATCTGGCATTGAAGGAATTAATGGTAGAAGTGATATGAAATGGGTACATAGGAATTATGGTTGGTGATTTGAAAGGATGTTAAAAAGAATGTAATTCTAACCAATTTTTATTTTTATTTTAATTTAATACTTATTTGTAAATAATACTTTAATAATTACGCGTTTTATTGAAAAAATGCATTGCATTTAGTGATCCTGAGAGTTCTTTTTTGTCATTTTTGCAGGTAAATTCATAAAAAGATTGGTGTATATAGACATGATGGAACCAGTAGTTTGCAAAAAAAAAATGAGAAATGGAACATGTTTTAATGTATTTTGTTAAAATATATTTACAACTTATTTAGTTGACAATGGCTTCTATACATGTCAACTCACTTTGAATGCAATAAGACATAATTTTGGATAAAAATATATCCATTTGCAATAACCTTTTATTGGGAAAGTGGAAAAGATTATTTATATTGTGGAAATAAGTTTATCAACTTGCATTCACTTCATATTGGGAAGGTGGCAAACAAATATCAAGTTGCATTCACCTAATATTGAGGTGGAAAAAAATAGTCTACCTATGATAGGACATATTGTGAATTTGATATGAACTTGTCCTACCATATTAAAAATGATATTTGAATTTTTTGATGACTCTTTTATTGCCCAAAAGTGGGCCCTAGACTATCACATACTATACCCACCCTATGTCCTATGCCCACGATCGACTCCTCTCCCTTAATGGGGTTTCACCATTTATTCCAAACTTTTTATTGTATATGTCGGTGAGCATTGTGGTGCTTCTTTTTTATAGCCCTTGTGATGATTTGAGATTCTTTTAGAATTTATTTGTTCAATAAATAGTTATTATATTTCAATAGAAAAACACAGATTTTGGTAGAGCTTCACTCAATAATCAATGTTAAATAAATAAATAAATAATTAATTTAATCAAAACATGATTTTATATAAATGAAAAGGAAAATAAAATTATTTATTAAAAAAGAGAATAAAAAAATAACAAATTTGGGAGAAATAAATAAATAATATAAATAGTTAAAATTTATATTGAATATTATTGTTGAAAATGATAAATAGATGAACATATTAATATAAATAAATATTTTAGAAAATGAATAAAAATAAAAGTATTGAATATTAAAATAATGATTGATGTAGAGTGTTGATTTATCAAATATATTAAAATATTAGTGATATTCGAATGAGTTTCTTTGAACTAATAAGTGATTAATTTGTCATTCTAAATAATTAATATTAGGGGGGGTGTTTAAACTATACTAGTTAAATTTACTAAGATCTATTGAGAAATGGCTAGAAACTCTATATAGAAGGAATTAAGCATAAAGTACTATCAAAATTTCATCATAGTCTTTCAACTAAGCTTAAGGAGATTGAAGTCCCAACTTGTTAAGTATGACACTAGATTTCTTATCTAAAATGTGTAACATTTGAAGGGCAATTTTGAATGGATAATCGACACAAAAAGAATTTTGAGAAGTAAAGTTGTTCATCAAATTTAGGTCCTAACACTCACCATTAATTATTTTTTCAAGATAAAATATAAATTATGTTTTAAAATTTAAGAAGGAAAGGGTAAAATGGATATAAATATTCACTTAGTAGAAAATATACCATGTATTATATGGATCTTGTAGCAAATGAAAAATTTCTCTTGTGATCTAATATCCTTTAACTCAAAAATTATACATAATTTCAAAAAATTATAAACTGGTCCTTCCTATAATTAATATTTAGTATCTTTGAAAATATATTTGAAGTTATTTTATATAATGATTGAAAATTTCTTAATTATTACATAGATAAAATTATTGGAAACTAACAAAAATAAACCAAAGACTATCAAATAGTTGATAAAGAAACTTTCATAAGTACACTAACAAACTATAAAAATTTAAAAATTTATACTTATCACCCATTCTATAACACTTTTAAATACTATTAATAATTCAATATTTACAAACATAAATTTATATAAAACCCCTTTCATATATATATATATAACCTTATTCATCATCTATAAGGAAATTCTTAAAAACCCTTAAATTTACATAAATCTAGGGGAAATAAACAAATGATATAAATATTTAGAATTTATAATCAAATAGTAATAATAATAATAATGAAGGTATTTAGTTTTAAAATTATGATATATGATAAGTGTTGATTTGTTAAATATATAAAAATATTAGTGGTGCATAAATATATACTTTGGAATTAGTGAGTAATTGGTTTTTGTTCTAGATCACTTCTACAACTATAAAATATATCTCATAAGTGAAAGTATGATCTAACACATGACTCTAATGTATGTATATAGATCCAATCTTTGTTCATTTTTAGAATTATAGATTTATATTATGAGTTTTGGTTTGCCTTCGTATTCTTAGTCTATCCTCACATAGAAACATATGTTGTGCCAAGCCATGAAAGGATACCAATCCAACAACTAAGAACAATACTATTAAACATGTGAGATGCCCTAGATGACTGCCCAATATAAATGCTCTACTTTGTTTAGTACTTTGATATCTTTCAAATTTAAATAAAGAGAGTTGATTAAAATTAAAATTGTACTGTGATTAGGACATTTATATGAATTTAAACAATGTGTATTTTAATAATATGTGAACAACATACAAAAATGATATGAACATGTTCATGATTAGTTTATTTTTATTCAACCTACAATTAATCCAATATATTTTAATATTATTGTAAATTTGAATTGATCTTTAAATTATTGTGAAGTTATATAAATAATTCATTACTAACTTCATCTAGATAATAATTTACTAGTTGCATCATTTGTTGCACTCTAATTGTAAGGTACTATTTTCTTGACTAGAGGGAGGATATCATGAAAGATGATGATGTCATAGACAAGCAACTTTATGGTAAAAAATAAAGTATCAATTGTTTGTGTAGGTGTAATGTCATTAGCAGGATCGTTAGCTCAAATCTACTAAATTATAATAATTAACTTGAATCCTAACTCTTTCTAATCACCAAGGTCTTGATGCAAATAAAGTGAGAATATTCAAGGACTAGAATGGGGATATTTAATCATTGCAATGCAACTTATTGGTGGCTAGCCAACCATATTATAAATAATATCAAACTAACAAAATCAATCAATCCAAAAATGATAAATATTGATATGTAAATTTTGATCATGTCAAAATGACATAATAATTTATGCAAATGTTGATCATACCAAATTGGTAGATAATAAGAAAAATGTGTCAACGTTAAAATGACAAACTATATCTTATAATTCTAGGCTAGTGTCAAATCAATAGATATTGACATGTAATTTGAAGGGATCCAATGATAAACTATTTAGGACCTTTTTACAATAACCACATGGATTTGACAATGAAAAAGAACTAGGATCTTTTTAATAATAAAAATAAAAATTATTGGCAATGAACCATCAAGTGATTATCATATTGAAAGAAAAGTAATTATTTCACTTCAATAAGTTTCAAACCTATGTATTATGTCAAAATTTATCCATCATTCTTAAAAAAGATATTTTGTCAAATAGTAGGAAAGAAAAACATAAAAAAATATAAATTACCTAGATGATGCAATTAGTTGTAGAAGAATTTAGCAACATAACTCTATTTGTTGTAACTAAAATTAATGATGTAAAACCTATGAATATAAGAATAGTAATATTCTTCAATATAATTGATCAAACAAATATGAACTCCTAGAAATATGAATAACAACAATATTATTTTGTACTATTATCTATGTATTATTATATCAGCTAAAATAATGACAAATAAATAACTTTTTCCTTTTGAAAGTCCTATGAAAAAGATACTATCCTAAATTATAGCCACCTTGAATGATACAAGTACTTAAAAAAGGTGTTAATGGTAGTGCATGTGGATCCTTCTCACGGATCTCCCCTTCAGTGCCCCTGGCACTCCTCCTTGCACCCAGTGCAATCTTGTCCACTCCACTAGACTATTATTGCGCCCTGCACAACACTTCATGGTCCAACCAAGTTCTCACTCATGTGTCCCCCATAAGATAGGCTCATTATGGAACTCCAAGTCCTCACCTCCATCTGGTATACACCCTTGGTCCACTCCATGGCATACTCCCTGAGTACCCAAGCCAAGCATCTTGACCTAGTGACATATTAGACTTCCTGTATCCACCTTTGTTCCTTGCACACTTTTGCACACACCTAGTGCATGCCCAACATCCCTGATGCTCGTGTCCCACCTTTTCCACCTCAGTTCCTTAAACCCTCAAGCTACATTCCACCATGGGATAGCTAGACTCCTTGAGCTAGCTCCTTTGTCCATACCTGCAAGCTTCCTTGGACTAGATCCAAGCCTTTGTATACATGCCCATGTTGGTGAACCCTATTCTTCATTCATCTAATAAATTTTGACCAGCTTATGCACACATCCAAGCCTAGCTCGTTGGACTTACCTTCCAGCTTGTGTGCCTACTTGAGCCCCAAGCTCTATGCTCCATGATCCATCCAAACCCTCTTTGACGCTGGACTCAAATCCAACTCAATAGTGTTCCTGAAACATCCCACCTATGGACCATCACCATCTCTTTGGTATCTTGGAAGTATTTGACTCCCATGTTTTGGAAATGTAACCCACTTTTGGTTACCCATTTGGACTCACCTTATGGCATGAGTCCTTCCTGAGCACTCATATGGGGACCTTGTCCTCATTGCCAACCTGCCCCACAATTCCAAGGGACTTGGGATCCTTGAACCCAATGCAACCTCTGATTCCTCAAGGTAACCTAGAGTATGTGCCCAACACATCACCCCACTCAATTTGTTGACATGGATACCTAGTTCCACATCCCATGCTCACATAGTTCAACCCAACTCTTTGAGCTCCAACCATCTGACATAGATAACCCATGCATTGGCCATCTCCCCACTAAGTAGGGCCTGGTTACTTGGCTTCACCATTTCAGGGTCTTGGATAACTCCCTGAGAGTCATCCTCCACATTGGCTCAACTACTCCACTTCAGTGAGACTAGGACTTATAGTATGGATCCACCAGCAAACCTCACCACCCAACAGTAAGGCGGGGTAAATTTGCTCCACCCCTAATATCCATGTAGAACACCATGCTTACCCCCAAAGCAATGGTGGCAGGATTACTCTTATTCATCCCTAAGGAGAGGTGTCTCTGGTAGTCCCTGACTCCCAGTTCCCCTGGACACCTATGTGCTCTCCTGGCACCCAACCGAGTTCACTCCCTTCAAATGAACCACCCCTTCTATATAAGTTTTTCAATTGATTCCAAGACAACAGTAGGATGCATCACCATTCTCAAAAATTCCCCCAATTTTCATATTCTCCATTTTGGGTACCTACACCATTGTTTGGTATGGATGATTCCAACTCCCCAAGCCTTCCAAAGACCTCCAAACTCTGCCTCCATAAATCCTACTTCACTTTTCACTCCTTTAGACACCAAGTCCAACATTGCAAGAACACCCCTGGTAACCTTGTCACCATTCCAATTTTGGATCCCATACTAATCCTGGTGCACCCCTGGTACACCCCTTGTGCATCCCTAATACACTCCTGGATGCCCTGCCCCAAACAGGCTCGCCCCTCACTTTTGGTTCTGTACTTGGAGCACCCACCTAGTGAGCTACTAGTCCCTTACATCCTACCCCACTCCAAAATAGGCGATGCCCTCAATGCTGGACCATTTGGCTCAAAGCATCAATACCCACTTCCTTAAAGAAGACCTATTAGAGGGATCCTCATATTAATTCCCTACATTCAGACCATGACTCCAAACACCAACCCACATTTTTGCAAGAGTCCTACCCTTGACTTCACCTTGGCAACCATGAGTCCAACTCACTACCCTATTGCTTTTCCTAGACACAACAACCACTGCAAGACCTGGTCTTGAATAACAAACTGAGTTGTCCATCCCCGATAGACCCTTGAGTACTGCATCCATGAACCCTTGATAAGCTAGATCCACTGTGATACTTCTGATCTCTAGGACTCCATGACCAGTGCCAACACAAACACATCAAAACTTCATGAATACAAACCCAACACAACTCATCCTATCATCCACACCAATCTCCTAGCCTCCTCATTCGATACTACCTGCAATGCCCTCCCCCCTGTGGTGAATCCACTATCCTTAATAGCCACCAACTCTGACTACTTCTGACACAACCTTTTGTAGTGCTAACATCTCGATTCCAACTCTTTGTGAACTGGCTTGTGAGAGATTTGATCCCCCAACTTTCCCTGACATCTTTGAATCACTCAGTTGATTCTTTTTCTTTCAAGAGCCCTACCCTTGGCACCTTTCTCAAATTCATCCATCCCAGATGGAACTCTTGGCCCTCTGTCCATGAAAACCCAACGATTGCATCTTCACATTTTCAAATAATAACTAGAAACTAAGAATGTTGTGATCCCTTATTTCTTCCGTATAGCAACAACTTAAAGCTTTGTTATATTATTAAGTGCTTTCTTTAAAGGAATCACACCCTTTTTCATGAATTAATAATTCTTAAACTATAAAGTGAAGCTCCTAAGAAAAAGAGTCTACAAATTCTTAAAATAAATTAATCGCAAAGGTTGCAATTAGTACCAAGGATGGTATGACAATACTTGATCACAACAACAATATAATAATTGTATAATTGGGTTGGGATATGGTATGATCTCTTCCAATATGAACTCAACCAAAATAATATAATAAATTTGTTGAGAAAACAACACAATAATCTTCACTAGTAAGTTCTAAATCTATAAGAAAATAGTGATAGATATCTTCCCCAAATTGAAAACACACACAAACTAAAAACAACACATAAAATTGGAAACATACCAAAATAATCATGTTTTTTATGTTTTGCATATCCACACCATAAAATCAACTATAAATTTGGAAATCTTCACAATCCAAAAATATATTAAACCCACAACCAAATTTTGGAACCCAAACAACAAATACCAAACACCAAGAAACTAGATGTGTTAAGCACTTTAGTGATCTTTGAGTGAATTCACTCAAATTTCTAGGAGGATTTTCATCCTTGACACCATCTTGCCAAAGGATTGTCATCCTATAGTAAAAGAAGAAAAAATCATGTTCATTAACTCAAATAAAAATAATAATAAAATGAGCAAAAAGTCTCTTCTTTATGTCCAAACCTTCTTTTATAACTTTTCAAGGGAAAATAATATAATATATATATTTTTATTTTATTTTTCCTCAAAATTATAAAATAGTAAAAGTGTTTTTAAATAATCATTTTTAGTCCACCTAGTGACACCTTTTAAGCATACTTATAACAACATTTTTTAAATAATTAAATATATGTCATAATTTTTTTAAAAATAACATATAATTACTTTTTGACAACTTAAATTTGATTATTTAATTATTTTCTTAGCTCAAAAAAGGGGGTATGGTAGTGCACCCTTCCTAAAAATTGTTTTTCTTTAAGTAAAGTTGATCCAACTCTCTAATTCTCCTCAATTGACCAACTCTATAATACCTGGATCTCAAATTGTACTTGAGAATTTCTTAGGTGTGTCCAACATAGTTTTGTATTTTTATTTTGCAATTTCTAACTTTCTTAGGGACCATCTTAAGAAGGAAATTCCATCAACACCATGCTTTTGCTACACCACTCTAATGCAATTGTGAGTTGAAAAGTCTATGCAAAGGGTCTATGTTTCCTCTCAAAGCCTAGAATGATGCCAGTACTTGTGTAAGGGTCATTTATCTTGTATTAAACCTAGAGGAAATCTACTTAGAAACCACAATATATTCATCTTTATTATTTGGAATAAGGAATATATTTTCTTCCAATATCAATCCTCTTGCTACCCCAACTACTTGCTTCTAAAAAATCCTATAACTTCGTTTGATTTCATTAGATCAAAGAATATTTCTATTATCATTACTTTTTCCTCAAGTTTGAAAACATCACCTGGATACCATATCAAGTTGCATAAGTAAATTTTGATGCAAGAATTTATGTACCCTTCCATATTTTCCATATTAATTTATTTCCATGGCAAGAGATTGATTAGTTATGTCTACAAGCTTTTGCAACATCACATGTTAAATTATACTAGTAAACATTTAATGAATTACATTTTTGACCCTTAATCACAAATCCATGTTTCCTCCTTAACATTGTTAATAAATCCTTTCTTTAATGTGATACCATTTTCACATAGCTTCAATTCATTATAAATGGAAGATATCATATGCTAGTTTTGAGTGGTAATATTGAATCCTGAAATCAATATAAGAAGAGAAAATTATTGCCACCCTATCTAGCATACCCTTGATCTTATGTAGAGGATAGCCTTTTGCAACTTATTGTCATTCACAAATTCATATGCATTTGCTAATATATAATCCACGTTTGGATAAGTGGAATCTCTATCTAAACATCACATTTGAAGCCAACATGAATGATATGAATTTGCTTACCTAAACTTTGATATTATCCATTGTTACTATCAAATAGGGCTGAAATTCTCACATTTAACCTATAAGTAGTAACTCTTGAACCATGTGATCATTCACATCATTTACCTTATGCTCATGTATGGTCAATTTTAATTTTCTTCTTATCCAATTGTATGGGATCAACAATGATAGTATTGAACTTAATATAAAATTATCCCTTGGTGTATCTTGAAATATCACTTGGACCCCATACTCTTATATATACACATATTTGAACTCTTTCACCCTCTTTATGACGCTTTCCATGATGACAACAAATTTTTAATGATAAAACATGAAGCATCAAATCATTGGTAGTATTCTTACTTTTATGCCTTAAACTATAATCATGGAGATTATCAATATAGTTACCATTAGTTCTAAAAAAATTGGTGAGCTCAAAACCAACATTATTCTCAAGTGCATGCTTCTCAATAAATTCATTGTAAAAAATCATCATTTTCAATATCCAATTTAAAATTATAAGGACAGTCCAAGTGTCCTAGAACTTGGTGGCTTTATATCAGACTATCTTAGATCATAACCCTCTTCTTCTCTCTTGGGCTAATAGTCCCTGTAAGGGAATTTTTCCCTTCCATGATGAAATTATATGGACCACACAACTAACTTCAAAAATCGTATCCTCACTTGATAGAAAACCCCCTTTTAGGGTATGACTATGTACAGAGTCTCCCAAAAGTTGAACTTGATAAAAGAAAAAGTGAAGGGATGGAACATGTTAACCTTTGGGAATGTTCTAGAAGAAAAGGAGCTAACTACAAAACTCATTGATTTGAAAATCCAAATAGAAAATGGAGATATCTCTAAAGATTCTCATCTTATTGAAGAATCACTATTAAAGGACTAGAAATAAATACTAAGAAGAGAGAAAATTATGCGGAAGTAGAAATCAAGGGATCAATTGCTAAAAGAAGGGTACATAAACTTGTCAGTTATATGAAGTCATGCTCACATACACAACCCCACATATATAAATATATTTAAAGTTCTAGGTTTAAGAATAATGATTTCACTTGCTTGAATCTCATATATTTATGGTTTGAATCTTGAGCTTATGCATTAATAATAATTATAATTCTCTGTACATGATTAAATGGAATATCACATTTCATTGAGGCATTTTGTCAAATAGTTCACATACGTTGTCTTTGCTTCCATCTTTTCCACTTAGGAGAATAGGAGAATCGATATGCTAGAAATTGATGTTTGGGGCATGACTTTCTGTTATAGTCTTCAATCCATACACTTGATCTCTTAATGCTCCTTTCACCTGCATCCACTCAACCCTGCCTCAGTTCTTCCTTTTCATGTTTCTCTGTGCTCTTTATCTCTTGTGTGCTCTTTGCATTCCTTCTCCCTACATTTTCATGCTCTCTTTGATTTTTGATGGATGTTCATGGTCTATTATAGACCTTTCTCCTAGATCAGACAAGGAGAATTATGGTTATGGTTCTGGAATGTGGCTTTCACACTTTTCAATACTATTTTCTTAAAATTCATTGAGCCTTTTAACAAATCCATTTCATACATATATGGCCTTGCATGCCAGTTTTTCCTCTCCAAATTTCTTTATCCTGTCTGAGTTTCCTCCACAATTCTCTCTTCTTCTTTCTTTTATGTGTTCCATCTCCCTATGCTTTCTTTGTTCTTTCCCCTTAGTCTCTCTCTATGTGATTCTTTGTGTAGTCTCTCTCCTACATGATTTTGGTGCCTTAGAAATTTGTCCCACACTCCTCAATTCCACTTTCACGCCCTTCCTTCTGTTTTGTTCTATGTTTTTTCTACCTCCAAAATTGTGCTTATCTCCAACTAAAGAATTTGTGTGGGTTGAAGACTCTTAGGTTCCTCTTTTCCTCATGCCGAACTCTCCCTCTTTCTCCTCTACTACTGGCATGTTCTGAAGGATTTTCTTCAACCCATGGTCACCTCAACCTTGGTCACCTCTAATCCTTGTCTTCCTCTATATTTTCCTTACTCTCAACTAACCTCCAAATTGTCTATCTTGTTTCCGAAAATAGTGTGTGTGTCTCCACATGAATTGGTTGTGGGGGTTTTGAATACTGCCAAGTGCCTCTTCTCCATATGACCTACACAATTTTCCAACCAAGTAAAGGCTTTCCATGCCATATTAATGGCACGAACACCCCTTTCCTTCTCATGTGTCGTACTTTCATCTGCACATCTCAATCTCCATTTATCCCTTCACATGAATGATCAAGGAAATTGTAGGGATTCCATGCCATATTAATGTGTGGTCTCCCTTGATTACTTCTTTTCTTTATTTTATTTATTTTTAATTATTTTTCTATCATTTTTCTTGTCCAACGTGGATGTCACTGGTGGGGGATGTGACATCCTTCCCCCTTGGGATAAGTCATCTTGGCTTATTAGAAAGTTAAATTTGTTAATTTTTTGGGTTACTAGCCAAGTTAACTGCTTTTGAACCCCTTATCCTTGCCTCTTACGTGGTTTCCTTTTCCCCAATCTAACCAATTCAAAATGAATTTCTATAGGATTCAAGAGGGTGCATACTAAAAATATACCCTTGAGTAAGATTTTTCATTTAATCTAATCCTCCATTTTGAATTTATAGGTTGATATTTCTTAAAAGGCATCTATATTATACCATTGGGTGCACACATGTACCAACTAGCCTTACTAAGGTATCAAAGTACCATGTAGCAAAACTAATATTTATCATTAAGTATTAAGGTAGTCACATCCTACCCTTTCAAACATATGCCCTCAATTATTTGTATTTTATGTTCTTAACGATTCATGTTCATATACCAATCTAAAATATGACCCTTGGGTGTTATGTTTTTTTTTAAATTCAATTAGCAAAAAACTACCAACTTAGCCAACCAAGCATTTTCCATCTAGATTAGATGTTTTGATTTTAAAAGTTCTTCATTCACCATGGTGACGAAAATCAACATCACACTTATATTCTTACACTCAAAAGTGTTAAGCTCATATAGTTAGGTTCATTCGTAGACCTAGACCTAAACCTCGAGGGTTCATGGTGACCCTCTACCTACATATTCCATCATGGGAATCACAGGCTTCATAGTTCACCTACCACTATTAGAGGGAGTTCAATCTCTCCTCTTATATGAGATCTATGATCTTGCCTTTAATCCAAGACTATTCATTAAGTGTAAACTATCAACTTAGCCAATTATAATATAATGATAATAACTTTTCCATCAAATATTGGGTCCACACAAGACATTATCAAGCATTAGTGTACAAGCATTCACAATATTCACAAAGGGAATATCATACCATAATACCAAAGACCATACACAATGACTATCACGAGCATACCTCCATATACACAAGATGACTAGCTCATACACATCACAAGTACAATAATGACTGGATCATACATAGATCAAAAGTACAATGATGATTAACTCATATGCACATCACAAGTACAACTATGAATGGGTGATCCCACAATAGTGGTTTACACTTTTTGACCAAACTGGACATTGAACTGATTTTTTTAACTAAATCTTCACTCTCAGGCACCTATAGTTGCTAAACCATGAGGAATTTGAAGATGATGCAAACTAGTGATTTGTGACATTTTTTCTGTAGATTATATATATATATATATTAAAATTTGGAATCAAATTGCATTTCTTTTTCCATCTCCTTCGAAAACTAGTTTTTAACAATAAACTCCATTTTTAAAGAGTGACATGTACTTGCTAACACATAACTTTTTTTCTATGAAGGATAAAATTCTATTTTTTTCAAATTTAGATTCGTAACTACGATATCTAGTGCATGCAACTAGTTTTGTAGTGTTTTATTGAATATTTTTTTCTTAATTAAGTTTTGAATTCAAACTAGTTTCAATTTAGACATTGGTTTACTTGCTAACACATAACTTTTTATGTATGTATCAAAATTATTATTTTTTGTTGGATCAAGAACATTAATATCTAGTGCATAGATAATTTTTAGAATTTTTTTTGATAATTTTCTATTTTTTCACATGTGCAAAACAAAGAGATTGATTTTTGATGAAAAACTTATGTTTAATTAAACTAAAAAAAACATAATAAAACTAAAATATTTTAAAATTATATTTGATGGATAGCTCATTCTGAGGACTACCATCATCTAGTTGGGTTTGTGAATTTGATTCCATTTTCATCTTCAACCCAAGCTCAAAAAGGCAAAATTTTGTAGAAAATTGCTAGACAAGAGGGAGAAGGCAAAAAAGGGGGGTTCGAGTCAAACTTCATGAAAGGTAATAATCTTATTCAAGTTAAGCTTTATCATTGCTTGATCTCTTTTAATTGGGATATGGCCGGATGCAACCCAAACTTGGTGGCTTTACCTCGAACTATCTTGGATCATAACCCTCTTTTTTTCTTGGGCTAACAGTCCCCTTAAGGGACCTTTTCCCTTATGTTATGAAATTATGTGGACCACACACCCTAACTTCATAAAGTGTATCATCACTTGGTGGAACACCCCCTTTTAGGGTATGAATATGTACAAAGTCTTCCAAAAGTTGAACTTGATAAAAGAAAAAGTGAAGGGATGGAACAGGGTAACCTTTGGGAATGTTTTGGAAGAAAATGAGCTGACTACAGAAACTCTGATTTAAATCCAAATTGCAAATGGGATGCTCTGCAAGATTCTCATCTTATTAAGAATTGCTATGAAGGAATGGAAAGAAATACTAAGAAGAGAGGAACTTATTGGAAGAATAAACATTGGGTTCTTGGATAAAATAGAGGGACATAAACTTTTCTTTTTCTAAAGTCTATCATAATACAAGGCAAGGCAATTCCCCCAATAAAAACATGGCAATTACTGATGATACATTCTTGTGAACAATGTCCGTTTACTATTTCTATGGGCCTACTCAATATCATCATCTGAATGGTTTGAATTAGTTGTAAAATACTTAAAACTACCCAAGATAATGCACACCTATGGATTATGTTTGAGGAATAAGATAGGTTTCTTCTTTTTTATCCTAAAAGTCAACTTAGGTTCCCTCTAAATTCTTTCGGAATTTTGGGACATTGTGGGATGATATCGAAGGGTGAACAAGAATTTCTTCCAACTGGTAAAATCCTTTAAAAAAGAACTAATTATAGCTAAATCCCAAATTGGACCAACACTTGCTTGTTTATCTTAGTTTATGTAATACGATGAAAATATTTTCCTTTTGGGTTCAATTACCCTTAGGGAAGGTTGATCAATGTGCCAAAAGGGGATGTCCCTAGGTCAAATTTTTTTTAACCATTTCAACTCCATCCATACCACCAAAAAAATTTTTGAGATTGAAATCTCAAACTTGACATCTCAAAGGATTTGATAGGGTGGAAGCTTCTTTTCAAATTTTTAAAAAATATTTGATTCATCAAGATCACATTATAACAAATGGTTTCATTGGAAGTCTAATCCCGGTAAATCAAATTCTAAGGGGCTTCTTTGATTTGAGGGGTAACGTCATCACTCCCTTTCCCCTTCTTTTTTCATCTCAATTCAGACCTTATTTTGAAACATCAAAAGAGAAGGAGAATGGTACCTTGATGATAATTGCGATTCTCTTCCCTTTCAACTTACAACAAGTTGATACACATCCTCTTTGGTCTTCCATCTGTGGTTCATTAGGAAATTTCAAAAAACAAGTTGTGGCACGGATAAATCAAATTTGAAAAATTAAATCTACTTCTAACTCCAACCTAAAAGGAAAACCAAACTATCAATGCATGATCTTCCTTGAATTTCATCCCTCCCCCTCATGTTAAAGAGTTTACCCCCTTCTAGTTTTTGAAACATGAAAGAAAATTGGTTGGTTAGATTTGCAAATCTAAAAATGTTCTAACTACAATTCAATTTTTCCCTTCACGAAATCTGGGTGTCATTTTTAATCCCTTTAAAATCAAACAGTCTATATTCAAAAGTTGGAAAAAAAGGAATCCTTTGTTCGGGTAAGGAAAGAAAAAAATGGCGAGTCAATTATAAACTTTCCAAAATAGTACAAGGCATTGGTATTAGGAAAATCTCCCCACCACAATAAACATTTTGGTTTAGGGGTTTAACCTTATTCTAGCACCAATCAAAATGTTAAATAATACAAAAATCAAACCACTCAAGGTTCCATATTCTTTGAACTATTTTTCCTGGAACTCACAGATGGATTATATCTAAAAACAACATTGATCCCAAATGGAAATTATGGTCTCCCAAGGACTATTGGTCATTTAACCAACCCCTTAACCCACCACTATTAAGACCTTCACATCTCAAAGGCTCACTTTGGCCCCTTGGTTTCCAAAAACTTTCATACAAAATTTTCAAATCCGCCAAATTATTGCCAAACCAATACATCTCCACAAAATGCTTTACTCTAAAATCATCAGTCATTCCATGAGCCTCCAAAATATTGCCATGCAAAAAAATCTAGATCGTCAAGTACTTACAATCTTTCAAGGATCAACAAAAAAACACAAACACAAAAAAATCAACTTTTTTTGGTGGATCAGTAATGCATCAATAGAATCTTAATAGGGATACTTCATCCAATGATCAAATACGAATAAATGTGTCTTTGAATATGATGAAAATATCCAACAATATCATACAATGTTCCTTTCTTAGAAATATCAACATTTGTGTTGCGAAGCTTCAAATTTGCAATTGGCTATGAACAAAAACTTGTCCTCAGGAGGACATGGGTTAGTCCACTCCATCATCCCCTTATTAAGAATTATAGCAGATCCTCCAACCCTGTTGGAGTCTTGAATCAAAGAAATAATCAGATCTTGAGAATGATCATATTGAAAAGGTCTAATCAGCTTATGAGTTCTTGGATATATCTCGATTTATTAAAGCACCTCCCAATTCCTTCCTCTCCCTCTAGAATCTTTGCTACCATGGGACTTACCTCATCTTATACAATTTGGCAACAAAGAACTTGAGGTATGATACACACTAAATGGGATCCCAACCAAATTTATGAAACCAATTTTGAGGTGACCTTTCAGAACTTGGCAAGCTGTCGGGGTAACTTGAATCCCCTTCAAGGATAGTTGTGTTAGTTATGCTAAGCTTGGACAAACATACAAGTTGCAAATGATGGCTCACATCAGCAAAATGCACTTGGTAATGTACCTGAATGCCTCATTGAGGGGGACTCGATTGGTCTTGATCAGAATAGGTCTCAAATCACTACACTATCACATAAAAAAACTTTTCTTCTTAAATTTAAATCAAACTATTATCAAGAGGGATAGATATATGGTAAACGTTTAGACCAAGGTCATTAGGTGTTGGTGAAATTTATCTATCTCCAAAATTTGTCAGAAAACATCACCAGAGTAGAATACCTAGCCTTTGATAATGTCACCTAATGGTCATTTATAGAGGATGAATTCTAATGCAAGTTTTTGATTGGGAACATTTTGAAGAATCAAATTTATGTTTGTTTTTAAATACTGGGAACTTTATCTCGAACGTCACATAGGGATGTTGAAGCATGTCTTTTTGGGGCCATTTCTAGATAGGTCAAGAGTGGTTGTGAATCTGTTCATGGTTCTCCCATTCAGCCATCCATATGACACATCAAAGGATATGGTGTCATGTACAAGGGTTATGAATGGAAGTTACCATGATAACAAATCTAATCCTTGAAGAGACTCATAGAAAGCTTCCATCCTACCCAAAGAAAGGGTGCGACAAAAGTACACTCTTTGAAGAGGATATTAACAGTTGGCAAAATTTTAATTTTTATCTTCCGTTTACCCATCATTTCCTTCTTCCTATGGTTTGGTGAGTTTTCAGGAGTTGTCAACAATTGCATCTCTATCCCTCACCCATGTTCCATGCGTGGGATAGAGTTCATTTTGAACCAGTTCTTGAATGAGTTCTCTACTAAGCCACTTCAGGCAATTTATTGTGAAGGAGGGGTTAACTCCATTTCTGAAGCCAAATCACACAAGAAGTTGCATTCAGTTCACATATCTTCTACTCAAGGAAAGTGTCATTATGGGGCATCTCCTTCAAGGTGGATCAGATGTTTTAAAATGATGGGTGGAAAAAAGGAAAAATAGAAAAAAAACAGTAAATTAGGAAGGATTGGCTCTAGTAAAGAGAAAAAGCCCACCAAACACTATAGTGCTTTGGGGAAAAACATGTGAAAACCTAGAAAACATGTCTTATGCTAATGAAGTTTTTCACTTTGAAGGTTCATCCACAAATGTTGCCATTTCTACCATTTCCCCCATCCATCAACCATTTTCATCCACAATCCTTTGTAAGCTTCACTTTCAAAATTTTAACCTCTTTGGAGACTCCATTCAAGGAATCCTATGGACTTAAACCAAAACATCCAAAAAATTTCAATTCCTCTACATCCAAGGACTAATACTGTGCCTTTATCACATCACCTTCCTTATGCTCCACTAAGCAGATGTAAATTTTTTTGAGGATAAATCCCCCTAATCCCCTAGGTAGTGCCATTTGGACCTTGGAAAACGGAAAAATGAAAAGCATCTTGACTCAATTTACCTCCCCCATGGAATTTGGGTGAACCCTTATCTCCTAATGATACCCCACCCACCATGGCTCCTAACCTCATTGGGGATAAACCTTCACCAAAGACTCCTAACTTTGGTTAATCTCAAGTGGCTCAGGGTCTCTATGACCTTAAGAATAGCCCCCCTACTCATGGCTTACGCAAAAGAGACTAGGTGGGACCTTAGAAACCCCCCACCAAAATGTTGGAAAATGTGCCTCAACTTGTTGGCTTGGAACTTTTGAACTTGGTGTGCTTTTCTTTTAATGGTTTGTATGTTGCGAGATCACTAAAAATCATAACTTTGGAACTCATGTTGCGGGGTTCTGGAAATTCATAACCTTTCAACAAACCGATCGCTAGATCGCGGAAAGTTAAAACTTTGAAACTACGAGTTGTGGGTAGTGAAGTTCGTGAAATCTCTGATAGTCTGACTTCATTGATAACTCGTGGTGAATGACAGAGCTAGTGGGAACCACAATAGTATAATATAATATGATGTTGATCAACAATCATCATAAGATCTAATCCAACAGTGCTTGTTTATTCTATGCTCCTTTGTGATGAAGACCCATAGACTTTTGTGGAGTGAGAGGAATTGTTTGAGGGGTTGACATCTGTCGGCTTGATCAACGATTGATTAAGATTAAATCTAATGGTGCCTGCTAGCCCCACACCTCTTGTGGTGGGTCCCGAGTGACTCTTGCAAGGTGTGCAGGCTTCAAACATGTGTCGTGGTGGACCCAACCAGTGCCAAGTTGTTAAGTGGTACGATGGTTGACTCAGTAACTTGTGAAGAGTACCTAGGTGGGACCCTATTGCTACCAGGTTGGAAAGCGATGGTTGGTTGTTGACAATTGATGGTTGTTTGATGGTTGAATTGTAAATTGAATGAACGTTGAAGTTGATATAGTTGAAACAGTTGGTTTTCTAGAATCGAAGTGGCCATGGCTGGATGCTGAATATATATTGTATTTACTTTGAAAAGAGTAAAGGTTTTTCTACCAATGAGTTTCAATTGATTGTTGTTCTAAATTGTATGTTGTACACTCATTGTAACAGTGTGAAAGAATATAACTATTCACTGTTGTGAATTAACATCTAAGAGTGGAGCCTGAAACTCTGTATGTAAACATTATTTACTGTAATACAAAGTGACTTTACGTGGTGTGTGGGTTTTTCTCCTATAAGGGTTTTCCCACGTAAATCTAGTGTTCAATTCTGTGTAAGGGTTTATCTATTTGTTCATGTGTATGTGTTTCTTAAATGAACTCTAATTGAAATTGAAAATTAAAATTATCTTTTGCATTATTTCTCTTGTAAGATTGACATTTGGAAGGCATTTTTGCATCTAGCTTTCCTTCCACAAAAAGCAAAAAAAATTCCTTAACGTAGGGCTTGGTTGAGGAGGTCAATGTTGATGATGTCAATTTGGAGGAGCACAGGGTTAAGGATATAAAGGAGGCTAGCGGCTCACAACTCAGAAGATCCAACTGTCTGGTGGGCCAACCAAAGTCTATTGAAAAAAAGGTGATGGAGGATTCTCTTGAGTAGGATGTGAGATTTTCTAGCGATGAGGAGGAAGACAAGTCTAATTGAAATGGTTCTGAGAACACTAGTGGGAGTCATTCCAAGCACATGATTAGTGTTGGAATTGCCACTTTAGACTTGCCAGGTGAGACACATAATTCCCCCAATGTGCTGCTATGTTGAGGAACTTGCAGAGCTTAAAGGGAAGGTGCTAGAACTTGAGAAAAAAATGGTCAGCCTATCCAAGTTTAGTTCCAAGGTTATGCATAGGTCAGCCACTACTCTATGTATATTGTAAGATAAGGAACTAAAGAAGGTTGGTGAAAAGGATGACAATCACAAGGTACTTTTCAAGTTCCTCACTGAAGATTGAGGCCAACTTTTTGGCTAAACCCGTGTTCTCTTTTTTTGGTTGGCTCTGGTATCTCCTTACTTTCATTTTTTAAATTTTTTTATAATGTTTTGTTAAAGCACTGTTGATGTGTTATCTATGGTCTATGGACTTGGTTTTCAACCTCTAGGCTCTCTGTATATGGGTCAACACCCTTTTTTATGCTGCTTCAATTGTCAAAAACATGCATAACTTATCACATAGAAACTATGTATATCACAATCCTTTTATTCACATATCGAGAAGCTCCTTTTACTTATGCAATTTAAGTTCAACTCCATAATCTTTAATTTTCTTCAAAATTTTAAACCTTTAAAAAGACTAAATAGAAGTGATACAAATATAGCTTTTAAAAATATAACCCAAAATATTTCTCATTAAATTTTATCTGGACTAGATCTTCCCTCTTAACTTCATTTGTAAATTTACTATATAATTTATTTGCATGTAGTTGATTACCTCAAACATTGATATTGATAAATAATTGTTAGATCCAAGATTTCCTATCATAAAGTGCAAGAAAACGCCACTACTTTAATTCTCCCAGCTTATATTGCACACTTATGGCCTTGCATGCCAGTTTTTCCTCCCCAAATTTCTTTATCCTGTTTGAGTTTCCTCCTCCACAATTCTTCTTCTTCTTTCTTTTATGTGTTCCATCTCCCTATGCTTTCTTTGTTCTTTCCCCTTACTCTCTCTCTCTCTCTCTATGTGATTCTTTGTGTAGTCTCTCTCCTACATGATTTTGGTGCCTTAGAAATTTGACCCACACTCCCCAATTCCATTTTCACACCCTTCCTTATGTTTTGTTCTATGTTTTTCTATCCCCAAAATTGTGCTTATCTCCAACTAAAAAAGTTGTGTGGATTGAAGACTCTTAGGTTCCTCTTTTCCTCATGCCGAACTCTCCCTCTTTCTCCTCTACTATTGGCATGTTCTGAAGGATTTTCTTCAACCCATGCTCACCTCAACCTTGGTCACCTCTAATCCTTGCTTTCCTCTATATTTTCCTTACTCTCAACTAACCTCCAAATTGTCTATCTTGTAGTTGTTTCCTTCTAAAAATAGTGTGTGTGTCTCCACATGAATTGGTTGCGAGGGTTTTGAATACTGCCAAGCGCCTCTTCTGCATATGACCTACACAATTTTCCAACCAAGTAAAGGCTTTCCATGCCATATTAATGGCACAAACAGCCCTTTCCTTCTCATGTGTCGTACTTTCATCTGCACATCTCAATCTCCATCTATCCCTTCACATGAATAATCAAGGAAATTCTACGGATTCCATGCCATATTAATGTGTGGTCTCCCTTGATTACTTCTTTTCTTTATTTTCTTTATTTTTAATTATTTTTCTCTCATTTTTCTTGTCCAGCATGGATGTCACTGGTGGGGGATGTGACATCCTCCCCCCTTGGGATAAGTCATCTTGGCTTATTAGAAAGTTAAATTTGTTAATTTTTTGGGTTACTAGCCAAGTTAATTGCTTTTGAACCCCTTATCCTTGCCTCTTAGGTGGTTTCCTTTTCCCCAATCTGACCAATTCAGAATAAATTTCTATAGGATTCAAGAGGGTGCATACAAAAAATATACCCTTAAGTAAGATTTTTCATTTAATCTAATCCTCCATTTTGAATTTATAGGTTGATATTTCTTAAAAGGAATCTATATTATACCATTGGGTGCACACATGTACCAACTAGCCTTAATAAGGTATCAAAGTACCATGTAGCAAAACTAATATTTATCATTAAGTATTAAGGTAGTCACATCCTACCCTTTCAAACATATGCCCTCAGTTATTTGTATTTTATGTTCTTGACGATTCATGTTCATACCCTAATAAAGATTTTTTTTATACTCTTAAATATGGAATAAAATTTTCCTCATAACAACCTGGGTAAAATCAAATCCAACGAGTTAGGAGAGAAATTATCAAATGTCTTAACCTTTCTCTACACACTCTAATTTTCATTTATAGTTCATATATCAAAATTCCCTTTCACAACCATCCAAGTTTTATTTTTGGCGAGGATTAGCTAACCATTCTTATGAGCTTGAAAGCCTATTTAAGATATTGAAAACAATTATGTACATATCAAGTGACCAACTTGATTATGGTTAGTTGGTAGTGTGAGACAATGTACCTTATCCAAATTCAAGTGAGCTTCATAGACCCAATTTTTGAACCTTGTTGCTTTGATACCAATCTAAAATATGACCCTTGGGTGTTTTTTTTTTTAAAATTCAATTAGCAAAAAACTACCAACTTAGCCAACCAAGCATTTTCCATCTAGATTAGATGTTTTGATTTTAAAATTTCTTCATTCACCATGGTGACGAAAATCAACATCACACTTATATTCTTACACTCAAAAGTGTTAAGCTCATATAGTTAGGTTCATTCCTAGACCCAGACCTAAACCTCGAGGGTTCATGGTGATCCTCTACCTACGTATTCCATCATGGGAATCAGAGGCTTCATAGTTCACCTACCACTATTAGAGGGAGTTCAATCTCTCCTCTTATATGAGATCTATGATCTTGCCTTTAATCCAAGACTATTCATTAAGTGTAAACTATCAACTTAGCCAATTATAATATAATGATAATAACTTTTCCATCAAGTATTGGGTCCACACCAAACATTATCAAGCATTAGTGTACAAGCATTCACAATATTCACAAAGGGAATATCATACCATAATCCCAAAGACCATACACAATGACTATCACGAGCATACCTCCATATACACAAGATGACTAGCTCATACACATCACAAGTACAATAATGACTAGATCATACATAGATCAAAAGTACAATGACGATTAACTCATATGCACATCACAAGTACAACTATGAATGGGTGATCCCACAATAGTGGTTTACACTTTTTGACCAAACTAGACATTGAATTGATTTTTTTAACTAAATCTTCACTCTCAGGCACCTATAGTTGCTAAACCATGAGGAATTTGAAGATGATGCAAACTAGTGATTTGTAACATTTTTTTTGTAGATTATATATATATATATATAAATTTGGAATCAAATTGCATTTCTTTTTCCATCTCCTTTGAAAACTAGTTTTTAACAGTAAACTCCATTTTTAAAGAGTGATGTGTACTTGCTAACACATAACTGTTTTTCTATGAAGGATAAAATTCTATTTTTTTCGAATTTAGATTCGTAACTACGATATCTAGTGCATGCAACTAGTTTTGTAGTGTTTTATTGAATATTTTTTTCTTAATTAATTTTTGAAGTCAAACTAGTTTCAATTTAGACATTGGTTTACTTGCTGACACATAACTTTTTATGTATCTATCAAAATTATTATTTTTTGTTGGATCAAGGACATCAATATCTAGTGCATAGATAATTTTTAGAATTTTTTTTGATAATTTTCTATTTCTTCACATGTGCAGAACAAAGAGCTTGATTTTTGATGAAAAACTTATGTTTAATTAAACTAAAAAAACATAATAAAACTAAAATATTTTAAAATTATATTTGATGGATAGCTCATTCTGAGGACTACCATCATCTATTTGGGTTTTTGAATTTGATTCCATTTTCATCTTCAACCCAAGCTCAGAAAGGAAAAATTTTGTAGAAAATTGCTAGACGAGAGGGAGAAGGCAAAAAAGGGGGGTTCGAGTCAAACTTTGTGAAAGGTAATAATCTTATTCAAGTTAAGCTTGATCATTGGTTGATCTCTTTTAATTTGGATATGGCCGGATGCAACTCAAAATTGGTGGCTTTACCTTGAACTATCTTGGATCATAACCCTCTTTCTCTCTTGGGCTAACAATCCCCTTAAGGGACCTTTTCCCTTATGTTATGAAATTATGTGGACCACACACCCTAACTTCATAAAGTGTATCATCACTTGGTGGAACACCCCCTTTTAGGGTATGAATATGTACAAAGTCTCCCAAAAGTTGAACTTGATAAAAGAAAAAGTGAAGGGATGGAACAGGGTAACCTTTGGGAATGTTTTGGAAGAAAATGAGTTGACTACAAAACTCATTGATTTGCAAATCCAAATAGCAAATGGAGATCTCTCTAAAGATTCTCATCTTATTGAAGAATTTCTACTGAAGGAATGGAAAGAAATACTAAGAAGAGAGGAAATTATTTGGAAGAAGAAATCAAGGGTTCAATGGATAAAAAAGGGGGACATAAACTTTTCTTTCTTCTACAAGTCTATCATAATACACAGGAAAAGGAACACCATCTCTTCCCTCATGAACAAGCATGGTGAACAGGTTACTGATGATACCCTTCTTGTGAAAATGTCCTTTGACTATTTCTATAGGGCCTACTCTAATTAGTCCCCTCCCTTTGACACTGGGTTGGTGGATTAGTTGTTAAACTGCTTACCAACTATGTTTTCTCTTGAAGATAATGCACACCTTATGGCTCTTATTTTTGATGAATAAGCTAGGATTTCTACCTTTTTCTATGGGAACCTATAAAGCCTTAGGTCTTGATGGATTCCCTCTAGAATTATTTCAAGAATTATGGGACATTGTGGGTCTTGATATCATTAGGGTGGTCAAATATTTCTTCCGTACTGGTAAAATCCTTTAAAAAACCAATAACTTATATTGCTCTCATCCCAAAAGTTTAGGATCCAACTAGTCTTCCTAATTTTAGACCTATTAGTTTATGCAATACGATGTATGAGATATTTTCCAAAGTTTTAGTGAACAAGATTAAACCCTTATTGGGAAGGTTGATCAATGTGAACCAAAAGGGGTTTGTCCTTGGGTGTCAAATTATTGATTTAACCATTTCAACTCATGAGATATTGCACTCAATGGAAAGTAGCCTCCTTTTGAGCATGACTCTCAAACTTGACATCTCAAAGGAT
Source organism: Sequoia sempervirens (assembly GCA_007258455.2). NCBI lineage: Eukaryota > Viridiplantae > Streptophyta > Pinopsida > Cupressales > Cupressaceae > Sequoia > Sequoia sempervirens. The sequence goes on along the minus strand of VDFB02000015.1, from coordinate 433,252,945 downwards.
TATGATAGGGTGGACTAAGACTTCATGTTTAAAGTTTTAAAAAAATGTGGGATTCCATGAGAGCATTATCAACATTATAAGGGAATGTGTTTCTATTGTGAAGTACTCAATCCTGGTAAATGGTATTCTAAGGGGCTTCTTTGGGATTGAGAGGGGTATTTTCAAGGGGACCCCCTTTCCCCTTACTTGTTTATCTTGATTGTAGAGGTTTAGGGGAGAAACATCCTAAAGCTCATTGAGAATGGTGGCCTTAGAGGAGTTAAGGTGACTGCTTCTCTCCCTCCTTCAACTCTACAACAATTTGTGGATGACACTATCCTCTTTGGTGTTTCCTCTATGGTTGATGCTAAATGTTGGAAAAAAATGTTTGTCTATGTTGTGGCCTTGGGTCAATGTATTAATTATGATAAAATTAAGATCTACTTCTTCAACTCCAATGCGGTGTTAAAGAGGAAAATCCAGGATATCTTAGGTTGTTAGTGCATTGATCTTCCTTGAATTTATTTGGCCCCCCCCCCCTCACTATTAAAGAAGTTTACCTCCTTCTAGAACTCTATTTTGGAACGTATGCAAAAAATATTGGTTGGTTGGAGAGACAAATGCTAAGTAATGTTGGTAAGCTACAACTTCTTGTTGTTTCCCTTTATGAAATCTCAGTCCTAATTTTTAATTCTCTCTAAAATCTCAGTCTATATTGTAGATAAGTTGGAGAAAAATCAGAGGAATTTCCTTTGTTCGAGTATTAAGGAAAGGAAAAAATGGCTTTAGTCAACTAGGATAAAGTCTGCCTCCAAAAAGTATAGGGAGGTCTGGGTATTAGGAGAATTGCCCACCTAAATAAAGCTCTAATGGAAAAGGTTGGTTGGAACCTTATTCTAAACAACAAGGATTGGTGTTATATTATAAGTACAAAATATCTCAACCACTCAAGGTTCCATAGTGTGCTTTATGAAACTAGTTTTCCTGGAGACTCTCAGATTTGGAATTATATCCTTAAAACCCACAATTTGATCTCTTTGGGCCTTAAGTGGAAGATTGGGAATAGTCGTCTTATCCGTTTCGAGGAGGACTATTGGTTGTTTAACCAACCCCTTAGAGCCCACCCTTCTTTTAAAGACCTTAAAATCCTTTTTAAAGGCTCCTTTGGCCCCTTGGCTTTTGATTAACTTTGCATGAAAATTTTGGAAAATCCTTCAGGCTTATTGCCAAGACCAATACCATCTCCACAAAAGTGCTTTACTTCTCCAAAATTATCTTTTCAGGGTTAGATTCCTCATCTTTCCCAAAATGGATTGTTTCTTTTGGGCAAAAAATTCTATGGGAATTTTTTTTGTCAAGTTGGCTTACAATCTTTTATTAAAGGGTGACAATTGTGTTGTCTAGATAAAAGTTTGGAACAAAAATCTCCTTCCTAAAATCAACTTTTTTTGGTGGACAGTAATGCACAATAGAATCTTAATGTAGGACAACCTCATCAAGCATGGCTTCCAATTACTGAATAAATGTGTCTTATGCAATATGGATGAGGAAACGGTCCAACACATCCACATACATTGTCCCTTTGCTTAGAAAATTTGGGGATTTGTGTTGCAAAAGCTTCAAATTTGTTGGCCTATGAACAAAGAACTGTGTGACCTCATGGAGGAATGGGTTAGTCCACTCCATCATCCCCTTATTAAAGAATTATGGAAGCAAATACCTCCACACCTTTATTGGAGTCTCTAGAAGGAAAGAAATAATCAGATCTTCAACGAATCGAGAAGAAGTCCTGAAGAGGTCTTCTCAGCTTTTTGCAAGCTCCTCTTGGATAATATCTTGATTTATTACTGGACTTTCCCAGATTCCTCTCCTCTCCCTCTAGAATCTGAAATTGCTACTCTATGGGACTTACCTAAATCATTCTACAATGTTGGCATTACAAAGAAGATGGTCATGATACATACTAAATGGCCTCCACACCAAATTGGCTGGTGTAAACTTAATTTTGATGGTGCTTCCAGTGGTAACCTTGGCATGGCTAGTGGGGGTGGAATGTTGAGATCCCCTTCAGGGGTAGTTGTGTCAGGTTATGCTAGAGGCCTTGGTGTTAACACTAAAAATTGGGTGAAGGGCATGGATCTTGTATGGGGTCTCATAATTTCTCTTGGTACTGGTACCAAGAATCTCTTCATTGAGGGGAACTCAAAATTGGTTATTGATGCAATGAAAGGTTCAAATCACTGTGGCTAGGTGTTTGGGGATATTATAAAAACTCCTTCTTGGCTTTGGAAATTTTGAAATCAAACATATCTATCGAGAGGGCAATAGGTTTGTTGATGGTATGACATGTTTGGGGATGGACCAAGTGTCCTTAAGGTGTTGGTGAAATTTATCCTATCTCCTTGATTATGTTAGAAAACTATTCACCTTAGAGTAGAATTACCTAGCCTTTGATAATGATAGTCAGTGGTGATTTTGGTAGGAAGGACTGGAACCCTATCCTAATGCTTAAGTTTTTGGTATTGGAATATATTTTGAAGTGGGAAATTTCAAATTTATTTTTTTGTTTTTAAATATGGGAATGCTTTATCTCGAACTGCTGCATGTTGATGTGGATGTTGACTTTGTCTAGGGTTTTGGGGCCATGTTCTAGATAGGTTTAGAGAGTGGTGTGGTGGGTCATCCTGTTGGCATGGCTTTTCCACATTTAGCCTGATCATATGACATCTAAAAAGGTGGTGGTTTCATGTCACAATTGGGTTATGCATGGTAATTATGATGAGTGTACTCTCAAGATCCTTGACGGGACTCATATGATCACCTTCCATCCTACTTGTAATGCTTTGATTTTAAATATTATTGTGATTATGATAGCAAACATAAGGTTTTGTATTGCTAGTTATATGAGACATGATTGAATTATTATTCGAAGGGTGCTAAGTAATAATTATAACTACTCTTTGAAGAGGTTATATAATTATCATTATTACTTTGGCACAAATTTTAATTTTTTATCTTCTCCTGTTTGCCCTCATTTCCTTCGTTCGGGTCTATGGTTTTTGTGTGATTTTTCAAGGAGGTTGGTTAACTTTTTGCAACCTTTTTTGTTCAACCATGTTAATATGCGTGGTGGTAGAGTTCATTTTGAACCCAGTTCTTGAGACGAGTTCTCTACTGATGCCACTATTTGGCACATTTATTGTGAAGGAGGGGTTGCTCCATTTCTGGAATGCCTTAATGGACACAACGAGAGCTTTTCCATTCAATTCACTTGTTCTTGGGACTCAAGGAAAGTGAAATTTGGAGGAATTTCCTTCAAGGTGGATGAAGATGTTATTATGCAAGTGATGGGTATGAACATGAAAGGGAAAAATGGAAAAAAAACACAATAAAGTGGCAGACAGTGAGAGTTTGGCTCTTTTTTTCAAGGATGGTGAAAAGCTCACCAAACTGCATAGTAGCTTTGATAGGGAAAAACTATCGTGCCACCATGAGAAAATGCATGTCTTATGCTAATGGAGTATTTTACTTTGGAGGTTAGGTACAAATGTTGCTATTTCTACCACTTCCCCCTCCTCAACCATTTTCACCACAATGCTTTGATAAGCTTCGCTTTCTACCTTTTAACCTCTTTGGAGAGCTCCATTAAGGAATCCTTGGACTTAAATAAAAAATTCCCTAAAAAATTTCCAATTCCTCTACATCAAGGACTAATCCTACGCCTTTATCACTTTCACCTTGCCTTATGCTCGCCTAAGCAAATTAAAGCTTTTTTGAGATTGAGGAAATCCCCCTAATTCCCCTAAGGTAGTGACCACTTTGGATCCTTAGGGGAAAACCAAAGGAAAAATGAATAAGCATCTTGACTCTACTCATACCTCCCCCCAGCTGTGAATTTGGGTGAACCCTTTGCCCTAAATGATACCCCTACCCACAATGGCTCCTAACCTCATTGGGGATAAACCTTTAGAAAAGACTCCTAACTTTGGTTAATCTCAAGTTGCTCAGGGTCTCTATGACCTTAAGAATAGCCCCCCTACTCATGGCTTATGCAAAAGAGACTAGGTGGGACCTTAGAAACCCCCCACCAAAATGTTGGAAAATGTGCCTCAACTTGTTGGCTTGGAACTTTTGAACTTGGTGTGTTTTTCTTTTAATGGTTTGTATGTTGCGAGATCACTAAAAATCATAACTTTGGAACTCATGTCGCGGGGTTCTGGAAATTCATAACCTTTCGACAAACAGATCGCTAGATCGTGAAAAGTTGAAACTTTGAAACTATGAGTTGCGGGTTGTGAAGTTCATGAATCTCTGATAGTCCGACTTCATTGATAACTCATGGTGAATGACAGAGGTAGTGGGAACCACAACAGTATAATATAATATGATGTTGATCAACGATCATCATAAGATCTAATCCAACGGTGCTTGTTTATTCTATGCTCCTTTGTGATGAAGACCGATAGAATTTTGTGGAGTGAGAGGAATTGTTTGAGGGGTTGACATTTGGTGACTTGATCAACGATTGATTAAGATTAAATCTAATGGTGCCCACTAGCCCCGCACCTCTTATGGTGGGTCCTGAGTGACTCTTGCAGGGTGTGCGGGCTTCAAACATGTGTTGTGGTGGACCCAACTAGTGCCAAGTTGTTAAGTGGTATGATGGTTGACTCCATAACTTGTGAAGAGTACCTAGGTGGGACCCGATTGCTACCAGGTTGGAAAGCGATGGTTGGTTGTTGACTATTGATGGTTGGTTGATGGTTGATTTGGAAATTGAACAAACATTGAAGTTGATACAGTTGAAATAGCTGGTTTTCTGGAACCAAAGTGGTCATGGCTGGATGTTGAATATATATTGTATTCACTTTGAAAAGAGTAAAGGTTTTTCTATCAATGAGTTTCAATTGATTGTTGTTCTAAATTGTATGTTGTACACTCATTGTAACAGTGTGAAAGAATATAACTATTCACTGTTGTGAATTAACATCTAAGAGTGGAGTCTGAAACTCTGTATGTAAACATTATTTATTGTAATACAAAGTGACTTTACGTGGTGTGTGGCTTTTTTCTCCCATAAGGGTTTTCCCACATAAATCTGGTGTTCAATTCTGCGTAAGGGTTTATCTATTTGTTCATGTGTATGCATTTCTTAAAAGAACTCTAATTGAAATTGAAAATTAAAAGTATCTTTTGCATTATTTCTCTTGTAAGATTGGCATTTGGAAGGCATTTCTGCATCTAGCATTCCTTCCACAAAAAGCAAAAAAAAATCCTTAACGTAGGGTTTGGTTGAGGAGGTCAATGTTAATGATGTCAATTTGGAGGAGCATAGGGTTAAGGATATAAAGGAGGCTAGCGACTCACAACTCAAAAGATCCAACCGTCTGGTGGGCCAACCAAAGTCTATTGAAAAAAAGGTGATGGAGGATTCTCTTGAGTAGGATGTGAGATTTTCTAGTGACGAGGAGGAAGATGAGTCTAATTCAAATGGTTCTGAGAACACTAGTGGGAGTCATTCCAAGCACATGATTAGTGTTGGAATTGCCACTTTAGACTTGCCAAGTGAGACACATAATTCCCCCAATGTGTTGCTATGCTGAGGAACTTACAGAGCTTAAAGGGAAGGTGCCAGAACTCGAGAAAAAAATGGTCAACCTATCCAAGTTTAGTTCCAAGGTTATGCACAGGTCAGCCACTACTCTATGTATACTATAAGATAAGGAACTAAAGAAGGTTGGTGAAAAGGATGACAATCACAAGGAACTTTTCAAGTTCCTCACTGAAGATTGAGGCCAAATTTTTGGCTAGACCCGTGTTCTCTTTTTTTGCTTGGCTCTGGTATCTCCTTACTTTCATTTTTTAAATTTTTTTATAATGTTTTGTTAAAGCATTGTTGATGTGCTATCTATGGTCTATGGACTTGGTTTTCAACCTCTAGGCTCTATGTATATGGGTCAACACCCTTTTTTATGCTACTTTAATTATCAAAAACATGCATAACTTATCACATAGAAACTATGTATATCACAATCCTTTTATTCACATATTGAGAAGCTCCTTTTACTTATGCAATTTAGGTTCAACTCCATAATCTTTAATTTTCTTCAAAATTTTAAACCTTTAAAAAGACTAAATAGAAGTGATATACAAATATAGCTTTTAAAAATATAACCCAAAATATTTCTCATTAAATTTTATCTAGACTTGATCTTCCCTCTTAACTTCATTTGTAAATACTACATAATTTATTTGCATGTGGTTGATTACCTTAAACATTGATATTGATAACTAATTGTTAGTTCCAAGATTTCCTATCATAAAGTGCAAGAAAATGCCACTACTTTAATTCTCCTAGCTTATATTGCACACTTACATTTCAATTATTGAAATTTCAAAATTGTGCTATGTTTTTGTATACAACTCATAAGCAAACTTTTATGACACAAACCTTTCATTTGAGAAATAAGGTCTTTGATTTTTATTGGGTATATTTTTTATAAGATAAGCAACATTTATAGGCTGTTGTACCCATACACAAAAGGCCCCAAGGGCAGAGAGTTTAAAGCAAAAAAAATCCATGGTCACAAGCCACAAACCAACCAGTGATAGCTAACAGACAACAAAACTACAACATAGTAATAACCAGAAATAAAATAAACAAGGACACCCTACTTCGAAATATTTTTCTATTCCTCCATGAGGAAATTGAAAACATCCTACTTCTGTTGGCTTGAGCTAGGGTCCATTGTATTGTCATGCTTCTTTATCTCATCTTGTAGAATATAGGTGAGAGTAATAGAATAATAGTGTATGACCTTCAAGGTGAAACATGAAATGTTATTGAACTTCCTTTCCAAAGTTTCAACCCTGGTAATAAAAGTCATGCAATCTTGGGTCGTCTTCTCGTAGATGGGGCAATTTTCCTCGTGATCTTTTGTGGGGGTGGAATCCTCTGATTCATTGTGCATAACATTGAATTACGAGAATAGACTACGACTAGGCTTGAAATTTGATGGTCTATTTGATAGTTTTTGCAATTTTAGACCGTATATTACAACTCTAAAATTTATTAAACCATATAGATTGACTTGCTATATTTTCATATAATCGTATATATGACACTTTAAATTGTTAGTAAACTATAAAAAATATTATAAGTAAATATAATATAACATTTTAATTTATAATATTATCAAATATCATTTTATAATGTTTATTATAGAAATACATATTAATTTAGAATCTTTTCAAAGATAGAATAGAATTGTTTTTTATTTTCAAAACATTTTTAACAAAATTGTTTTGATTATTTTTTAATATGAATTTAAAAACTTACTATGAATTGTAATGGTAAATTTAAGATTTTTGCAATTATTACTAATAGTAAGAAACATCATTTATATTTTATTGGTGAGCTTTGAAAATGTCCCTTTTTGTTTATGTTTTCATTGTTCACATTAATCTCCTCATTGGAGGGAACAATGACTTTTGTACTTTTTGTTGGAGGCATGTTGAATACTTGAATATTTACATTTTTTATAGACTATACACTTATTCACAATTAGTAGGAACCTTATTTCAAGATGGTTTTTCAGCTATAATTTTATGTCAATTGTATTATAATATTGCTTAGTAGTTTGTATTATAATACTTCTTAGTGGTTTGATATAATGATGTACTTTAAATAATCACACATATATTAAGATTAAATATAGACGAGAATGCTGTTTTTGCTGAGGTTTTTAACCAAACAAATTGTGTTATATTCTGGACGTGCCACTATTTTCTTTGTATCACATCAAGATTTTTTGTTAACATTGTTTCTACTCCATTGATATATCAGTATTGTTTCTCTTGAACTTCAATGTTAACCGGATATATTTGAGATTCCTCTCATAATATAGATGTGAAATTTTACATTTAAATCCCAACTTACATCTTGACAGCTCCATTCATTGTCTCTAATAAATTGACTCAATATATCCACCACTAATATCTCCATGATTATTCGCTTGACGAAGAATTGTTTTTTTGATAACAAAACAACCTGCAATTTTCAAATGAAGAGCAGAATCTGGCGGTTGCGATAATTTGGGTCAGAGAGAATTTGGCTCCACACCCACTTTATTGTTCTCTGGACTGTGATCTGATGCGTGCCAACTAAAATCTGAAGTGTCGAATAAAGACTGTTGGCTGTGGTCAGAACTTGAGACAGAGGATGCAGAGTAGCTGGAGGTGAGGCTGCTTGAATTTCTATTTAGCAAAAAGTTTCAACAGATTGAATTTTAGTCAGCAACTGCTTCTGACGCAAGGTTCTTTCACGAGATAATACTTTATCTTTCATAACATCGTCTAGCTCAATTCTGTCATTCAAAGAACCGTACAATTCATACACAGATCTTGCATCCTCATTCAAAGAGGCTAACTTAGTCACAGCTTTGATATTTTCAGGATCAATAAGCAATTTACTGCTCCCCTCTTTCCATCCTATTATCTGAACCAGTACCAATTTGTTAGATGCATAATTTGAAAACCTAAAAATTGTTTAACAATTGGTGGCAACTTCCCATTTTAACATCAAATAATTTATCCATGACGATTATACAATTCGGAAACACTACATTCTTCAAAGGACTCAAATGCATAAAATGGACAGCAGAACCAAACTAATTTGGATCAGCTACCTTTGCTGGGCCTCCAATATTATTTGTACTGTATATCTTGACTTGATCAACCACTTCACAATAATGCGGAAGAGCGGCAGCAAATCTTTTGATAGATTTCAATTGCTCTTTCACCCCCACAGCTCGTTTTGTCATTATGGCTCTCCTGAGAGAACACAATTAAGATTAATTTGAGACATCAAACAAGAAATCATGAAGTAGACATAGGATCTAAGCTTTCACCTAAGATGATTAAAAAGTGAGTATCTACCTCAATCCACGAACTACGGCAAGATGTGCATCACAGATGACACCAACAAGCTCTATTCTGTACGGTTTCCTCACATTTGCAAGAGGATTGCTACTTGCTTCCATGTCCGAGGTTTCATTACTCGATATGCTTTCATGGTTTTTCAAAACATTGGGAGGATCAGTATCGTCAACTGGTTCCCAGTATTTTTCTTGTACAGAACTATCGTCTGCTCTTTGATAGCCTGGACCCCTCCGATATTGTCTACGATGAACATCTCGAACCATGGAAATTGTCTGTAGAACAAATGGTTCCCAGGACATTGTGCCATCAAATATTACATCACGACCCTCATTCAAGGCCGTGACAAGGAGAGACTCTGCGGCATCGGTTGATGTTCGATGCACCTAGGAAACATATAAACTGGTTACATTCTACTCTGGGACTAGTTTATCTCCAGTCCTTGCTATTGAAGAAGGAGACTTGAATTGTTATATTCAGCAAAAGCAAAGGATGCTTACCAGTTCTGGTATTTCTAACAAATCATTACGCTCACTAGCATTCAAGGTTTGGTATACAACATCTGTTTCTTTGAATGCATCTGCTTCTACTACCACAGCATTTTTTGATACATTTGACCAGAAACAGCTGGCAAAACAAAAATGATAAAATTGAATTTGAAACTCTCAAATGTAGACACATATACCTATTTCAGAAGACCTAGCATGTTCAGAAAATTTAACTGGAATTATATAGTATGGAGCTTTCTTAAGTATGCACTTGCATTGAGAGATACTTTGAAGTTTGAACCACAATAAACACTGAATGATCCCATGAATTATGATCATAAAATAAGAGAATAAAATGAAATAGTACTTTTTTAGTATATCTTTGACCACCGTACTCTTTCCAACCCCCATCCCACCCCCAATTAGAAGCAGCACAGGGCTTCTATCATTGGCATTCGCTGGCACAACTACATTTGTCTCACTAGGAACATTAGGATAGTGGCCAATAGCTTTAAACTACTGTAATATAGTAGAAAATACATTTTTTGTCTTGAGATTCTTCATAATCCGTTCAACATGATGTTCCCTGCAACTTGATTGATATATGTTAGCATAAAAGAGGCTAGTAACCTCATGAAAAACGTGGAAACTAAAAAAAAAGTGAAAAAATGGTATAGAATAAGTTAGATCAGTATTGGAGTGAGTGACCTATAGAAATTCCAAAGTGTACCTGGATTTGAGTGGCAAGCATTCAATTTTATGTGAAATAAGTTCTTGTGAACCATTATTCATGAAATATGAGTTATAAAAAGTGACTCAATATTAACAGGCAGTTGATTATCGAAAAATGATATCAGGTTCAACATGAATAACCAAATGTATACAAGTTTTAGTATACAATTCACCTGGTAGCGTTAACCACAGCAGATCGAAGCTTATTCCTCGGAGAATTGATCTGTAGAACCTAGAAAAATGACAAAACAATTCCTTGCATATATGAACAAATATACACAAACCTATCGAAGAATACATATGTACCCTAAATAAGCTCATGGTTTATTAAACTTGGTAGGGATAAATAAACATTGAAGCACTCAAGTAAAGCAGCGTGATTGCTCTTAATGTGATTACCTGATTAATCATAATTGGGATACCCGAGGACGTGCCCCCCCCAAAATCCCCCGTCCCGGGTACTGGGGGACGGCAAGGGGACGGCAGGGGACCGTCCCCCTTTTTGCAAATTTTTTAGGAAACGTCCCCAAAACGGGGGACGGCAAGGGGACGGCTGGGGACGGCTGACTAGTCCCGGGGACGGCCAGGGGACTTGGGGACGGCCAGAGGACTTCTAGGAATCCCCTGGCTGTCCTCGGGACAGTTACCCATCCTAGAAGTCCCCTGGCCGTCCCTAGGATGGTCAACCATGCCCCGCATCAAAGCATGGTCAAAACAAAACATAAAACACATTTTCATAGCAAGGGAGTGTGAACTTAATTATGTCCACCCATTAAATAAATTGGTGCCACTGCTTGTTGCCTTGAAACTTTGGATAAGTGTAACTGATAGAATTATTCAAGAATCAATATTGGTTTATGTACTGAGATGCCAAGATGAATTCCAGTGAATAATCCAACACTCAGTGCTTGTTCTCAATGCTACTGTGCCTCATAAATAAGTCTCACAGGTCTTACTCTATTGTGAAGATGATACATAGCAAACCTTGGGACATCTGATCATGCAAAACAATAACATGGTAACTGTGCAGATTATTTGCCTAATGCAACTCACTATCATTCTCAGAAGGCTGCACTCCCTTGTTCCAGTTATCAATAAACAAAAAAATTATCATCAGAGTATCTGTTTTCTTAGTTCAAAATCAAGCTTTCCATTGAATAAATTCTAACTTATTCATTATGATCAATGCATACCCAATAAACCATATCAACTTGAACGCAAATGTTATATGTGAATGTTCTATAATGTATATTATGCATGCCTTATCCATGTTATCTATTGAACATTTAAAATTTCCCTATATTTTTATATAGCCGTCCCCTGCCGTCCCTAAATTTGACCTCAAAAATCGGAAACTTGGGGACTCGTCCCCTGCCGTCCCCGTCCCGAAAACTTGGGGTAACCTTGATCATAAACATAGAGTGATCCCAATGAAATGCAAAGTAACTTAGTATGCAGCTATCTAGCTCATCTATCATCAGTGTGTAGATAGATTCAATTTCGTCTTCAGGGTACATAACAGAAAGATACGAAATGATGCTTTCTCGACTTTGATCAGAACTGCCCTTATCTCCCTTCAAGTACTCTTTAGCAAGTTTGGAAAGCCCAGTATCGCCAACAGGTGTAATAATACCAAGTTGCCGAACTGCAACAAGTAGAAGTGATGTCAGTTTTACTCTCTATTCCTCTACACAAACATAGCAAAATGTTTACAATCTTCTGAGCTAGTCTGCCTCCAAATTTTGCAGGCAAAAAACTGCAATGGAATCTCTACAACAGCTAAGTCCAGCAAAGAGTTTCTTAGATCAATTTTTAGTTAGCAACTTAACAGTGAACATACAAAGTTTCAGCCAAACACATATATTTGAGAATCTATGCTTATATGTGTCAATGCCAAGTATATGGCCCAGAAGTCAGGCTACAAGAAAGCACTCTGAAACACATCTTGAAAAGCAATCTTCTTGTTAACTATGAACTTTCAAGAAACACTCACATTCTCTTCTCTAGTTCTTTATATTCTGATGATAGATCATGGATTTGATATGAAATATTGATGCCAAAAATTATTACAGTTAAATCTAAAAACACTCATGTAAATTTAATGTCTTTAAAAAAACTAGCAGATGCATACAAATAATCTAAACTAAGATGTTTTAGTATAAAATTTTATAATAAATGAATTAGATATCAGACAAATGAAATGATGCAGACCTCTGTTGCTTCATGTTTGATCTCCAAGATATGTGCTGTTCCTACAAATTATACTCAGCCCTAGATACAGAAATAGACACGGCAGACATAGAAGATTCGTAGCAAGATGAAATAAAAAATCATGGCAGTAGATTATTTAATCCTTTAGGAAAAGAATAAAAATTCAAAACACAACAGAAATTACAGAGGAAAAAACTCACTGTAGACAGTTCCAAAGTATCCTGCAAATATCTTCAAATTCTGGAAAAATACAACTTCACCAAAAACTCTACTATTACCAACAACGCATCCCCGTAATCAACAGAACTTCCACACCAAAATGCGCAAACCTCCACTACAATTACAGCAGTTACAAAACAATAAATGGTAGGCACCACAAATATTTCCTCCTAAAATATCTGAGTGCAAGAAAAACCTGACGTGTAGATAGAAATAATCAGCACTTAATTTTCAGTTACATCATGCTCCCCATTTTTTTTTAAATTTTGAACTTCGTAATTCAGAAGAAGCTGATTTGGTAAACTTCATCTCAAATGTCGTCGCCACCAGTACAAGGGTGCAGACCACAATAGTCTTTGTCTTAAAAGTATTCACTTGGGATTTCTTAGCACAATTTTAGCCCCCACTAAAACTTCCAATCCATACTCTTCCAAGCTCAGGAGTCCAGTGCTAATTCCACCATCTAGTTGGGCAGGGAAAGCCAGGTGAAAAGTCTAATGCGGAGCAGATCAAATAACTGCTACTGCTACCATCCATAAACCTGAAACTTCTTCCCTTGTCCCAATCATACTTCATGTCACTGCTCTCAGACTGAGTTAAGCTGTCACCTTTGCCCAAACTCTTGACAACATTGTTGTAGTATTTTCTATGATCTTGCTCATACTCACATAATTCACTATCCCTGTCAAATAAATGGAAACATTTTGTCAAATAAATATCTAACAAGCACATCACCGGCCAAACATACTATATGTGAGAATGTATGCCCTCCAAGCTCTCTAGAATGAATCTGCACCCCACATGTTTGGAAATCTAAACCCTTTAAGGAATACGAAGTCAGAGAGCAACAAATAAATTGATGAAAATTAAATGATTTAATGAAAGTTGGTTGAGATTGGGATTCTATCAGGAAAAAGATCATCCTGTATTTGATGGGAATGGCACGCAAGAAAGGAGGTGTGCACCATAGTTAATGCAGAATCTGCATTACAGCTAAGGGGAAAACAAGTGTATAATGGCAGTCTATTGGAAATGAGCGGTCCTAGTTGGAAAATATGTATTTGGTTGGCTTGACCACAAATATGAACTCCATTATAAATTTGCAAGAAGGAAGAAAGTGGCCATTATGCTGGAGGAAGTAATGTGATGGCTGCTGCCTTCCCTGTTAATGCAAAGTCTACTCTAATTACGAGGCCTGTCTCTATTATAATAAAAACTGCTCGTTAGAGGTAAAAAGGTGTGAGAAAAGAAAAATGGCATGGGTGCTCTGCATTGATTTAGAGGATTTAGAGGATGATAATTCGCTATTGAAGCTGCGGATGTAAGAAGAGATACGTTGCTGTGCTAGGACATCTAAAGGATTAAGTGCTGCTCAACAAAGGCCGCTCTTTATTTGTGAGTGAAAACTAATCTAATCTTTAATTTAAGTGTCTCTCTACTCTGTTTCATGTAAATGCTATGAAATATTTAATTTAAATGTATCTCTCGTTCATTTCACCACCTTTAGTTTAGATGTGAAGGTAATTCTTAATTAAATGCATCTGCTCCCCACTTTTTCTCAAAGGATTAATTGATTAATGTACCCAAGATGAGAAGCATTAGCTAGTCTCTTACAGGGGGATAAATTAGTAAAATGGAGAGGGAGGGATTACATAATATCTTAGCCAGGAATTATTTTCACTTCGCGTATATATAGCAGTAGCTCATAGATTGATGATCACTGCTGAAGGTTATCACTTTTCAAATGTGAACTATGAAAATACTTTTTCTGTCATGTCTACAAATGTTAGGGTTCCATTCAAAATGGTTTATGTTGTTGTACATTTTTTCAAAGTCAGGCATCCTTTAGTTTCTACTTAGGTTTCAAGTTAATGCTCCCACAAAGGTCTTAGAAACACTGGGCTTGCAAATGCCCATGTAAATATGTTATGGCCTCTTGCTATACTTAGATGTTTGACATAGTTTGTAAGATTGTTTAAGCATTTGGTTTCAGTCGATGGAATTGTTTATAATCTTACTCAGTGATATTGCTACTTGATAAAATGTTAATCATAAAACTAGAGCTCACCAATTATTTTGTTCGATCAGTATTAATATACATTAAATAGTCATTGAATGGATGTCCTTACATTTAAAAAATATAGAAATTGTATTAGGTGGAGTGACTCCTTTTTGGTAATGTCATTTTTCTGTTAAAATATTGATAGTAAAGGATGTAAATGTTAATCATCACTTAGAATTGTTCTAGCGAATCACAAATTATTGAGTTAAAGATTAGTAATTTTATTTTAACATAAAAGAGGGGTAAAAATTTATTAAAACAAGAAAAAATTACAAAGCAAGGTCTTTACATAGCCCTATCAAGCTCCATCAAATGGTTCAACTGTTGAGACAAATCTGGGGGTAATTGACCCCGATCCACCAAGTTCCAATCATGAATATGATCAGAAGCCCATTTAGCCAAACAATCAGCAACACAATTCCACTCTCTAGGAATATGAGTGAAAGTAACAAACTCCAAAGAAGCACAAAAGGTTGAGACTAGTGAGTTGAGACAAAACAATTGTTATTCTAAGGCAGTTTGGCCCAACCCAACCTAGCCTGTATTAAATTCATAAATTAATACAATATTTTGTGTCCCTATCAATTTCAGTAAGAAATCAAATTACAGAAGAAATCCATAAGGATTATCGTTCTTTTTATATTATCCAAAGTCATGTTTGCAAAGGATATAATTAACTTATATCAGTAGAAAGTAAAAAGATGGGTATGAATTTATATTGTGGAAGGTTTACTTAGATGATAAAGGGTTGCACTATTGTCTATTCAGTTTCGAAAATGCACCTTTCTTCATATTTATTAATTAATTGAAAATTATAAAACAACAGATTTTTTTAGTTTCAATTAATTAGTAAATGCGATCAAAGATGCATACTGAGACTGGATAGACGTTTCCAAGAGTTGCTCCCTCACTCAATGAAAAACTATCTTGATGTTACTCCTACAAATTAGATTCGATACAGAAATAGACATGACAGACATAGAAGATCCGTAGCAAAATAAAAACCAAAATCATGTCAGCAAATTATCTGTATCCTTCGGGAAAAGAGAACACATTAAAGAGGAAAAAACCCACAGTAGAAAATTCTAAAGTGTCCTGCAAATATCTTCAAATTCTGGAGAAAGCACAAATATACCAAAAGGATGTACTATTTCCAGCAACACATCGCCCTGATAAACAAAAATTCCACACCAAAATGGGCAAACCCTCACTACCACTACAGCGGTAATAAATACAATAAATAGCAAGCACCATAAATATTTCCTCCAAATATATCTGAATTAAAAAAAAAACTGACGAGTAGAGGGAAATAATCAGCATTTAGTTTTCTGTTACATCAGAAAACCACTGAACAGAAGAATCTAGATTACAAACTTGCAAAGTCAAGATGTATGAACTAACCTACATATTCCCCGAACTGCTCAAGCTTCTTGACGTGGCCACCTTCTGTCAGCTCTATCCATGGCATCACCTTATCATGTTGCCTGGACCTCTTATAGCATTGATATTTGTAAAGCTCATTCATAATTGTTTTTGCTACTGCTAATAGCCCAAGAGTTGCTACAAGAAAACGTATAGTATCTGTAACAGATTACTCAAGCCATGTAAGAGCATTGAAGAACAAAGAAAACCAAAATGATTGAATGCCTTTTGCCAATTTACCAAAAATATTTGTTAAGAAAGATATCTTGTGAACTCCTGAAAAAAATTTATTACATTTTACTACGATAAATATGAGACTATAATCCATAGGCTTTGTTGGTGGATTGAAGAACTTGCCTCTTAAACTTTCTCCAAATTATAATGTATCAGATAATACAAATAAATTTGTAAAGCTGCAGCCTTCATGGGTAATTCTGCAATAGATTGTGGCTCGAATCATTTAAAGGAACCAAAGGTTCGGAAGTCAATTGGTAATTCATAAATTATATGGAGCATTACCTTGAACACACTCTTATGAAGAGTCTTCCCTGTGAAAGGTTTGAATTTATGAATTTAGGACAAACATTAACTCAAAAGATGTGCAGGAAAAAACAGAGCTCTTGATTTGAAGCAATGAGCTGAGTTCAGAAAAGAGACAGGCTTGTAGAAGACTGCAGTTAAAGAGGGATTGCAGTCAAAGAGGGATTGTAGTGAAAGTTGAAGAATCCTGGATCAAACCAGTTTAGTGGGCTGAAGCGTAAAATCCTACAGAGGGTTTCCAGTTTACACAATTTTAAGACGTGGTCACACGGAGGTATAATATGGAACGATTCAGAAACATAAAAGAGTTTACCCCAGGAAGGAGAAACATTTCCTGCCCGGGGAAAGTGTCCTCAGAAAGCTACTGAAGGTTGGCAATAACTTGGGAGTTAATGTTTAGGAAAACTGACGTTAAAACTGGACTCAGGCGATCTTTTCTTACAACTTGGGAAATCAGAATTATTTACGACTGTATCACAGCACCAATGCACATTGCACAGAGAAATCAAGGCTTTGCGACTACCGCTTCCTTAGGAACACCTAGCTGCTTTGAACTAAATCGTAAAAGCTGCAGTTGAGAAGTTGCAACCAGCTGAGGCATGCCAATCATAGAATGAAGTAGAAAGCATTGATTTGTTGATGTAAAGCGAGCAGAGGAAGTCCCATGCATTCTTATAATGGCAGATTTGGTTGAACTACCTCCCAGAGCCAGGCAGGCATAGGTCCATATCAGGCCAGGAAAATCAACCAATTTTAAAGACCAAACAAAATGTACTATAAATACCCTATGTCAAGGAGGACAAGATGTGCTAGAGAAAAAAACTGCTGTCTTGTAGGTAATATCAAACCCAATGTTCTGTCAATTGTTAACCTTCCCAAGACACAAAAACAGTCATCTACTTGATACAGCAACGCAGTAAGACACACATACATGAGAGTCCAGTTGACTTTAGAGTAAAATCCTCTGAAACAAAAACAAAACATCCTCAATATTCACGGGATACTAGAGGAAAAAGCAATTGAACTTTTCCTTGTACAGAAAATTGTATCTTGCAGACAAGGGCAACCCATGTTGTATAAGTTGATATTCTTTCCAGTGACAGAAAATTGGTCGTCTACAACTAAAAGTGGTAAAGCAGGCACACATATACGTAAGAGAATTCAATCAGCATTTCAGGCACACAAAAATGGGATACTCTTACTATGTGCCCTGCTGTAATCACTGCACATTTCTAGCATCAAAATCTATCCTGTCAATAGTGAAAAATGGTGCATACCCACCTGCAAATTCTGGGCTGTGCGTAATGTCTTCTAAGACCCAAATGTTTCACTTGCCTGCAGCCCTGCAGAGAATAACCAAACTGGATAAAAACATTAAAAAACAGAGGACGAGGCTATATGCTTGGACCGACACACTCTGCCATGCTTTCACAAATTGCGCATGAGGCTATTTAAAGGTCTATATTCATAAGCAATTATTCAAACTTAATATAAAAAATTCATTCTCCTCCCAATGTATTCACAACTTGCTCTCAACTCTTCAACCGGGAAAAAGATTCACGACCTCAACTAGTAAAATGATTGCAGCGCTGGTAAAGCAAACAATAGATGAACTGAACTGACCTCCCACCCAGATGCATTACTCCTGAAATTCACAATATTATCAGTTTTGAGTTTTCTTAAATGTTATGGCACCGGCTTTTGATCAGATTATTATAGATGTCCAGTAGCATTTGGCCTAAAAATGATTTTTTTAATGGTTAATATCGATTCTCAGATAATAACATGCTGCATCGATATATTAAAACTGAAAGAACACATGCACTTCTTACGGGAGTCCCTTCTTGTACGGTCGGGGCTGCCATGAGTTATAATCCCAAATAGTTTACTTTATAATTTCAAATAGTATCCTAGGGCAGAGGAGCCGGAAAGTGTGCGGGGTCCTTAACATGCGATGGGATTGGCACGCATTGGGTTCACAATGGTACACCGGTCCTCCACAAGTTACGAAAAAACACTTGCATAAAAAAATAATTTAATCCCAGACACAAGTCAGATATGAAATGCACTGTTTATCATATATATTGTCAACAAAACAAAGACAGGATAGCAGTGTTTTGAAATTGTATCTGAAATATCATTGACAAGATCCAAGATGCTCATAAAACAACTGTCATCATAAAAGTAGACCACCTTCCTTATAAACATTCAAACCCATCTATGGCACCAACACAACTCTCCCTTACAAATAATGGACAACTACCCTTACAGATAATGGACAACTACACAACAAAATAGACTTCCCACATTAAAAGTATACAAACTCATGTGTCTCATCTTTGATCGGAATGTTAACCCATTATAACCAAGTTTCCCATGGGACTCTGACCAAAACAACATGTATAAGCATCTGGCTATCTCATCAAACATGAGACCTACAACACGTATTAACAGGAGTTTGTCCCATCTCGTCAAGTAGGGTGCACACGTATTGGTCACTTCACCTAAAAACCCACTTGCATCCACAAAAACAAGTTGTAAGGCTGCCATTATTCATGAAAAAAATTATGGAAACAAATGCAAACATTCTATCAAAACAATCAACTCATAAATTAATGGCCAAAACCAATCAAATCTACAATTCAGATCATTCAAATTTCAAATTCGAAAGAGGATAGGGCTTTAATATGCCATACCAAACAAGTATCAAACATATCACAATAATTCCCAATTCAAATAGTTGTGAAAACCTTCAAAACTTCACTTATTCTAGAGTGAGCGACAAAAGAAAAAGAGGAGTGACAAGCACAAAATTGATCGACATAACAAGAAGAGGAGGCAGCAACACAGATTCCAAACTAGCAGCTTCCATATTGTTCCATGTATTCCTCTACAATTAGATTATTTATATAATTTATGCTTGTGAATGAGTTGGTCATGCACAAAATAAGCAAGATTTGCTAAAATCTTATTGTTTTCCATTCGTAAGCTTTATATTGTTTTTCATTATAGCCATTAAAGTCATAGGTTAGCAGTTGTGTTTCCTTGTGATAAAATGTAAGTGTGGTTTCCAAATCGATGTGTATGAGCATGTTTATGTTGTATATTCCTTTAAGATATAAGATTTTGTAAGCTCTGACTTACTATTTTCCATGCGTGAGCTTTATATTGATCTTCATTACAGCTGTTACAATCATAGGTTAGCATTTGTGTTTCCCTACGGTTTATATTGCAATCATTACAGTCATAGTTAAACAATTGTATTTCCCTGCGATAAAATGTAAGTGTGGTTCCCAATTTGCTATGCGTGAGTATGTTTTATGTTGTACATGCCTTTGAGATATGAGATTTGTTAAGATCTCACTTACTGTTTTCTATTCGTAAGCTTTATATTGTTCTTCATTACAACCATTACAGTCATAGGTTACCATTTGTGTTTCTTTGTAGTTTATATTGCAACCATTATAATAATAGTTAAACAGTTGTGTTTCCCTACAGTTTACATTGCAATCACTGCAATCATAAGTTAGCAGTTGTGTTTCCCTACAGTTAAGATATGAGATATGTTAAGCTCTGACTTACTGTTTTATATTTGTAAGCTTTATATTGTTCTTCATTAAAGCCATTAGAGTCATAGGTTAGTAGTTGTGTTTCCCAATAGTTTATATTGCAACTATTACAGTCATAGTTAAACAGTTGTGTTTCCCTACGATTTATATTGTAATCACTACAGTCATAGGTTAGTAGTTGTATTTCCCTACGCTTAAGATATGAGATATGTTAAGCCCCGGTTTATTGTTTTACATTCGTAAGCTTTATATTGTTCTTCATTACAGTCATTAGAGTCATAGGTTAGCAGTTGTTTTTCCCTATGGTTTATATTGCAATCATTACAATCATAGTTAAACAATTGTGTTTCCCTATGGGTTATATTGCAATCATTATAGTCATAGTTAAAATGTAAGTGCGGTTCTCGATTTGCTATACATGAGTATGTTTATACTGTACATGCCTAAGAGATATGAGATTTGTTAAACTCTAACTTACTATTTTTCATTCCTTTTCATATATTTTGTCCTTCATTAGAGTCATATGTTATGAGGTGTGTTTCCCTTGTTTACAATGTAAGTGCAGTTTCCAATTTGTTGTGCGTGAGTACATGCCTATGAAATACAGTCATGGGTTATTAGTTGTGCTTCCCTTGCATACAATGCAATTGTGGGTTATTAGTTGTGTTTCCCTTGCATAGAATGCAATTATGTGCTTGTCACTCATCTTTTTCTTATGTCGCTCACTCCATAATAAGTGAAGTTTTTATATATGTATTGCTATGTTTGTAAACTGTTTACAATATTTTTGAATGTTAATGGAACAAACTAAAAAGAAAACATATACACAAACTAATTAATCTTTTGTTCAAGCATCACTGTCTTCATACATAAAAAAAAAAACTGTTAGTCAATATGAAAATGCCTTCCTATTATTGTCAGAAGAAGTAAATATATGTTGTTTTCCCTTCTTGGTTTTGATTGTACTTATTTTGTGCAAATGGCTAAGGGTAATGGAATGGTGACCCGTACTGCAACCAAAAAAAAGAAAAGAGCCAAGACACGATTTCCCTCCCACAAATGAGGGGCTAAATTTCCTCAGAAGCAAATCTCGTTGCACTAGTAGTGGAGAATTCTACACCTCGAATACCATAGAATGAGGTTCCTACACCTTGAATATCGCAGAAGGTAACAATGCAACAATGGTTGTGGTCATCAGAGGACATGAAAGGGGCACTCTATGATATAGAGGAAAATGACATGTCAATAAGGGGAGCTTAAAAAAAGTGGAAAATCCCCACATCTACGCTCTCCAAATGGCTAGGCAAACTAACAACAATGTCCAAGAAAGGTCCACCAATAGTCTTCACTAAAGAGGAAGAACATCTGATTCTGGAATGGTGCAAGGAAATGGTTGTGGTTGGCCATGTCCTTGAGATGGTCAATCTTAAGGCAAAGGTTTCCCAAATTTGTGAAAATAGGCCAAACCCTTTCAACAATGGGTTCCCGAGGAAGTCCTAGTGGACAAGTCTCAAGAATCGACATCTAGAACTTACGTTGTGGATTGTTGAAGGCCTAGGAAAAGATAGGGCACTGAACCCTAGACCTATTATTGTAGAAGCTTTCTACAAGACATTGTCTGTAACGTATGAAGCACACCCATATGGTCCTAATCGGATTTGGAATTGTGATGAAACTGACATCCAAGCAGGCATAAATGGGTCCATGAAGGTGTTGGTCAACAAAGGTAGCAGGAACGTGTCATACATTATTCCAAAGAGTCATGAATGGATAACCATTATATGTTGTGCTAATGTTGTCAAGAAAAGCATTCCAAGCTTTTACTTGTTTAAGGGGAAACAAAACTTACAAAATTGCATTGTAGACTGCAAACCAGCTGCTTGCATGACAACCCAACCACATGCATGGATGAAAAAGGAGTTGTTTATGGATTGGTTGACCCAATTTGCACGGTCAGTTCCAGGCAGTGCGTCACCCACCAACAAGTAGTTGTTGATTTTTGATGGGCATGGAAGCCATGTTGCACTCACAACCATCCAACAAGCAAGAGAGTTGGGTATAGATTTACTCACATTGCCAACACAAACCTCACACAAACTACAACCGTTGGATGTGAGTGTCTTCTCACCTTTCAAACCATACTTCAAATCAGAATGTGTAGCATGGTTGGAAAGGTTTCCAAACCTTGAAGTGAGGAGGATAGAACTTGCAACATTAGCCATCAAAGCACTAATAAGAGTTTTAACAATTGTTGACATCAAAGCAAGATTTAGAAGGATTAGGATATGGCCACTCAATCTAGATACACTCATGGACAATATGCATCCTAGTGACATGTTTGAGGTTAGCATAGGTGAGATGCTTCTATAGTGCAAAACATCCTTAGTCTTTCAAGAGTTGTTGTGTCAAGAGACGATGTTACACAAACATTGATGTACACTCTTCCAAATGGACAATTATAGTCCATGACAAAATCACAAGTAGAGGAACATATACAACGTTCACCTAATAGCAGTCATGTTGATTTAGCTACACAAGTGGTGGTTGATCAACAAACTCCTCCCATGGTGGGCAACCCGGTTGACCAATTGAATGATAGTTTAAGTCTTCCATAGCAACGTAGCCAACCATCCTAGTTGGTGGAGGGAGCAATAAATCTAGGCATTGATTTGCATGTCCAAGAATAATAGGGTACTTATAATTTCCCATCACCACCACTTGTAATTGACCTATCTGAAATTGTGCATTACTATGCTACTTCTAGCACTTTATATTTAGAAGGAAATGAAGATTTCACCAAGGACTCACAAGCAGTGGACGTTTAGGTGGAGGAGAAAATTGTCTCACAGTTAGATCAGACACAACAAATAGAAATAGTTCTACACATCAACAAATTCCTCAAGCTTCCTGTGCACATTGTCCATAAAAAAAATCCAAAGGTAATGCGATTTGGTTGAGCAGATAGCCTCAACTCTTGATGAAAGATGACTACATGAATTTGTTAATGAAACAAGAGGAAAGGAAGAAAGAGGTTGAGGAGATAAAAGCTTGAAAGAGACAAGAGAATGAGGAGAAACAAGAAGCAAGAAATGTGGCGAGGGATTTGAAGAAGTAGGCCAAAATAAAGAGGGAGACACATCACAAAGAAAAAGAGCAATAGAAAATACAACGTAAGAAGGATAAAGACGCCAAAAAGGAGCAAGATAGGCTTCAAAGGGAATAGGACTGAAAGGAATAAGAGATTAAGGAGGCATAGAGGGCTTTACAAAGAGAAAGGCGGTTAAGGATCCTTACTAACCCCTTGTCACAAAGTAATGGAGTATTCCAAGATATTCTCAACATTAATATCCTTCACTTCTCCACTGCATTGAATTATTCAGCCTTGTCACAATTTGAGTTGAGGTGCACTCAATTTCCGAATTAGACTACTAGTTGGGATGTATAGATATGTTCACCATTGCCCCCAACATGTCACTTGCACCCAATTTGATGTTTTGGATAGTTTATAATTTATGATACCTACAAATGTAGTCTTATTGTTGACAATTTTAAATTTATGATATCTACAGATGTAGCCTTATTGTTTTCATTTGCAATGTATTTTGTTCAAATTACAATGTGTGTTGTATTTATGCTTCTTGTTTCCACCTATTTTTAATTGATAGTTTTTCATTTTCAATTTTTAGTTTTGATTGAATTTGACACGTGTCATGACGTGATTAGTCCATACTATCAAAAAAATTGATTTTTTCCATGTGACTGAAATGTGCACAGCCGGATGTCCACTTGGTGTGTGGCACAACGTCCAAAGTGGAGTGTCTTGCCACGTTACCAAAATACAGTCCACCACCCTTTCACTCTACTAGCTTGCATTAATCTCTCGCTGCCCCTTCCAATTCTTCTGTACAATCATGTTTAATGCACATCTCCTCCTATTACTTCCACAACATCTCGCACAAAATAAGATCCCTTATGCATTCAGTGCTCTCAATGCCTCACACAACTTGCCAACTTTCTCCCTTTTCAATCTACCATCTTCTCGATTATTCTTCATAGTGATGTTAGAATCTGTTCGCTTAATGTCTTTGCAACTTCAATCCTGCCACCACTACATGTTACACTCGGAGTCTGGTGTCCCTTCCAGCTTCTTTATATATATGTATATGCATATGCATATGTATATATACATATACATATACATGTACATAGACATATACATATGTATATATATGTACATATACATAGATATAGATACGTATATGATATATATATGTATGTATGTATACATATACATATACATATATATCTATACATATATACATATAAATATACATATACACATACATAGACATAGACATATACATATGTATCTATTTTGTTGTTGTTCTTCAATTCAGCCATGCAACTATTGTAACTTTTTTAGGTGCCATTGATAAATTTGGGGGTGTTCTCTTTTTCATAGGTTTTGCTTCATCTATTCAATCATGTAAATATGTATACACATATATACATATAGATATATATAAATATGTATATGTTTATACAATTCTACTTTGTTGTTGTTCTTCAATTCAAACATATAAATATTGTTGGTTTGTCCAATGTAAGCAAAAAACTGCAATTAAGCAATTGTATATACATATACATATACATATTTGTATACACATATGTGTCATGTGTGTATATGTGTGTGTGTGTATACATATATGGATATATATGCATGTATGAATAAGTATATACCTTTTTATACATATCTATTTTGCTGTTGTGATTCAATTTAGTCATGCAACTATTGTAAATTTTATAGGTGTGATATATATATATATGCAGTTATTCATTTCAGTAACAAATAATATTGTTGGTTGTTTCAGTGCCATAGATAATTGGGGGTGTTCTCTTTTTCATAGGTTCTACTTCATCAATTTAGTCAGGTAAATCTGTATGCACATATATACAATTATATTTTGTTGTTCTTCAATTTAGTCATATAAATATTGTTGTTTTGTTCATGTGTCACTGCATGTGAACCATCCTAGATAGGATGCACACGTTTCAGCTCCTCTCCCCTAAGCAATAACTAGATAGTTTTTTGAAAACCTCAATATTATTAAACTATTTTGCAATAGTCATCCAATTCTCTTTGAATGGTAGAATGCAACATAGTTGAACATAGATAGAATTTTGAAAACCAAGTCTGGCTATTGCTACCACCTCAAAGGAAGGTATAGTTTCATGTCGAAAATGATTGAACTATTGTTGGCACTGCAATTACATGACTATATGATGCAATTCTTATGCTTAGTTTGGGATAATAAACACATGTGACATGGATTAATGAATTTTGGTAATTGTTGCATTTAGTAATGAATTAGGTAGACTTGATTTTATGAATGTCTTTCTAATGGTAACCTATGTTGCACTTGTTCACAATCCCATTTGATTTGTGAAGTGCTATATAGGCAAGCATGAAAGGCCTTCGCAAAACCAAGTCCCCTAAATACATGTTGTAACAAACTAGAATTGATGATTATTATTCTATGGTAATACATGTCGATATATGCAATGAATTATTGACATTGTAGTGCCAATGCCTAGACAATGTGACATAGATGAATGGATTTTGGTAAATGCTACATTCGGTAATGGTTTAGGGAGACTTGATTTTTCCAACACCTTTCTAATGGTAACCTATGTTGCACTTGTCCACAATTCCCTTTGAATTGTGAAGTGTTACATAGGCATGCATGAAAGGCCTTCGGAAACCAAGTCCCCTAAATCCTAAATACATATTGTAACAAAGTACAACTGCTAATTATTGTTCTATGGTAATGCATGTCGATATATGCAATGAATTATTGGTAGTGTAGTGCTAATGCCTAGACAATGTGAAAGTGATTCATATAGTTACAAACTCAAAGGGATGAAAAATAGTAAGTTAGAGTTAAACAAATCTCCTATCTGATAGGCATTAGAGTTTAACAAAACTCATTTTTAATAGGCATGTACAGTATACACATAATCATGTACAACAAAATACGAACTCCACTTAACATTGTATACAAGGGAAACACAATTGTTAACTAAGAATTTGTGCGGCATGCTATGGAGGTAATAGGAAGGGATGCACATTAAACACGATTGTACAAAAGAATTGACGGGGCTGGGAGAGATTAATGAGAGCCAGTGGAGTGAAAGGGTGGCGAATTGTTACTCTTTAATGGTGTCGTAGATAAATTTGAGGGTGGTTAAATTGTAGACCTTAATCTTGGAACCATCAAAACAATTTTAACTTCCATCCAATACTAATATAGCCAATAGATAATTATTTTTATAGGTCAAAATAGCAAAGTGTTCAAACAACCATTAGATGTAGCAGAACCTATGCAAAAGAGAACACCCCCAAATTAATCAATAGCACCTAAGAAAGCTACAATAGTTGCATGACTAAATTGATGAAACAAAAGCTATGAAAAAGAGAAAACCCCCAACTTTATATCTCAGACACCTAAAAAAGCTACAATAGTTGCATTATTGAATTGATGAAGCATAACCTATGAAAAAATTAACACCCTTAAACTTATCAATGACACCTAAAAAAGGTAGAATAGTTGATGACTGAATTGATGAAGTGAAACCTATGAACAAGATAACGCCCCAAAATTAATCAATGGAACCTAAGAAAGCTACAATAGTTGCATGACTGAATTGATGTAGCAGAAGCTATGCAAAAGAGAACACCCCCAGATTTATCTAAGGAACAAAAAAATGATACAATAGTTGCATGAGTGAATTTATGTAGCAAAACCTATGCAAAAGAGAACAACCCCAAATTGATCAATGACACAAAAAAAAGATACAATAGTTGCATGACTGAATTGATGAAGTAGAACCTATGCAAAAGATAATGCAAGCCCAAATTAATCGATGACACCTAAAATAGATACAATAGTTGCAGGATTGAATTGATGAAGCATAACCCATGCAAAAGAGAACACCCCCAAATTAATCAATGACACCTAAGAAAGCAACAATAGTTGCATGAGTGAATTGATGTAGTAGAACCTATGCAAAATAGAACACCCCCAAATTAATAAATGACACCAAAAAAAGATACAATATTTGCAAGACTGAATTGATGAAGCAAAACCTATGCAAAAGAGAACACCCCCAAATTAATCAATGACACCTAAGAAATCTAAAATAGTTGCATGAGTAAATTGATGTAGCAAAACCTATGAAAAAGAGAACACCCCCAAATTAATCAATGACACCAAAAAAAGATACAATAGTTGCATGATTGAATTGATGAAGCAAAACCTATGCAAAAGAGAAAACCCCCAAATTAATCAATGACACCTTAAAAAGATACAATAATTGCAAGATTGAATTGATGAAGTAGAACCTATACAAAAGAGAACACCCCCAAATTAATCAATGACACCTAAGAAAGCTACAATAGTTGCATGAGTGAATTGATCTAGTAGAACCTATGCAAAAGAGAACACCCCCAAATTAATCAATGACACCAAAAAAAGATACAATAGTTGCAGGATTGAATTGATGAAGCAAAACCTATGCAAAAGAGAATGCCCTCAAATTAATCAATGACACCTAAAAAAGATACAATAATTGCAGGACTAAATTGATGAAGCAGAACCTATGCAAAAGAGAACATCCCCAAATTAATAAATGGCATTTAAGAAAGCTACAATAGTTGCATGAGTGAATTGATGTAGAAAAACCTATACAAAAGAGAACACCCCCAAATTAATCAATGGCACCAAAAAAGATACACTTTCAAAACACTTACACTTGTTTGGCTGCCAGTTTGTACTTGTTTTGTTGACAAATATATATGATAAAGTGTGTATTTAATATTTGATTTATGTTTGGCCTTAAATTTTTTTTAGCCGATAGGCTATATATTGTATGAATGTTTAGTTGAAACCTACCCCACACTCCCATCAAACCATTTTCCTAGGTTGTTTGATAACTGCAACATAAACTTTCTGGTAGACTTACCTGCAACATCATTGAAATCTTATCGCTCGAACCAACTTTTACAATGCAGTTAATGCGTATGAATTCCAAAATCTAACGTGTGATGATTTCCAAAATCTACAATGTTACTTTACTCGATCAAGTTCACTACTCTTGGTTTTGTGCATGTATTTATAGTAAATGCAATAAATTCTCTTAGCTCTAGCCATTCAGTTAGTTGCATTAACTAGCCTCTCATCACTACATAACTTATCTATAAGTGGATTTCAAAACATTGAATTGCATAACACCTGCACAATATCACAAATAGAAGATCACAATGAAATAATACTAGTCAATTGGAGAACATTAAAGATCACAAAGAGAAGATCGGAGGACATAGGAATAATAGTCAACTAAAGAGCATCAATTAGTAAGTCTACATTCCCTGATTTATAGTCCTTAGCTATTATATATTGCTGAAAATATGTTACTTAAGTTGTTTGCGTAGCTTTAAAAGAAAATAATGAGAAAATATATTTCCATTTTTTTTCTTCTTCAAAACAAATTTGAAGCTTTACCAATCAAAAGTGATTTTTTTTTCAAAACAATGTTATCTGGCTAAATCAAATTTTTCCACCATTTTCTCTATAGCAGAATTTGCAAAGGCCTTCAATAGTTGGTTCCTATTACTTCAATTTGTTCATAGTGAACACCTTCCATAGGGAAAAGCTTAAATTTCTGGGAACCAAGATGGCAAAAGAAAACCTTGAGAACCAATGAACTATCCACTACCTATTCAAAACCAAAAAACAAATTAGGCCCATATTTAGGGCTTTCACAATGTATTGGACCTAGAGAGAAAAATTATAATATACTGACTTTGAAATTTAATACTACAATGATTTGGAGCCATCTAAAATAAGTTCAAAAAATATAAATTTTGAACCTAAATAGCAAATCAAATGGCCTTGTTGAATGATTAAACCTATATGTGCCTAGAGTCTAAGTTTAGGATATTCCTCCCTCTCACCCGAAAGTAACCAGACTGTCCTCAACTCTACCGATGGCACATTTTCTGCTAGGTTTCATAGTGTTGGCTCCCACTAATGGAATGTTGTACATTGTGCTTACCTTATTCTTGTCTAAATAAATAGCTAAATATTGTGGCATGTATAAACAACACCTTCTTTGCTATTGTTAGTTA
This sequence comes from Sequoia sempervirens, assembly GCA_007258455.2. NCBI lineage: Eukaryota > Viridiplantae > Streptophyta > Pinopsida > Cupressales > Cupressaceae > Sequoia > Sequoia sempervirens. The sequence continues at coordinate 433,223,599 of VDFB02000015.1, read as the reverse complement.
TTGATTCAAAAACCTGACAACTTTTATATTATGAGAAGTAATTGGAAAGCAATAAGAAGCGAGTTTGAAGATAGTACAATTCTGAGGCTTGCATATGACAATTCAAACCCAAAATCATCCATTGCCTATGGCAGAATCATGGCTATTAAAAGTATGGATCATTGAGAAACAATCCCAATGAAATCATTCACCTCAAGCTTCTCTTGCTTTTGAAAGTCCCTATAAGGCTTCAATGACACTGGTATTTTTTTAGAGTGAAAAAACATATATGCATTTTGTCCCTTCATGCAAGGCTTTAAGGCCTCAAATAGGGTGCCCTCAATAGCCTTGATCACAAGCTTGTTCTTAATCACAAGTAGCTTAGTAGACTCTGGAAGGGATTTCCTCAAGTTAGTAAATTGTTTCATTGTTAGGCCCTTGTATTTTATGCTTGCTATAAGGTCAAAATTCTCCAACTTCTTTTTCACATTGCCAACAATTTCTTCCTTAATGTTCTTCGTTTACACTCTTTCCACACTTGAAGTGAGGATTACCTCATCCATGCTAGAGGCTTCTCTAAGGGAATAGAGATGCCCTATGCAAGGAGAATTGTCTTTTTCTTTGAATTGAGAGAAAAGATGGAGAACTAAATATGTTGGTTATTTTAATAGTAGTAAACATGCATACAAACAAATGGAACTTAGTCAAGGCACGTGGCTGGTTTAATTGTTCCCATGCAACTGTCTAGTTCACATGCCTTACCTACACCACCACCACTTGTTTGTTTTTCTTTTTTTAATATTTGTTCCTATGCACCTGGTGGATTATAGACCAGATCTGTCAATGCCTATTTTTTCTATAGGATGTGATTGTGTAATCCAATTTGCTAGAATTGTATAATCTATTGGGTTTCACTTATATTTTTTATGCCTTGTAATGCCTATCTGTTGTATAGGATGTTGTTGGTGTAAATAGGTGTTTTACCTATCTAGTCATTAGTAGGTCCTATTTACATGTTAAGTCCACTTAGGTCCTAGGAGGGAATCTTTCTAGAAAGTGTTACTTGTCATTAGATCTTATCATATATTTTGAATTTTAATACTTGGGTCCTATGCAATTATGATAAGTTGTCTCATGTCATAGGATTAAGACAATTGTCATAATCATGTTTAATCCTATACCTCACCTTGGCTATATAACTAGGTAGTCTCATATGTAAATCATTGAATGACATCACATTATTGATATAACAATTGCTATAATTTTCATCCTTTGATAGAATAGCATTATTCTTTCATAGTTGATCTCTCTTGTGCTTTCATGAAGTCCCTAGATCCTAGGTGGCTATAGTCTTTAGCCAAATCTTGCATGGTGTAGATTATTTTATACCAAATCTTAAAGATGTAAATGTTCTACACTTTGAGTTGTATTTGAATATCTAGGGCTTAAATTCATATTGTTTCTGAATGTCAATGCATATCTATTGTATAAGATGTAATTGTTATACCCACTATGTTGTAAGTGCATAAGATCAGGTTTTTTCAATTATATTTTTATGCCCATCAATGTCTAGTTGTTGTATACGATGTGATTGTGTAATCCGGTCTGCTATAAGCACATAACCTATTGGGTTTTTAGTTATATTCTTTATGCTTGGGAATTCCAATATGATGTATGTGATGTAAATGTTCTACACATTTACCTATAACTGAATATCTAGGGTTTCAAGTTATATTTTTTATGAATGTCAATACATATTTGTTGTATAGGATGTAATTTGTATACCCACTATGTTGTAAGTGCATAAAATCTATTGTTTTCAAATATATTTTTATTCCTATCAATACCTATCTATTGTATATGATGTGATTGTGTAATCCAATTTGTTATAAGTGCATAACCTATTGGTTTTTCTCTCTTATTCTTTATGATTGGGAGTTCCAAATATATTGTATATGATGTAAATTTTCTACACATTGACCTATAACTGAATATTTGGTGTTTTAAGTTATTTTGTTTATGAATATGTTGGTTGACAAATTTGAATTTTTAAAGATTAACTCAATATGACTCCATAATATCTAAACATAAAGAAAAATAAGCAACAAACAGTTGGAGAGATCACCATTTCATTGGTGATCTTCCTCTGAATTTTTAACGAGATACAACTCCCTCTTAGATTTTCAATAAGATTTCGAAACTACGAACTGAAAAAATATGTATGCTTTTTACCAAAAAGAAGGAAAGGCATAACTAACATTGGTTCATAACTATGATACCAGTGTGAAAATACTTGAAATATATATTACCAACACTTCAATTTACATATTGAGGCATAAACAACAAATAAACAATATTTAGATAGAGCCTCACTCAATTCCAGTAAAGAATAGATGTAACATCAATAAGCATTCAATTCATGAAGAAAAGAACTCACATTTATATAAGTTCAAACGCTTAAACATAAACATTAACATTATATCCAAATCTCCAATGTTCATAGACAATGAAGGATTTTTTAAAACGAGTGATTCATAATGATCCTTCTTTATTATTTTCCCTTACATCACAGTGTAATCAGAAATCAAAAGTTTAGACCCTTCTAGTGTCTTTTAATTGTATATTTGTAAATCTCTTTCTCTTGAAAACCATTTCAATTTCCGTAGTCATCACCTTTGAAATGAGTGGTTTATAACTGTCATCAAAAATATTTTCTAGTGAGCTATTGAGCATTTATGATTCTTTTCAAATTTCATCATTACATGATTCACATCAAGTTGAGTATAGGGGACAAATATACCACCACTACATGTATGTAAGCCTCATGGCTCTTTGTATGTGTAGAAAACCTGCAACTTCAAACCTTTGCATTTATATCATATTCACTTGTGATCATATATGTGTGGGCATATTTTAATTAGAAAATTTCACACTTAAACTGAAGTTTATCCAACAAGAAATCTAGCAATCTCATCACATCATCCATTGTGCTCATTTAATTCAAGGTATTTGGCGGTGTCCTTGCTCATTAAATGCTACTGAGAAAATATTCCCATGGATTATCTTGCAAATATGATAGCCATTTCCTTTATAAATTCAAGGGAATCGCCTTCTTCACATCTCAAATTCATTCTCAAAATTTTCAGCACTTCAAGTGATGCAACTTCAAAAGGCGACTACCTTATTATTTAAGGTGTGGAATGTAATTCAATGAGATGGATGGTAGCAGACCAACTCAGGCAGGTATTCCTTATAAGGAATGATGTTGAAGGATTAATACAAAGAATCATAGGGGAGAACTTCTTTGCACAAGTCCACACCCATAACTTTGCACTCTTGAAGTGTTTTATATACAACATCATCTAGACTTCTAACAAATTCATGTGGGGCACAAGAGTTATTGAGAGACTGGTGAGGCCAACATTGTATAGCCAGTGTGGAAGCCACCTTGGGATGGCTGAGTGAATACTGGTGAGAAGGCCTGGTAGGGGATGCTATCTACATTGTCACTACTCTCTGGAATGAAGTCAAACAAGTTGTTACTCTCTTGTGTGTTACGCTAGAGAGGAATGTGATGGAGACCTTTTCTTATTATATTGAGTGTAATGAAAACTTGTTTTCCCCTATGAAAATAGAGAGAATTCAAGAATTTTTTTTCTTATCCCTGAGGCTAACATCACCAAGCATCATATCATCATGGGTGATCCCACAATAGTGGTTTACACTTTTTAGCCAAACTTGACATTGAATTGAATTTTTTTAACTAACTCTTCACTTTTAGGCACCTATAGCTGCTAAACCATGAGGAATTTGAAGATGATGCAAAATAGTGATTTTTTACATTTTTTTTGTAGATTCTAAATATATAATTTTTAAGATTTTTGGAATCAAATTGCATTTCAATTTTCATCTCCTTTGAAAACTAGTTTTTAACAGTAGACACCATTTTTAAAGAGTGATGTTCACTGTAAACAACATAACTTTTTCTATGAAGGATAAATTTTTTTTAATTTTGATTTGTGACTACAATATCTAGCACATTCATTTGGTTTCATAGTGTTTTATTGAATATTTTTTTTCTTAATTAAGTTTTGAAATCAAACCAATTACAATTTAGACATAGGTGGACCGTATACAATATAACATTTTTTTGTATGTATTGAAATTCGACTTTTTTGTTGGATCAAGGACATCAGTACCTAGCACATACATATTTTTGAGAATTTTTTTGATAGTATACTATTTTTCCACATGTGCATAATAGAGAGCTTAATTTTTGAAGAAAAGCCTATGTTTAATTTTAAAAAAAAACACAATAAAACCAAAATATATTAAAATTATATTTTGTGGATAGCTTGTTTCAAGGACTATAATACTCTAGTTGGGTTTGTCAAGTTGATTCCATTTTCATCCTCAACTAGAGCTTCAAAGCCCAAAATTTTACAAAAAATTGCACATGGAGGGGGAGAAGGGAAAAAAAGGGGGGTTCTAGTGAAACCCCCCTTCCAGCAAACCCCCTAAATTATTTTTTCCAAGCAATTTTTGTTCGTCAATGCAATTGTAAACCACTTATGTGGGATCACCCTCACAAAAATAAGTAGGAATAGGTGCTCATGGATCATCTAATTTAAAATCATACAGTTAAAAAAGAGGATTGCCCTTAATTTTAAAAACTCCATAAGAATTCATAGGCAAGAATAATGCATTAAAGCTACTTAACAAATCTACATGACTCTCCTTTCCATTTTTTTCTAACTTCTCATGAGCCCCTACTATTGCTATAATGATCTTCACCGACTCTTCAACATCTCCAATGGTGAATGCCTCAAATTTCATGGGTGCAAAGGAAGTATGGTCTAAACTACCCATTGGTTGTTTAACATAGAATATAAATAGATTTTCCAGTGATGTGTGAGAAATGTAATCCTTTTCGTCATTTGAATTGTCACAATCACTTGTGTTTTCCTTACAATCAAAACTATATATTTCAATTTGATGGGATAAAACTCCAAGATCACTTTAAAAGTGTTCTTGACCTAGGACTATAAGATTAGAACATTTAGTTATGCAATATAGAAGACTTACCCCTTCTATTTGGTCATAGTGACCATTTATAGATTCTTTATTTAGATTTTCTCTAACTTGATCTTGAATACACCATCTAGATAGTAACAAATCATCCTTTGTTTTAAAAGCCTCTTGTTTCACAACTTCCAAGTCACATATTTTATTGTACTTCATATGAAATTGAACTTCAAGATGCAATGTTGCAATGAATATAGACAACAAGTTTTCTTGACTAGATTGACCAACGCGAGGAATTCATTTTTGAGATTGATCAAATCTATCTACAAAATCCCTTATACATTCACATTCTCCCTTTTTTTATTCTAAAAATGACATAAAAGAGCACCCACATTAACAACCGGTTTGAACCTTGCCAAAAATGTACCCATCTAATCATTCCAATTGGTGATACATCCACCTTCCAAGTCCTGGAACCAACATTTTATTGTTTTTATGAGAGATTCATTGAACAATTTGACAAAAATATCTTCATCTGTAACCCCCAAGATTTTGCATGCAAGGGTGAAGGCTTGAATTTGGGTATCTGGGCCTTATGTGCTTTCTCCAATTTTTTTTGGAAAATGTCTTCTTGATCTTGAAGGTAGGACCATGTACTGTGGTATAGCTAGAGGTCCAAAATGAGTTCCCCATGGCTGAGATGCAATGACAACCATAATTTAGACTAGAATGCTTTTACCAAAGAAAATTTCTGAAGTAACTTTCTATATATAGAGTCACCAACTCCCATCCAAAGGAAGTAACTTATTTCTTTTTGAATCTTCTCCTCATCTTAAAAATTCTTTATAAGTTAATCTCTAAATTGTGCATTTTGATCTTGTGGTGGTTTCTGATTGTGATCTTGATTTTGCTAAGGATTTTGGTTCCTTTGCGGGTTTCTTGCAATTATCACCCTAAAAATCCTTTCTATTACTCTTTCAAAAACCACCACTAGTTGTTGTGCCAATTCTTCTTCTTCTTCCAGAATGAGGTTCACTCTCATGTACTCTTCAACGTTCCTCTTATGTCTCTAGACTAAGATATTCAGTTGGGAGATATCTTCCTATTATGTGTGAACCCAATCAAAAAAAAATTGCACCAAAAGAAAGATGTTATCAATTGGCAGAACCATATTTTTTTATAATAAGGCAATTTTTAAAAATTCTCTTTTCAATTCCCCAACAGAGTCACCAAAAATCTATTGGTTGACATATTTGTCTTTTAAAGATTAACTCAATATGACTCCATAATACCCAAAAATAAAGACAAATGAGCAACATATAGTTGGAGAGATCACCATTTCATTGGTGATATTCCTCTAAATTTCAATGAGGTACAACTCCCTCTTGGATTTTCAATAAGATCCTAAAACTATGAACTCAAAAACCATGTATTATTTTTACTAGAAAGCAAAAAAGGCATAATTAACATTGGTTCATAGCTATGATATCAATGCGACATGACTTAAAACAAATATTACTAACACTTCAATTCACAGATTGAGGCGTACAAAATAAATAAATAATATTTAGATAGAGCCTCACTCTTCCAATAGAGAATAGATGTAACATTAATAAGCATTCAATTCATGAAGGAAATGAAACACATTTATATAAATTCAAAGTCTTAAACATAAACATTAACATTATATCCAAATCTCCAATGTTCACTGACAATGAAGGATTTATAAAAAAGAGTGAGTCATAATGATCCTTCTTTATTATTTTCCCTTACATCACAGCGTAATCAAAAATCAAAAGTTTGAACCCTTCTAGTGTCTTTTAATTGTATATTTATAGATCTATTTTCTTGAAAACCATTTCGATTTTCCTAATCATCACCTTTGAAATGAGTGGTTTATAATTGTCATCAAAAATATTTTCTAGAAAGCTCTCAAGCATTTATGATTCTTTTGAAATGTTTTCATTACATGATTCACATCAAGTTGAGTATAGTGGATAAATATATCACCGCTACATGCATGTAAGCCTCGTGGCTCATTGTACATGTGAAAACCTATAAATTATAACCTTTGCATTTAATTACATATTCACTTGTGATCATATGCATGTGGGTAGACTTTAATTAATAGATTTCACACTAACACTAAAGTTTATCCAACCAAAAATCTAGAAATCTCATCACATCATTGAATGTACTCATTTAATTCAAGGCATTTGGTGAAATCCTTGCTCATTAATTTCTATTGAGAAAATCTTCCCATGGATTATCTTGCAGATATGATAGTCATTTACTTTCTCTATAAATTCAAGGGAATTTCCTTCATTCTTCACATCTCAAATTCATTCTCAAAATATTGAGCATTTCAAGTGATGCAACTTCAAAAAGTGATTACCTCATTATCAAAGGTGTTGAATGTAGTTTTGTGAGGTGGTTGATAGCAGAAAAGATGAGGGAGGTGTTCCTTATAAGGAATAAAATTGAAGAACATGAGTAATAAGGAGAATCATAGGGGATAACTTCCTTACACAATTCCACATCCATAACTCTGCACTCCTAGAGTATTTTATATAAAACATCATCTGGACTTTTGGAAAATTTTTATGGAGCACTAGAGATGCTTAGAGATTGGTGATGCCAACATACATAGCCAATGTGGATGCCGCCTTGGGACGTCTGAGCAAATACCTACGAGAAGGCCTAGTAGGGGACGCTATCTACATTGCCACTACTCTTCAGAATGAAGAAGTCAAATAAGTTGTTACTCTCTTGTGTGCTAGGATCGAGAGGAATGTGATGGAGACCTTTGCTTATTATGTTGAGTTTAATGAAAACTTGTTTTCCCCTGTGCAGATATGGAGGATTCAGGGAGTTGTGGAAGGCATCCACATCCTGATATTCACTATTTGTGCATAAAAGCTTGTACTCTCATATATATATATATTAATTTCTATGTTTTGACAAATTTGTGTTATATGAAAAATTTTGATGATCTTTGATTTTGCTCCATTTTATTTATGCAATGTTCCATTTCCATTTTTGTACCATTCTAAGTAGAAATCTTTGAATGTAATATGGTGGCTTTAAGAGCAATATGTGTAACCCACATTAGGTCTTGAAGAGGTTTTGAGAACCTTGTTTGAATCTGACACGGTTCTAGAAACCATTTTATGTTCCACTTGAACACCATTCTTTAAGGTAAAATCTTAAGAAATCTGAAAACCTAGGCGATCCCTGAAAAGCGGACCCTGAAACCAATGAAAATGTTGCCACTTAAAATATTTTTTTTATCATAAGAATTAAAATAGGTTTTTGAAACCCTGTCGAGGGTCGACAACAATTTCAAAACCTTTTTAAAGTTCTAAAATTGTGCCAATTTTCTTGCAAATTTAACTTTATCTTTGCCCTGCCAGTGTCAATCTAGGTTACAAAAACCATTTTGGGCTCCAAAGTGATTTTCAAAACTTTTAAAAGAATCGACACAAAGGTAAACTCTATGCCTAATATTCAAAACCTCATGGAGTAATGGGGTTGTGACAATCAGGGTGTGGCCGAACATGGTTTTGAAAACTTGAGAACGAAAAAACTTAGGACCAAAGTAAAAAATTATTTGGGGTAACACGGTTTTGAGGCTATGATAAAAATTGTGGTAACAATTAGCTTTTTCTGGGGACGAGGAATACAAAAGAAAAAGCAAGGGACCTAGAAATCCAAGTGTAGATGAATGCTTTAAAATCTATTGGGCAATAGAATTAGAAACATTGGGGAAGGGAATTAGGAAAAATAAAAAATGGGACAAAGAAACAAATCACCTAAACTAACAACACAACAAAATTTTAAAGTATGTATATGGTAGGGGAATTCTACCTCCAAAGACACTCAATGTTATTCATGCAAAACCATTGATAAATTGTGATAAAAATGATCCACTATGGAAAAGGAATGCATTTCCTTGTAACACTTGCAAATTAAGGAATAATATGCAACCCCAAAGAAGACTTGCCTTGTATAAGGAATTTCTGTGTGTAGTTTCATCACCAAACAACCACTTTTCATCATATATTTCTATTACTCCCTGGATACAATCTTGCATATTACTGGCCACATCCCTATTTGTTATCTCAGAAATTATAGTCTTGGGTTGCTCTTTCACTGATTGGAATGAAAGGTGAGTGTATTTGATATGAATCTAAACTAGGATCAATTTGTATCAGAAGTGATTGAAAAACCTAGAATTCACTATTGTCTTAGGTAAATGTGAGATCATCACTCATTGAAATAATTTCCACAAGTTTTGTAAAGGTTTTCTCAAGGACTATATAATTCCACATTAATAGGAACCCTAGGTCATCAATTTCTTCTATTGCATTTAAAAGGGGTAGGATGAATTCACATAGAGATTCACTATTGAAGATTCCCAAACCTTGAATTAGAATGTAATAAGGGTCATTTGCAGTAGAAATACCCTCCACATCTTGATCCAAATCCATTTCATTTTCACTTCATTGTTCAATTTTTTCCTTAGTTATCCATCACATTTCTTATCCCTGAGGCTAACATCACCAAGCATCATATCATCACAAAAATAAGAAGTATGATAGGTTCTCTTGGGTCATCTAATTCAAAATCATAGAGTTCAAAAATATGTTTTTCCCCGATTTTGTAAAATCCACAAGAATTCATAGGCAATAATAATGCATTAAAGGTGCTTGACCAATTTACATGACTTTCCTTTATAAATTTTTCTAACTTCTCATTAGCCCCTAATCCTACTTAATGTTCTTCACTAACTCTTCAATATCCCCAAACATGAATGCCTTAAATTCCATGGGTGCAAAGGAAGTATGGGCTAAAATACCCATTGGTTGTTTAACAAAGGATATCAATAGATTTTCCAGTGGTGTGTTAGAAATGTAATCCTCTTCATCACTTGAACTATCAAAATTGCTTATCCTTTCCTCGCAATCAAAACTATATATTTCAACTTGATGGGATAAAAATATAGAATCACTTTGAAAGTGTTCTTGACCTAGGACTATAAGATTACAACATTTAACTGTTCAAGATAGAAGACTTACCCCTTTTGTTTGGTCACAATGACCATTTACATATTCTTTATTCAGATTTTATCTAACTTGATCTTGAATGTACCATCCAAACAATAAAAAAACATCCTCTATTTTAACAACCTCTTATTTCACAGCTTCCAAGTCACATATTTTATTGGACTTCACGTGGAATTGAACTTCAAGATGCAATGTTGTAATGAAGATAAACAAGTTTTTGATGAATAGGTTGATGAGCATGAGGAATTCATTTTAGAGATTTATCAAATCTATCTACAAAATCCCTTATACATTCACATTCTCCCTTTTTTATTCTAAAAAAATGACATAAAAAAGCACCCACATTAACAACCAGTTTGAACCTTTCCAAAAAATTATCCCTCAAATCATTCCAATTGGTGGTACATCCATCTTCCAAGTGTTGAAACCAACATGCTTTTATTTTTATGAGATATTTGATGAACAATTTGATAAAAATATCTTCATTTGTAACCCCCAAGATTCCACATGCAATGATGAAGGCTTGAATGTGGGTATTTGGGTCTTGTGTACTTTCTCCAACAATTTTTTGAAAGTTTCTTCTTGATCTTGAAGGTAGGATAGTGTACTGTGGTAGAGACAAAGGTCAAAAATGAGTTCCCCATGGCTGAGATGCAATGACAACTATAATTTATACTAGAATGCTTTTACCAAAGAAAATTTCTAAAGTAACTTTCTATATATAGAATCACCAACTCCCATCCAAAGGAAGTAACTTCTTTATTTTTGAATCTTCTCCTCATCTTCAAAATTGTTTATAAATTAATCTCTAAGTTGTGCATTTTGATCTTGTGATGGGTTCTAATTGTGATCTTGATTTTGCTGAGGATTTTGGTTCCTTTACAAGTTTCTTGCAATTATCACCCTAAGAAACCTTTCTATTACTTTTTCAAAAACCAGCATTTGTTGTTGTGCCAATTCCTCTTCTTCTTCCAGAATGAGGTTCACTCTCATGTACTCTGTAACATTCCTCTTATGTCTCTAGGCTAAGTTATTCAATTGGGAGATGATATATTCTTGTTCTGTGTGAACCCAATCAAGATCTAGTTGTGGAATAGGAAATATTTTATCATGTGGGGGAACAATATTTTTTCATAATAAGGTAATTTTTTTAAAAATTATCCTTTCAATTCACTAGCAAAGTCACGAAAAATTTGTTGGTTGACAAGTTTTTCTTTTTAAAGATTAACTCAATATGACTCCATAATGCTTAGGAGTAAACAAAAATCAGCAACACACAGTTGGAGAGACCACCATTTCATTGGTGATCTTCCTCTGAATTTTAACAAGGTACAACTCCCTCTTTGATTTTCAATAAGGTCCTAAAACTATGAACTCAAAAACCATATATGTCTTTTACCAGAAAGTAGGAAAGAAATAACTAACATTGGTTCATAACTATGATACGAATGCGATAGGACTTGAAACAAATATTACTAACACTTCAATTCAAATATTGAGGCATCAACAAAAAAAATGATCTTTATATAGAGCTTCACTCAGTTCCAATAGAGAATAGATGTAACATCAATAAGCATTCAATTCATGAAGGAAAGAACACACATTTATATAAGTTCGAAGTCTTAAACATAATCATTAACATTATATCCAAATCTTCAATGTTCACAGATAATGAAGGATTTCTGAAAAATGAGTGATTCATAATGATTCTTCTTTATTATTTTACCTTACATCATAATGTATTTAGAAATCAAAATTTCAAACCCTTCCAGTGTCTTTTAATTGTATATTTATAGATCTCTTTTCTTGGAAATAGTTTTGATTTCCATAACTGCCACCTTTGAAATGAGTGGTTTATAATTGTCATCAAAAATATTTTCTAGCAAGCTCTAGAGTATTTATGATTATTTTGAAATATCATTATTACTTGATTCATATCAAGTTGAGTATAGTGGAAAAATATATCACCACTACATGCATGTAAGCCTCGTGGCTCTTCGTATGTGTGAAAAACTTGCAACTTCTAACCTTTGCATTTAATTACATATTCACTTGTGATCATATACATGTGGGTATATTTTAATTAAAATATTTCACATGAGCATTGAAGTTTATCCAACCAGAAATATGGGAATCTCATCACATCATCCATTGTGCTCATTTAATTCAAGGTATTTAGTTGCATCCTTGCTCATTAATTGCTATTGAGAAAATATTCCCATGACTTATCTTGTGGATATGACGTCCATTTCCTTTCTCTATAAATTTTAGGGAATTTCCTTTGTTCTTCACATCTCAAATTCATTCTCAAAATGTCAATCACTTCAAGTGATGCAACTTCAAAACACAATTACCTTATTGTCGAAGGTTTGGGATTCAATTATATGAGGTGGCTGGTAGCATACCAACTAAGGGAAGTATTCCTTATAAGGAATGACATTGAAGAAGGAGTAATAAGGAGAATCATAGGGGAGAACTTCCTTGCACAAGTCCACACCCATAACTCTACACTCTTGGAGTGTTTTATATACAACATCATCTAAACTTCTAGAAAATTCGTGTGGGGCGCTAGAGCTGCTAAGAGACTAGTGAGGCTAGTGTACATAGCTAACATGTAGAATTCTCCTTTGGACATCTAAGTGAATACCCATGTGAAGGCATGGTAGGGGATGCTATCTACATTGCCATTGCTCTCCAGAATGAAGAATTCAAACAAGTTATTACTCTCCAATGTGTTGGACTCAAGGGGAATGTGATGTAGACCTTTTCTTATTATGTTGATTTGAATGAAAAATTGTTTTCTCTTGCACAAATAGAGAGAATTTAGGAATTTGTGGAAGATATCTACATCCTAATATTCACTCTCTCTTTGTAAACCTTCAAATGAAATATGGTGGCTTTAAGAGAAATATGTGTAACCTATGTCAGGTCCCAACGTAGTTTTGGAAACCATTTTATTTTCTCCTTGAACACCTTTCTTTAGGGCACAATCTTAAGAAGTCTAAAAAACTAGGTGATCTCCAAAATGGGGGCCCCAAAACCAATGAAAATGTTGCCACTTAAAATAAATCCTTTTCCATCAAAATTTGAATAGGTTTTTGAAACCTTAGATCATGGGTCGACAACGGTTTCAAAAACTTTTAAAAGATTTGAAATTGTGTCAATTTTCTTGTAAATTTAACTTTGTCTTTTCTTTGTTAGTGTTAATCTAGATTGTGAAAACTGTTTTGAGCTATAAAGTGATTTTCAAAACTTTTCAAAGTACCAACACAAAGGTAAAATCTGGGCATAATCTTCAAAATGTTAGGAAAAAATGAGGTTGTGACAACCAGGGAGGGGTTTGACATGGTTTTGAAAACTTGAGAAAGAAAACACTTAGGATGAATATGAAAATTGTTTGGGGTAACACGGTTTTGAGGGGATGACAAAAAATGTGACAATAGAATGCCAATGCATATTTTTTTTAATAGGATTTAATTGATATATCAATTGTGTTGTAAGTGCATGGTATCTAGTATTTTTAGTAATATTTTTTATTCCTATCATTGCATATTTGTTGTAAATGATATGATTGTGTAATCCAGTTTGTTGTAAGTGCATAACCTATTGAGTTTTCACTTATATTATTCCTCGGAATGCCAATCTGTTGTATGCAATATAAATGTTCTACAGATTGACCTATAACTGAATATCTAGGTTTTCAAGTTATATTATTTATGAATGTCAATGCATATATTTTTGGTATAGGATGTAATTGTTATACCCATTGTGTTGTAAGTGCATAAGATCTAGTGTTTTCAATAATATTTTTTATGCCTATCAATACCTATCTATTGTATACGATGTGATTTTGTAATCCAATTTGTTGTAAGTGCATAACCTATTGGATTTTCACATATTATTTATGCCAAATTAAAGCCAATAGGGCCTCCAATTATAAATGTTAATGTGGTTGGACAAGATGGAAAGAGTAGATGGTGCATATAAAATGGGAGGAATTGGACGTTTTGTGTGGATGTCTTAGCCAATTTGACACACCATCTAATGTATAATACCAAATTGTTCTACCCAATGTATTGCAAGTGCATACATGGGGTCTTGTAAAATATCAATGGATGTCAACCTTATTCTATATATTCATGTGTTGTATATGATGTAATTTTTCAACCAACTTTATTGTAACTACATATTTAAATTTTTTGTTGTATATAAAGAAGCAAATAAACAAAGTAAAAGACCAATAAAAAATAAATTGTAATTATTTGGTTTAATTCATGTTTCATATTTTATAAGGTGGTATACAAAGATCAAATTAGGACCAAGCCAACCAAGAAGAGAGCCATGATAATGTTTCCTCCACATAAAAGAGGGGTTCCATCCCCACCTAATGAATAACCTCTAGTACAAGTAGAAAACAATCCCCAACCTACTGAGATAGTTGTGGAGGTTAGTGCACCTCCAAGAATGTTGAGAACAACAACACAAGAACATGAGTGGTCGAAAGAGGACATGATTGGGGCTCTTCAAGATGTTAAGGATAATGGGATGTTGACAAGGGGAGCATCAAAAAATGGAGAATCAAAGTTACAAAACTCACCCACTGGTTAGTTTGGATTGCATCCACTTCCAAGAAAGGTCCTCCAACTATCCTCACAAAAGATGAAGAGGCTCTTATCATTGAATGGTGTAAAGAAATGGTTGAAGTTTCCCATGGCCTTGATATTATCAGTATCAAGGTAGATTTCACCCATATTTTCCAATCTAGACCGAACCCTTTCAAGGATGGGTTTCCTGGTAAGTCCTGGTGGACTAGTTTTAAGAGGCACCATCTAGAACTCACAACTCACATTGCACACAATTAAATGACTTGACAAGGATAGGGCACTCAACCTCAAATTTGTAGTAGTATCCACTTTTTACTATACACTCTCCATGGTGTATGATGCTTATCTATATGGTCCTAAATGAATATGAAATTGTAACGAAACAAGTATTCAAGTAGACAAAACTGGTGCAATGAGGGTGTTGGTAAGAAGAGGTAACACAAGCATGTTGTATATAATTCCCAATAGATGAGAATGGATTATAGTTCTCTATTGTGTTAATTTTGTTGGTCAAAGAATACTATCCTTCTAATTGTTCAATGAAAAGAAGCAACTAAAAAGTTACATTACAAGCTACAAACTAGGTGCTTGTATGGCAGCCCAACCACATGCTTGGATGACAAAAGAGCTTTTAATGAACTATTTGCACCACTTTGCACAATCGTTTCCAAGAGGTGTGTCACCCACTAATAGACACCTACTCATTTTTTATGGCTATGGTAGCCATGTTGCAGTCACAACAATCCAAGAGGCAAGGATGTTGGGAATTGATTTGCTTACATTGCTTGTCGATATGTTGCATAAACTACAACCACTAGATGTGAGTGTTTTTTTTCGTTCAACACATACTTCAAATCAAAATGAGAAGCATGAATAGCTAGGTACCCAAACATAGAAATCAAGATGGTAGAATTGGAAAAACTATGTAGCAAGTTGCTACAAAAAGTATTTAAAATATCCAATATCACATCAAGATTCAAAAGAATAGAGATATGACCCCTGAATACCAATGCAATGGTGGATGATATGCATCTAAGTGACACATATCAATTCAACATAGTTGAGGATGATTTTGCAATACAAAGCACCCTTAATCTATCAAGCGTTGTATTTTCAACTGATGAAGTGGCATGTACATTGCAATGTACAATAGAATCACATGCACAACAAGGTATACAAGATACAATTCAAAATTTCCCTACTTATTTAGTTACAAAAGTGGTGTTTGATCAACTATCTCATGATATGGAAGATAACCAATGTGAAAAATTTAATGATGGTCTTAGTCTTCTCTCACAACTTAGATAATTGTCTTGGTTGGTGGAGGAAGCCATGAATCTAGGTATTGATTTACAATTTCAAGAAGAACAAGGAAATTTTTCCATCACATCTCCACTAGCCACATTTGTCATTCCTGAAATGGTACATTACTATGCTGAATGTGGAGGTTCTAATGGTGGAGGAAATGTATATTTCAACTAAGAAACACAAGCTATTAGTGAGGAAGGTGAGAGATAACATTGACTCCCAAGTGAATGAAATAATGGTATCCCAATCAATTTCAATAATTAGCAAATTCCTCAAGGTTGATGTGCACACTGTCAATGAAAGAATGAAGAATGTTGTTGATAATGGTATTCAGTTGAGCTGATAGTCTCAACTATTAACAAATGATGACTACATGTCTCTCCTAATATAGCAGGAGCAAAGGAAAAAACAACTAGAAGACCTAAAATGTAGAAAGAAACAACATAATGTGGAGAGAAAGCAAAAATAGATTGTGGTGATGGAGTTGAAGGAGCAAATGAAAGTTGACAAGGAAATTCAGTGTAAGGAAAGAGAGCGAAAGAGGGAGCAAGAGAAGGTTCAAAAGGAACAAGATAGGAAAGTGAGATTGAGGTTGCCCATAGGGTATTGTGGTGAGAAAGGTAGTTAAACACTCTTATGAACTTGTTGCCATAAAATCATGCTTTATTTTGGGAATTAGTGAACATAAATATCCCTCAATTTTTTGTTGGTACTAATTGTTCAACTCTCAACCCATCACATGTGTAAGTTTCACTCAAATTTCAAGTTAAACATCCACTCAAGATGAACATCATATCCCTTAATTTTTTGTTAGTATGAATTTTTCAGTAGTCACCCCATCACATGTAAGTTGCAGTCAATTTCCAAATCCAACTCCAAATCATGCAACCAAAACTCCAAATCCACCAACATGGGATGAGAACATGTCTCCAAATACTTTTCTTGACTAGTTTGATTGAGGTTGGGAGGGACCAATCCTACAATTCCATCCTTTTTTGGCTAGTTTTGTTGTGTACATTGGGGACTACAAGATTATGTTATAAATATAAGCTTACATTTTATTTGTGCTTTTTGGTTGTAAGTATATTGGATTTCCAACAACCTTTTAATTTAAATTTAGCTAGCTGGTTTAAACTACCACATGTTATGTTCCAATTGGTCTGATGTGTTCATTACTTTCTCATTTGGACGACTAGCTGATCATTGGTTGGGTCCACCCCCTAAGGTTGCAGGGGAGACCTCGTAGTGGATCAGATAGTTGTGTGGTAACTGAGTAGTTTAGCACTCTAAACATCCACTTCCTCACATTTATCACACATCGCCTCCTCACTACCTTTTGTCCAATCACTTGCACTAGACATCCCTTCCCATTTACTCTACCTAAATGGTGCACTTGATTCCAAGGCCTTAGATCATTCAATGCTCCAAAACCTTGCACATCTTGCTCAATTTCACCCCTTGCCTACTTGCATCTTCTTGAATCTTAGTTTCCTTAGGCATTAATTCATGTTTGGATTCACTACATGTATCATTGAGTAATGCATTGGAGAGGCTTGGTTTCCCCAAAAGAATTTGTAGTGTTAAACTATGTTGCAAATGTCCTTAATTCAGTCTGAGAAGAATACTACAACATAGTTGAACACCAAATCCCTCTATGAAAACAAAGTCTCTTCAACTTTACAACATAAAAACATTGTATAGTTTAATGTCCTATATTATGTAAATATTGTTTCTAGTGTTATGCACATGTCTATATGATGCATATATGTTGTTAAATGGGTAAATTCTCATTGGTTTGGTCAAATGCTATTTTGGGTTGAGTAACCTATATGATGTACATGTTTTTGGTAGTGAAGTGAAAATGCATATATAATGTAAAAGTAGTTAATTAGATTGTTTCTTTCAATATGTTGATTGCTTTTTTCAGCTAAAGTCTTCAATTATACTATCATTGTTTGGGATGCTCCGCTCATGTAACATGAATGCATGATTCATAAGCCTTAGAACTTCAATTATGTTGGTACCAACTAAGAATGTGCTAAGATATGTATGCTAAGACAAGTAAATGGGAAGGGACACACAATGCATTTTGATTATCAAAAGTTAAAGAATATATATGCAAATATAGTACATTGCCAACAACATTTACATAATATACAACATATAGGCATTGACATGCATAAATAATATAACCAATAACCTTATAGGTCATGCACTTACAACACACTGGCTGGTACGATTGCATCATATGCAACATATATGCATTCACAAGAAAAAAATTTAACTTGAAACCTAAAATATGCATTTATAGGTCAGTGGGTATAGAAAATATAGGAATTTACTTAAAAATATTATTCAACATTAATATCGTTTATAACAAATAGGCATCTAGAGAATATTGGAAACAACATTTACATAATATAGAATGGTTAGACATTTACTTTATGTAATTGTTGGTCCATGTGGACCCCCCAAGGTAATCTTCTAATAATATATGAGAGATTTACTTAAGCATTTCACATTTTATTTCATCCATTTCTTTCAATTTGTTCTTCATTTCAATCAAATAAATACAATTACCCAAATTTGTCTTGTTTCAAATTGCAGGCCATATATATAACTATACATTAAATGAAGATGAGTTTCTTAGTTGAGTTTCAAACATGAAAATTAATTTTGAACCTCATTCATTGATTAAAATTGTTCATATACAATTTGTTATGCTCTCACATGTCTTTCCATCTACTATGTATTTTGTAACTTGAAGGTTATGTTGTTTTTTGGGTTCTTTTTCAAATAACGAATGCTTGAAATTAATCTACAGCTAAGAATGACTATCATCTTAATTATTTAAAACACAGCCTTCAAATATACTACTTAAAAGTTAAAAAATTCAATTCATAATTCACTATATTTGTCCTATAGATAGACAGCTATATATATCTATATATGTATATGTATGTATATATGTATTTATATATATGTACATGTATAAATATACATATACATATATGCATATATATGTATATATAAATATAAATATATTTAGATACATACATATAAACACATACATACATACATTCATACTCATATACACATATACATACATATACTTAAACATACATACATATAACTAAACACACATGCATACATACAAATCCGTAAACATAAAAATAAATGAAATAAAATTAGTTTGAGTTAACTATATCTGCTATATTTAAAAAATGTTATTATGGACTAAGTAAAACAAATCAAATTATATTTGTGATTATGGAGTTAATAGACTAAGTTAACTTTTTGAAAACAATATTAAATTTGGCAAAGTGAGATATCTATCTATATATCTAGTTTGGTCTATCTATCTAAATATGTATGTATTTTCCCATCTATATATCTATCTAAATGTAGATATATCAATCTATATATCTATATATCTACCTATCTATATATCTAGTTAGGTGTATCTATCTATATATGTATCTATAAATGTATCTATGTATATATCTATATATGACTTAAAGAATGAAACATACATACATATACTTAAACAAACATACATAAATACATATACCTAAACATATAAATGGATGAAAGAAAATTACTCTAAGTATATATATCATTATGTAGTTAATAATTTATGTTAACTTTAAAAAAAAAAAAGATTGAATTTGGCAAAGTGATATATATCTAGTTTGAAAATATGTATGTATTTTCCCATCTATATATCTATATAAATGACTTACAAAATGAAACAAGACAAGATTTATCTAACTGTCGGTCCGAATTTAATACGTATCTATATGACTGAAATAAAGACCAAATTTTAACCAAGATACGACTTTATGAATATATGACTATATATAGATCTATAATTATATATATCTATATATTTATCTATAAATTCATCCATTTATCTACCTATATGTCTATATATCAATCTATATATCTGTCTATGCATATGACTTAAAGAATAAAACATAAATACATATACCTCAACATACAAATGGATGAAAAAAATTTAGCTTGAATTATAAAATAATCATCTTAATTAAAAAAATCCTAGCTATTATTAATATTGCTATTTCCCTTGTATTCAAATTTGGTTATCTCTCAATTAGATTATTAACATGAAAATTTAATATCGTTTGATAATGCCATGATATGTTTTATATCAGTATATGAATTGAATAATTATAATATTACTCATCGATTATAGTAAAGAGTTGGATAGTCATTGCAATGGTGATACTCATTTTTGTTAAACGACCAAGGTAGAATATGATTAATTAATAATTATGTTTATAATTTCAACCAGAAAAATATCCATTTTACGGAATTTAATTAAGAAGCATTATGAAATGTGGGTATTCCCCGTACTTATTACTGAGTGATCTTTTTTTCCTTAAAGAAAAGAACAAGAGTACTTTCCCTCACCGATCAAGGATCAAAAGGGAATTTTCGAGTAAGACTTTTCAATTTACTCTGTTATCTATTATCAAACCAGTTTTTCATTAAAGGACGCCATTGGAATTCTTATCTATGTCAAGGATTATTATATTCATTTGATTTCATAAATGTGTCAGAAATTACCTCTGATCTAACTTATTCCATTTTGTAAAACTCTATTATAGGCTATATACCAAAAGAGTATCGTGGGTAAGATTAGAATATCTCATTCCTTGAAGTTAATAGGCTAATAAATCGATATTCGGTAACATAGTTAGAAATGAATTTATGAAATCAATTATTATTACTCTCTCCGGAGTAATTGAATTAACAGGCAATAAAATAGATTTATTTTATTGGTAAATCAAAGCTCTTTCAATTAATATAGTATCTATATAGTATCTATAAAATAGATACATGGTATACTTAAAATAAATACTAAGGAATTGTCCTTAATGTTCTTTGTTGTTCTTTGTTATAGGTTGATGTTAGGAATATTACTTATTTTAACATTTGTGGTATTCTGAGAAGTATAAGTTTAATGCTTCATAAATACCTTATTAGCGTACTGAGAATTATCTTGGTTCACCCAAAAGTAAAATAGAAATAATTCCTCCTTACATACTATGGTGTATGTGCTAATTATTTTGGTGATTACTGTATTCTAAATTCCTTATTACACACAAAGAGTATTGAATGAAGGAAATGCAAAAGGAACCAAACTTATTTTCCATTTGTTTTATATACAAGTTGTCATGAGTATCGAATATATTGGTAATGAATGATGTGTACAAGTGTATTATTATTCTAGTTCTATTTGAACATGAGAAAGAGTTATTCTTATACTAGTATAGGGTATAACTTCTATTAGTAGATGGATAATGAATTAGTCGATAGACTATGACTTCACTAACTTGGAGTAATATAATATTGTCTCTCTCTTAAGCCCGTCCGAGTAGCGGAGTTGGCTCGGGCCGTGAGTTTTCTCCCCATAGGTCTCGGGTTCAACCCCCCCGCTCTCACGTTTGATCAGTGGACCTGTATGCGAGCTATGGCATCCACCCACAGGGGGCTAGTCTCGCCCCAACTCACCCTAGTTACCCAAGGTATGGACTGCTGGGCCACTAGACTGTGTTGCGGGGACACCCCTATCGCATAAAAAAAACATAATATTGTCTTTGTCATATTATAACTTCTCTTAGAATTTAGACAATTCTAGTCCTTAGAAAGTTGTGTTGCTTTGATTCTTAAACTAACGAATCTCTAATGTAACAAAGGAAACAATGCTGCACTTGAAAGTGAAAGAAATATGTTAAGTATTAACAAATGTCTTATTTCCAGATAGCATATGTATCGATCAATCAAGATCCATACTGGAGGAATAATCAAGATGAGATAATGGTACTTCTTATCTATTAACTTCTAATGTGATTTGATAGGGTAGATGTTGTGCATCATACATTATCTTCTTACAATCGAATTGTACCTTTTCTCTATTGTGTTGACTAGGGTTATAGTCAGAACGATTGAAAGCTAGAAGAAATTCTTTTTAAAAAGATACCTTAGCCTCTTTTATTACACTATGTAGTAGGTATATATATTGGAATACTCATGCTTTGTAAATCCAAGCTACCTCGATTAGTAAATTACGATATCAAACTTTGGTTTTTCATAAGGTTATTTTCTTGCATATATTCTTGTATATCTTGCTTCATAGTGCATAGTGATATCATTAGGTGGAATTATCATACATAGCATCAAATACCACCTTGAAAGGTGTTGCTAAGCTTATCTTTCTATTTTGGGTTTTGTCCTTGTTATTCCCTAGTGGGTGGTAGTCGAAAAAGAACTGTCTGGGGTAACTAGACCTTAGAAATGGTTGCAAACCCACTGACATAGTTCATGTAGATATTATGACTATCGATAATAAACAAAATTTATTTGGTAGTCCATTCTTGCTCGAGGGTTTGACTAGAGTCCACATGGCTTCATGATGTCAGTACGGTTGGGTGGTGAGCATGTTTCTAATGTATGTAACATTGTAATTTAATGAATATAGATGTTGAAATTCAATTATATTGTTGTTAAAATACTGTGTTATTCATTTATTTATAATGAAATATTGGTACGTTTATATCTTCCACGTGTTTTGCTTCCTTTAATAATATATGTATAAATATTTTTTTTAGAGTTTTTAAGATGATCTAACCTGGTTGTTACAATATGTCATTATGGAGTTAATAAACTAAGTTATATCTCAAATAATAAGATTGAATTTGGCAAAGTGATATATTTATATCTATATATCTAGTTGGGTCTATCTATCTAAATTTGTATATATTTATAACTGTCAGACCAAATTTATATACGGGTAAGTGAAAAAAGATGGGGGGGCAAAAAGGGGTCTTAAGTGGCTACTTTTTTTTTGAAATCAAGAAAGACCAACCTTGGATGAGAAATTGAAGATAGTTACACTCAAAATTTTAAGAATTGTAATGCTCTAAATCTACTTTCTAAACTACTATTTTTTCTTGAAAATGGTAGAGATTAAGGGGTTCAAAAAGGGGGGCCACACAAATTGGTCCTACTTTTTTCAAGAAAATATAACATAGTGTTTGGTGTGGCCCACCTAAAATGTTAATTTTTTTTAATATTTAAAAAATCACTTTGGTGAGAAATAAGCTAACACTATGTAGTTTATGCCCAATTTTTCTACTAATTTTTTAATGAATATATGATTTTTTACTAATTTTCAAAGTGGACACATCTTGAAAAACAAAAAAATGAAGGTGCTCCCCCTTAAATTTTTTAAAAAATGATTAAAAAACATTTTTTTAAAATATTTATAAAATAGAGTATAGTTTTTCAAAATGAAATTTATTTAAAATTTTGATGAACGGTTTAAAATATAGTAAAAAACACCATATATTGAGTTTTTGACAAAAAACAAATACACTAAAAAAAGAAATTAAAGATGAAAACCTTAACATACTCAAAACGTGAAAAAAATTACATGGTTAGATGGGCAAGACAGAGCTTAACATTATCATGATATTTTTTGACTTGACATTGAAACACATGCAAAACTGATGGGGAGCATGCTCAGATTACATGTAAATTTTATTAATATTTTTTAAAAAATATCCTTGGACATTGAAAATTCACTCCAAACCTTTGGGTTGGAAGCCCAAGGAAATTCCAAGCCAAAGGATCAAAAATTTCCAAAGAAAGACATAATGTGAGTGCATTACAACACATTTGCGTTATGTCAAAGAAAAACATAATGCGAGTGTATTATAATGTGCTTGCACACTATGTTTTTCTTTTTATATTTTTCTCCCTCATGTTATCTCTCTCTCCCACTCTTCATTGATCCTTCTCTCTCTCTCTCTCCCACTCTCTATCAATCCTTCTATCTCCCCATCCCTCTTTTCTCTCTCTCCTCTCTTTAGGTCTCTCCCTATCTACCTCTCCCTCCATTCTTACCCCTCTCTCTCGTTT
Organism: Sequoia sempervirens; assembly: GCA_007258455.2. NCBI lineage: Eukaryota > Viridiplantae > Streptophyta > Pinopsida > Cupressales > Cupressaceae > Sequoia > Sequoia sempervirens. Next base: position 433,199,670 of record VDFB02000015.1, on the reverse strand, counting down.
CTTCTCACCATATCTTCTCTCTCTCTCTCTCCTGCTCTCTAGGTCATTACCTCTTATTTTTTCAATTGAGGGTATAGATTTTAGGATTAAGGGTATAAGGTTTAGGATTGAAGTATAAAGTTTATGGTTGAGGGTATAGAGTTTACGGTTGAGGTTATAAGGTTTAGGGTTGAGGGAGTGTAGGTTTAAGTTTTTAGCATATAGGATTTAAGGCCTAGGTTTGAGGGATAGTGTTTAGGCTTTAGGGTATAGAGTTAAGTGTATAGAGTATAACGTATAGGGTATTGGATATAGGGTCAAGGGTTGAGGGTTTATGGTGGAGGGTATAAGGTATATGGTTGAGAGTGTAGGGTTTAGGGTTGAGAGTATGGGTTTATGGTTGAGGGTATAAGGTATAGGGTTTAGGGTATAAGGTATAGGGTTCAGGGTATTGGGTATAGTGTCAAGGGTATAGGGTTTACGGGTTAAGGTATAAGGTATAGGGTTGAGGGTATAGGTTTAGGGTTAAGGGTTGATGGTATGGAGTTTACAGTTAAGGGTTTAGTCTATAGGATTTAGAGCCGAGGGTTGATGGATGGTACTGTTTAGGGTTGAGGGTATAGGGTATAGAGTTTAGGGTTTAGGGTTGAGGTTATTAGGTATATGGTCGAGGCAATATAGTTTATGGTGGAGGGTATAAGGTTGAGGGTGTATATAGGGACATATATGTGTATTATGTGATAGAGAATTTTCTCTTACATACAATATTAAAGGGATTATCTATCATTTGAGTCTTTTGTGGATAGATATCAACAAATAGGATTAATATTGAGTACAAATGAGGCTAATATTTTTTGTAGTGTTTGCAAGAGTCCAACATAGTTATAAAGGTTATCCATTCGAAGCCAACCCAATTAGTTTGCAACTTTATTTGTTCTTCCTTCTTATAGAAAATTTTGAGATGAAAATATTTGAGGTAACTAGACCACCTTTGATGTTGGTCATTTTACAAAATTTCTTATATTTATATAAATTTAAGAGGCTTATGATCTATGTGAATAAAAATGTCTTTCCCCAAGATATAGTAATTCCATGTTATTTGCAAGCTTGAACAATGGATATAATTGCTTTTCATACATGGGGTGTCTATACATAACATTAGATAAAATATCACTACATGTTAGGAAATTAGATGACCACATTGAAGACCAAAAATGTTCCAAATGCATATTTGGAGGAATCAAGCTTAATTTCAAAGGACTAGTGTACCAATTTAAAAAATCCATTTGGATTTGAAGGTATTTTTCACACATCTAATGAATCAATGGTAACTTGGTGGTATCCAATATGTAGTAAACAAATTATCCCTCTTAAGTTAATCAAAGAGGCCATCAATGCAAGGATTTGGATACTTCTATTCACCCAAGTTATCTCTACTATTTGATACTTCTATTCATCCAACTTATCTGCCTACCTAAACATTTTACCCATAGCTCACTCATCCCATGGACTATTGTTGTGGGTGCAATGTTGTCTATAGGTTTAATCTCTAAAAAAATTAGTAGATATAATTTTTTTTACTTCCACTTTTAACAATAAATTGTAGATCCTTCCCATTCACCCACATCTATGAGTGGACTAGGATTTCCTTGTACTATTCAAGTAGGACTTCCAAGTTGAGGGTATAAGGTATAGGGTTGAGGGTTTGAGGGTATAGGGTTTAGGATTTAGGGTTCTTGGTATAGGGTTAAGGCTTTAGGGTTGAGGGTATTGGGTACATAGGGTCAAGAATATAGGGTTTACGGTTGAGGTTAAAAGGTATAAGGTCAAGGATGTATGGTTTATTGTGGAGGGTATAAGGTTGAGGGTGTAGGGTTGAGGGCATAAGGTATATGGTTTAGGGTTGAGGGTATAGGGTTTAGGGTTTAGGGTTTAGGGTTAAGGGTATTGGGTATAAGGTCAAGGGTATAGGTTTTATTGTTGAGGGTATATGGTATAGGGTCAAGGGTATAGGCTCTAGGGTTGAGGGTATGGAGTTTAGGGTTGAGGGTTTAGTGTATAGGCTTTAGGGAATATGATTGAGGGATATATATTTAGGGTTGAGGGTATAGGGTTGACTGTATAGGGTATAAGGATTAGGGTTGAGGATATTGGGTATACGGTTGAGGGTATTGGGTCTATAGTTGAGGTTATAAGGTACATATGGTTTAGGGTTGAGGATATAAGGTATATGGTATTGGTATAGGGTATAGGGTATAGGGTTTAGGCTTTAAGGCTGAAAATATTGAGTATAACTTGGTATAGGGTATAGGGTTTATGGTTGAGGGTATAAAGTATAGGGTTGAGGCTTGAGGGTGTAAGGTTTAGGATTTAAGGTATAGGGTTGAGGGTATAGGGTTGAGTGTATAGGGTATAGGATTTAGGTTTGAGGATATTGGGTATAGGGTCGAGGGTATAGGGCTAAGTGTATAGGGTATAGGATTTAGGTTTGAGGATATTGGGTATAGGGTCGAGGGTATTGGGTTTACGGTTGAGGATATAAGGTATGAGGTTTAGGGTATAGGGTATAAGGTATAGGGTATAGGGTATAGGGTATAGGGTTTAGGCTTTAGGTTTGAGGATATAGAGTTTAGGCTTTAGGGTTGACAGTATTGGTTATAAGATATAGGGTATAGGGTTTACAGTTGAAGGAATAAGTTACACAGTTAAGGGTTGAGGATGCAGGGTTTCAGGTTTAAGGTATAAGATTGGGGGTTGAGTTTATTGGATTGAGTGTATAGGGTTTAGGGTTTAGGGTTGAGGATATTGGGTATATGGTTGAGGGTATTGGGAACTTACATTTGAGGGTATAAGGTATAGGGTATATGATTGAAGGTATATGGTTTAGGCTTTAGGGTTGAGGGTATAAGGTTTAGGCTTTAGGGTTGACAATATTGGGTATAAGGTATAGGGTATAGTGTTTATGTTTGAGGGTATAAGGTATAGGGTTGAGGGTTGAGGGTGTAAGGTATAGGGTTTAGGGTTTAGGGTTTAGGGCTTAGGGTGGAGGATATTGGGTAGAGGATTAAGGGTATTGGGTTTACAATTGAGGGTATAAGGTATAGGGTATAGGGTTTAGGGTTTAGAGTTGATGGTATAGTGTATAGGGTGGAGGGTATAGGATTTATAATTTAAGGTCGAGGGTATACCTGGTTTAGGTTTTAGGGTTGATGTAGGGTCATAGAAATTTTGGCTTGTCGGGATTTTCTCTTATTGGACAAAATAATAAAACTAATGATGGTGGGACATTTAATATTAAGTGTTTGTTTATTTGGATCGTGATGTGTTAATAAATGTGGAGTATTGTTATATGAAAGAAAGAGTGTAATAAAGATTATATTAATTATAAAATAAAATTTTGGTAGTTAGAAATAATAGAGAGGTAACACACATAATAGGTTAGGAAGAATGGTATGATTCTTGTTTTTATTTCCGTTTTTGGGGTATTATTATCATGATTTTTATTTCAAGAAATGAGAGTTAGTTATCTGGATGGAATGACGACAATGGGTTTTTCAGGAAAGGAAAGAGAGCTAAGAAAGAAGGCTGCATAGAAGCAGAAAGTCAGGGAAGAGGATTTGAAATGAAGAACATAGGTAAAATGTATTGTGATTCATATTAATGTACTTCCTAAATTAATTCTGAATTGGTATTAAATTCTGGATAATACGATTGCTAATTTTTTTGCTCTGTGTGAGCCAGTAATCAAAATTGCTTTGTGTGAGCTTATATGTTTATGTGACAACTTTGAGTGAGCCTGAATGATGCTCGGGGGTGGCTAGGTGGAGAGCAGTAAGACAAATTTAATTTTGTTCAACATTAATTATACATATATACAAACAACTGCAAACTATTTATTTTTACTTTTGGTTTACTGATATTTTGAGTTGTATGTAGAGAAATGAAGCCCTCTGCCATGGATGGCTAAAGAGGTTGGTGGTGAAATTGTGTATTAAGGGAATTATACAATAGAGTTTAGGGGGGAAAGATCAGAGTTAAGCAAGAAAGGAAACTACAAACTTCTTAAACAAGTAAATACTTTATAATCTCTCTCTCTGTAGTAAGTAAATTGTTCTTGATTATTTAGGCGAGATTTATTGAATAAAAAAATAATTTTGCTCAATGTTGGCCGATTCTTAGCTGTATATCTTCCTTCGAATTCCAATTCTTTTTGCTATGTTGAAATCATCAAAGGGCCAAAAATCTGAATTATTTTTATTGAGAATTTTTGGGGCCTATATCTATAGAACATTCACTTATGAACACGATGTAGAAATTTGATGAGGCCAACTCTTTTACCTAAATGTTTTAGCACATTCAAGGTTTTAGTAAATCTTATTAAAGTTTGAGCCTACATTCGCAAATCTTAAGTTGGTTAGTAAATTTCCCAGGCTTTTAGATGCTGATATTATCTAAAGTTTTAGAGAAACTTGGCGGAAATTCTTAGCAACATAAAAATTGATAAATATAGCTTTATCATCCTTCAGAATAAACACATAATACTTTGCTTTAAATACAACATCTTTTGTCATTGGATTCCAAGAACCGTTCTGCAATCGTTTGTAATCGTGTAGAGTTACTAAAAAGAGAAGGAATATAAAAGGATACATTTTCAATAGATAATTTCTAAGGAGAATATATCAATTGCCCCAAATTAACTATCTTTTCTTTAAATTTACCATATGTTCAAGGAGAAAGAAACAAATAGGAGATATGCTCGCAACCAAACTCTAATACCTTCTATTCCTAACTAAGGGATAGTAATTGATTAAATGGAGTTAATAATTTTTCTTATGAGGAAGAAATGGTTCATTTCATGTCTTAATCCTTGGGAAGACTTACCTTAATTCGAAAACTAGCACTTGTAGGATTAAGGAGGACATGTAGTGGTGCCAACTGTGGTAACCACCATAGACAGGCACTCAGTAAGATAAAAAAAAAAGATTTGCAATTGACTGAAATGCTAAGGGGAATGGCTAATAGATCTCATTGTGCAATAAACAAGAATTCCTCTTCTTAATGAGAAGCTAATTTTATTTAGAAAAGAATTGATGCTCAATAGATTACAATTCATAATCACTGCAAGTGAATGTTTCTTTGATAACGAAGGTATATAGAAGATTGATTCTAAAGCTAAGGAGCGACGGATTGTTAAAGACTGGAGGCTGGCGCTCTTAAGGTGGTGATTCCACTGTTTCTTTTTGAGAACTACATTCTGATAATTTCTTCATTGTAATAGGAAACATGTCTAAATGTTACTTCAGTTGTATTTAGAAGTTCAAATTCTAGCGGACTGGAAAAGTAGCTGAGCTGTGGCCTTCCTTGTGTACAACAAATTGGCAAGTAAAGTCCTTCGGAGAGAGATCATAACACTTGAATTTTTTTTCCTTGGTGTTCTTGAACTTGATGTGAGTAGTTGTTAGTTCAATAATTAGTGCTAATTTTGATAATTTTCTTGAGTAGGCGTTACATTTTATTGAGTAGGTGTTACATAGGTATCAGATCCCTAGGTTTTAACACTGGGAGCTTTGGGGTAAAGGTAAAATTGTCTAAAATGACCTATTTTGCTATGTAGAAAAAAAAAACAATTTTGACGATCAACCTGGTCAACTTGGTGAACCAATGGATCATGGGCCACAAATACTCCAGGCTATACAAAATTTGGCAAATGTGATACAAGAAGGTTACTGGTGCCAAACCAACATCAAAATGTAGAACACCAATTTGTGCCTCAGGAAAGGAATAGAAGTCCCGCCACAACGAAACAGAACATGTTGAGGAAGGAGAGTCAGGAAATTACCCTCCACCTCCTCATAACAACCAGGTGATTGGGGGGGCTGCAGTGGATATGGACAAGGTCATACGATTTTTTTTTCAATTGCAGCCACAACAATTTTCTGGGTCTACTGATGGGTTAGAGGTGGAGGCATGGTTAATAAGTCTGGAAAAGAATTTTGCAAAAGACCTACAAAACTAATCTTAATTCCATATTGGAAATTTATCAACTTAAGGGTAGTGCAAACACCTGGTGGTGGCAGAAGGAGAGGAAAAGACATTTAACCCCGAATGTCACTTGGGAAACCTTCTTAGAGGCCTTCAAAGAGAGATACACTTCAGAACATTTTCGGCAATGAAAAATTGATGAGTTTCACGACCTCCAACAAAGAGGAATGACTGTAGTGAAATATGAGGAAAAATTCTTTGAGTTGTCACAGTATGTGGATTACATTTAGGATGAGAAGTTGATGGTAAATTGTTTTATTAAAGGATTGAATCACAACATATCAGGACCAGTTTGCTTGTATGAGCCCACCACTATAAAACATGCAGTAGAGAAAGCACTTTTTGTAGAAGAGATACAAATGAGACATCAAGACCAATCATGAAGTTCATTCCAGTGTCATAACCACAATCAGTTTCGTCCTTCTAGGGATGGAAATAGATAAACTTATTACTCTTCCAAACTTGCATAATCACAGCAGAATCAGAGAGCTAGGTCCTCACCAGAAGGATTAGTCAGGTCATGGAAAAATCCAAATCAAAGAGGAGATAAGAGGAATCAGACACAATACCATGAAACAACTTTCATGCAACAAAATACTCAAGGATAATAGATTAGTACTAGAAGATCAGTTTTCCAGTCCAATTTGAATCGCACTTACTAGAATTGTGGTGGTAAGGGACGCCTTGCATGAGAATGTCCACACAATAAGATAGTTTCCAGAGTTTAGTAGTCACCAGCCTCTGAACCTACAGTGGGTGATATTGGAAAATCTCATCGGGTTTTTGCAACAATAGAAAACTGGCAAGCTGATCATCGAGCATTTGTCATTGAGGTTCCCAGAAATATTGGTAAGGTTTCTATATCCATTCTTTTTTATTTAGGAGCAACAGATTCATTCATTCCCCCATTTGTAGTGGAGAAGTGTGAGCTTGTGGTTGCTAAGAAAAATGTGAATTAGGATGTGGAGTTAGCTTCCAGAGTTAGAATATCAGTTAAATCTCTTGTTAGAGATTGTCAATTAGAGCTTGGTTCACTGTCTACCAAAACAAATTTCTGGGTGATACCTTTAGGGTCTTATGACATAATTTTAGGTATGGATTGGATGAATGGTCATGAAACAAAACTAGACTATCGAAGCAAGTCTATCGAGTGTTCAGATGATCTAGGTAATAAGGTAGTTGTTTCTAGAATCAAGAGACTAGTATCCCTTAGGACGATTTCAACAATGCAACTTAAGCAATGTATGAGAAAGGGGTTTCAATTCTTTGCTATTTCCATCAGTGATGGATTAGAAGAAAAACTTGACACTTCGTTGGAAGATCATGCTATTCTTCGTGAGTTTGTTGATGTGTTTCCCTCTCAACTTTCTGGTATGCCTCCTAAAAGGGAAATTGATTTTCACATAGACTTGGTTCCTGGAGCTTAGCCAATTTCTAAGGCTCCCTATAGGATGACCACACAAGAGTTACAAGAACTAAAGTTGCAGCTGGAGGAATTGTTGGAGAAAGGTCACATCCATCCTAGTGTATCTCCATGGGGTGCACCTGTGATTTTTGTTAAGGATGGAACTCTTTGGCTTTGCATAGACTATAGACAACTTAATAAGCTCACTATCAAGAACCGTTATCCCTTGTCAAGGATAGATGACCTATTTGATCAAATTCAGGGGGCAGAAATTTTCTCTAAAATAGACCTTAAGTTTGGATATCACCAATTGAGAATTGATGAGGTTGACATTCATAAAACAACATTCCACACAAGATTTGGCCATTATGAGTTATTGTTGTTCCGTTCGGGTTGACCAATGCACAAATAGTTTTTATGAGTCTAATGAATATAGTTTTTTGAAATTTTCTAGATTAGTTTGTGGTCATTTTCCTTGATGATATACTGATCTACTCACGCACTGTGGAGGAGCATGAAGAGCACTTGCGACAGTTGTTATAGTGTCTTCAGGAAAATCATTTGTACGCAAACATTGCTAAGTGTGGATTTTTCCAAACAGAAATCCAGTATCTAGTACATGTTATTTCTAGGGATGGTATCTCTAGGGATCCTTCCAAGATTCAGGCTATTTTGGAATGGCCTACTCCCACCAATGTAGCTGAGGTTAGAAATTTTATGGGTCTAGCCGGTTATTACAGACGGTTTGTAGAAGGGTTATTACAGTGTGAAAGAGCGTTCCAAATTTTGAAGGAAAAACTTACTAGCGCACCCATTCTGGCTATTCTAGACCCTACTAATGACTTTGTAGTTTGCACAGATGCATCTATTGAAGGAATTGGAGCTATTCTCATGTAGGAGGGACAAGCCATAAATTTTGAGTCTCACAAATTAAGGAATCATGAACTTAATTATCCAACGCATGATTTGGAACTGGCGATAGTTGTTCATGCTTTGACCAAATAGAAAAACTTTTTTCTTGTTCATAGATTTTAGTTACATTCAGATCATCGAAGTCTGCAGTATATCTTTTCTCATCCTAATTTGAATGCTAGACAATGTAGATGGATGGATTTTTTTTGTGAATACGACTTCGAGATATTGTATATTAAAGGGAAAGAGAATGTTGTAGCTAATGCTCTCAGTAGGCGATGCCATGAATTGTTAGCCCTGACTATTAAGACAGATCTTGGAGAGCGTATTTTAAGGTTATTACCTCAGGATGCTTTGTACCGTGAGATTATTCAGCTCTAGAGTCCTCTGAAAGGTAAGTTTGAAGGTTATTCAGTGGATGCTGATGGATTACTCCAACATCACAGATGTATATATGTTCCTTCAGTTGGAGACCTTAGAGGTTTGATTATGATGGAGGCTCATCAGGAAACTTATGTCGCTCATCCTGGTGTTAAGAAATGCATGCAGATCTTCAAAAATTATACTTTTGGGAAATAATGCGGAATGATATAGCAAACCTTGTTGCTTGATGCCTAGAGTGTTAAAGAGTGATTTCTATGGAATTTATTGTAGGCTTACCTCTCTCTATTCGTTGGCATGAAGCCATTATGGCGGCTATAGATAAATTAACGAAAGTAGCACATTTCTCTCCGATAAGCTCTTCCTATAATGCTACTATAGTTTCCAAAGTGTTTCTTCAAGAAATAGTTTGACTTCATGGGGTGCCTAAGAAAATCATCTCTTATAAAGATCCTATTTTCACTTTAGCCTTTTGGATTGCACTTCAGCAAGCCTTAGGAACTCAACTCAACTTTAGTACTACCTATCATCCAAAAATCGATGGAAAAAATGAAAGAGTAAATCAAGTTCTAGAGGATATGCTCTAGATGTATGTAATGGATCAACAATCTCGTTGGGAAGATTATTTGCATTTAGTAGAGTTTGCTTATAACAATAGCCATCATAGTTCTCTTAATATGGAACCTTATGAGGCTCTCTATGGTATACCCTTTAGAACTCCTTTAATTTGGGACTGAATAGAAGATCGAGTTGCTATTGGACCTAAACTTGTTAGGGATTGTGAACAATAGGTTGTCTATATTCACGAGCAGTTACATATAGCCCAGGATTGACAAAAGCAGTATGCGGATAATAAGAGAGTGGATTGTGAATTCCAAGTTGGGGAGAATTTTTTTCTAGGAGTGAGACATTTTTAAGAGCTCTATCTGTTATGGGAAAGGCTCTAAGTTGGAACCTAGATATGTTGGTCCTTTTGAAATTTTGGAAAGGATGGGCCCAGCTGCATATTTCTTAGCACTACCACCCAGCTTATCGTGTATCCATAATGTTTTTCATGTATATTTTCTTAAGAAATATGTACCAGATTTCTCTCATATATTGGAGTGGTATATTTTATAGGTGGCGCATGATGCACAATTAACATTGGAGCTAGTTCGCATCTTGGAGCAAAGAACACTGATCTTGCGGGGATGACAATTGGATCAGGTCAAGGTCCAATGGGACCCCTATGATGTATCATCTGCTACGTGGGAGGATACTATTAGAATGAAAAGTTTATTTCCTTATTTGTTTGTGTAATATCCAAAATGTCTAACCCTTTCTAAGCAACTAAAATGCAATGGAAAAACATAAAGAAACACCTCAAGATTAGCCTAAGAAATTTGTAAATGCAAAGAGGAAAAGTGTAAAATGATGCTAAATGGATATACCTCCCTTTTGTAGTTGAAACTCCTTGGTTGGCCCTTGATTTTGATGTGGTTTGTATGCTCCTTGATGGCTCTTGATGTGGCTAAATGAAGGATTTGACTACGTGCTTGAATGCAAATGTAAATGGATGAAATTGATGGCTAGAGTGCACAAAATGACAGCATTTAGTTGCAAATGGCTAAGTGTTCTAAAAATGCCTTAGAGGATGGGGTATTTATAGAAGAATTTGAATTCTCTAGAGAATTCAATGGTTGAGATTTATCCAACAAGGTCAAGATGAAGGGCTAAGGTGAGTTGAGGACTCACAAGCCCTCACATTTTGACATGTGGAATGTGAAGAGGATAAAGGTAGGATGATGTGTAGGTGATGTGGAAGGGAGGTACATGATGTGGAGAAAGGACAAGTACATTCAAAGTACCTTGGGGAGTGAGAAGATTTCTTTAAAAAAGAACTTCTTAGCCCCAAGTGGGAGTGAAAATGACACTTGAAGAATTTTTGAATTTCTCAAAAATCTCCATGGGAAAAGAGAAAGAGGTTGGAAAAATAAATACGAATTAAAACATTTTTAGGAGAATTTAATGGATAAGAGAGGGTCTCCAAAAAGGTGGGAATTGGTCACATGTGCATGAGGTAACATGTCAAACATTCTAGAAGCCTTGGAAAGATAAAATGTGAATTAAAAATTCACATGGGGAGAAGAGAGACATAGGATGAATAAATGAGAATTAAAAATTCTCATGGGAAAGAGGGTCAATGCCCAAAAAGAAAAAATGGAAAGATTGACTAAAAAGTGGTACTAAAAGTGGTTAATGACTTTGATTAAAGTTGTGCAAATACTTGATTATGATAATCAATGGAAGATTAGTGACAAGTGGCAAATGTAGGAGGATGTGACATTAATCCTTGATTAAAAGGATGCACACCCTAATTATGAATTAATTGAATTAATCCAAATTAGAGATGGATTATGGAGGATGTGACAAAAAGAAGAATTTTAAATTGATTTTAATTCAAAATGATTAAAATGACTAAATTAAATAAATTGGTGTATTTATTTAATTTAGAGAGGAGAAAGGTACCAGATAAAGTGTTTAATTGTTAAATTAAATACTTTAAGAATTTTATGTGAGAGTGTAATATTAATTAAATAAATTAATATTAACCGAATTGATGAATAAAGAGGTAAATTTGATCATATGGGCGTGATCAAATTTGGGTGTCTACATTTTGCCCCTTTTTGAAATATTGTTAGAATAATAATGTTTCGAAGAAAATTAAAATGTCAGTGATGAAGAAAGTGATAGGGATTGATGCCCCAACTTGTCCAAGTGGAGGGAAAAGGGAGAGGGATGCCCCAATGCCTATCTCAAATGGATAGAAGGAAATGATAGGGTATGCCCCCTCGAGAGGGCGGTTGGGGAAGAAATAAGGGGGCCCTAGATGAATTCTCGATAGAAAGAAATGAAAGACACCATTCGAGAGAGCTCGAAAAAATAAGCAAGTTTGAATTTTGAACAAAGTTGATTGGACGTACGGTTTGCAAATGGTGGCGCCGAGAAAGAAGGGATTAGTTGGGAGAAAAAAAGTTAAATAAAAGGTAAAAAATACCTTTTTTTAAAAAAAAAAGAGGGGAAAAAAAAAGGAGGGTTAAAAGGTAATTTGAAGAATTACCTTGCCTCATTATTACTGTAGCAATTGAGGAAAAGGTAAAGAAGGGGAAGGGGAAGGGGAGAAGGAGCAACAATGCCGCAAGATTATGATACAGAGATCATTCATTGAGCAGATGATCTGCGGAGACGCTGGACTCACTTCGCGGTGCCCCGCAAGGTGAGTAAGAAAACCCATGCTATGTATTTTAAACATTTAGCATGTTTTTAAGATAGTGAAGGAAAATGTAAAATGTGGGTTTGGTGGGCGGGGTGGAATAGGAAAATGGGTAGTTTGGGGAATTGAAAAAAAAAGAGGGAAATGAGAGATTTTAGGGGGGGGAAATAGGGTGCGCTGCTGCACAGAGGGACAGATGCGCCCCTGGCTAGGGCGGATATGCCTCGGAAGGGGGGTAGTCACCCCAAGCTAGGGTAGACATGCCCCGGAAGGGGGTGTAGCCGCCCCGAGCTGGGGCGGACACGCCTTGGGTAGGGGCGGAGCCACCCCAGTAGGGGGCGGACATGCCCTGGCAGCAGGGGCGGGCACGTCCCAGAAGGTGGCGGAGCCGCCCTGAGCTAGGGCAGAGTTTCCCTAGCAGTGGGGTGGACATGCCCCGGGAGCTGGGGTGGAGCTGCCCTGAGCTGGGGCGAACATGCCCCGGGAGCTAGGGTGGAGCCACCCCAAGCTGGGGTGGACATGCCTCGGGGAGAGGCGGAGTTGCCCCAAGAGTTGGGGCAAAGCCACCTCAGGTAGGGGTGGAGCCTCCCCGAGAGCTGAGGGGGAGCCGCCCTGAGCTGGGGTGGAGTCGCCCCGAAAAGGGGGAGAGAGGTTTGATGATTGATGCCAAAAAGACGAGACCATGAAAATACTGAGAGAAAAGAAAAGTGAAGAGGTAAGAAAAAGATGTCACAAAACTGAGAAGATTATGTACTGACAAACGGTTGGTGTGGATCCAGGGTTTCGGGCGAATACAGACACATGAGCGACGATTAGAGGTACTGATAGTGACCATAGCAGTGATGACGGGCGTGGATCATGCAGGGTTTTTGCACTTTTTAGAGGTGTCAGTGATGAGGGCGCATCGAGCGATGCTGACGGCCTTGATAGAGAGATGGAGTTAAGAGATATCGACATTTTGCCTGCCGACGGGGGAGATGACAGTAACATTAGAGGATGTATGGCACATCTTGAAGCTGTCGATAGCAGGGATATTGCTGAGTGATGTGGTGTTGAGAGGGGCCGAGTTAGAGCAGACTATGACAGTGTTATTTAGACATGTTGCCCTGCCTCTTAAGGGTCCACAGTTGGATCTAGATAGATGCTTGACAGTGGGAGTACCACCTTTCCTTTATTCCTAGCTGGGTTGATCAGTGGGATATTTTTTCTTGATCATAGCAGGCGGTATTGCAGTCTGAGGTTTATGGAGGCGATTCAACACATTGTTGAGTGACGTGAGGGATATATTGTGTGGGTTACTTGTGTCCTAGCCTATTTGTATAGGGATATGCATTTGATTTGCTATCGGGAGACAGTGAGTTTAACACACATGACCCTGCTACAGGTGTGGGCATGGGAGCATATTATGGTGATGAGACCGATTGTTGTTAGGGATGGAGATTTGGATGATAGAGAGCTGGTGGCATGGGGGTATGGAGAGGCGAGGGGCTGGGTTGTGCGTCATAGGGGGTTTGGAGATATGGAGGGATGGAGGAGGATGGTGGATGATTTGGAGGAGGGAGACATAGTGTGGTGACCTTATATGCATCGACGTTTCAGGGGATGGAGAGAGTAGACTGGGAGACAAAGAGGGTACTTTATGACATAGTGTGTCTTGATTGGGAGTCTTCCACGGATAGTGGAGATGCATCAACCAGATAGGGTGGTGAGACAGTTTGGGCTGACACAGGATATTCCTGGTGCACCGTTGATGTTTCGATGGCTCACCAGAGAGTGACCATGGGGGCGCGCGTTTAGCCCGAGGGAGGCCAGAGCAGCATGGGTGGCAAAAATGTAGGTAGCCTATCCTGGGAGATGTGTGGAATCAAAGGATGTAGGGGTGACGGTACAATATGACCGGTGGTTGCACAACCACCGATGGGAGAGGTTTACACCATTGGTGCCGATTGTAGGAGCCATAGGATTTGGATCAGAGGATGAGCATCGTGGGGCTAGAGAGAGAGTACGACATGAGGGTGGGAGAGGTCCTGAGCTGGATGTGGGAGGAGAGAGAATGGAGGAAGTGGGACAAGTAGCGAGGAGGAGGAGGAGGAGGGGGTAGCGGAGGAGGGTTAGAGAGGCAGTATGACAGGAGGCTGGGAGAGATCCTGAGCCAGATGTGGGAGGATAGGAGTTAGAGGTGGAAATGATACACTCAGTAGAGGGTAGAGCTAGCCAGCAAACTAGTATAGGGGGTAGGGTACGACAGAGGAGAGTGTTGGTACAGGACGAGTAGGGAGGGGAGAGACAACATGATGGCAGTCAGGAGGAGATGGAGGCCAAGAGTCAACCAGAGATGATAGCTGGTAGGAGGCAACTGATGAGGGTACAGACCATGACAGAGTAGGAGGGGATGGGAGGGGGAGGACAGTAGTAGGGAGCCCAAGAGGAGACTGAGGCCACGAGTCAGCCAGAGAGGATAGCGGGTAGGAGGCGACTGATGAGGATACCAACAATGATAGAGAAGGATGGGATGGGTGGGGGTGGTCAGCAGGATGGGGCCCGAGAGGAGACTAAGGCTAGGAGTCGGTCAGGGAGGATGGGGAGTAGGGGACGATAGAGGGGGGGCAAATGGCATCAGGGCAGGAGCCTCCCATTGTGGAGATAGGGGAGAGAGGATGAGGAGCAGCCGAAGATAGGAGATCCGAGGAGTTGGATGAGAGTAGGGAGGCATGGTCAGCCGTGAAGAGTGTGAGTCCATCCTTCCATGGAGGACTTGGAGGATCAGCAGGAGCAGGAGGGTAGGGAGGGCGATGATGCTATGGAGATAGACAGAGATGTGTCGGATATGGATATTTGGGATACAGAGCCATTGGCAGTGGTTCCTGTCATTACCTCAGGAGATCCAATTGTTCAGCCGAGATACAGTGTGGGGAGGCTTCAGAGTACAGATCAAAGGTTGAGGGTATCAGAGGCAGAGGTGACCAGATGTCGAGTCGAGCTATCTAGAGTACCGGTATTAGATCAGAGGGATTATGGATTTATGGTGGACCTCTTATCCACACAGGTGGAGGTGATGGGGAGGGAGGGAGAGAGACTGTAGGCTATCATACAAGGTATACGAGATGAGTTGGTTGCTGTCAGTTAGGATCATGATAGACTACAGGCAGAGACTATTATATTGCAGGCTAGGGAGGCAGAGAGGATGATCGATTGTGTGTCAGTAGATAGCGGCAGCAGGGAAGTGATGAGCTATGGAACAGAGTGTATTGCTTAGAGCAGATGGTGGGAGAGATGGGGGTGATGCAGGAGAGAGAGAGAGAGATGCGAGGGAGTAGGTTTGTATTATGCAGGCAGATAGAGAGGCAGTGCAGGCGTAGGTATAGGTGGTGGAGGCAGAGAGGGACACGACACAGGCACAAGTTCAGGTGTTGTAGGATGAGAGAGAGTTGGCAGAGGCATAGATTTGTTCTCTTCAAAGGAGGAGAGAGGAGGCAGTTTCAGAGGTATTAGTACTGCAGGGAGAGCGAGATGCAGTAGTGTTGAGAGTCCAAGAGCTATAGGGGGAGAGGGATGGAGCAGTGGTTCGGTCACAGGCTGCACAGAGAGAGAGATGCTGTAGAGATATGGATGCAAATGCTACAGGGGGAGTGGGATGCAATAGTGGTTCAGTGGCAGGCCGTTCAGAGGGAGAGATGCTATGGAGATACGGATGCAGACACTATAGTGAGAGCAAGATGCAGTAGTGGAATAGTGGCAGTTGATGCAGGTCAGTGATGTGGTAGGGAGAGATACACATGGATTACAGGGGGAGAGGGATGCAGCAGTAGCCAGGGCAGTGGCTACTAAGGAGATGAGAGATCAGATTCAGGCGGAGATGGCACAATTACACCTATCCCAGGAGGCCTGGGAGCAGGAGAGGAGAGTGATTACGAGGGATCAGGATAGGTATTGTCAGGAGTGGAATTCTGCTCGGGTTCAAGTTGCGGAGCGAGAGGAGAATGCGAGAGAGGTAGGATTTTGGATGGCCACGTACTACCATGCAGTTTCAGACTTGACCCAACATATATTTCAGTATACCCGACAAGCACCCTAGATGCCAGCACCATCTCAGTCGTTGGGGACATGGACTCGAGGCTACAGTGATTCACCGAGTGTTACACCAGGTAGGAGATCAGTACCAGATTCACCACAAAGATTAGATGTGGGTAGCTCATTCGAGAGGTGACAAGTTACTGAGTTTTTGATAGATGTAGGGTGGAGCATGTAGGATTTGTCGATAGAGATAAGAGAGGTTCCATATCTCTGTATTTTGTAGTTTATTATGTGATGGATATATGATAGATTTTGATGTATGTGAACATGTGACACACATTATATTACTTTGATTATGACATAGGACAATTCTTATTGGCACTATGTAGTATGTTTCCTTTTGTGATGGGTGATTGTATGCACGTGTATATGATATTTCCTGCTTATGTGGATGGATATTTTGGGTTATTTATGCACATGTTTATGATATTAGATGCTTATGTGGATGATTGGGTGTATGTATTTGTGGAATATGGATGATTTTATAAATGCAAATATACACATGGTGATATGATGTGTGCCCATGTTGCATCTATGTAAATGTATATGATGGATTTTGTATGAACATTTTATATATGCAGGATGTGATGTATTATGAGTCTGACACTTTGTGATGCAGGTGGCGATGTATGTGTGGTTCTAACACATTGTGATGCAGGTGGGTAAATATTTCCAATCAAGTCAAAACCCCATTGAGAGAAGGGCCACGGTGTTAGGAGAGGCTGAAGATCTTGTGCTAGAGCGTGAATCAAATCTGCATGTTGTTGGCATGGAAGGAACTTCTTCACAAATTCACAAGCATCATATTCCAATGTAGGCCAATAATATCCAGCTCGTAGGATCCTTTTAGCCAGAGCCATACCATTTGAGTGAGCTCCACAAACACCACCATGTACTTCCGTTAGTGTCGTGTAGGCTTCGGTCTCCTTCAAACATCTAAGGAGGATTCCATCATACCTGCGACGATAAAGTGTGTCATCGATAATGATGTATCGGGAAGAGTGATGAACAAAGGATTTGCGTTGGTTGCATGTAAGTTCTAGGGGTATGATATTATCATAGAGATAGGTGTATATGTCTTGGTACCATGGGGAGGCCAGACCTACGATATCGCACACCATATTAGTCTCAGGAATATCATATGCAAGGATTAAAAGTTGTTCAACAAGAAACTCACATTCTGTTTGGTCTTTAGGCATGTCAATTAGGGAACTGATAGTGGCCATTGCATCTGCCGCTTTATTCTGTACCTGAGGAATTTGGTCAAACTGTATGAAGGTGAAATATTTCTTGAAATCATCCACCATGTGCTTATAGGGTAACAGTTTATCATCTTTTGTGAGAAATTCATCATTAACTTGTTTGACGACTAATAATGAATCACCAAAGACTTTTAGGTGAGTTATATGCCACTGTTTTACAATTCAAAGGCCAGTGAGGAGGGCTTCATACTCTGCGATGTTGTTGGTACATGGGAATGCTATCCTGAATGATTTTGGGATGTAGTCACCTTGAGGGGTAATTAATAAAATTCCTGCTCCTGATCCATTATGAGTGTATGAGCCATCAAAATATAGCATCCAATTTGGTGCTTCTGTAACTATGTAGACTTCTTCATCTGGGAATTTAGTGTCTAGGGGGTAGGCATCTACTAATGGCGCCTCATCCAATTGATCAACTATGACCTTTCCTTTTATGGCTTTTCGCTCTACATACTCTATGTCAAATTCGCTTAGGAGCATGATCCATTTGGCCATGCAGCCAGTCAGAGTGGTTCTAGATAAAAAATACTTCAAGGGATCAATTTTAGCAATTAATTTGACTAGATGGCTGAGCATGTAATGACGAAGTTTCTGTGTGCTGAAGACTAGCGCAAGGCAGGCCTTTTCCATGGGGGAGTAGTTTAACTCATAACTGACCAATGTTCGACTGATGTAGTAGACTGCCCTCTCTTTGAATGACTCATCATGTTGTGCCAACAATGCCCCCAGCACGACTGAAGTGGCAGAGATGTAAAGCAGGAGGGGTTTTCCTGGAATAGGTGGCATCAAGATCAGTGGATGAGCTAAATATTCCTTAATTTTATCGAAACCCATCTGACACTGCTGGTTCCATCGGAAGGTGGAATCTTTCTTTAGAAGATGAGTGAATGGCTGACACTTATCTTCTAGCTGGGCTATGAATCAACGGATGGACTGCATCTTTCCCTAGAGGCTTCTTAACTGCTTTAGATTTCATGGAGGTGGCATGTCCAGAATAGCCTTTACCTTGGCGGGATCAACTTCAATACCCCTTCGGGAGATTGTAAAACCCAACAATTTTCCTAATGTAAACTCGAAGACACACTTTTTTGGATTTAACTGCAACTCGTAATGTTCTAATTGTTCAAAGATCTTCTTCAGGACGGTAGGATGCTCCGCTCGTGTTGTAGATTTCCCTAACAAGTCATCAACATAATCCTCCATGATGATATGGATAAGGTCATGGAAGATGACCGTCATTGCTCTCTGATATGTTGCCCTTGCATTTTTGAGACCAAAGTGCATAACATTGTAACAGAAAGTACCCCAAGGTGTTGTGAAAGCGGTCTTGTGTTGGTCCTCAGGTGCAATTCGAATCTGGTTATAACCAGAGAAGCCATCCATAAGAGGTAGCATCTCATGTCTTGCTATGAGGTCGACCAACATGTCAATGTTAGGCAAAGGGAAGTCATCTTTTGGGTAGGCCTTGTTGATATCCCTGAAGTTTGTACAAATCCGAATGTCACCATTTGGTTTGGCAACTGGTACTATATTGGAGATCCACTTAGAATAGTCAATTGGTCTGATAAAACCTTCAGCTAATAACTTTTCCAATTCCTTCTTGACTAATAATGTGACTTGTGGATGCATCTTGCGGAGCTTCTGTTTGACAGGCTTGGTGTCGGGGTGAACGTCTAGATGATGAACCACTAAGGCGGGGTCTAAGCCTGGCATGTTTGAATATGACCAAGCAAAGTTAATGATTCCCTCTTGGAGTAGTTACACAATGACTGGATACTCTTGCTCTGAGAGTGACTTATCTACATAGGCGATCTTAGGATTTTCAACAGTACTCAGATTAACTTCTTGGGTCTCTTCAATTAGAATAGATGATTGAGTAGATAATTGAGTTTCTACAAGGGGAAGATGAACATCTCCATCTTCTAGTGCCTCCTCGAGGTTTTTTCCATTAGATGCGTCCTTTATTTTTACTTTTTCAAGGTCAGGAAGTGCCTCAGGGAGGTTTTCACTAGATGACCATTTTTTATTTTTCTTATTCTTATTTTTGTGACTGAAGTGTTCATCCTCCCCCAATCCCATGAGATTGACATATGTATACATAGACATATTGATAGGTGCGCTATTACTCAGGTCCTAATCAATAAGCTCAGGGTGGCGAAGGGATAGGCTAATGGTGCAGACAGATAGGCATTCAAACATGGATGATAGGTTGGTGTGATCGATGTCATCGTATGCATGTATGATGGATTCTTCCTTGGGTATATCTTCCAATGAGTCATTTTCCATGACGACACTATTGGAGGTATTAGACGTTGTTGCAGGGCCTTTCTATTTTTTATCATATCTGATGCCTATGTTCTTCGGTAGCTTTGATGTATCAATAGGTTGTAACCGACCCTGTTCTTCTTTACCTAGGCCCCTTCCTTGGTAGTTGTACTTTTCTACAAACTTAGCCGACCATGGGTATGCTTCCTGAAAATATTCCTTTAGAGAAGGATCTGGTTGAGGTTCTTCTCGATAGACCCATTGGCTTATATCCTCTTCTGGTGCATCTATTTTGACACTGGGGGATCTAAAAGTGGTGGTAGGGATGTTCTTACCACTGAAGGTGACAGTCTTGTCTTCCTTTGGAGTAGCGTGTGAAGGTTGACCATACTCGTGTGGTGACAATGGCATGGTTGCTACATTGAGAGTAGTATCCATTTCGTACTCACCACACCCTTTGTTGATGATTTGGACTTTCGTGACCATAGGATTAGTGGTAGGAGATGGAGTGGTTGTCGTGATGGAGGGAGGATTAGCGGATGTTGACTAAGATGCCCCCATTCCAACCCCGGGACAATAATGTAAATGGGGGAAGGACGCTTCTAAAGCGCGGCAATATTCAAATGGCTGGGGGTTAGCATGGATGGTGACTTCTTGTCCGTTGACGGGGAATTTCAGGCACTGATGGTACGTGGAGGGGACGACTTGCATAGCATGGAGCCACGGGCAGCCAAGGAGGAGATTATATGGCAAGTCGAGATCAAGGACATGATAGGTAGTGTATTGAAGCACAAGTCCCACTTGGATAGGAAGGCTGATAATTCCCTCTGAATTCCTTTCTGCATTATCATAGGATTTGATTGTGATGATCTGATTACTTAAATCCGCTTGAGTATACCCCACCTATTTTATGAATTTTAGAGTACACAAATTGAGGGCAGAGCCATTATCTACCAAGACCCTTTTTATTTTATGGCGGGCAATCATGACTTCGATATGCAAGGGGCGATTATGATTGATATCGATATTTAGCATGTCATTTTGGTTGAAATGGAGTTGATGAGATAAAGCCAAGTGTCCCACCAAAGCTTGGAATTGTGTGGGGTTGATGTCATTAGGCACATGGGTTTCCTATAGGGCTCTGTTGAGGATTTCTTGATGTACAGGGGAAGACTTAAGCAAATCCAAAATGGAGATATGAGCAGGGGTCTTTCCTAAGTGATCAAGGATGTTGTACTGAGAGCTTACAAGAGTTGATTGGGCGGCTGCAGAGGCTGCAGAGATAGTGATGCGGGCTCGTCATGTAGTAACAACACATTGAGGGTCTTTGGCTTTAACATGTATCATGGATACACGGGGTTCTACCTGCTTAATGTAATGAATGACACCCTTGTAATTGAAGGGTACATTCTTGTAGCTCACATTATTTGTGTTGTTTTCTTGGGGATTAATGCTAGATGTGCTTGGGCCTTGATTATGGTTTGGAAAGGTGTTTTGATATATTTGCAATTGAGCATTGGACGACGAAGCTTGACTGGGGTCAACCTTGATATCACCTCGATCAATGAGATCTTGGACGTAGTTTTTTAGACCTTGACACTTATTCAAAGAGTGTCCTTTGATTTTATGGAACTCACAATACTCATTTTCCTTAAAACCATGCGGGCTTGGGTTTGGACTCGTCAAATGGCTTGGTGACAGGGTACATGATGGGATAGTTGATTTGTAACAACTTATTAAAGACAACACTCAAAGGTTCTCCTAATTGAGCATACTGATGTTTGGTGTTCCCCTGATTGTTCTGGTTCGACTGTTGAGGAGGGAGAGGTGTCCCCTGCGGTACAGAGATGGTGTTAGGTACATATGGTTGTTGTTTTTGGGATGTATTAGCCACTTGGACGTGTTTAGTGTCTGTCACACTATCATTCACTGCATTCATGTTCTTGTTCCAGAATCGTGGTTTATTGCCAAATGACCTCTCTTTATCATGACTATGTATTTTGACGTGTCCCTTGGAAACAAGGGCACATTCAAGGATGGGTCCCTTTTCCACTATCTCCATGAAAGTGGTGACACGATGTAACCTAAAATTATGGGCCATGTCGGGATGAGAGTTTTCCATGAAAAGAGTGACCATGTCTTTTTCTTTCAGAGGGGTCTTCATTCGGCTTGCTAATGCACACCACCTTTGGAGGTAGCTAGTAAAGGTTTCCCCCTCACGTTGTTTCTCTTTGAGGAGATCTAAGGTGTCTGTGTCCTCCAAATTGAAAGAGAAGTAGGATACAATTTTTTTTGACAGGTCTGCAAAAATTTTTATGGATCCTTTTTCGAGGGTCATGAACCAATCCAGGGCGTGGTTTGTCAGGCTTCATGGGAATATGCACAAGAGATAGTTGTCATTGTGCATGACCTCTTGACACTAGGAGTAAAATTCCCGCAAGTGAGCCTTAGGGTCTTTGTTTCCCTTGTATTTGTCAAACTTTGGTATTTCAAAATGTTTAGGAAACAAGATTAATGAGATGGAGGGATCAAATGGATATGGGCATATGTCTTCAAATTTGAATGATTTTTTGCCAGCCCCAGTTTGAAGGTCTTTCAGAGCGGCTTTGATTTCCAATAGATCCGAGTGGATCGGTGGCTGGTTGGGGGGATATTGATGATAGGATGATGAAGGATCTTGCTGAGAGAGCGCCAGATTGTTGAAGTATGAATTTTGATAGTTGGATGATGACATGCCTTCTTGATAAGCTAAGGGATTTTGTTGGTACGGGGGCTACTGTTGCGAGGTATAGTAAGGATTTTTTTGATAGAAGCGTGAGGTAGGCTACTGAGGAGCTTGGATGGGATGTTGCAGATTGATTTGTGGGTGTTGAAAGTACTGTTGTGATTGTTGGGAGGCCACATAAGGTAGTTGCTGATGAAATTGCTGCTGATTATGATAGTAATAGTGCTGAGGGGGTTGTTGTGATGTCAACTGTTGTGTGGGCCAAGATGGGGTGTTGTGTTGTGGTTGAGTTTGTAGACGTAAGATGGATGCGAGGAATGGGGATATGGTCTGAGTGACAGGTCGAGATGGATTTCCTTGCGATTGGTATGGTGGTTGTTGAGAAGAAACCAAAGCATTATGGAG
This sequence comes from Sequoia sempervirens, assembly GCA_007258455.2. Classification (NCBI taxonomy): domain Eukaryota; kingdom Viridiplantae; phylum Streptophyta; class Pinopsida; order Cupressales; family Cupressaceae; genus Sequoia; species Sequoia sempervirens. The sequence goes on along the minus strand of VDFB02000015.1, from coordinate 433,176,967 downwards.
GGGTTGTTGCTAATGAGGTGGTTGAGATAACGTTGAGGTGTTCTGTAAAGGAGGTTGTTGGGTACCAACTAGAACATTCGGTTGGGACATGGCTTGTGGAGGTAATTGAGGTGGAAGGTTGGATTGATGAAGCTGTTGAGATGTATATGAAAGTGATGGTGGATTTACAGCCCTAGGAGGGGGAAGCAATGTGGTAAAGTCCCCCCCCCCAATGTTGACAGTAGGTTGATTCGAAAGAGGTGGTGTTGTTAGCATTAATAGCACAGGTTGTGAAACATTTTGTGGCATACCATAGACAAGAGGACTATTGGGAACAGGCACTTGAGGATTCCTCATAACTGAGATTGGAGCATGTGGGGGGTGGTTAACATGATAAAGAACATCATTGCCAAATTCAGGTTGATGCCACCCCTCAACTGGAGGAACATTGGGGATGTATGAACTCTCTAGTGCATTTTGTGAACGTTGGGGTACGTTAGATGTGGAGCCCCTATATTTGGATAAGTCAACACCTGAAGGAATTTTGACACCCTTCTCGATTAGGTGGGCCAAAATTTCCTCCCCATGCTTTTAAAATAGACGGTTAGCCATTTGTGCATTGGCGGGATTACTAAAATGTTCCTCAAACGTGAGTTCGGGTTGATTAGCCATACTCTCTTCACCATGTGGTGAGTTGTTTTGATTTTCGGTGTTGGAGTGTGATGAAGTACCATTATGAGGATCTTGGGGGATGTTATTAGGATCTTGAACAATATTGGCACCATTGGTGGGGTTTGTATTGTTGTTAAGGTCTTGAGTCATGTTTTCTTGGGAATTTTGACCTTGTTGTGTCATTTCTTTCTTAACTTGTGACCTAGTTTGAATGGGCATGCAAGTGTGCTATGGGTGGATTATAAAGATGCCTTTGGCGAATGATTTGATTGTGATTGGATCAGATTCGATTTTGATGAGATGAGAGGAGGGTTTGGATTTAGATAAGATCTTATGTGGATAGATTGAATTGGATTGGACTTTGATTGGATCATATTTTGATTGGATAGATCGGATTGGATTTTGATTAGATAGATTGAATTGGATAGGATTGTGGTGATAGAACGAATGTGATTTGATTGATTGGGTAATTGGATGATTTGACTAAATGATTGGGTTTGATAGATTTGGATGATTAGATGGGTATGATTGGGTGATGAAATATTTGAGAGCCCCTAAGTTTAATCAAAGAAAGTTACCTTTAGTAACCTAGCGTGTTGATCGATTAAGTGGATGATCATGACACCGAATCCACCTCAAGATAGAAATGGATTGATTTTGGTTGAGGATGATAACTTACGACACCGAATTTACCTCAAGATGGACGTAAATTGATTTGGGGTCGAAGTTAATGACTAATAATCAAATTTAAGCGCTAGGGTCAATTTGGGTAGCCACTTTGTAACACAAGGTTAAGGCGGTTTGATTGTGGGTGGTGTTTATGAGATATGGGTTTGGTGATGTAAATGGTAAAACTTTGATGTTCATTAGGTGATGATATAGGCTTTCGAATGGATTATGGGAAAATTCAAAATGAGCAAATGGATTGGGGATGTTTGTGGAGAATGAATGGGGATTTAGGACGGTTAAACGAAGGTTTGGAATGATAAGAGGGAGGTTTAAAATGATCAAATGGAGGTTTTTGGAGTTTTAGGAGGACAAAACGGAGGCTTGGGATGATGAGATAGCAGTTGGGGATGATTAAATGGATCCAAACAGGGTGATTTCAGGTGTTCAGAGGGAAAATTGCCTTTTTGCAGTAAATCAGGGGGCCCAATCACCCTTCCGCGGAAAATCAAGGGCGCAGTCGCCCTTCTACGGAAAATCAGGGGCGCAGTCGCCCTTCTGCAGAAGATTAGGGGTGTAATCGCCCTTTTGCAGAAAATCAAGGGTGTAATCGCCCTTTTGTGGAAAATCAGGGGTGCAATTGCCCTTCTGTAGAAAATCAGGGGCATAATCGCTCCTTTGCTGAAAATTAGGGACTTGGTTTGATGAAAATGACTATGGCAAGGACTTTAAAATAACAATAACAAGGCTAATTCGTCAAAAAGTTTATTGGTTTTTCACAAGAAGACACTTTCAAGCAAATACAATCCTATGATTAGTGTTAAGGGTATGGCCAACATGGTCTTAATCTAGGATGTACAAGGTGTCTAGGGAGTCCTCGATATACTCTCGGTACGTGAGGCACAACTATGAACACCAACCCATCACAAGCGTGAGTCGGGAACCCCAATGAGATACTGAAGGGCTTAGACCAACTCTTCATGTCTATCTTGGTATCACCCTAGCTTTGACGCTCCGCCAATTACGACGCGACTAGATTTGGGTACAAATTTCACTCTCCCCCCTTTTATACCCCACCAGTATGCGTGGTTGGAATTGTCCCTTGGGGTGATGAAATCCCCAATCATATCCCACTAGAAAGAAAGCATTAATCATTTCCAACTACTCTTCAGGCTCACACGAAGTGCAAGGGAAAAGTGAAAACAAATCAATGCCCTCTTTGGGTAACACAAAAAGATAAACACAACAAGCAATGAATATTACTCCCCCTAATTAAACTATGTTCTTAGATTAACAGAAATAATAAGGATAGTTTAAAAAGTCTGAGTGAATGGATAGCCCTATAAGCAAATGTTAGATGTTTTATCCTGCTTTCTTCATCAACTTCACGAGAATATGCTACAAAAAGTTAGCAGAAACACCAATATCCTTGCAAAAATAGTGTTAGGGGGTTAATACTTGAAAATAGCAAAAAACCAAAGCCAAAATGATAGTTTTACCTTTCAAAATGTGTTGCTTCGTGGTGACAAGGGGGCGCAGTCGCCCCTCTGCAATAAATTAGGGGCACAGTCGCCCTTCTGCGGAAAATTAGGGGGCGCAATCACCCTTCTGCGGAAAATCAGGGGCGTAGTCACCCTTTTGCAAAAAATCAGGGGTGTAGTCGCCCTTCTGTAGAAAATCAGGAGTGTAATCGCCCTTATGCGAAAAACCAGGGGTGCAGTCGCTCTTCTACATAAAAGTGTTAGCACAAAAATTTTGGAGACAGGGGGCATAGTCGCTCTTCTGTAGAAAAGTGTTAGCACAAAAACTTCAACCTAGGGGGCGTAGTCACCCTTTTTTGGAAAAACAGGGGCATAGTTTCCCTTCTACGAAAAAATAGGGGTGCAGTCGCCCTTCTGCAGAAAATTAGGAGCGTAATCGCCCTTCTGCGGAAAACCAGGGGCGCAGTCGCCCTTCTACAGAAAATCAGGGGCGCAGTTACCCCTTTGCAGAAAATCAAGGGCGTAGTCGCCCCTCTGCAAAAAATCAGGGGCGTAGTCGCCCTTACGTGACGTATTCCTCTAGAAATTCAACAACAACGAACGTTAAATTGAGGAAACCGCTTGTGGGTCCCACCGGGCGTGCCATAAATGTGATATCCAAAATGTCTAACCCTTTCTAAGCAACTAAAATGCAATGGAAAAACATAGGGAAACACCTGAAGATTAGCCTAAGAAATTTGTAAGTACAAAGAGGAAAAGTGTAAAATGATGCTAAATGGATATACCTCCCTTTTGCAACTAAAACTCCTTGGTTGGCCCTTGATTTTGATGTGATTTGTATGCTTCTTGATGGCTCTTGATGTGGCTAAATGAAGGATTTGACTATGTGCTTGAATGCAAATGTAAATGGATGAAATTGATGGCTAGATGAGTGCACAAAATGACAACATTTAGTTGCAAATGGCTAAGTGTTCTAAAAATGCCTTAGAGGATGGGGTATTTATAGAGGAATTTGAATTCTCTAGAGAATTCAATGGTTGATATTTATCCAACAAGGTCAAGATGAAGGGCTAAGGTGAGTTGAGGACTCACAAGCCCTCACATTTTGACATGTGGAATGTGAAGAGGATAAAAGTAGGATGATGTGTAGGTGATGTGGAAGGGAGGTACATGATGTGGAGGAAGGACAAGTACCTTCCAAGTACCTTGGGGAGTGAGAAGATTTCTTTAAAAAGGAACTTCTTATCCCCAAGTGGGAGTGAAAATGACATTTGAAGAATTTTTGAATTTCTCAAAAATCTCCATGGGAAAAGAGAAAGAGGTTGGAGAAATGAAAATTCACATTCATAGGAGAATCTAATGGATAAGAGAGGGTATCCAAAAAGGTGGGAATTGGTCACATGTGCATGAGGTGACATGTCAAACATTCTAGAAGCCTTGGAAAGATAAAATGTGAATTAAAAATTCACATGGGGAGGAGAGAGACATAGGATGAATAAATGAGAATTAAAAATTCTCATCGGAAAGAGGGTTAATGCCCAAAAAGGAAAAATGGAAAGATTGACTAAAAAGTGGTACTAAAAGTGGTTAATGACTTTGATTAAAGTTGTGCAAATACTTGATTATGATAATCAATGGAAGATTAGTGACAAGTGGCAAATGTATGAGGATGTGACATTAATCCTTGATTAAGAGGATGCACACCCTAATTATGAATTAATTGAATTAATCCAAATTAGAGATGGATTATGGAGGATGTGACAAAAAGAAGAATTTTAAATTGATTTTAATTCAAAATGATTAAAATGACTAAATTAAATAAATTGGTGTATTTATTTAATTTAGAGAGGAGAAAGGTACTAGATAAAGTGTTTAATTGTTAAATTAAATACTTTAAGAATTTTATGTGGCAGTGTAATATTAATTAAATAAATTAATATTAACCAAATTGATGAATAAAGAGGTAAATTTGATCATATGGGGATGATCAAATTTGGGTGTCTACAGTTTGGTTAGCTTCTAGGAGGAAGCTGGATGTTTAGAGGGGAAGTAATGTAGGTTCATAGCAATTTTGGCTTGTCAGGATTTTCTCTTATTGGACAAAATAATAAAACTAATGATGGTGGGACATTTAATGTTAAGTGTTTGTTTATTTGGATCATGATGTGTTAATAAATGTGGAGTATTGTTATATGAAAGAAATATTGTAATAAAGATTATATTAATTATAAAATCAAATTTTAGTAGTTAGAAATAATAGTGAGGTAGCACACATAATAGGTTAGGAAGAATGCCACAATTCTTTTTTTTTATTTCCATTTTTTGGGTATTATTATTATGATTTTTATTTCAAGAAATGAGAGTTAGTTATCTGGATGGAGTGGCGACAACAGGTTTTTTAGGAAAGGAAAGAGAGCTAAGAAAGAAGGTTGCAGAGAAACAGAAAGTCAGGGAAGAGGATTTGAATTGAAGAACAAAGGTAAAATGTATTGTGATTCATATTAATGTACTTCTTGAATTAATTATGAATTGGTATTAAATTATGGATAATATGATTGCTAATTGTTTTGCTCTGTGTGAGCCACGAATCTGCTCTGTGTGAGCCAGTAATCGAAATTGCTTTGTGTGAGCTAATGAAATAATCAACTCTGTGTGAGTTTATATGTTTATGTGACAACTTTGTGTGAGCCTGAATGATGCTCGGGGGTCGTTGGGTGGAGAGCAGTAAGACAAATTTAATTTTGTTCAAAATTAATTATACATATATACAAACAACTACAAACCATTTATTTTTACTTTTGGTTTACTGATATTTTGAGTTGTATGTAGAGAAAGGAAGCCCTTTTCCATGGATGGATAAAGAGGTTGGTGGTGAAATTGTGTATTAAGGGAATTATAGAGTAGAGTTTGGGGGGGAAGATTAGAGTTAAGCAAGAATAGAAACTACAAACTTCTTAAACAAGTAAATACTTTATAATCTATCTCTCTACAGTAAGTAAATTGTTCTTGATTATTTAGGCAAGATTTATTGAATAAAACAGTAATTTCACTCAATGTTGACCAATTCTTAGTTGTATATCTTCCTTCAAATTCCAATTCTTTTTGCTATTCTGAAATCATCAAAGGGCCAGAAATTTGAATTATTTTTATTGAGAATTTTTGGGGCCTATATCTATAGAACGTTCACTTATGAAAATGGTGAAGAAATTTGATGAGGCCAACTCTTTTACCTGAATGTTTTAGCACATTCAAGGTTTCAGTAAATCTTATTGAAGCTTTCTTTGAGCCTACACTCACAAATCTAAAGTTGGTTAGTAAATTTCCCAGGCTTTTAGATGCTGATATTATCTAAAGTTTTAGATAAACTTGGCGAAACTTCTCAACAACATTAAAATTGATAAATATAGGTTTATCATCCTTCAGAATAAACACATAATAATTTTCTTTAAACACAACATCTTTTGTCATTGGATTCCAAGAACCGTTCTATAACCGTTTGTAATCGTGCAGAGTTACTGAAAAGAGAATGAATATAAAAGGATACGTTTCCAATAGATAATGTCTAAGGAGAATAAATTGGTTGCACCAAATTAACTATCTTTTCTTTAAATTTACCATATGTTCAAGAAGCAAGAAAAAAATAGGAGATATGCTCACAACCAAACTCTAATACCTTCTATTCCTAACTAAGGGATAGTAATTGATTAAATGGAGATAATAATTTTTTTATGAGGAAGAAATGGTTTATTTCATGTCTTAATCCTTGGTAAGACTTACCTTAAGTCGAAAACTAGCACTTGTATGATTAAGGAGGACATGTAGTGGTGCCAACTATGGTAGCCGCCATAGACATGCACTCAGTAAGATAAAAAAGAAGAAGATATGCAATTGAATGAATTGCTAAGGGGAATGGCTAATAGATCTTGTTGTGCAATAAACAAGAATTCCTCTTCTTAATGAGAAGCTAATTTTATTTAGAAAAGAATTGATGCTCAACAGATTACAATTCATAATCACTGCAAGTGAATGTTTCTTTGATAATGAAGGTATATAGAAGATTGATTCTAAAGCTAAGGAGTGACAGATTGTTAAAGACTGGAGGCTGGCGCTCTTAAGGTGGTGATTCCACTGTTTCTTTTTGAGAACTATATTATGGTAAATTTTTCATTGTAATAGGAAACATGTCTAAATGTTACTTCAGTTGTATTTAGGATTTCAAATTCCAGTGGATTGGAAAAGTAGCTAAGTTGTGGCCTTCCTTGGGAAAAAACAATCAAATAATATGTAAAGCATTAGTTCATCTGTCTATTGATTTAATCATGTCATTTACTTGTTATGTTTTGGGAAGATATATGAAACATTATTGATCAGATTGCTCTATTCAAAATAATAGTAGATATATTTTTTTTGCACAAAAAATTGGCAAGTAAAGTCCTTCGGAGAGAGATCATAACACTTGATTTTTTTTTCCTTGGTGTTCTTGAACTTGATGTGAGTAGTTGTTAGTTCAATAATTAGTGCTAATTTTGATAATTTTCTTGAGTAGGCGTTACATTTTATTGAGTAGGCATTACATAGGTATCAGAGCCCCAAGTTTTAGCACTGGGAGCTTTCGGGTAAAGGTAAAATTGTCTGAAATGACCTGTTTTGCTATGTAGAAAAAAAAATGTTGGTGAATCAACCTGGTCAACCTGGTGAACCAATGGATCATGCGCCACAAATAATCAAGGCTATACAAAATTTGGAAAATGTGATACAAGAAAGGTTATCGGTGCCAAACCAAAATCAAAATGTAGAACACTAATCTGTGCCTCGGGAAAGGAATAGAAGTCCCCGCCAGAAAGAAACATAACATGTTGAGGAAGGAGATTTAGGACATTACCCTCCACCTCCTCATAACAACCAAGCCATTGGGGGGGCTACAGTAGATATGGACAAGGTCATACAAAATTTTCTTTGATTGCAACCACAATAATTTTCTAGGTCTACTGATGGGTTAGAGGCGGAGGCATGGTTAATAAGTCCGGAAAAGAATTTTGCATTAAATACCTATGAAACTAATCTTAAGGTCATATTGGAAATTCATCAACTTAAGGGTAGTGCAGACACCTGGTAGCAGAAGGAGGAGAGGAAAAGACATTGAACCCCAAAAAATGTCACTTGGGAAACCTTCTTAGAGGCCTTCAAAGAGAGATACATTTCAGAACATTTCTGGTAACAAAAAATTGATGAGTTTCATGACCTCCAACAAAGAGGAATGACTGTAGATGAGGAAAAATTCTTTGAGTTGTCACAGTATGTGGATTACATTTAGGATGAGAAGCTGATGGTAAATCATTTTATTAGAGGATTGAATCACAACATATTAGGACTGGTTCGCTTATCTGAGCCCACCATTGTAAAATACGTAGTAGAGAAAGCACTTATTGCAGAAGAGATACATCTAAGACATCAAGACCAATCACGAAGTTCATTCTACTGTCATAACCACAATCAGTTTCATCCTTCTAGGGATGGAAATAGATCAAATTATTACTCTTTCAAACCCGCACAATCATAGCAGAATCAGAGAGCTAGGTCCTCACCAGAAGGATTAGTCAGGTCATGGAAAAATTCCAATCAGAGAGGAGATCAGAGGAATTAGACACAATACCATGAAACAACTTTCATGCAACAAAATATTTGGGGAAATTAGATTAGTACTGGAAGATCAATTTTCTAGTCCAATTCGAACCACACTTGCTACAATTGTGGTGGTAAGGGACACCTTGCACGAGAATTTCCACACAATAAGATAGTTTCTAGAGTTTAGCAGTCATCAGCCTCCGAACCTATAGTGGGTGATATTGGAGAATCTCATTAGGTTTTTGCAACAATAGAAAACTGGCAAGCTGATCATCAAGCATCTGTCATTGAGGTTCCTAGAAAAATTGGTAAGGTTTCTATATCCGTTCTTTTCAATTCAGAAGCAACAAATTCATTCATTTCCCCATCTGTGGTTGCTAAGAAAAATGTGAATTAGGTTGTGGAGTTAGCTTCTAGAGTTAGAATGTTAGTTAACTCTCTTGTTAGAGATTATCAGTTAGAGATTGGTTCACTGTCTACCAAAACAAATTTATGGGTGATACCTTTAGGGTCTTATGACGTCATTTTAGGTATGAATTGGATGAATGGTCATGAAGCAAAAATAGACTATCGAAGCAAGTCTATCGAGTGTTCAGATGATCTAGGTAATAAGGTAGTTGTTTCTGGAATCAAGAGACCAATATCCCTTAGGATGATTTCAACAATGCAACTTAAGCGATGTATGAGAAAGGGGTGTCAATTCTTTGCTATTTCCATCAGTGACCGGTCAGAAGAAAAACTTGACACTTCGTTGGAAGATCATGCTATTTTTCGTGAGTTTGTTGATGTGTTTCCTTCTCAACTTTTTGGTATGCCTCCTAAAAGGGAAATTGATTTTCACATAGACTTGGTTCTTAGAGCTCAACCAATTTCCAAGGTGCCCTATAGGATGACCACACAAGAGTTACAAGAACTAAAGTTGCAGCTTGAGGAATTGTTGGAGAAAGGTCACATCCATCCTAGTGTATCTCCATGGGGTGCACCTGTGATTTTTCTTAAGAATGGAACTCTTCGGCTTTACATAGACTATAGACAACTTAATAAGCTCACTATCAAGAACCGTTATCCCTTGTCAAGGATAGATGACTTGTTTGATCAGATTCAAGGGGTGAATTTTTTCTATAAAATAGACCTTAAGTCTGGATATCACCAATTGAGAATTGATGAGGCTAACATTCATAAAACAATATTCCGCATAAGATTTGGCCATTATGAGTTTACTATTGTTCCCTTTGGGTTGAACAATGCACCAATAGTTTTTATGAGTCCAATGAATGGAGTTTTCTAAAATTTTCTAGAACAGTTTGTGGTCATTTTCCTTGATGATATATTGATCTACTCACACACTATGGAGGAGCATGAAGAGCACTTGCGATAGGTGTTATAGTGTCTTCGGGAAAATCAGTTGTAAGCAAACATTGATAAGTGTGAATTTTTCCAAACAAAAATCTGGTATCTAGGACATGTTATTTCTAGGGATGTTATCTCTGTGGATCCTTCCATGATTTAGGCTATTTTGGAATGGCCTGCTCCCACTAACGTAGCTGAGGTCAGAATTTTTATGGGTCTAGCCGGTTATTACAGACAGTTTGTAGAAAGGTTATTACAGTGTGAAAGAGCATTCCAAATTTTGAAGGAAAAACTTACTAGTGCACCCATTCTGGCTATTCCAGACCCTACTGGTGACTTTGTAGTTGGCATAGATGCATGTATTGAAGGAACTGGAGTTTCATTTTTTACTTCCATCAGCTCTACCTCCAATCTTTTATTTATTTTTCTCTCCTTTTCCAAATTTTTTTCCCACTGTGCATTTCCATTCACAATGCTTAGTCTTAATTTCTCTGAAGTGGATTTTCCCTCATCATATCTCTTGTTGCTCTCATCTAGCCTTTGCTTTAGTTCATTCACTGTAGTCTCATTCTGCTTATCCTCTTTGCTTGTTGATGTAGAGTGTTGGAACTGTAAAAATCTGATGATTTTTACATATTTTTCATACCCCTGAGTTTCCATTGGAGTCCTTATCATAAGCACATGGGTTTGTTTTCATATCATTTTTCTCACATTTTGTCCATATTTTCCCCATACAGTCATCTATGTCTGAATATTGCACATTCTTGTTCCTATCAGCATAAGCTCATAAGTGTCTCCCCGACCCACAATGCATTTTTTCTAACATATGTTTGTTGCTGGCATATCGGCATGAGTTCTTAATTGTCACAATGATCAACATTCACCTATGGGTATATCAGTATGACATTCATGTGGTTTTGGCAATAGAGGAATGGTCTATTGGTAGGAGTATATTTCATCAGGGCGAGGTCTCCCCGAGTGGGTCGGGTCTCACTGACTAATGCATGTGGGGATTCATCGGCGAGAGCTAAGCGGTATCGACATTGTGTCTCAGTGAGTGACCTTCGGTCTCACCGACATTACATAAAAGGTTTCTATCAAAAAGGCTCATCGGCGAGAGATGTTTTCTTCGGAATAAGTCACGACGAATTCAAAGGGGTCTCACCAACCAGCATAAAACAAACACTTCAGTGAGGCTAATGTGATTTCAGAGTATGGTCTTGGCGAGTATGGTGGGTCTTGTCGATAGAATAGGAAGGTCTCTGTCGGTGAGAAAATTGGTTTGTCTTGGCAATCTAAAGTGAGCTCGGGGTGACTCTCGGGTAACGAAGTATTGTCTATATAGGGTCTCCTCGATGGTTGAAGGTTACAACGACACACAAGAGATAAGAGGGCTTTGGGCGAAACATAATGTAATCTACAAGAGGTCTCCCCGATATCAGAGTGTTACAACGATACATGTAGAATGAAGGAATACATCTTGGGGAAACATTAAGTAATCTATATGACGTCTCCCCGACTTTGATAAGTCACGGTGAAACACAGAGCTTGAGCACGGCTGACAGCGATTTAATTGCCTTTGGCATGACTGCGATATGTCTTGACGACTGTTCCAGTGTTGATTAATAAAATTCAAATGTTGTTGGCCGACATGATATGAGCCCGAATTCAGTGGTAGGCCAACATGGGATCTCAATATGATATATTTTTCTGATGCTGGTGTATAAATAGGCATTTTGTGATTGTAAAATGATCATTAGCTGTTAGTTATTCGATACACAACAAGTAGATAGAGTAGAATAAAATTCTCAGATCAGAGACTATTGATGCATGTTTTCAAAATGGAGGTATTTATGAAAATCAATTGATGTTGCTGCATTTTTCTGGTGTCAATTGTCTATTGAATTCAATGAAAATATTGCTAAGTTGTCTCCAAGATTGATGCTTTCTAGTTGTTTAAATTGACATAACAAGTTTATGTTTAGTTTATCAATGCACACTTGTTGTATTTGTGTGATTAATCGATTGGTTCTTTCAAGCAAAGATTAAATCCTCTTAGTTGATCATAGTAATCAGAAAGATTCATCTGGATTATTAAAGTAGAGCTTAGTAGTTACAGTATTGCATGTTTATACAAGTTGTAAATAAAATGTATGCCAGATAATTTGAGTTTTCTCCAGAGAGTGTTGCTCATCTTGATTTCATTTGACTCCGCATACCCAATAAGGCATTGGTCTATGTAGTTTTATCATTAAGATTCATTTATTTTCTTTATATCTATTAATTGAGCATTTTAGGATTTAGATTAAGAAGATTGCTATTGTGCTTGAATTCATTTGTTCACTTGCATCTGCCATTGTGGACAAATCATTGCAAGAAGGATAACCATAAGTCAAGTCTGCTTCACTCAAAAAGGTACACCCGCCTAGGTTTTGCAGCACCTAAAGAGTAGAAGGTTGAGTTCTCTTGACCTTGTCTGTTACCCTAAAGCATATCAAGAGATTGGCAGCCTCTTGAGGTGTTCCGCCTGTGTTTTTGAGAGCTAAAAAATTAGCGACTCTGCTGGGGATTATTTCAGAAAATTCAATTGAAGACCATCATATAGAGTCATTGAAGAAAGATTTGTAATTTTAAATGTTTTAGAAAAGGTGATTCCGCTGGGGAGAAGATCTAAAATAATCATTTTCCTATTTTTGGAAAAGTAGGTGGCGACTCTGAAAAATCTTGATGAAAAATGGAATTGGTGTGTGGAACAAAAGAATATTTTGAGAAGCAGCAGTTGATAAGAGGAATTGAAGAATTGGAAAAGAAAGGATTGCAATCAAACAAGAATGAATACACAAATGGAGGTAGGCATTGGACTCCTCAAATGCCTAGTAATACAATTGGAAATTTTCACAATGGAGGCAGTGTATATCATGCACAACAGAATATATACTCACCATAGCCACCTCATGGTTAGCAGTATGTGCCACATCATCATACACAATACAATAGTCCACAGTACCAGAATCAGTACCCACCTAACGCCCCCCCCATCAATACACAACATTGATCAGACAGTTTGATTTGGCAGGGATTCAATTATCCCCTTATTCAATGGATGACAGTTGGAGAAGTCTAGTTCCAAAGTTTATAGGGAGTAATGCAATTACTGCTGAAGAGCATTTAAGGAGTTTCAATGCTTTCATCTAAGATTTGGATGTGCCATATGAAGATTTACACATGAGGCTATTCATGATATCACTTATTGAAGATGCTAGGGATTGATTCAACAACCTACCAACAATCTCTATTAATTCTCTCCAAGGATTTTAGGATCGATTCGTCTAGCAATATGGGAATCTAAGTGCACCAAATGCTGCTTTTCATGAATTAATATGGATTCAGAAAGATCAAAATGACACAATTTATGATTTTAATCAGAGATTCAATAAATTGTAGAATAAAATACCTCCTGGATAAAAGTTGCCAGATTCTATAGCACTGAGTGTTTATTTGCATGCATTTGATCCTAAAACAGGGTATGAACTAAGAAATAGATTCCCAAGAGACTTAGCTGAGGCTCAGAAGATGGCACTGACAATTGAAAACAATAGGAGGGCTGCAGGGATAATTGATAAAAGAGACAATCTTAAGGTTCCTCAGCAAAGCATAAATTATTAGTACAGACATGAGAATACTTACAGAAATGAGAGGTCGAGGTTGCATGACATGCCTTATAATACAGACTGGAAGGATAAAAAACCTATAACAACTAGGCCTAGAAGCAAAGAAACTCCTGATCCATTGAAGCAGAAGGGAACCTATATGGTAAGTAACAATTACTTCTGTAAATTTTGTGATAAGCCACATTCCCCAGATTATTGTGTTGTAGCCCAAAGAATGCAAGAAGAGGGAATGTTGACGGGAAACAGTGGAGAAGATCACACAGTATATTTGACTTCAAATAATTTTCACCATGTTGAGGAGAGGTACTCATCTTCAGAGGATGAAGGTTATCAGTATGATGTTTCAAATTAGAAATACAATGTCCATATGGTTGAACAGTAGGTCCTTTTTGACTCTGAAGAAGATTATACAGAGCCACATTCTATTGAGGCGCCTACTCAATGCAGTATGAAGAGATTCACCGAAGAGGAGATAGAGAGACTAACTATTGCTGCAGTTGAAGAAGCAAAGCATAAGTACTAGTTGAGAACTAGGACAGTAAATGAGGAGGGTGTCCTTAGAGGATTTTTTATGAAGGATCAAAAGGTGACACAAGGGACTGTGAAGAAAACAGAAAATAGATAGCATGATAAAAGTGAATAGAAGCTTGTCCAAAAGGAGGAAGTTAAAGAGTTGCGCAAACAAATGCAAGACTGATCAAAAGGAAGAAAACAAAGGAGAAACATTAGAGCAGAAGAAAAGGATTAAGGCAAAAGGCTCCTCTCTTGACTTCATTCAAGCGTTATCCCAGGGGAAAAGATATGAAGACGGTGGTGATATCACAGATGAGCATCAGGAGATCAATCCAATAGAATATGAGACATGTGCAAGTAAGAATAACTCATATGTTAGCTTGCATGAGGAAGATGAAGGTGCAAGGTATCTCTCTTGCATAACATATTGTGATAGGGAAAGTAGTGCATGTTGTGAGGAATCCAGTGAATATTCAGATTCTGATGATGAACCTGAGGATTTTGATCTACAATCAAGGGATTTTCCTACCTCTTATGAAGATTAGGGTGAAGAAGCGATGGAAAATATTGATTTATTTGATAGTAAGTAGATAATACCTCCAACTGTAGTAGAAAGCTATGAAGACACATTCAATAAAAAAGAGGTTTGTACATATGAAAGTGATTTCCAAACTTTTTCAAACCCATTGTATGATGAAGAGTTAAATGAAGATCAGATGATTTTTTGCTAAGGTTTGTCCATGAATGAGTTTCAAATATTTTCAAATCCATTTTATGATAGAGAGGAGATAATTTCAGATAAATAAAGTAATTATGGCATAAATGACTGCGCTGATATCTTCTCATTCTCTGATGATCTTGGACTTCTTTTTGATGATGAAAAAAGTGAAGAATATAACTATAGTGATGAAAATGATGAGACTTTTTTACTCAATAGTGAACAGATTTCAGATTTGTTAACTCCTAAATACCAAGGATGTGCACATGAAGGTGATCTTGAAGTTGTGCATCTTGCTTACATTTGTTTTGACAGTGAAAGATCCTTATGTAAATATTTTTATGACTCCCAATGCATTTCTTGGAATGATGGTGAGACCTTTGGTGTTGATCAAAATTCTATGTCCATTTAGGATAAGGTATGTGATTTTGAAATTTCTAACTCATGTGAAGATGACATTTGTTTGCATACCAAGGATGATAGAGGTCCATATTTGATTGGTTCATATATGCTTGATATTGAAGATATGGGTCATAATCCAGTGTTGTATCCAAATGGTAGTGTCAAAGAGGTGCAAAAGGTTACAGATTTGTTTGTTTCAGACAACATTGATATGACAAAAATTTTTGATTCTCAAGAGAAGCACTTTGATGGTGAATTTTCAATACAGCTGGGAAAATGTTTCACAATTCATAACAGTGAGAGAGATAATATAAAATGTTGTATTGAATATGCATGCATTTTATATATTGAAGATAGCAAGGGTTTGTCCCATGATGATGAAGAATTTGAATTGCTGAATGGTGTAGGGATTTTGGGCCAAACCAAGCATGATGATTCTCTAAGAACTTGCAATAACAGTGACAAGAAAGATTGCATGAATGTCTTCAAGATGAATCTGATGAACTCAAGACAAAACCAGGTATTTGACAGGGGAAAGTATGGTTTGAGTTTCAGACTATAATCGTTCAAAACTGATGAAGTTGAAACACAGAGGATTAAGGGTTGCCAGTGCATGGACAACTCTTGCTTATCCTTTTTTAAATTTCTTTTCCATGCACAGTAGTTTAGGGTTCTGGTTCACTTCCATTTTGCATTCACTTTCCATTCGTTTCCATTTCCATTCTGCTCACTGCTCATCTTTTTGTGTCTGGTCTGCTCACCCAAAGATTTGGATCCTTGCAATGATCTTGATATCATTCATCCCCAGACAAAGCCACTATTGGAACTGTAAAAATCTGATGATTTTTACATATTTTTCATACCCCTGAGTTTCCATTGGAGTCCTTATCATAAGCACATGGGTTTGTTTTCATATCATTCTGCTCACATTTTGTCCATATTTGCCCCATACAGTCATCTATGTCTGAATATTGCACATTCTTGTTCCTATCAGCATAAGCTCATAATTGTCTCCCCGACCCACAATGCATTTTTGCTAATATATGTTTGCTGCTGGCATATCAGCATGAATTCTTAATTGTCACAGCGATCGACATTCACCTATGGGTATATCGGCATGACATTCGTGTGGTTTTGGCGACAGAGGAATGGTCTATCGGCAGGAGTATATTTCACCGGGGCGAGGTCTCCCTGAGTGGGTCGGGTCTCACTGACTAATGCATGTGGGGATTCATCGGTGAGAGCTAAGCGGTATCGACATTGTGTCTCGGTGAGTGACCTTCGGTCTCGCCGACATTACATAAAAGGTTTCTATCAAAAAGGCTCGTCGGCAAGAGATGTTTTCTTCAGAATAAGTCATAGCGAATTCAAAGGGGTCTCACCGACCAGCATAAACTGAACACTTCAGTGAGGCTAATGTGATTTCGGAGTATGGTCTTGGCGAGTATGGTGGGTCTTGCTGATAGAATAGGAAGGTCTCTGTCGGTGAGAAAATTGGTTTGTCTTGGCGATCTAAAGTGAGCTTGGGGTGACTCTTAGGATGAAGTATTGTCTATATAGTGTCTCCTCGATGGTTGAAGGTTACAACGACACAAAAGAGATAAGAGGGCTTTGGGTGAAACATAATGTAATCTACAAGAGGTCTCCCCGATATCAGAGTGTTACAGCGATACATGTAGAATGAAGGAATACGTCTTGGGGAAACATTAAGTAATCTATATGACATCTCCCCGACTTTGATAAGTCATGGCGAAACACAGAGCTTGAGCATGGGCTGACAACGATTTAATTGCCTTCGGCATGACTACGATATGTCTTGACGACTGTTCCAGTGTTGATTAATAAAATTCAAATGTTGCTGGCCGACATGATATGAGCCTGAATTCAGTAGACCAACATGGGATCTCAATACGATATATTTTTCTGATGCTGGTGTATAAATAGGCATTTTGTAATTGTAAAATGATCATTAGCTATTAGTTATTCGATACACAACAAGTAGATAGAGTAGAATAAAATTCTTAGATCAGAGACTATTGATGCATGTTTTCAAAATGGAGGTATTTATGAAAATCAGTTGATGTTGCTGCATTTTTCTGGTGTCAATTGTCTGTTGAATTCAATAAAAATACTGCTAAGTTGTCTCCAAGATTGATGCTTTCTGGTTGTTTAAATTGACATAACAAGTTTATGTTCAGTTTATCAATGCACACTTGTATCTATGTGATTAATCGATTGGTTCTTTCAAGCAAAGATTAAATCCTCTTAGTTGATCACAGTAATCATAAAGATTCATCTGGATTATTAAAGTAGAGCTTAGTAGTTACAGTATTGCATGTTTATACAAGTTGTAAACAAAATGTATGCCAGATAATTTGAGTTTTCTCCAAAGAGTGTTGCTCATCTTGATTTCATTTGACTCCGCATACCCAATAAGGCATTGGTCTATGTAGTTTTATCATTAAGATTCATTTATTTTCTTTATATCTATTAATTGAGCATTTTAGGATTTAGATTAAGAAGATTGCTATTGTGCTTGAATTCATTTGTTCACTTGCATCTGCCATTGTGGACAAATCATTGCAAGAAGGATAACCATAAGTCAAGTCTGCTTCACTTAGAAAGGTACACCCGCCTAGGTTTTGCAGCACGTAAAGAATAGAAGGTTGAGTTCTCTTGACCTTGTCTGTTACCCTAAAGTGTATCAAGAGATTGACAGCCTCTTGAGGCGTTCCACCTGCATTTTTGAGAGCTAACATAGAGGAAGATTTTTTTATTCTTTTTTCTAATTCATTGCTCTTGTTATCTACTGCTTTCCTCTTTGCTTTCTTATTTGCTAGGTCTGCCTATAACTTTTCAATTTGAGTGTACAACATTTTTTTCTCTCTATCTTGCTTTAGCAATGATGTGTACACCAATTCATTTTTCTTCTTTGATACATTAATTTTGTTAGTATTTCTGAGTTCAGAAAAATCCAATTGAATATTGTTCACCTGTAATTCAGATGGAGCCATCTGATTTGATGGTTTATTTTGAACTATGGGAACAAGAATTGTGTACTCCATGATTTCTTTATTTGTGTCAAATATGGGTAACACCATGGTTGTTGCATTCTCTGAAGTTACATCAGACGCTCTCTCCATTAGCTACTTCTTTTCTTTTTTATTCATGTCTAATTTCTTTTTATACTCTTCAATGTAATCAAAACCTAGGGACGCGAGAATAATGGAATGCTTGAATGACAAAGGAATATGAGTACTTGTAGTTGCTAATGATGTCACAACCAGACTAACTGGTAGTGGGGGAGTGCCTAGAAATAACTCCTTTGTGGTGGATCCACTAGTAGTGTGACTTGGACCTGTCAAAATCCTTTGCCTCTTCTATATGCCTTGATCACTTGGTGTTTTTGTGGTATATTGTGTTGTTGTCCTCTTGTGTGTAATTTTCTATTATATCACATGTTGACCACTACTAGTACTACTACCCATACCATCGCCACTAGAGGCAGTGTCAGTCGCACTAAGCTCTCCACCATGGGCATGTCCTAGTTGTGATTGTGTCTGACCATGAGGATGAGGATTTGAAGCTCTAACAAATTGACTTATATGCCCTAGGTCTACTTTTTCACCTCCAACCCCAAGGCCAGATTTATCAATTGGTTTTCTATGCTCTACATATGTTACCATCCAAGGGCCTTGTCTTTGGGACCCCAAAGGACCACCTTCATAACCCATTTTTTCAGCTATGGATGCTCCTGTAGTATATGGGTAAAAGCATAAAGCTATGTCACACTTTATAAAGGAAAGAACCAACACTGATCCAACTTTTAAACTTGAATCGCGAAAAAGTGGCATATATATTTTGAATTTTGAAATGATGTAAACTAGTAAAATATATTATTTTTTGTATATTTTATGTTTGTATTTTTTTAAAAATTAAAAAAATATTTTAAACTAGTTTTTAATAAGTTAACACTATAATTTAGTTGTTGATAAAATGCTGAAAAATGAAATTGCATGAGATGTCAAACTTTTTATAGTAATTTTTTTTTCTTTCCATTTTTTTTGTGTATTTATAACTTGTAACTTTAGTGCATGGATATATTTTTTTTCCAATTTTGATAAATATATATATTTAAATAAATATTAAAATGTGCGTGAATCAAAAAATAGTTATTTCAATCAGACGTCAAATTTCATATTAAATATTTATCTAAAATGGAAAAAAAATTATACCATCTTGAAATAGATTCTTTTATCTAGTGCCTCATTTTTTTCAATTTTTTTAATAAGTTTTAGTATTTTTTCTTGGCTTGGTAATCAACCTAATATTTTGTGTTGATAACCTAATTTTAGTAAAAATAAATAATAAATAATAAATAATAATTAAACTATTAAAATAAATATATTTTTGAAAACTAAACTTATAGATCTACAAAAGGGTATTTTTATATTTAAAAAAAAATTATTTACATTATTAGGAATTATACTTCAAGTTTTTCAAATAATTTTATTTTTTTGGTAAATTGGACTCAAATTGGTGCTCCATATATTTTTAGCGAACAGTTTTAGTTGAGAAAGTTGTGGAAGTATCTAAGCTAGAATGAATCTTACTAGATCATATGTATGACTTAAATTGATTTTTAGTTGGAAATACTTAAATTAAGTTGTGCTGATAAGTTGGCTGAAAGTGACATAACTTTGTGTTTTTACCCATATGCTTCTTTTGTTCATCACTTTCTTTATCTTCTTGTTCATCTAGATGCTGTATAATCCACAATTTTCTAAACTGACGATCTTCTTCGTTATCTCCATACTCTGCAAGAGCTCTTGGGTCACTAGCTCCTTCCTCATAGACCAAAAGGCAGTAATTTTTTATCGTGACCAATTTTTTTTTGTAACTTCCTTCTCTAGAGAATCTGGCATTTTTACTCTACTAAATGGTTTATGACTCTTTTCATAAAAATTGTTGTACCTCCTAGTTTTCTTTTGATGCAATGCCATAATTTCTGCTAACAATTGTTCAAAAGAAATATCATTCTCAGCAACACTTTTCTCCATTGCTATTTTGACCTCATCCCAAGAATCCTTGTTTCTCAAGTTTTCAAGCAAGGGTTTACTTTGATGTTGAATTCTACTTGCAACATTCTTATTGAGCACAATCATTGATTTAATGGTGTCACATGGATCATACTGCTAGTGACAGATGACATCAAAATCAAACAAATTCAAAAGATTATGTGCCACACTAATTTTTTTTCTCTCGAATGTGATCCCTCCACATGAAAAAGGTAAAGAAGGAAATAAGGTCTTCTTTTGCTGACCGGTAAAGTATAGTTCATTAGTACTTTGCATCTGCCTTACATATTCCAAAGAAAAAACCCTTTCTGTCACATGTATTGGGAGTTTGTATGGTTGTACTCCCGATCCATAAAATATTAGCACATTATATTCTTCCATTATGTACCAATCAACCAATTGTATTTATTTTCCTAGTTGAATGCAATTTCTACATGACATAGGCAATCGAGGCATTGGAGTATTTGTAATTGCTTGATGCAATGGAGCCAAAAATTAGTCTACAAAATGACTGTAGTTCCTTCAAGAATCATGCATCCTTATCACATTGGTCCATTCATATACTGGAGCCATTTTCTTTTCCTCAGCATTACTATAGGGTTGAATCTGAAGCTTGTTGTTCTGAAACATTCCTCTAAGTTTAAATAGAAAAAGATAGTACAAGTAAGTTATGAACCTAAATGTCTTGGTGGAACCTCCTTTAATCATTAAAAATTGTTTATGCATGGATTCTACAATGTGCCCAATAAAATTATATTTGATATGTGGAACACCATAATGGATATTATATACCATTTCAAGGAGGCTTGCACCTACTTCCAAATTGCTATCCAGTCCAAGGAAAAATGCTAGCATGGAAATAGTATATTGAACCCATGGTTTAAAAATATCCAAATCATAAGGAGGCTTATGATCACCTTTCAATTTGTTTCTATCCTGAACTATTCTATTTAAGAAAGAATTTTTCTCCATTTCATCCACTGCTTCATAATCACTAGCAAGATTTTCTAGGTCAATGTGGACATTTCCAAATTCTTCAGTTGTAAACCCCAACACTTTTCCAAGTTATTCTGCATTAATGGATAGCAATTGTTATTTGTTATCTTTATTAACAATTGCTCTTTTTTTATCATCATAATTTAGGGCACAAACCATGATAAATTCTGCGCAAGGGAAAACCTCATGCAACATCATGCGCCCTAATCCAGTTACCCACAGTGCACTGATACTATTAACTTGCATTTTATTTGTAGCCTTATTTTGAGATGAAAATATGAGTTCTAAGGCACACCTACTATAGGTTTTATGATCATAAATATCATTGTATTCATCAGTGAAACCTAGGTTTTTAAGCAATTTTGCATAATGTATTTTTTTATCCGACATTTATCTAGTGGTACTGGTGGTAGACATGCTGATACAATGTGAAATTGTGAATTCCCTATTAGTCGTCCTTAATTTTTCTTAATTCTTAAGCCTCTTAACCCTAAACCTAAACTTCCAAGTTTAACAAAATAATATTTTAAGAAACTTCAAACGATGAAACGTAGCCGCAAGAACTCTTTAACTTACCTGGATTTTAATTCTTGAAACTAGGTTACTGGAATGGCTTTGTTGGAAGTGGAACTGTGGAACCCATAATAGGGTGGTGCACTGTAATGAGCAAACTGAAGAATGGAATCTCCCCGTGTGCTGACCCTCTAACTTCAAAATAAAATCACTTAGCAATAGAAAGTGTTGTTTTTTTGAACATTAAAGTGAATGAAACCGAAACGTCTACGCGTTACTTCTAGACTACATAGTACATAATTAGTACATGGCTAACAACATTTAAAACAATCCATTTATGATTTACTCCTGCATTGACATCAAATTCTAAAGTGTTGATCTTTATTAATCTAACGGTTATAGAGTGATTCTGAAGGTTTAAGTTCACAAGCCTAGCACTATGTGCATTTCATTTCGGAATGAAACTACAACCATACATAAAATGTTCATCGAACGGCTGAGTAATTTATGATATAAATAATAAACATGTGTTTTAAGGTTGCTTTAAACTTTAATGCATTAGGATTGACATCAAGGCCAAGGGGCCAGTAACTTAACGTTGCAAAGGCCTTAATAAAATGAATTACAATGTCACATTAATAACACTTAACTTGCAAAGGACTTAATAAAATGAAGTACAGTGTCACATTAATAACACAACTATTTATTTTATTACAACTAAATTACAATGTCACATTATTACATAGTACAAATACAAATGTAAGTGCAAGCACCAAGCTTCTGCTAGACCACTGGTGAAAACGTAAATGTAATACATGTTTCTTTGAAAATAAATGGGACTTGCCAGGTCAACCATGCACTCTGAAAATAAACACATGGGACTTTCCGGGTTAGCCATGGGCTCTGAAAATAAATGCATGGGGAAAGGGGGCCAATTAGATTGGGGAAATGGGAGTTGTGAAGATATAAAATGTACTTAGCCCCTTTTAGAACCAGATTGATATAGAAGATGAGGGGTCGTAAAATTTCCCCCATGTAGAAGATGTGCTTTGAAAATAAATGCATGGGACTTGCCTGGCCAACCATGCTGGGGAATCGGGAGCTATGAAGATACAAAATGTACTTATCCCCTTTGAGAATCAGAATCATGCAGATGATGAGGGTATTAAAATTGCTCCCATCTTCTACTTGCAACTTCCATGCATTGGGATATCACTTATCTCCATCAGAGCTCCTTATCCTGGTTCAAAACCTGTCTGAGAAGTCAGGTGAATGAAATCAGCTTCTTTCCAATTCTACCCTTTCTGAACTTGAAGGAAATTGGTCTTTTACTCTATAACTTCATAACTGGAGGCAGGAGAATTTAGAGTATCCCCAATAATACTGCATCTTCCTGAATCCTTATTAAGTTATTAACCCTACAAAATGAAAACCCTTATGACAATTCAATGAATGATTTCAGTTGTGCTCACTATCCTTATTTATGTTCCAAAAGTTCCACTTATAGTGCCACTACCAGCTTGGGCCTTGTGTAGACCTCACATGTGTCACGTGTGAGGTTGGGTATAGTCATAATTGTGATTCACACAAACCAAAAATCCAACTTAATCGGTTCATGTAACTTAAGCCTAGCATTTATAATTTAAATGTTTAATTTGATTGACATTTGGACTTTGACAGACTGACAACCTAGCTACATGCAAATTGTACCTCAAGCTGACAAGTTGTCAATAGTCAAAATCTCTAGTGCCACTCAAACAATATGAAATCATTACAAATCTTGTTTCACTAAATCACTGGATTATTGACATCATCATCTATGATTCTATAGTACATCCTGTAATTTTCAATATAAAGCTATCCAATCAATCACTTTGGCTATTCATATGGCATTAATTCATGCTGCTGCCTAGAGTACTGTAGCCAAACTTTCTTTAAAAAGATTGAGAATTTCAATAGAATAAATGGAAGGTAGAGTAATTTGACACATTGAAAAGAGAGAATTAAATGTCTTGTTTTACCTTAATCATTATCAATGTCCACTAATAAGTCACAATAAATTTCGCTCACTTATGATTAGAACTATATGTTGATAATTACTATTAGTTTTCTAAGCCACATTTTTATATTGACCAAAGCAAAAAGGATTTACAAGAATGGAGCCACGAAAAGTATTTTAATTTAAGTAGCTATTGCTAAAGACTAAAGTACATAGTACATAACTAGCATGGCCAAAAGGCAAAAAACCACTAACTATGACAAAAAACCAGTCACAAAGTACACATTACAAGAGCTGTTACACTGTACAATAAAATATAGACATGTGGCACATCACACAATTCATTACTATTTTTTTTTGTAACATTAGCTGAGGCCATCATCTGGGTGTTTGAGAAGAACATGAATCAAATTTAACAAACTAATAGTAGAAAAGAAAAGTGAATCACCCAAAACCTTCCTCCAAAACTCTAGACTCTTTAATGGTTCAATTTTCGTAACACATAGCAAACCCCATCTCATATTAACTAGGGCAAGAGCCTACACTGTAGAAGCATGCAATTCCACTTTCCTAAAGATTCCAACAATAGGTGCTAACCCACTTTCAAAATTGTAATGCTCCAGTGCCAACTCCAACAAAGAAATAGAGTAAATGAAATGATGCAAATAACATATTGCCAACGTCTTCACCAAATCTTTATCAAGCAAAATTTCCATGTAATTAAACAAGAAAGCCAAAAATACCTTAGAATATAGAGCATGAGGGTTGTTATGAAGCCATTCCCTACCCACCATTATTCTTATAACATCCTCAACCTGCACACAAGGAATTATAAAAACCATACCCAACTTTCGTCTGTCGTATGCATCGTCCCTTCTTTTCTCCCCAAAAAAATTGGGTAGCATGACACACCATGAAGACTGCATAATATCTCAGTTAAATTGAGAATAAGGAAGAAATAAATCAAAGCCAAATATATTATAAATTATATGAAGAATACCAAGTTGGTGAAGTATATATAGAATTTAGCACAAACACAATGAGTATGACATCACACTTATCATTTTTAAATTCACCACTATCATTGATGTGACAATTAACATTTATTTCAACACTTGAATCCTTAATAACAAGTGCTTAAAAGGTATGCCCATGACAGATGACAAGATGGTTGCATAGTGCATGTAAGACCCCGCCTTGTATGTACATAATATCAACCTAATTTGTTATATGTTTTTCTTGAAGTAATAATTATACATATGTTGGATGATAAATAAGGTTATCTATGGGAAATATCCTTGCATTTTATTTTGACATTATGTTTTATGGTCACTATCATGAAGGTGGACTGTACTTGTATATTGTGGAATACAAATTGAAATTTAAATGGATTAATTTAAAGTTTAGAATATCTAGCTAATAGATTAACGTGATAAATGATTGTTACTTATGATCGTATTGGTAATGTGCAGGAAGATAACGGTGCTAGCATGAGAAGGAGGACCATCAAGTGCAAATTTGAATCAAATATGCAAATAGGAGGATAGATAAATGTTGGAATCAAATCAAATACATCTTTGGGAAGTTCTAAGTGTAGCCCTAATTGACTTAGAAGGGTTTGAGGTTTTATTATTGGTTGGGTGATTATGTTTGAGTAGAATCTAATTGTAGGACATGTGATGTGAGTTTGGTTGGGGTTGGAACCCTTGGTTAAGATCAAAATTCGTATGGATTTTTGTGTGGGTTTTAAAAAGGGATTACTGAATCAATTTCCTTGGTTTTTGAACAAGAATAGACCCCTAGGACCTATACCTAGGGGTTTGGAACCTTTTTGACACATGTGAACTTGTCCTTGGAGTGTGAAAAGACCCCTCAAAAGTCCACATTCATGAATGTGACAAATTCAAAAAGTGTCGGGGCTTGGGAAGAGTGACCTTTCACTCTCAACCTTCTACTCCCCAAAAGTTCTTGGAATTGGCACAAGACTCACACATGTGTGAGAACTTGTGGGAAAGAGTGTAGGTTTGGAGGATCCCTATATATCTCAAGAAGATGGAAGATTTGGGCATTGCCCACTTCTCCTTTTGGAGAACTCAAGTTGAGATAAAATAATGATGAGAAGACGAGGGTTCCACCTCTTTGAAAGGATAGTGAGCAAGATGTATTGTCTTGGGGAGGAAGATAGTCACAAGAGATCAGTCCCTTCATCTAGAAGAAAAAAAGATAAGTTCTTCCTATTTCCATTTACACTTGTTTATTGATTACATAAGAAGGTGACAATGTATGGATTATGTTTGAAAATTGAAAGTAGAGACCTAGACGCATGAAATTGGTCTATGTTAGTTTCATCCCTTTGTAAAAATGAGAAAGGACTCCATTTATCATCATGGAGCTTAAAATGAAATTCCTTGCTCGGGGGTATGGCTAGAGCCCACGAGGCTCCATGATGCCATTATGGTAGGGTGGAGAGCAAGCCTTATTCAGTTGTGTGTCAATCATTATATTTATTAAAACTAGAGGTAATATGGAAAGCTAGTTATTGTTGTAACATGGAAGAAAATAGAGAAAGAACAAGCCTCATTTCTTTATGTGTTGTCCATTCAATGCCTAAAGATTGAGAGTGGTATTGAAAATCTTATGTTTTATTGTAGTGGAGAAAATATGGATGCCTTGTGAGTTGCAGTAAAATACCTTCTTTAAGATACATCAAGTGTATTGTCGAGTTTTAATTGGATGGTTGTATATCCCTTGATATTTATAAATAAACAACATATATTTGATGAAAATGATTATTTCCTTTTATCATTAGGAAGGTACACAAAAAATCTGTTCTATATATGACCGGTTGTTAGCTTAAAAGACAGTATAAATAATATATTCCTAGCAATAAAGATAGAAGTAAATCTATTTAACATATTTTCATGTTACATACATACCATTGAAATTACATGCATTTCAAATACTTCTATTTCAAGAAAATATATATCTACATTCAAGATGAATATGATTAGAACTAAAACAAAGCTATAATAGCTACTATCGGCTACCCATCTACTCGTTATATATATAAAAGTTGGATAACATCATTAAAAAAAAAATAGAAGGAAAAGAAGAAAGTTGCATATATGAATTGTATATTAAGGTTTAATTCATTAGATATTTAAAATAAAATAATAAAAATGCTCCATGGGCTGCACAGACCCCTATAGAGCACAACCAAGAAATGCTGGAAATAACGCCGCAAAGTTGAAATTCCATACAATATTGTAACAAATGAGCAAAGATAAATATAAAAGAGATTTTACTCAGTTTGTAAGTGATAAAAATAAATAAAAAAACACACAGTTGCATCTTGTTGTTTTATATATATTTATACAAAAAAAAACACATGAATTCATTGCAGGTTCCATTCCCTAGAAAAAGAAAATAGCATGCCTTCCCCATCTTCCTGGCAATGACTACCAATGGTGATCACTGGGTCTACACCCTCATTTATGGGCATTATCAGTTCTGGCGTCAACTTTTCTTATGGCAGTAGGAGGATATCAATTCTCTTTTGTGTAAGTTTGGAATCTCCTCATTCACTCTATGAGCTTTGTGCTATCTATATTCTTTGTTGCTACATACCACCCACACCATCCCCTCATTGCCATGAACCACAAAAAAAAAACTGCACTTCTGATTGAAGCATAGCAATTTGGGTTGTTCAACTTAGCATGTGATTATGTGAGACCAACCTGCTTAATTTGATAACTTTTGTTTTCAAGTCCGTCATTAGGGTAATCGATCTACCATTAATAGAGGATTTGAAATTTAGATTTTGATTGATTTGACTGAAAATCTCATGATCAGTAAATTTCTTGCCGATAGTAGTAAATATTATTGATGTAGCTCACCTTAGGATTTTATGTTTGTACAAATATGACCAACAATCAAATTATGTCATTGAATATGATATTAAAGCTAATAATAACTTGAAAATTTTATACTAGTCTGTTTTGTATGGGTAATAGACCCCTATCTGTAAATTTGCATTCTTCTAACATTGACCCTCCAGTAAGCCAACCAAGGACCACTTCTGCCCTGTATCAGTTGCCATCCCTAGGTTTTAGAAATATAGTATTTAGCATATTTAAAATAAAACACTTCTGCCATGTATCAGTCGCCATCCCTAAGTTTTAGAAATATAGTATTTAGCATATTTAAAATAAAACATAGCTATAGTAGTTGGTTTCAGAAGCTTTTCAACTCTTGATACAAGATAGTTTCCGCCCCTTGTAGGGAATTTTTGTAGCTGGGCATGGGTGAGGGCTGTCAGGAGTAAGGCACAACATCAACAGGTCATATTAAAGTCTGAAGAAAATTCAATTAACATGTCAGTAATTATTGGCACCATTGCCCGTATGGTAAAAACATAAATGCAAAATTGGGGAGCAATAAACAATAGCGTACTCTTCTTGCAAAGCAGGCGGGCAAAAGAAAACGTTAAAAGATTCAACCAAATGCACGTATGCTTGGTTAACCTTTAGATCTTTGGATCTTAATGCTTGGTTAACCTTTAGATCTTTGGATCTTATTAACCTTTTAGAATTTTGGATCTTATTAAATATTAATAATGCTCTTGTTAAAATTACATATATAATGATGTTATTTGAAATAAATAATCATAATCATGGTATATTCAGGGTAAAATTGAAAAGTAAATAGATGGGAGAAATATTTTTATAGTAAAATTATTGGTAAATATCATCAGTTAATGGTACTCAAAGTAACAAAAAAATTATAAGTGAAAGTATATTGGGTAGTTGGAGTAGTTGGGGAGCTATCAACTATGCATCGTCAATATTTTTGTTAAAATATTAATTAGCGTAAAATTGTGTTTTCAATTCTAACTTCCATAATAAGTGAGTTTTTATTTAATGTGGATAAAAGAAAATTTTTATACCAGTGGTTTATTATTTAAATATAATTGTATCAAATTGAAGATATTAATAACATTAGATACTAAATGAAATGAAGAGGAATATATTATTTTAGAATTTTATTAAAAGTTAAGTTGTATAAATTGTTAAGATTTATATAATTTTTACCATATAATTTATCCCCGTGAAACAAAAAGTATCACAAATATCATTATAGTAATTACCAAGTTAACTCCATTCTATGTTAATTGAAGTTACTAGCCAAATTTACATTGAAATTACCGGAGATTTAGATATGAGTATTGCAATAATGTTAAAACTCTTAAAATAGTAATTAATAATATAAATTTCACATTAATAGTAAATGGTAATACTATTATTCACCGGTTAGTTATTTGAAGTTATCATTTTAATTTAGATGGAAGTAATTTTACTAAGATAAATTGAGATTTGGAATAAATAAATAAATACATAAATTGTGGTTAAAGATTAAATGGTTTAAACTCCCCTTCAACATGATCATCATTATAAACTTATGGATTTAGTTATAATGTTTATATGAGATAATTAATAATATTATAGATGATTGAATTGGTAAATTATAGGACAATATGGTGGTCACGTTTAAAGAGTTATATTAGTAATGTCACTTATGTTAAATTGTGATTGATGATAATAATAATAATATTGTAAAGTGGGAATGTAAATATTCAAAAAAAGTTTTATTCAACGTATAAAAGAATTTAATATAATAATAAAATATTGGTATGTAGTAATAATAAGTATAAAATTTCAAGTGAAACTAATACCCAATTGGTATTAAGGAATATTTGGATTTTTTAGTATAATAATAGTATAAAATAATAATAATAATAATAATAATAATAATAATAAAATTATGATAGTAGTGGTAAAATTGGTAAATTATAAATACAAAAAGGGTAGTGAGTATTGGGATATAATTTTAATGGTACAAATTATTTTTGTAATATTATTTTATAAATGAATGACATTGGTAATTGATGGAATAATAATAAAATTACTATTATAATTGATGAGTCAATAAAATTGTTATTATCTTGGTTAAAGAAAAGAATTGTATTATGATGGTTGAATAGTAAGCCTACTATTGCCTTATCATTTTAATATTAAAAAAAAAAATTGTTGCAATTTTTCTAGCAAAAACTATGGGCATGACAATGCACATACAAATAAAGTTATTTTTAAAATGGGGACATCACCAGGTTGACGAGACTTGACCCTCATGATTAAAGACTTAAGATTTAAGACTTTGTCATAAAATATTTTGGTCTAACTTAGGCAATATTAAATGATAAACAAGAGCATAATGATCGACAGACCTAAATAATTAATAAATTCTCAACCATTGATTTATGAAAATCTAATGGTTCTAGTGTTATTTCAGAGGTTTCAATTTGCAAGTCTAGTGCTTCAAGGATTTACTTCCGGAATGCAACTATAGTCATCCATCAAAAATTCATTTAATGGTCCCTCTTTTAAAACAAACTTTATGCACACGCATAATTCTTCCACTTAAGTTCTATCGCTCATGAGTCATCGCCAAAATCCTTCAACCCATCGGGTTCATTACTGCAATGAGCAATGAGCCTTGATCTCACCACATGTCTGCATCTAATGGTTCTAGTGTTATTCTGGAGATTTCAATTCAAAAATCTAGTGCTTCAGAGATTTACTTCCAAAATGCAATACAACTGTCCATAAAAAATTCATTGAATGATCATGGTTATATTGATTTGCCAATGTTTTTTTCTTATGAATTTGAAAATAGGTTTAATTCCCTAATGGATATATTTTTTCGGTTTGAAAAAAAGTTTTAATCACCAACAATTTTTTTTTAAAATTTTGAAAACAAGTTTAATTCGCCAATGGAAATATTTTCTAGGTTTGAAAATAGATTTTAATCACCAATAAAAATATTTTGTCAGTTTAAAAAAATTTGCAATTCGCCAGGATTTTCCATAGACTTCTATCGATTAGAACAAATTTGCCAATTGATTTTTTTTTCCCGAAAAATGAAAAAATTCACCACTAAAATTAATATTTTTATCAGGAAGTATACAAGATTCACTAGGATTTTACACCTTCCTTGAGGGGGGGGGGGGGGTTTCTTAAAGTTTTCCCTGGTATATGGCTTAGGGTTGAGGGTATGAAGTTTAGGGTTGAGGGTATGGATTTTAGAGTTGAGTATTTAGCATATAGGCTTTAGGGCCTATGGTTGAATGATAGTGTCTAGGGTTGAGTGTATAGGGTATACAATTCAAAATTAAGGATATTGAGTGTAGGTTTGAGGGTTTAGGGTTTATAGTTGAGGGTATAAGCTATAGGGTCAAGGGTATAGGATAGGGTTGATGGTGTAGTGTTTAGGATTGAAGATGTCAGGTTTATAGTTATAACAGTCCATGAAAGACATAACATGTTCACACTTTGGAGAGGTTGAAATTTGCTCACACATTGTGTAAGTTAAAGCACACTCACACTTTAATGTGAGTGTAATTTAGGAAATATAAAAAAAATGGTAAAAATAGATGTGACCTGTGATTCAAGCCCACATGATTTGTTATTCTCCAATTTTTGCATATTATCCAAAAAAATGCTTTTTGATGGTGTTGACAAAATCAAATCATATTTTACATCTTCCACCACCTTTCTTTTGTTTGACAACATAGAAGGAGGAAATACCCAAGTTTTTAGATCAAATTTGATTATATGAACTAACATTTTCATGTTTGTAGTGTTGGAATGCTAATTTTTTTTTTTTTGGTTTTAATTTCATATTATAGATTCATTATTTTCATAGTTTTTACTAATTCTATTAAATTCATATAGAATTTAACATTGAAAATGAAGGAACTTGGTGAAAAAGCTCTAATTTTTTAGGAGTTTGAAGCAAGAAAAAATGAAATAGACATAATTGTGCGATTTTTCAAATTGAGTCTTGTATTTAAGGTATGTTCTATTTGTGCATGTCACCTTGTCCACTTCCTAGTTCTAAAAAAATATATGCAAAGGATTACACATTTGTTGAAATAATATTATTTGTATATTGACAAATATAGTTGGGAAATAAACAAAATTATATTTCTACCTTAACATTCACATAATTGTATAAAATTTGTGCTATTCTTATTGGATTCCTCCAAAATAAATAAAACTAAACATTGGTGTTGAATATCTACGTAATTCATTATCATGTATAGGGAATATTCACACATCCTTTCTAGCAGCATCTAAGTTATACATACATATCTCTTTTCTTAGTGTTAGATTACAAGGATATCACATACATCCCCTACCATTCCTAGGAAGTCAC
The DNA here is from genome assembly GCA_007258455.2 of Sequoia sempervirens. Classification (NCBI taxonomy): domain Eukaryota; kingdom Viridiplantae; phylum Streptophyta; class Pinopsida; order Cupressales; family Cupressaceae; genus Sequoia; species Sequoia sempervirens. Next base: position 433,145,030 of record VDFB02000015.1, on the reverse strand, counting down.
ATTACGAGAATTGGCTCAACCCATCCCCCAGGAACTTAAAACTAGCACATAAAGTAATAACAAATGATATTAGTACAGTGGAGTTTGTCAAGGAATTCTACTTAATTGTGAAAATTAATAATTTTTATACAAGCTTCAACAAATTTTTGCTACCATGATATCATGCAAACCTCTATATACCTTTATATTATTACACAAGGACCTACAATTTTTAATTTATCATGACTTCACACATTGTGTAAACATGATCCATCAAACATGACCTCATGCTACTCTTTATCATGTATGAACTAGTATAACTTTATGTAAATACCTTTTAGTTTATGCATCTATTCCTTCCTCCCATCTCACTAACATTTCACCTACCTTCCATACCATCCCTATTAGTTCTATGACTACTCTACATTCCTAGTGTCTCCTCTACTATCCCAAAATTTTAGTGTTATTACTACCTCCATTATTACCATCCCTTACTTTATTCCTTACTCCACCCCTAATTCATTAAATAATTTTATACCTTCTTCCATAATTTATTCTGCACCTTATTTTGTACCTTATTCAAAATCTAGATAGAATAGAACATAAATTTGATATTATATCTAATGGTCAAGACAATTATAAATATGTAGAATGTAAAATACATTGTACTTTCTTTCAAGATTGTTATTTATCCTTCACCTAGAGGTAGTGTATGAGATTGTACCTCCTAATTTTATGATTATATTTTAGATTTGTGTATGAGATTGCTTTACTCTTTAGTACCATGATGGAACCAATATTTATGTATTTTTCATGATAAATATAGTATTCTTCATCATGACGAGGAAAAAAACAAAGACTCTAACATTGGATGAGTTGGAAGCTAAGAATGCAAAGAAAAGAGAAGGAATGAGGCAACTTTGTGAAAGTAGGAAATTGAACAACATAGAAGAAAACATGCCACTTAAAGAGGAACATGGACTATACACTCTATGTAAGAGAGATATGGAATTCATAGCACAAAGGAAAAAAATGAAAAACATATGTGCAATGAGAAATTTGAATCCTGTAGTTAGAGGCACATCATCTACCGCATTCGAAGATGGAGGAACACCATATACCACTTCTAAACTTGAAAGTACATCATCATTCACATGTGAATATGGAGGTACATAATCTTTCACATATTAAGTTGGAGGCATGCCATATTTCACATCTGAAGCTGGAGGCACACCACCTTTCACATTCAAAGTTGAAGGTACACCATCTTTTCCATCTCAACTTGAAGGTACATCATCTTTTTATTTTCGATTGAAGGTATGCCATTCATCCCATCTCATTTATATATTGATAAAATCCATAATTTTGATGCAACTTTACCTTTGAGAACACCTCTTAGCTTTTTGCATAGAAAGTTTAAGTTTTTGATTGATATTGTTGATAATATTTTACAACTAATGGATGATAAGATTCCAAATCTTACTTGTCAAAGATATGCTAATAAGATTTGGAGATCATTTTTTTTTAAATTAAATGAAAATGGAAGATGTCAACTATTTGTTGAAATGATGAGAAATCTAAAATTTAGGTTCATTATGAAGATTCTTGGGCTAATAACATTAGATGCTTCAAGTGAGAAATCTATTGTCAAGAATCTAATGAGTGTGTATGAGAGTGTGGTTTCCACCTCGCACACCAAAGATAGTAATGTCACACAATATGCCATTACATCAACAATAGTAAGCAATATTGTCTCATTAGAAAGAAAATTCAAACATTGAGAATAAGTAGAAAAACTCTAATTAGAGCCATCAAAAGGCATCAAAGAGTGGAGGACTCAAATAACAATGAATTATGGGAATTCTTTGATAGACTACCATGGAAAGAGAAGCCAATCGTTGAAGCCTTGAGATCCCTAATTGAATAATTTTGGAAGAATAACACAAGGGTATCTCCTAATCGAAGAGATGTTAAGAAGGAGAATCGGTAGTTGAAACCATCAACAACATCCAAAGCATTTTTTTAATATATGACTCAAATACATTTTTTTGCCAAATTTCTAGAGACATATCCTCAATTAAAATTTATCAAAGGTATTTTGAAATGCTAAAATATTTTTATGCCAAAATAAATCACATACACACTACTTGTTGTATAGTATATATTGAGTTTTCTAACCATTATGATGTTCATCAACATATACATTTAGATCTGCATACTAAAAATGTTTTTTAGGAGTGTAACATATATGCTCCACCTAGGTCTTCAAGATAATTCATATCGAGCATTTTATGTGAAAGAGTGGATGGTAAATTATTCTACAAGAACTTATGCTTGGATGGGACATATGATCATTGTGGTGACTTACAACATTTTCCAATTTTTGAATATATGAAAATTACACATGAAATTGGAAACAAACTAGTATAATTTGGAAAATATAAGATAGTGGCTTATAGTATAAGAGATGGTAAAAAAGGAAAAAGGTATGAATTGATCAGTGAAAATATTTACATGTATCAGTTTATGTCTATTTTTCAAGAGACTATAGTGTATGAGTATGCAAGACATACCCATAGAGCTTGATGGTTGGAATTGCAACTCAAATTATGAAAGGACATGTTTCCACTTGATACCATTGTTTTAGTGGTCAATTTTATAGAAAAAAACACTCTACAACCATATAATGAAGTGTAATCACAATATTGCAACTCCACATAGGTTTCTATATTTATGCAAATAGTATTTGTTCATGCAGGTGACAGTATAGAGGATGACAAAAAGATCTTAAAGGAGTATCATTTTTATATCAATGATGATCACATACATTCTATAGAGTTCATGCAAGGTTGCTTTTAGATTTTCTATCATGATTTGGCTAGAAGGGGCATACCATTTTTCAACATATCATATGGTTAGATAATTATGCATCACAACTCAAGGACTAAAAAATGTTCTATTGGTTGAGCAGGATGCATAAGATCATAGTTGTTCAATGTATGTGAAATTTCTATGAGGTCGAGCATGGAAAGGGGGAGCATGATGATGTAGGAGCATGTATTAAAAGAGCCTTAGCCCTAGAAGAGTTGAAGTACAAATACAATGAAAAGTTGACATATGCAAAATCTATCATTGAATGGTGTAATGCTAAAATAGATCTAGGTAATGAAGATAAGTCTATAGTTCATAATTTTTTTTGTTTGGTGGATGATACTAACATTACAAAATATGAGGATTTTTTTACATTGATAGAATCAGATGAGCTACACTCTTTTAAAATATCTAATGCAAGTTCATGGAGTATTCATATGTAGAAAATGATATGCTTTTATTCTTCATGTACAAATCAAGCTTGGAATAAGTGTGACTCAAAGGAGTGGGTTGATGAGTGGTCTACAAGAAGTCTAAGCCCACTTGAGACTATCGACTCCCAACGACACTAAAAATCACAGAGATGGAATCATTAGCTGATTTTGATCATGTTTCATATTTAGTTCAACCAGATAATATATCTACATGCACAATTTAAGAAATTCCTAATTTTATCTTTGTATTTTTTATAATTTTCACCAAATTCATCTAATTGGATGTACATATCAATGTAGGACATGCATATGTAGTTATTACATATGAAGAAAATGAAGAGGGAACAAATTATTACTTGTGTTGTTATGTTAAGGAAACACTAAATTGGAGGCCCCTATTATAGATGGAGAAAACATTGAGTATCCTATAGGGTCAATGGTTGTTACTGGAACATGGATTAGAAGGAACCTAATTAAGAAGTCTAATATCTAGTTGTTTGAGGACTTTGACATGCATTAGAAGATTCTTCACTACTTAAACCTTGTGGCATCAAATGGTCATTTGATCAAATATGGGGGTAGACCATTGAACAAGAACTTGTAGAAGGTTCATGAGTTTGATCATGGGGCAATACTTGACACAATAAAGAGTAGATCATACCCATACAATTCCTTGTATTGATTGTAAATGAAAAAAAAAAGGGTCATGTTGATTTATAAATATGTACATCAGATTTATATATTTTTGTATCATCAAATAAGTATATTGAATTTATTATTAGTTCTAATTGATTTAATTATCTTATTTAATTTATTCAAACAAGATAATTGCTTCCAAATCATGGGTTATAGGTTTATCACACTTCATAAACCAAAATAGTTCCACCTTCCTTTGCACTTTCTCTTGTCATAAATACAAACTTGATAAATATTAATTCATATTATTATGTATGTTTGTGTTTTTCCTTGTATTTACGTGGTTATATATCTCTTGAATTCATGATTGTTCTTGGTTTTTGTGTATTCTTGTATTTATTATTTATTAGTGTGTAAATTTCTTGTAATTATGTTAATTTGATTTATGTGGTTAACAAGAGTTGGGCTAAGGCTATTAAGAATACATGTAGTATGGGATGAATGCTATTCTACCTTAAGATTGCATGGATGGTTAAATTGTACAACATTGAAGAATGAGTACACTTGTAGTATGTGATGTGAGTAGTATTCATTTGGAGGTTTTGTATAGTATTCTATGGTATAGAGTTAGATATCTTTGTTTACTTTTAATTTCAATGTTCTTTATGTATTTTGAGTGAGTGTTATTTATATTAAATGTGTGTTATGATGATTGTGTGATTGATTATGGTGTATTGAGATATATTGTATGATATTGTACTATGCCACATGCACTTTGTATGTTGGTTGATGTGTAAGGCCTATGTATATGTAAGTATCTATAAATGAACAATGAAAGCATGTAAATAAGATAATAATGAGATATTGTAGTCAATCACTTCATGACCATTTTATTACTTTTTTGTCTACTTCAAGTAAAATTAATGGATGGGGATGATGTGGTTTCTTCAAATGGTTAGACTAATTGACATCTAAGAAAGGTTTAATTCGTTAGACTAATAATGAATAATAGACACTTTGGAAGGTTTATGTTTTGGGACTTTGGGGTAACAAGCTGGGTCTTAGATTGCAATATATCAAGCTCAAGCATCTCCACATGATGCAGAAGATCATATTCTTTTCTAGAAACTTCTAGCTTTTGCTATGGATTTGTGGAGGACATGCAACTACTTATAAAAGTAGATGATGCATCACTATAGAATAATTTAGCATTATAATAATCATATTAACTAAAGTTGAGAGCATATGATGAAACAATTGAAGGAGTAGGCCTAAGAAAATATTCATACACTAAACACTTGTTTATAATATTGTAAGATTTTTGTAAGAAGGGATCAAAGTCCATAAAGAAGAAAGTATAAATTTAATGTAATTTAATAGCATATGCTACTCTCATAAAATGTGTGTTACATTGTCACAATGGTCACCTAATTTCAATAACATAAACACTTAAAATAACAACAACAAAGTTGCAACCTCTCCAATGGAAGAAAAATTAAGACAATAATGATATTCAAGGGTTTAATTGTGTATAGGTCCTCTCCACTAGTAGGATCCTCACATATATGGTACGAGAAATAACAAAACCAAATCTTGTACCCTCCACAATAGCCCCAATTGTTGGTGCAAATTAAAAATATACCACCTACACACAAGAAATATAATATAACTATAGAATAAATTATCACATACCTTCTATATCAAGATATTCACATTGGCATCCCTATCAATTTAAACTAGTACATTAGGAAATGATAATATTTTCATGTTTGTAGGGCTAAGTTTTATAAGGATGAAAAAAGATCTAGAATGCATTTATAGGTTCATTAGGACAGTCATAAATTAATTAGGACTATCATAAATTCATTAGGGCATTAATAACTTGAGATGTGATAGTCATAGGTTCATTAGGACTGGCATAACTTCATTAGGATTGTCTCCTAATATGCTCAAACTACTATGTAACTTCCTCAATGCATTATGAATTTCATTTCTACCCTATGTTATTTTTACTCAAATGCCATAATTTTTTAAAGTAAGGTTTTGAATAGACCACCATTAGCAAAGCAAGCTTATCATGATATGTATGATCTCAAACTATTGAAACACTATCACATGTCATTATTTATTAATACTTTCATATCCACACCTAACTTAGGTTAAAAAATAGTTAATGTTAAGCTCAATCAAAATAGGGTGTACCTAAGCTTCTTGACTTGCACAACCTAATCCACTATACTTTTCCCTAGTTCCTCATGGCTGCCCTTGAATACTCTTATGCAAACTTTTAGATCATATCCTTAGTTGCTTGACTCAAGGAAAACTTGTTAAGATCCATAATTTTCATTTAGTTTGTCATGGTGCCAAACCAAAATTTCCATCACATTCAATGGTCAGGTTTATGGTAGAAAAGATCCTATTTCACACCCATCTCACTTGAATGTTGCATCCTGCATTATGCTAACACTTTCTCTTAAGAGACCTAGGTGCCAAAAAGTGGAAAAGTTTGAAGGGTTATTTCTTGGAAACCATGGTACCAAAAAAAATTTCATCTAAAGTTACATTGTCATGTAGGGTCCCTACACAATAACCCCTCCTAGTTTTTGAAATATCCAATCCACTTGACCATGGTCACAATTTTCTAAATGTTGCAAAAAGTGTCAAATGTGTTTAGTAAAAACTTGTCAAGAGCCATATTTTGTATTTCATGTGTTATTGGGAAAAAAAGATAATTTCAAAACATCCATTTGGGTATTTTTATGCTAGGAAAGGCCCTATTTTTCAGCCTAGCATGCCTGATCATTCCAAACTACATTGTGTCAGCGTTTTCTCTTAAAAGCCCTAAGTTCCAAAAAGTGGAAAAATTTGACAGGTTATTTTTTGTAAATCATGGCACATAGAATATTTTTATCTTAAGGAAAATGTTCATGTAGGGTACCTCTATAATAACCTCTCTCAAATTTTTAAAAATCCAATCCATTTGGCTATGGTGACAAGTTTTCACATGTTACAAAAAATGTCAAATGCATTGAAGAGAAAGTTGCAAGGTAGCATAATTTTTATTCTATTCATCATGGGGCCAAATTGATAGTTATAAAACATCCTAGTGGAATTTTTTATGATAGGAAAGGTCCTATTTCATATCCCATCATTTTGAATCGTTTCAAACAACATTGTGTCGACACTTTCTCTCAAGAGCCTTAAATGCCAAAAAGTGGCAAACTTTGATGGGTTGTTTCTCAAAAAATGTGGTACATAAAAATATTTATCCTAAAGGTAGAGGGTCATGTAGATTCCCTCCATAATAACCTCTCTCAATTCTTCATATCTGCAATCCATTTGGTCATGGAGACAAGTTTTCACATGTTGCAAAAAGCGTTAAATGTATTGAAGAGAAAGTTGCAAGGTATCATAATTTTTATTTTATTAATCATGGGGCCAAACCGACAATTCCAAAATGTTTAGGTGGGTGGGTTTATGTTATTCAAGTTCCTATTTCACATTCCAACATTCCCGATCATTCTAGACTATGTTGTGTTGATGATTTCTCTTAAGAGCTCCTTAAGTGCCAAAAAGTGGAAAAGTTTGATGGGTTGTTTCTCAAAAAATATGGCACATAGAAATATTTTGTTTGAAGGTACAAGATTATGTAAGGTCCCTCCATAATAACCTCTCTCAAATTTTTAAAAATACAATCCATTTGGCCATGGTGACAAGTTTTCACATGTTGCAAAAAGTGTCAAATGTATTGAAGAGAAAGTTGTAAGGTAGCATAATTTTTGTTCTATTCATCATGGGGCCAAACCAATAGTTCCAAAAAAATTGAGCGGGTCATTTTATGCTAGGAAAGGTCCTATTTTTCACCCCAGCATGCCTAATCATTCTAGACCAGATTATGTTGATGCTTTCTCTTAAAATTCCTAAGTGCCAAAAATGACAAACTTTGACAAGTTGTTTCTCGAAAAATGTGACACATAGCAATATTTTTTTTATAAAGGTATAGGGTCATGTAGGGTCCCTCCACAATAACCTCTCTTAGTTTTCATATCTCCAAGCTATTTCACTATTGTGAAAATGTTTTAGATGTTGCAAAAAGTGTCAAATGCATTGAAGAGAAAGTTACAAGGTAGCATAAATTTTTTTTTGTTCATCATAGGGCCAAAAAAATAGTGCGAACATGTTTGGGTGGGTTGGTTTATTCTAGGAAAGGTCATATTTCACACCCTAGCATTCCTAATTGTTCCAGACTACATTGTGACGATGCTTTCTCTTAAGAGCCCTAAGTGTCAAAAAGTGGTAAAAATTGATGGGTTGTTTCCTAGAAATTGTGGCACATAGAAATGTGTTGCATAGGAAGTTGCCATTGCACCAAAAGATCAACCTATTAATTCCCAATATGGCTGATGGATTTATACAAGATAAATATCCACAAGAGATGGTTAAACCATGTCACGAAGCCAAAGCATCACGCTAGCCCACGCCTACCACAGGAAGAGGAGACCAAGGCTGAAACCTTGCCACAACCCCCCTAGCAAAAGAAATGGGTTCAAAATTGTGACCTCAACTCTGATACCAATTGTTGCACAGATGATTGTTGTTGCACCAAAAGATTGACCTGTTAATGCTTGATATAGCTGCTAGATTTATACAAGATCAAGATCCATAGGAGGCAGTTAAGCCATGTCACAAAGCCAAAGCACCATGCTGGCCCACACCTACCATAGGAAGAGGAGACCAAGGGAGATACCTTGCAACAAAATGTTCTCTCAAATTTTTAAAACTCCAATCCATTTGGAGATGTTGAAAAGTTTTGACACATTGCAAAAGGCATCAAATACATTGAAGAGAAAGTTGCAAGGTACCATAATTTTTATTTTAATTCTTATGGGGCAAAACCAATTGTTCTAACATGTCTAGCGGGTAGTTTTATAATAGGAAAGGTCTTATTTTGCACCCCAACATGCTTGATCATTCCAAACTACATTGTGTTGACAATTTCTCTTAAGAACCTTAAGTGTCGAAAAGTGGAAAATTTTGATGGGCTATTTCTCAAAATTGTGGCACTTAAAAAAATTTCATCCAAAGCTACAAGCTCATGTAGGGTCCCTCCACAATAACCTCTCTTAGTTTTTCACATCTCCTAGTTGTTTCACTATGGTGACAATGTTTCAAATGTTGCAAAAAGCATCAAATGCATTGAAGAGAAAGTTACAAGGTAGCATAATTTTTGTTTTGTTTGTTGTAGGGAAAAATTCAAAATTACATGTTTAGTTGGGTGGTTTTATGCTATGAATGGTCTTATCTCCCACCCTAGCATGCTCGATCATTCCAGAATATATTGTGTCAATACTTTCTCTTAAGAGCCCTAAGTGCCAAAAAGTGGCAAACTTTGATAAGTTGTTTCTCAAAAACCATGACACCTGGAAATATTATTTTTTAAGATATAAGATCATCTAGGTCCCCTAAATAATAATATCTCTCAAATTTTCATATCTCCAATCCATTTCAACATGGTGACAATGTTCTAGATGTTACAAAAGCATCAAATGCATTGAAGAGAAAGTTACAAGGTAGCATAATTTTTGTTTTGTTCATCATGGGGCCAAATTGATAGTGACAACATGTTTGGGTGGGTGGGTTTATGCTAGGAAAATTCCTATTTTGGACCCCAATATGCTCGATAATTCTAGACTACATTGTGTTGACGCTTTCTCTTAAGAGCTCTAAGTTCCAAAATGTGGAAAACTTTGATAGGCTACTTCTTAGAAATCGTGACACCTAGAAATGTTTTTTCTAAAGGTACAAGATCACATAGGGTCCCTCCACAATAACCTCTCTCAGTTTTTCATATATCCAAGTCATTTCACCATGGAGATAATGTTTCAAATGTCGCAAAAAGTGCCAATTGCGTACATTAAAAAGTTGTTAGGAGGCATTTTCATGTTCTTCATATTGTGTGGCTAAACCAAGAATTAAAACATGTTGGGTGGGTGGATTAATACTATTAGAGGTATCATTTTTGCACCCAAGCATCTTGATTCTTCTAAGCTAAATTAGACCAACAAACTTTTTTACTTGAAATATTGTTGTCTTCAATTACTAACCCTTGAAGGTCCATGTCCATGACTTAAAGAGGGATTTTATTTTTTACGAGAGTTTGAGTTCAAAAATAATAAGTTCACTTTAGGGTTTTGGTTACCATAGCTCTCTTTGCATGAGATTTTGTAGTCCTTCATGGCGACTAGGGTTATCTTCAAACTTTGGTGGGAGGTATCTAAGAGGCTTATGCTCATTCTAACACCTCTACATTTAATTTCTATTTTGAAAAGGGTATTACAATGTCCATATTCACTATTTTTATAGTTTTAATGCCCTAAAAATGTGGTTGTAGGATAGTTTCGCGTGTAAATGTACCTTTAATGAGAGAAAGGATCTCTGGAAAAGGTTGTTTGGTCCTCAAAGATCATCTACCTTCAAGCATGCAACTATAGCTCTCTAAAAATGGATAGAGATGAAAATAGTAATGGGCACTAACTACATGTGATAGTTATAGGAGTTTATGGTGAACTCTTCAACATCCCAAGAACACATGCAAGACAACAATAAATTCCACAAGAGAGAAATGGAAAAAATACCATGCTATGATTATGGATGCAAGATTGGTAGATTGAATATGATAATGTATATATGATGCATTTCTTATAAAGGAAAGTTGTGAGAAAGCATTAGACAAGATCTTGACATGCATCTTAATCTTGTACAATGAGACAATTACCTCAAAAAATATTAAATGACTTAGGACACAAGAATTAAATATCAAAAGATAAGATAAGATCTACTGACAACTAACACTATCTAGAAATATTCCCTCCTAGGACCTAAGTGGACTTAACATGTAAATAGGACTTGGATAGATAAAACACCTATTTACACCAACACCCCTCCTTAAGTACAACTTAGGGAGTGCTATTATAAAAATGACACAAAAATGGATCCCAGCTATGAGGCCATGTTAGGTACCCATGTACAAATGTAAATGAAATCTCTCATAAATGGAGAAAATGAGAAAATCCAATGGGACAAAACTCCTCCCTAAAAGAGAGAAAATATACAATAATACTCTCCATAAAAAATGAGAGGAAAAAACCCCATTCGAGGAAAAAGACCCCCCCACCACCCATAAGAGAGACAAAGAGAGACCATTCAGCCCCCTTAATGAGATAATCTACTAAAGAAACACTGGAAGGACATTGGTGGAGTAACTATGGAACCACAATCAATACAAACAAAGAAAAGATAATTTTGATGCTAGAAACCATATTAGAGTCACTTAAGGATGCAAATATGGAATCATGATAAAGCAACAATAAATCCAATGCCAAGGATCACTAGAAAACTCTCGATATGGAGCAACCCTATTTGAATGAAGTAACAGGAAATAGAACATCATTCGAAAATTGAAATGAAGTGTAAAGAAAAAAATGTACTTTTCCAAGTGGTAATATGTCCAAGTGATCAACCAAAATGTGAATATGCACAAATATGAATAAAAGATACCTAGGAATGAACTAGAAAAAAGTGCATAATTGGCATGGTAGAGCTCCTTAATACCTTTCTAATACTGCAAGAATCATAAAATTGAAGATTGTGGCAAAAATTTATGAGCTCAGGAGCCAAAAATGAAGATCTAAATTCAAACAACAATAAATGCCATGAAACATATTTTTTTTGGAAAATAACCTATACCATTGTGAATTTGACAAATGCAACTTTCTGAAGATATCTTGTTTGCAAAAAATGACCTCCTAGATTGCAAGATATGGCATTTTGAAAAAAACAATCGATTTGGGCCTTTGGGGAAAAAAATATGGGCCCTTGGAGGGCTAACCAACAATTCTCCATGTGACTTGTTGTACATAAGGTTAATAAAAAATCACTACCTAGTGACAACGATGAAGTGGTTGCTCTTGCACGCTACTAGTGGTGGGGAAATGGGCCAAAGGATGCACCACCTGGGGCATAAGCCCCCTCCTATGGTTGTGCACTAGGCCACAGATGCATGTATAACCACGTGCCCAGTTAAGTATGAACCAAGGTGAGTAGGTAAAATAAAATTTGTTGGTAATAAAATGTTTAAAAATAGTTTTTTATTATTAAACCTATGAATTAATAAATAAAATTGTACCCAATAAATGACAGCCTGATGTGATAGGTAGGACTAAAAGCAATGTGATGTAGAGATGATGCCAACATTGTATAATTCGATGCAGACCGTAGAAGAATATGCTAGGTACATCAAAGAATATTCCCTATCGATGGTACCTTTGTAGCATATGACTGTATGGTACAATTGTCATACAGTATGACCAAGTATGAATATGTATGACCATACAAAATTAGCTATATGCCAAATTTTTTCCCTGATGCCCCTAGGAGAAAATATAAAAAAATGATGAATTGAGAGCCGTTCCTTAGATTTTTGAGCCTTCCAAATGCAATAGCAGGGTTTGTTTTGGCCAAAGTTCTCTAAAAAATTAGCTACCTCCAAGATCTAGCAATTGAAACCCTCCTTGAAACCCTCATGAATCAATCAAAACATAACAAAATTTGATGAAACAAAAGGAAAACTTGAATTTCTAGTGAGGTCTAAAAGCCCAACTCATACCCAGTAAAATTTTCACACCAAGATTATCTCCTCATATTTGGGAAGAAGTGAGCAACATTGAAGCTCTAATACCATGTAAGAATTTACGTTGAACTCCTCAACACCCCAAGATCACTTGCAAGACAATAATAACTTTCACAAAAGAGAAATGGTAGAAATATCATGCTATGATTATGAATGCAAGATTGCTAGATTGAATGTGATAATGCAAATATGATTCCTTGCTTATAAAGACAAGTTTTGAGATAGGATTAGACAATATTTTAACATGTGTTTTAATCATGTACAATGAGACAATTCTCTCAAAAAATATTAAATGACTTAGGATGCAAGCATTAAATGCCAAAATATAAGATAAGATGTAGTGACAAATAACACTATCTGGAAATATTGCCTCCTAGGACCTAAGTGGACTTAGCATGCAAATAGGACCTAGATAGGTAAAACACCTATGTACACCAACAATAGTTTTAAAATAAGAGAATGGGACAAAGTTTTCTAAACACGAATATGACAAAATTCCTCAAAGGTGAAGTCGCGAGTTTCCAAATTGATAGTTAAGTAACATCTAAACAAAAGACTTCATGTAAGAGAGTGAACATCCCTATAAGCAAGTAGTCTATACTTGCTTTGCCACCAAGGACACTAGAATATACATGGAATTGTAGCATGGGTTAGAAGACATTCATATGAACACCTACAATCTAAGAAGCAAAAATATTATTTATATGACATTGAGATTATTTTACACAACAAAATGAATGAGATGATGTAGAAGATGATAAATTATGTCACTAACAAATAGTGCATAACTAATGATAGTGGGTATTAGGATGGTATGAAAGTACATCCTTGAATCAACCCAAAAATTGAGAGCATTATTCCACGAATAGAAAAAGAATTTGAAATTTTAGGGAAATAAAAAACTACAATCTAAATGGTACTAGTCCAAGAAGAAGAAAATATCCTAAGGGAGAAGTGACAAAGATAGTGAGCATAACACTTGGCATAAAGTATTAAAGCAATCTTGAGGAATGAAATTGTTTTTTGATGATAGCCATGGTGATGACATCCCTAAAGATTTTGCATGAATAATACAATATCATGAGTTGTAGGAGTTATGAGAAAACACCAAGCAACACTATCATGGATAGTACACATTCCTATCATTAAACATAAGAGGGCAGTCAAGACATGAGGGATATGGTCATAACAATAGATCAAAAGTTGATTGTGAAGATGGAAAAATATGATGATAATTAAGGGAAGTATGTGGGAGTAAATGGTGTCTCCCCAACACCCCCAAGAACAGTTGTGACCAAAACCACTTCCACAAGAGAGAGAATGGCAAGAATGCTTGCTTCACAATGCAAGATTTATTAATGGCTGAATTAATATTGATTGATTCAAATGTACATGAGATGCCTTGCTTATAAAGGCAAGGTTGAAATGTAGTAATGAACATGATGTTGACAAATGTCATAATCTTATGACATGAGACAACCAACAACCTAATCACCTAGGAAATGATGCATCCTAGCTAGCTAAGATAAGTTCTAGAAAATCCAACTAAGAATTCTAGAAAGAATCTTTTATCCTAAGTAAACTTAATCATGTGAATATGTCCCCTAATTTACCTAGTGAATGAATTAGCTAGGTACAAGACAATTATTCACACCAACACCCCCCATTAAGTGCAACTTAGGGAGAAGATTATAATGCACACTATGCAAAGACTATGACTATGGCTATGGGTCCCGGATACTAGGCCATGTTAGGTACCCATTTACAATGCAAATGCAAATAATCTCTCACAAGCGAAGAAAAGGAGAAAACCCAGTGGGACAAAACTCCTCTCCAAAAGAGAGAAAAATAAAACAAAAAAAACATGATGTATGGAGGACTCAATGATACCCCCAAGGACAACATGCATTATGTATATACAATAAATTACCCCCCCATAAAAGGGAAGTAGAGAAATAAAATATCCTCCCCATGATGAAGAAGCTCCAATGCTGATGAAGAATGCCTGAAAACAAAAGATGACACAATGTCTGCAAGAATCACATCTTCCCTTAGGAAGAAACAAATACATAAGTTGATGTAGAAGCCACTCCATATCCAAATGAAAGGAGGAAGCATGAATGCTCATGTATGCCTCTAAAAATTGAGTAGGAGTCTCCAAGCTTGAATGAGTCACAACATAATCATGGTCAAACTCAACCAAGAAACATGACAAATCAAGTGAAAGAGGACACTCATGAATGTCAATCTCCAAAGACAAAGTAGATGGTGTAGCAGTTGTGCTGAAACTATCATCAAAGAGGAGAGAAATCCCGTCAAGTGTGTCCTCCAAATCTACAATATGAGACTCCATGAACAAGTTAGAAATCCCTGTCAAATATTCATCCCACAAAGCAAGATCTGAAAAACTATGATCATCCTGCTGAATGGAAGCATCAATGGCTGAAGAAGAAGGAGGTGGAGGAGTAGGAAGCTCAGCACTGGTCTCTAGAATACCAAGGTGTAGATGACCAAACTTCTCCTCACTATCATGGTTCACACTCAATGGAGTGTGTGATGCAGTCAAAGGAACATTATCATCTTATGAAGCAAAATGTGAAAAGGAATATAATTGAGATGAATGATCAACCATCTCGATAGCAACAATATCCCTAGTCTCCAAGTCCCTTATGTACACCCTATTTGGAGTGAACTCAACTATTTTACCTTGACCCCCATGAGTAATTTGATAAATAGAAAGGAGATTAGTGGACAAGGAAGGAACACAAAGAACATCATTGAAGGTCCCTTCCCCCATATCAATAGAACCCTTCCCACTTACCTTCATATATGTATTGTTACCTATCAATATATGAGGTGAATTACAAGGCTCAAAAGAAGAGAAATGTTCATAGAAGATGCCATATGATGAGATGCCCTTGAATCAAGAAGCCATCTATGAGATTCAGGACTTTCAGAGGCCAAGAGTGCTTTTCCTTTCATTTTATGTAGCCCAGATGTAGATCTTGTATCCTGTGATTGACATGATGATGTGGGAGTTGCCGATTGAGATGATGAAGAAGAAGTAGAAGAAACTGATGAGAGCAACTTAATGTTATTCTTTTGAAGAAGGTGTGTAAGTTCATCAATCTTATTATTATAACATCTATGCTCATCATGTCCTAATCTTTTACAATATGCACATTTTGACTTCTTCTTTTTAGATGATTCCTCTTTTGAAGAGGATGTGGACTTAGGAGTGCTATGTGAAGGAGAATCTTTACCTTGCTCATTAGACTTGGGAGCCTTGTTTTGCTTCTTACCTTTGCCACTTGAAGCCTTTGTATCCTTTGCGACAAGAGCACGGGATGTAGAGGACTTCAATGTGCCCATGTGAACCAACTTTGCTTGTTCCCTTGTGAGTTGAGCTGCAAATTCATCAAGAGAAGGCATTTTGTATGCATTGCCAAGGGCATCCATTGTAGCATAGAATGTAGAAACAAACACTGAATAATCAGGACCAAGCTTAGCAAGAATAGAAAGAATCAACTGTTCATCCTCTTTAGTAACCCCACAATTAGATAATTGCAATCTAAGAGAATTGAGCTTAGAGAAAAAGTCTTGAATATTGTCAAAATCTGAAGGATTAAGACCCATTAGTTCATTCTCCAACTTAAATTTCCTCATCTTATCTGGCTTACCAAAGAGACTCTCTAAAGTAGTCCAAGCTTCATTAGGATGAGTGCAAGATGCAACATGATATCTAAGATCTGGAGAAATGGACAACTTCAAAGTACCAAGAGCTTCATCCCTTCTATCAAGCCATTTTCTTTTCTCTTTTTCTCCTGCAGGTTATGGATCTTGACCAAATGTTATTCTTTGCAACTTTAATTTTAACAATAACAACTCCATTTGAGATTTCCACTCATGATAGTTATATGGAGTTAGAAGTACAATTTTTTTCAAATCCATGATACAATGAGATATTACAAGAGAAGAACAACAAATTTCCCTCACAATACAAGAAATCAACCACTTTGTCCCAACAAATTTACAACAAAGTATCCCAAATTATCAAATTGGCAACAAACTGAACATATGAAAATCTGGAAACAAATCTGCAAAAAGTGCATGAATAGATCTAAAGTACTCCTCAATACCTTTTTGGTGCTACAAATTTGGAGAAAATCAGAAATCAGAGCACAAAGATATGAGCTCGGAGGTGGGAAATGTTGATCGGACTTCAACCTGAAAAAAGACACAAAATTGCAAAATCTTTGCAAAATATCTGCACCATTGAAAAATTCAGATCTCCACCTTTCTGACAATATCTTGTTTATGAAAAAAGGCCTCCGTATGCAAAAGTTATGAAAAAATGAAAAAAAAGGCCTATAAAAGGCAATTGGGGGGCAAATACACTACATAGACAGACTAAATCGGTGCAAAATTTTTGGCACCCGGGACTAAAATTCAGACCTCCATATGACCATAGCTCCTGGCAAAGCAAAAAATAAAATACCCCACCAATACAATATAGTCGGCCAATTCTGACTTTGTAAAGAAATTTTTATAAAGAATATGTGCTAACACCAAGTCGGCCTTGAAGTATAGACAAAGTTTTTAATATTTAAAAATTCATAAAAAATAACTTTTAATTAAAAACCTACATAAAGTTGCCGATGGAGCCTCTGAGCCATCCGCTAGTGATGGGATAATGACTATACTGTAGAAGGATGCGATTTTACTGCAATATAAACCTTCGTACCCATGTGCCAACATATAGGACCAAAATATTTGGTTTCAAAAAGAAGGCCTCTGGAGATTGCCAGAGGATGAATCAGAAAATGCCAAGGCCGACGAGGAAGGAGCTGGCTATCCAGCCCCCAAAACGACATGGGGCATCCGATGCCCCATGCACTTGCATACCTGACCGGCCGTGCAACTCTGCAGTCGTCAAATTCCGACCCGTTAGACTTTGTACTTTATGTCAGATAAAAATGAATTTAATTTTCTCGTGCAAAGTGAAAAAAAAATTAGTTTGCCTTCCAATGTTTTCTAGGATCTTGCTGGCAATCCATCTTTAGTAAATTTTATAATTAATTTTAATTTATAGTTTTAAAAATAATTAATATTTTTTGTTAGTATATTTATTATTTTGAATTAATATAATTAGAATAAATTTTTTATTTCTAAATAATTATATTAGTTGGAGAGTATAAAATTATCTTAATACAAGTATGCTTATTTACAAAAAAATGTTTTTTACATTCTTTTTAATTTTTACTAATAATAAATTATAAAATTATGTGAATCATTAATTTTTCTGAAATCATATAATGATTAATTATGTTACTAAATTAAATAATTTAAAATGATATTTAAATGAAATAGAAAATTTTTAATATAGAGTTTGAAAGTTTAATTTTAAAAAACAAATAAGATGTAATTATAGATTTAACATCTTACATTTATTATTATATATAAAATTTGATATAATATAAATTCAACAATTATAAATAAATCTATAATTAAATAATAAATATACATAAATATTTCTATGCTTTATTTATAAAATAAATATAATTACATAATAAATATATAAACATTCTATTATAAGTATATTACAGATATATTTAATTTAAATATATAATTTTATAATATAATATTTCAATAATAATATATAAACACAAAATTTTACTCTTTTAGTTTTAAACTTAGATTTAAATTTAGAATTATTTTAATTTTGTATCTATTTAAAGTGAAATTACAATAATATGTAACTGTATAAGCCCCCCTCTTCTCTCTCCCTCTACCTATCTCTCCCCTTTTCTCCCCCTCCCTCTCTCAATCTCTTGCCATCTCTCCCTCACTCCCTCCCTATCCCCATATCTATCTCTCTATCCTACCTCTCTCTATTTGTGTATCTCTTTATTTGTCACTTTATCTCTCCCTCTCCCTCTATATATCCTTATATCTCTATCTCTCTATCATTCTATTGATATCTCTCTATCTCTCCCTCTACCTCTCCCTCTATATCTTTCTCTTTATTCCTCTTTATCTCCTCTATTGTAAAAAAAAAAACACTTTATCTCTCCCTCTCTATTGTAAAAAAAACACAATAGTGTATTGATAATGGAACTTAATTATTTTCCTAATTGTCTTCCTCATCAGATGTATTGCACAAATATATTGAAAAAAATAGACCAAATTTTTTCATAATTAATTGCTAATATCGATATTACTCTCTCTTTATATAAAAATTAATATAATATATAGTAATAATATGATTTATTAAATTTTATCATTATTGTTTATATATCTATAATTACATTAAGAATAAATTTTATTGAAACTAAATTAAAAATTTAATGATAAGTAAATAAGTTTAAATAGATTATATATATAGTAAAGTGTAAAGTAAAATTGTTTTGAAACCATTAAAATTTAGTTTATTATTTCCAACATCAACTTTATGATTATAATTTTCCCTCATATTATACAATAAATGAATCTATAATATAATATGTTATAAAAATTTAAGTTAATTTACATTTATTTATTAATCATTAAATTTTAAATTTAGTTTTCATAAAATTTATTAAAAATTTACTAATTTACTAGAGAGTAATATAGATAATATATAATATATTCATTATATATATATTCTTAATCTAATTATAAATATATAAATAATAATAATAAAATTTGTGTACATATATTTTATTATATAATATATTTATACTTATTACTATATACTAGCATACCTATATTTTAAAAATATATCTAAAGTACCCCGAGAGATATCCTTCTCAAGATGTCTATTTTTAATTAATTGAACCTTAACCCAAATTGAAGCTTAACTCTAACCATAAAGCTATTTGAACCCTAATCGGAACCCTATTTGAAGTTGGTTTGGACTAGCTCATAGACAAGGACAAATTCCCTAGAAGAGTGTCTTTCAAGTTTGAAAAAGTGTAGATGGAAAACCTAAACTTTAAATTGGTTGTCACTGACTCTTGGCTCACCCTAATAGTTGATCATTGCACTAAGATGTGCATATTCAAAAGAAAGTTAGAATTCATAAAACTCAGAGTGAAAGAGTGGAATATTATTTTTTTATTAAATCATAATCTTGGTTTAGTCATAACTATAATAGAATCATAACTGTAATTGAATCAAAACTCTACTTGAACCCTAACCCTAACACTAATACTAACCCTTAGCCTAATTTAACCCTACCCCCAATGCTAACCTTAACCCTTACCCTAATTAAATCTTAAGCCTAATTGAATCTTGATTGAACCTTAACCCTAATTGTCCCATAACCAAGTAACTCTAATTGAACTCTAGCCCTAACTTTGAATGTAACTCCTACAAACTTCAAGAGTTTTATAGATAAAATATACCAAGATGGATGTATGAACCTAGGTAAAAGAGATTTGATGAGTTAAAGTCAAGTTGCTTCATAGCCAAGTTAAATCTTGTAAAATTTCTTCATATGAACTTTAGGAGGGAAAAAGCTTATCCAAATCTTGAAAAATAGGTCCCAACATGAAACTATCCCATAGGCATTCAACCTAGGGACTTTTTCACTTAATAATGAAAAAATTCACTAAATAACATTTTAAAAAATCCTTCTATGCAACCTTGTTTAAAAAGTAGTAATCAAGTATCCATGTATTTTTATTTTTTATACATTTATTAAAAAAATAAAAAAAATTATAATTATTTTTTCTATTTTAATAATGAAATTTGAATACCCATGCTAATTCCAATTTAATTTTAGAACAATTTTAATAAACATACATATTGACAAAAACACTCCCATGTAAGGTGGGCACATTTTTCAATCTCTTCTTCCACCATCCAATCCTCCACTCACTCATTTATATCCATTTAACTCCTCTTTATCTATACATTCTCATTATCATATATTTAGTATAATTAACTTTCTATTACACTCATGTCCACACATATTCCTATATATTTTACATCGAAGGCATATCCAATTTGAGAGAGATCAACCTAAAATTTGAAATCAATGGTTGACCTCTTTCCACAGCACCTAGCCAACGATTGAAAACAAGTGCATCATTGGTCTTATTAGTTTTCCACTATTTTTTGGCTACTTAATGGTGTCGCTCACCCACCCATGCACAACTTAAATTCCTGCACTATAGAAGTTAGCTACTACATGATAAGAAGACATGGGTTTCTAGAGCTTGTCGCACTATTTTTGAAAAGGAAAAAATAGGTTTTATAGGGACTTGAAACCCCAGAGTTCAAACAACAAAAGATAACAAAATAAGTCCAAACAAGCAGACCGTTGTCCCAAAAATGAAACGACAGCACAAAGAGACAACAGGGTCCAAAAAAAGGACCGCCCAAAAAGCCAAAAACAAACATAGCCCCACTACTCCAAGGTGTTCATCAACTCCTTGGCCTCCTTTTCAACATCCTTCATATCCTGTAACCCCTGCTTGAGGATTTGAGCCATATGTGATGAAGTCAGGGTCTTCCTCTTAGTGTTAGCCCGGGTATGAGTTGAAATCCCTTCACCAGCAGATCTGCAGCATCCTCTGTCCGCATCCAAATCCACGACCAACGAACCCTTTTGATTTTTTTGAGTTTTTCCACCATAGCATTGATGATAATGGTGTTATGCCTGGCAATTTTGTGATTGTTCGCCATAGTGGCCCTAATATTTTGGCCTATCTTGGACATATTGCACTCGATCCTAGTTAGTCTTTCCTCCTGCGAATGCTGTCTTTTCCTTGGTAAGGGGGTTTCCTGTCCTTCATTCTCTTTACAACTCCAGCTAATCTTCTGCTCCAAATCCATGACCTTGTTACTTAGATCTATGTTACGGCCTTTCAAATCATAGACTTCCTTCTGGGTCCACTTGAGAACGGTGAAAAGGCCATCCGTACTTTTTTCTGCCACACTCACAATGTCCTCATGCTTGAGCTTATTCAGGGCTGAATTAATTTCATCCTGATTAGGGGAATCATTAGGGGCATTCCCAAATCTTCTAGACGTAGGGGCACTAGGGGCCGACTCCTTACTAACCATAGGTTTATCAGAAATAATTTCCATGGAATTCCCAGAATATGAGACAAGTTTTGTAACAGAGGTACCTTTAAAACCAAAGACCAAACCCAGAGTAGGGCAGCCAGGAGATGACTGGGGATTAAGACAGGGCGGTGAGGCTAAACCTGGGCTAGGGTAAACATGCAGAGGCTGCAACTTAGGACATGATGGCGGAGCAGAATCCTTAAGGGCATTCTGAAAAGATAGAGACTGGGGAGCAATGGTATTAGGACCAACAAGGGAACAAGCAGGGGGGCCCGGGGGTTGTTCTCCCTACTTCTTTTTGCATCCTCATCATTGTATGCAAAAAAATAGAAAATGCACAAAATGGGTATGTTGAAAAGGTTTTAGAATCTTTCAAACAAATGCAATTGGTAAGTGTAAAGCCATAGTCCTCAACCATTTCTAGCATCCTCCCTGTCTATGCTAAAATGGGAGCTTTGGAACAGGTATGCACACCATTCACAAGATAAAAGATAGAGGGGTTTCGTAAGATGATGTATTCGCAACCTCCCTGGTAGACATGTATGCAAAATGTTGATGGACAAACAAGGCACACAAACTATTTGAGTTAATTCCTTAAAGAAATGAGTTCTCATGGAATGCCCTGATTGTAGGATATTCACAAAATGGATTTATTGAAAAGGCTTTAGAAACTTTCAGGCATATGTGGTTGATGGGCTTAAAGCCACACTCTACAATCTTTTCCAGCATCCTTGCAGCTTGTGTTGAATGGGAGATTTAGAATAGGCTACGAACATCCATCAAAGCATCTAAAGGATAGAGGTAATTGGTCAGATGTAGTTACAACCAAAGAGGTAAACATGTGTGCAAAATGTGCAAGCATAGACAAGGCACGAAAACTGTTTGACAATGTGCCTCAAAATAAATGTGCTCACATCGAATGCTATGATTGTAGGACACAAACAAAATGGAATTTTTGACAAAGATTAAGAAACTTTCAAGAAAATAAAATCGGTAGTTGTAAAGCCAACATTCTCCCCGCTTGTCCCAGAATGGGAGTTTTGGAACATGTTATAGATTTGATGGAAGGGGGAATTTTGTCAAATAATATAGTTGGAAATGCTTTGATAGAAATGTATGGAAAATTTAAAGCATAAACAAGGCTTGTGAACTATTTAAAAAAGTGCATCAAAGAAATGTGGTGTCGTTTGCAGGATATGCACAAAATGAATTTTGCAAGGATGTTCTCATAATATTTGAAATAATGAAGCACTCTTGAACATATCATAACAATATAAGCATTTCTTGTGTTCTTTGTGCATGTAGCCATTCAAGTTTAGTGGATGAGCATTCATATATTTCAAGAACACCCTAAACTTTATGATTAAGATGCCAATTAAACATGTGATGGTTGTGTGGATGTGTTTTCTTGGCCCTTACAGATCACATATGGATATAGATTTTAGAGTATTTACAATGATGTTACTTTTTTACTTGGATCCTAAGAAAATTGTGATTTATTGTCTACTCTTAAAAATCTATGTAGATGTGGGAAGGTTGTACATATCCTACAATCATTGCAATTCATGAGATGAAATCTTCTTCAAAACTTTAGGTATTATGTGAAATAGTTCATGTGTCTTGTTAATGCTTCAACTTTTTATATGCATGTCTACTATGGAAGTTGTGACTATAATATTTGAAAAATTATCTCTCTCTCTCTACCTCTCCCCACTTTGTATATCCCTCTCTTTCTCAAGTCCTCTCTCTTTGTTCTTTAAGTCTCACTCTATTTTTTCCTCTATCTCCTTACCCCCCTCTCTCACACTCTTCCCCCCTCTATCTCTCCCTCTTTCTATCTATATCCCTCCCTCTCTCTGGATCCCTATAAAAAGATGCATAGTTTATTTGAAGCTATCACTTATCCATTGAAACTTATGTTGCACAAAAAACATCATTTTCTAAATGGCCTGCCAATTGACCTTTGCAAAATGTTTGCAAAAAAATAGACCCAATTTTTTTCCTAATTGACCTTCCACAACTCTTCGGCATACCCATTGCAAACCAAGGTGTGATTGCCAGTTTCACACCATCTTGAAAAGGAACCAATTGGAAATCCTATGCATTGCAAGGAACATCATTCTAAGAATCTTTTCTTTGGAGCACAAATATAAACTTGTGTTTGCATCAAATCATTCTATGACATAGAAGATTATAAATAGTCTTTGGAGATTTTTACAACTATAAAGCTACTCTAAGCAAGGGGCCAATCTAGGAGAATCTAGCTCAAAGTGCAAGCATCACAATTATACAAAATTTATAGACCTGTCAAAACATTCCCATAATAGACAAGATCAAATCTTACAAAACACATGTTATTTAAAAATAATATATATTTTTAATTTACCACAACAAAAAAAATCTACATTATATCAAACTTATTCTTCAACATTAATCCTTAAAAACTAAACACTCTTACTCTTTTAAATTTAATTTTTTAAACTCCTAAAATAATAATTTAACTATTTTAATTAATTTATTTATTTACTTATATATACTAATACAAAATGTTAAAAATAAATTATATTTTAAATCTTATTAATTTAAATTCAAGTAAATTATAAGTATTTTGATTTTAATCTTAAAAAAAAAAAATTAGCATTTGTGAATTTGCTTCATTCACCTAATTTTTAGTGGAAAAAATATTACAACCATTTTAATATATCTTATAAATTTATATTTCTATTCTTATAAATTTACATTTCTATTTGAAAAAATATTTTTAAAATATTTAATCCAATGCAAATAACACATAAAAATTAATAATAAATAAATGTTTAACTTAAATATTGGATGATCATTTAAATTATTTTTAAAAAGCAACATTACTAAAACTATAAGACAAAGGAAAAAGAATTACATCCTACATAAAAATACACTTTATACTAATATATACTAATACAAAATGTTAAAAATAATTTATATTTTAAATCTTATAAATTTAAATTGAAGTAAATTATAAGTAATTTAATTTTAATCTTTAAAAAAACTAAATTTAGTATTTGTTAATTTGCTTCATTCACCTAATTTTTAGTGGAAAAAAAATTACAACCATTTTAATATAAAAATGTGTAGTAAACAATATATTCAATAAATTTAATACTCCCACCTGTCATTTTCATTATGGCGTAATTATATTATATTATAAATAACAATATAAATTTAAATAATATAATAAATTTATTTATTATATAATATAATATATTAATATATATTGTATATAATATAAATTTAAATAATATGTATTAGAGGAGAGGGCCCAATAATTGATGCGGGGTCCAATAATTAAGTGCACCCATTCAGTAATATAATACCCAATAGTCGTTTATATATAATGTCCAATAGTTGTGGTTGACTACCATAATTAAACAAAATGTATGCTAATGATCTAAAAGCAATAATCATGTGATACCACATGACACTTTCGACTACTCATGATGTAATGCAGTGGTCTCACTATTTTGGGGCCTTTTTGGACACCGTGACAAAAGCAGCATCTTGATGTGGCATCATATTTGATGATGTGGCCCTGAAACCTTAGTTATAAGCAGAGAACTTGCCAAGTAAGTTGCTGTAAAAAATTGGGAGTGATTTGAAATTTCGACATAGGATAATTAGAAGCGCGAAGTTAGGGTGCACGACTACTGGGTCCTCTCCCCTATATAATATATATTTACATATTTAGGTTTAAGAGATAAAAATGGATTGCCAGCAAGATATTGGAAAACATTGGAAGGCAAACTAGGCCTAATTTTTTTTCACCTTGCACGAGAAAATTAAGTTCATTTTTTTTTACCTCTGACATAAAGTACAGAGTCTGACGACTGCAGAGTTGCACGGGCCGTCAGAGAGTATGCATGCAGGCATAGGCATCCGGCATCCAATGCCCCATGCTGTTTTGGGGGCTGGATAGCCTTTGCCGACGAGGAAGGTATAGTTGGGCAGATTTAGCAGGTACGCTAGACGATGGGACCCAAGCACCCTCCACGTACTAGCGCCGACCAATGCAATAAATAGACCTGCTGATTGATATGACACAGGGGATAATGTGACCAGACCGTCAGCTAAAATTTGATGTGAAAGCCCTGTAGGATCGATGGAGTACCCAACAAAGCTTGCAAATGAATGGATTTGACCGGTGATAGATTGGATTCATACCCTACAACTATGATAGCTAATGGAGATCTAACCAACTTGAAAAGGAACCAATTGGACCTCATAGAAAAGCAAGTTCGAAAAGCAAGTTCGAAGACAGATAAGAGAAGAGAATGACAGAAATGTCAGGGCTGTGAATGTCATTGTTAAAGGGCTAAAGGACTATGGGGAGAATGAACCAACAAAGGAGCTAGCAAAAGATTTTTTTAGGGATGAGTTACAATGGACAGGTGTCATTCAACAAGCAAACAGAATTGGAAAATGGGTGAAAGATGGAAAGAGTAGGCACGTAAGGGTCACTTTGGCGAACATTGAAGATAAGAACAAGCTGCTAAGGAACAAGAAGTTTCTTAAAGGTACACAAATATACCTTGACGAGGACTTAACAATAGTCCAACAACAAGAAAGGCGTAAGGAGTGGGAAAAAGTAAAGGCAGCAAGGAACGAAGGAAAATGGGCTTGGTTACAAGATGGGAAAGCTCAAGTTAGTGACAGAATTACTCACCAAAAGTAGGAACTCGGGGCCCCCCAGGATCAGGTGTCAATAGTAAGTTGGAATTGTAGAGGTTACCCGTGGAGAAGAGGACCTGGTTTAGGGCCCATTGCAGAAGGAAAAGACATCATCATCCTTACGGAGACTCATGAGCATGATGGCTGTAAAATTCCAGACTTTGAAGGATATAAAAAAGCTTCCATTTGGAACGAGAGAACATATAGTGGTAAAGGGCATGGTGGAGTTGCAGTCCTAATCAAAGAAATATGGTGCAATAACATTCAAGTCGAGAAAGAAGACCCAAACAAACAATATATATGGTTTAAAATAACAGAAAATCAAACTGTCATAAGAGTGGCTGCCTGCTATTTTGCCCCAAAAGGCTCCAAATCTTACAAGAAAAGGAACCTAGACCGTGAGGATCCTTTTGCTGCTCTAAAAAGGGACATTTCAATCTATAATGGCATGGGAGAGGTTATTCTAATAGGGGATTTTAATGCAAGGACTGCAAACATACAAGCTCTCAGCTTGGCAAGCAAGGACAAGGAGAAAGCTGATCCACTATGGTTGGAGGAAGAGGGACAGCACCTGTGGGAAAGGAATTCGCAAGATAGTAAGCACAATGTCACGCACTACGGGGCTGAGTTGTTGGGGCTATGTAGTTTATTCAACTTGGTCATTTGCAATGGTTTGAAAGCATGGCCGAACTCAGGCAACATCACCTGCAAAACATACAATGGACAAAGTGTGGTTGATTATGTCATTTGCTCGCATGTTTACACGTCAAAGATAAAGGAACTAGTGATTGGAAAATGTCCTTTAGAGCTGAAATCAGATCATAATCCAATATATGTAAATCTTGACGCCCACATTAGCATGCATCAAAGGGGGCAGATTCCTATCAGCAAAAAGAAAGTGCATCCGCAAGGTAGAATCATCATGAACCATGACAATCGGGAAGTCTTCAAGAATGCCCTCAAAAGGATTTTCATCGAGTATGAAAGAAAATTAGCTACCACAGGGCATCACACTATAAACAAGGACATGCTGATCCCTATTGTTCACAAGGCTTTGGATGAGTGTAAGAGGGCTAGGCCTAAGAAGGCAATTACTTCTACTTTCCCAGCAAACCCATGGTTTGATGAAGAGTGCAAATTAACAAAAAGAAAATTTCACCAGGGTGGGAGGACCACAGAAAACAAGAAAGAATACGAAAAGATGATACGGAACAAAAAAGAAAAATATGTTAGCACTAGAAGGTTGGAGTTGATTGCCCTTGGAAAGAACAACCCCAAGAAATTCTGGAAGGAGCTACAACAAAAAAGAAAACAAACAGAAAACAATATCACAAGCTCTCAATGGTTGGAATATGCAAAGTTACTGTATGAGCGGGAACAAGATAAACATAGACCCCCAACTATCAGGGCTGCCACTGAACTATTCACCATAGAAGACATCAATCAAGGGATAAAAAGGTTGGCTGGGGGAAAAGCACAGGATATTGATGGGCTGCAAGCTGAATTCTTAAAATGGGGCATTGAGGTCCTTGCGCCTTGCATCAAGGGCTTTTTCAATAGGATTATTCAAGAGGGCTTTCCGGAAGGGTGGACTACTAGTGTTGTGGTTCCCCTATACAAAAGTGGGGACACTAATAACCCATCAAATTACCGCACTATTATGATTAATCCGCTTCTTGGAAAACTTTTTGGAAGCATGATTGAGCGTAGAATTAGTAGTTGGGCTGAGAAAGAGGGCAAAAGAGCTGAAGGGCAGGCTGGTTTTAGACCAAAACATTCCACTATCGATCATGGTATTACACTTAGATTTTTGATTGAAAAAATTTGGAACGTTCAAGGGGAGGAGGCTTTTTGCTGCTTTGTTGACTTCAAAAAAGCCTTTGACACAGTGCCACGGGGCAAGTTGTGGAATAGAATGGAGGAACTGGGAGTCCCAAGGGCTCTTAGGGCGGCTGTTCATAGGCTGTATGAGCAGGTCAGAGCTAAAATCAGAACTAATGAAGGTATGTCGGAGTGCTTTGGCAGTGACATTGGAGTCAAGCAAGGCTGCCCGCTTTCCCCAACGCTATTCGGGCTTTACATTGACAAGTTGGAAGAGTGGATAGACAAAGTTGGTGGGGAAGGTATTCAGTTGGCCAATTATGTAATAAAATTGCTCTTGTATGCCGATGATCTCATTTTGATTGCTAAAACAGCACATGAGTTAAGAAAACATTTGAAAGCTCTTGAATCATTTTGTCAGGAAGTTGGGATGCAAGTGAATACTAGTAAAACCAAAATTATGATATTCTCTCTGAGAAGGAAAAAACAGCAAATTAGCTTTATCTTTGAGGGCAATCCGCTGGAAATTGTAGATGAATACAAATACCTTGGGCTAGATTTTCACTATAAGCTCAGTTGGGAAACTTGTAGAGCAAAAAGGATCCAAGGAGGCTGGAAAGCGCTCTACTCTCTACAAAACAGATGTAGAAATGCTGAGCTATGGGATTGGAAAACCAAGAGAACGTTGTTTGGCTTACTTGTGACCCCGGTGGTTCTATATGGGTGCGAAATTTGGGGCAGCAGCATGTCAGATCAGAAATGGAGGCAAGTGGAAAGAATTCAAAAGCATCTAATTGTTAGCAGCCTTAAACTCAAAACCACGATACCTTATGAGATTTTACTAGCGGAGTCAGGCACCTTTCCCTTGGAGGCTTTCGCGATGATTCGGTTACTATGTTACCTTCAAAAGGTTCAAAACATGGACGACCATCGGTGGCCTAAGTTAATCGTAAAAGAAAAGTTGGATAGAAGAAGGAATACATGGATGAAACAAAACAAAAAATGGATGGAAAAGTGGGGTGTGAATATGCAAGATTGTCCAAGTTCAAATGAAGAAATAAAAAAATATGTGAAACAAAAATTCAAAAAAGCTTTATGGACAAAACAATCAGGGCGAAAAAAAGACTATTATATCAAAGAATTCAATCCTAAGGGGGACCATGATGAAAAGGCATATATAGGAGCAAATATTAAATGGAGAGCAAAGATGTTGATAGCTCAACTCCGAACTAGCTCACATCGTCTTAGATGTGAGACGGGCAGATGGATGGTTCCTAAAGAAGAGTGGGAAGAAAGAATATGTCGTTTTTGCGACATGGGATTAGTGGAGACAGAGTGGCACTTTGTTATGGAGTGCTCAGCATACAAAGATATTCGGGTCACTTATGGGGACATCTTACAAGTGGACAACTTAAATACCTTGTTTGAGGAGGAAAGGTTGGTCAAATCTGCAAATTACATCATCAAAATTCACTGTCGTAGAGCTAATCTCGAGCGAAGATCTCAGGCTGTTTAGGGTCTTCTCTTTTCGGTGGTGGTCTTGTGCTGTTCCTGGGTCCCATAGGCTGCTGTGGCCTCGTGGACGTTATTAAAATATTTCATTTCATTTCATTTCAACCGTAGCAACCAGTTACTAAATGCTTTGTCCTGATGGCTCAACAACTAGCTCGGTCAGATAAAAACCAGTCCTCCAAAGATCCAGACAAGGAAAATACAAGCTAGAATTTGTACGCCAAATAGAAGCCGGCAATTAGACAGATTTACTGCTGATGAAGTATGATGACAGTGACCGGTGGAGGTGAGGCTTACACCGATGAGAGTGATAAGACAACCAATAAAAAAACTTGCAAATGACAAGATCTTTGTGCCCTGCGATCTAAATGGCGTCCGATATGAAACATATATTTTGCTCCAAATATGTAATATTTTCCCGAAATACAAAATAAATTTTCAACAAATACGCAGAAAATATTTTACAAAATATTTTTTTTGCGAAAATAGAAAAATCATACTGCTTGGGCAGCTATCCAAACAATTTTTTTTTTCCTCAAAAACAACTTTATCCAAAATAGACGAATTTCTATTCAAAATTCATCTGTGGAACCTTTTGAACTCAACCGTGAGGTTATTGAAACCCCAATCTATACCCAACAAAAATCTTCAAGCCAACACAAACCCTCAGATCTAAGAAGAAATCTACAACACTTGGAGAGCTCTGTTACCATGTGGGAGTAAATGGTGTCTCCCCAACACCCCCAAGAATAGTTGCGACCAAAACCACTTCCACAAGAGAGATAATGGAAAGAATGCTTGCTTCACAATGTAAGATTGATTAATGGCTGAATTGATATTGCTTGAATTGATATTGATTGATTCAAATGTACATGAGATGCCTTGCTTATAAAGGAAAGGTTGAAATGTAGTAATGAACATGATGTTGACAAATGCCATAATCTTATGACGTGAGACAACCAACAACCTAATCAACTAGGAAATGATGCATCCTAGCTAGATAAGATAAGTTCTAGAAAAACCAACTAAGACTTCTAGAAAGAATATTTTATCTTAAGTAAACTTAATCATGTGAATATGTCCCCTAATTTACCTAGTGAATGAATTAGCTAGGTACAAGACAATTATTCACACCAAAAAAGTAGATGAAATGCATAAGGAAACAAATAAAAAAGATATTATACCTTCATAGCCTCCCTCCTATTCATGGATTGAGCTCACAAGATGCACCCATGTCTTGTAGATTTGCTCAAGTGTTGATAGTGGATGTGGTTGCTCAATATTTTAGTAGCATGATGTTATGATAGAGATGGATTTGACATAAAATTTGGAAGCATAAGGATATCAATAATGTGGATGTCCAAAATGAGAGCCAAGACCTCATTATATGAAAATTTGGTGAGATGAACCAAGGGATAGGATTGATTAGTTGATGGAGGGATGAGATTAAAAGAAAGATAGGGTTTGGGTCAAGGTATGAAAAAGGATTAGCCTTGTGACAAGTGTCATAAGAGGGAGGATGTCTGATGGGGAGGTGTGCTCGCACATGTGTGGGAACACATTGGGAAGAGAGTGTGTAAGAGGTTAGTGGGGGTAGGTGAGATGTAGGAATTTAAAATTAGGAATTAATCATGGATTAATTGAATTGATGAGAAAGGGTTAAGTTAACAAACCATGGGTGCATTAACTTGGGTGGAGTTAAAAGTTGAAGAATGGGATAATAATGATTATGATGGGGATAAATTTAACTGATCAAGGATTAATTATCCTAAGTGGGATTAGGGGATTTTAGATGGATGTGGGAAAAGGTTAGCTTTAATTAAATAGATATAGATTTATTTAATTAAAGTTGGTGGATAAAGGTAATGGGGAAATTATTTAAATAAATAATGGATTAATTATTAGGATAAGGGAAGGGGTTAAATTAAATAAATAACAATCATTTATTTAATATTATTTTAGGTGTCTACAAATTGCACAGTTATTGCACAATGATTGGAAGAAATGAAGGACATTTTCCTATAGACAATACTATTTTGAAGATAGTGACAATGGTATTCACAATGACCTTAGCATTCAAGAAGTAAATAACCATGGAGACATGAGTCAGTGTCTGAAGACCTCCTAAAGTCTAGTGAAAGGATGGAAATTCAAGTGGGAAATGATAGTAGAAAATCCTCGAACAAGAAGAGGATAGTGACATGAAGAACAAGAGGAAAATAATTTGAGATCTTTGCAATCCTATGAACCAAAGGGTTGTACTACATGGTCACAATATAGTCTTATTTTCAAAGGGTAGGGTTCTCATGAAGAACGAATATCCCATGCCCCTAGAAGGACTTTGACTATTTCAAACTCTCATCCACATGCCTTATAAAAATGTTTGAGGAAAATTATGAATGATTAATTGCAATACTTGCATCAATTACATGGTAAAAGTGAGACTTATTAAATTACTCAATTAATCATTTATAGTTGCATCAGTTCATTATTCATTTATTCAGTTGATCAATTATAATGTAAATATGGACACTATTGGTAAAAATATTTGTATTAACCAAAAATCCATATAGGCATACATCATTATATGTTGATAAAAGTATAATATATATACAAGAAAAATATATAGGCTTACAACAAAGCCATACAAACATACAATGTCACATATATATAATAAAAAATATATGTTTAAAAATGTCATATAAGAATACGACAAAGGACCCTAGTATAGTCATTTCCCTCTAGGAAAAGGAAAGAGATCACAAGTTGCCTTTGAATGTCAAGAGGATGGAGATGCATATGATGGTGGTCTTCTTTAAACTCATTCACTCGACCTCATGTTTAAAGTTTCCTAGACCTCCACTTAATACAATAAAAAATATAGAAATTAATATATAGAAATTAAATTATAGAATGCAATATAATAAAATAATCACTTACTGCATACAAATAATCACTGTGTTCATCCACAATAGGGACACACTCATGATCTAGAGTTGCAAAGCCCTGTGGCAACCATCTAGATAGCAATTAAACTACAAATGAATATCATTTATTTTTCAATAATAGATATAAAACAATAAATATAATGTGAAATTTATTAATCTACCTCATGCCTTTGTCATAGGCATAAAACTTGCTACAATTGCAACAACACAATGCTCTATTATTGTATGAATATTGGGAGGAGCATATATTTACATAATCTAAAAATGAAACAACAATATTCAATTATCAAAACTACCTAACACTATTTTACAATTTTTTATTTTAAAATTAAAAATTCTCTTTATTACCTAAGTGAAAGTTCAACGAGCACCTTGACTGCTAGGTGTTGATGTTGGAGGCCCAACATTAACCTATTTAACATCAAAAGGGAGTTATAAGAATACCATTCATATAAGGTTCGACTATTCACATGTAATATTTATAATTATTTACTATTTACATACCTCTACACTTGACACTGTCATGTAATTTGGAGGTAGAGGACCATTACAAGTAGGGTGAACATTGTAACCCTAAAATTTCATTATAATTATTCTAATAATTTGGTTAATATTAAATTTCAAAACAAATTTTAATAAATTGAATTAAATGAACTTGTTGACATTTACTTGACTATCAAAGTCGAATGTATCACTCAACAAAGCTTTTGTCATGATCATCTGATATGTTGCAGATGTATCCTAGGCACATGCATCTTGACTATCCTCAAGATCATAAACACAAAGTGGCCCACAAGAATGACATATATGAGGTGGAACTGGACATCTGGAAGACTCACCTACCTCACCCTATACTAGAGGCCTAGTATGTTGTATAAGGATGTGAGTGAGGAAGCTAATCGACTCTAAAGTCTCCACCTGAACACCTACCTTCACAATAGAAGGGATAGTCTTATGCTCATACTTTGGTCTATCCTGTGGTCTCACTACCTGATTTAGGTCAAGTTGTGTCCCCACTTTGTCCTGTGCAAAACCCCCACCTCCACCCTGGAATTCCTGCATGTCAAAATAATTTTGGATTTCATTGAGGAAAAAATCACAATAGAGTTTCCTTAAAAAAATTATTGTGGTACCCCATTGTTATTGCATCGAGGATGGTCAAAAACTATCCACCACCTATCAATTTTTTTTTTTTACCCCTTGGTTGTGGCACAAATGGATAGGTAACCTCTTGCATGCACCATGCAAGGTTTGATTGGTTTGTAGGTCAATGAAGAGTGCACACAAGTCAAATTTCATTTTTTTTTCTTTAACTTGTTTATATGATAATTTGTTTGCATAAAATTATTTTTGTTGTTCCTCTTATCAGACCAACTATTTATTTCCCCACTAACTGATTCTACATGAGACACAATGGATTGCAATGATTGAGCAAGGGTGGTCCTATGGGAGTTTGTTCCTGCAAGATCTTTGAAACTTGCAATTAAATCCTCAAGTTTTTTCCTATTATTTTCAATTTTCCCTAATATGTTTTGTTGTGTTCCTAGAGGATGATGAGGAATTGTAGGGGATATTTTTTGTGGTTGTTCTTCAGGAGGGTTTTCATGAAGAGGTGAATTGGGATTTTGAATAATTAGGGTGAATTATCAACTCCTCAAAATTAAACAAATTTCAATTAGAAAACTAATTCAATCTACCTATTTAATAAAAATTTGACACTAAAAACTAAAAATACTTACTCCTTTGACCTTCCTGACATCTTCACAACATTTTGATGAATATTTGGAAAAGTTTCTAGTGCAAAATCAAGTCTGCCAATGCAAGCACATTTGGAAGAGTGTGTAGGTCACAAAATGAAAGTGAAAATGTAGAATGCAATTTTTTTTAGTTTGTATTCTTTATATTAGCTATAATGTGCTCATGTTGTAGCAATCATGGGGCCAAAAAGTGGGGTGGCCACTTTTTGGTCCCCAATATTTTTGTACATGCCCATATAAATATCTATATGACTCAAATGAAGAGAAAATTGCAACAAAGATATGACTATCTATCTATCTATCTATCTATCTATCTATCTATCTATCTATCTATCTATCTATATATATCAATCTATATATGCATATCTCTATCTATCTATCTATCTATCTATCTATCTATATATTTATCTATTTATCTATATATATGAATTAAAGAATGAAACATACATACATATACCTAAACATACAAATGAATGAAACAAAATTAGTCCAAGTTAACTATATCTACCATATTTAAAAAATATTCTTCTGGACTGAGTAAACCAAATAAAATTATGTCATTATGGAGTTAATAAAGTAAGTTAACTTTGGGAAAATAATTTATTGAATTTGGAAAAGTGATATATATCTATCTATATATGTATCTAAATATCTATCTATATATCTAGTTTTCTCTATTTGTCTAAATATGTATGTATTTTCCTAGCTATATATCTATCTATCTATCTATATGACTTATAAAATGAAACAATACATAATTTTTTTAACTGTTAGATGGGCAACCATCTAAATGGGCAAGTAGTGAACACGTTAGACCAATTGGAGTGTAACACATGACAAATATAATCCAATTGACTAAAAACAACATTGGTGGGTCCATGAAGGGTTGTTTGATGTGATGGCCATTTTTTAATTTATTTCCAGTCCACGTGGACCTCTGAAGGTAGGGTACTCCACTATGGGCTCTTCTCCCCTAATGACTAGTGTAAGATCAAATATACACACACACATGTATATGACTAAAATGAAGAAAAAATTAAAACAAGGTATGAGTATATATATATATATATATCTAGATAGATAGATATGTATGTAAATATGTGACCTTAAATTGAATCAAGACAAAATTTGGCTAACTAGTACACCGAAGAAACTAACACATTAAATATTATTGAAAACTCAGTAAATAAGTCACAGTGATTCTTGAACGAAACTATTTTTTCCTTGCAAAAGTAACTATTTTTATAAAAATAAAAATTGGAAGTGTTCATAAACACCCTACGGGCCATAAAATTCAAGTGTTCTTAAATATTCATTTTAGAAGTACTAATAAAATAACATAAAATTCAAGAAACCAAACACATTTTATACCTTACAAATCAAGGAAAGTATTCAAATAAATAAGAAACAACAAACATGGGACAATGGTATAGTCTTAGTGAGGTTAAAAACTTCACCTAGGTAGAATGGAGGTCACTGAGGATGTGGCTAGCTTGTTGCAATAACCTCTATGCTCCATTTTTCTAACTACAACTTGTGAGAACAATTGAAATGAGGTAGCTTGTAAGTTAGGTAGGAGTGTTTACCATATGAGAGAAAGTCAAATGGTATTGTATACCTTACAAGATTAATTCACCATCTCCAAGCAGTCGAAGGAAGAACAAGTAGAGCCAAACATGTATTGGTGACAAAGTTTGTTACAAAGAGTGAAATAGAACATGTATCAGTGTTGAAGGAAAAAAAGAGACCAAAGGATGCATGTAGGAAAGGGGTGAAAGTGATCAAGATGTGCAAGGTTTTGAATCATTGAATGATCTAAGGCATTGAAATTGCACACCATTCAAGAAGAGTGAACACGACATAGTTTGGTTAAATGTCCAACTGAATATACCATAATGTGTATAAAATTAAAATGAAGAATAAATTTAAACTAATATATGACTATATATATCTATATGTTGATAGATATACATTAAGACATAGATAGATATATATAAACATATATATGTACATAGATATATACATATATAATAATCTTTGTGTTGGAATTTGTTGTTCATTTTAGTCATATACATATGTTGGTATATTCGGTCTACCAGTTAGAAAAATTATGTCTTGTACAATTCCTTAATATGACTTCAAAAATTGAACGCGACATAATTTGTCTAACTAGTAGACCGAATATACCTACATATATGTTGTGCCTTACACCCACACCCCACTTTGTCTCTAACAAAGTGAAGACCCCCCTTCTTTTCTTGTAGCCATCTCTTTGTGCCTTAGGAGTTTTCATGAGTTTGGTCTTTTCGAATGTTGGGTTTGGGGTGTTATGCTTGTCCTTTATCTAATAATATGATTTAGGATAAGACTTGTGCCCAACACTCGAAGTCTGAACCTTTAGCCTTAGTGAAATTTGAGCTTTCAAAATTTTGGCTTTCGCGTGTCGGGGATATTCATTACCGTTGGTTTCCTTGTGAGATAAAATTTAAACAAAACCCTCAAAGCCCGACACCCGGTACATTAGAGAAAATGATCTTAATAAAATAGACCAAGTATACTAAATTCCAGGTATCATATGTTTCATTCAAATCATGTCCTTATTTTATCATAAAGATTAAGCCAAATGCCCGATTCTTGATTCACGATGTAAATTTCCTTTAAATAAAATGTAGAATAATTTTGGCTAACTAAAAGGTAAATGTTAAGTGTCAAACTTGACCTCTGACCCCCAAAAATACTTAACCCATCATTAGGTGTCATTAGTCAAAGTTATCCATTGACTTCTAAAGATCTTTATGAGCAAGAGACAGATGACACTCTCGATACTCGACCCCCATAATATTTAACTCATTTTCAAAAATTGTCAGTCTAAGGTACCTCTTAACTTCTAAAATTATTTATGAACAAGAGGAAAATGATACCTCCAATCCTTTACTTTCCAGACCGCAAGGGAAAACTTTTATTATTGATATCGATGTTCAAGTTTATTTTGTTTGAATTGTTTGATTCTTTCGCAAGCGATAAGGCTTATGCCCAAGGCTCGATCCTTGATATATCTATTTTTACTTCAAGTATACTTTTAATGAGCTTTTGCTTCACAATGTAGATGATTAATTACTCTTTAGGACTTATTAAGGGATATTTTTACTTTTCTTTAAGCATCTCTTATTAAATATCTTAACATATGCAGGGGAAGTGCCAAAAGACCCAATAGAGATGAAGTACCAATACAAGGGTTATTACCCTCTTTCAAAGATATTTTCTCTATATATAAATATTGGGGATACTAACCTTGGGAACATAGATTTGGATGAATTCAAAAGAAGAATTAATGGTGAAGAAACAAGGTCTTGCAATGCCACTTCATTGGCCAATTCAAGGTTAGTGGATGCAATTTCCTTCCCAGTCATAGTACAATCACCTGAACTTGTCCTAACCTGTGCCCAATATTATGATTAGAAGCATAAGAGGATCATGGGAGCATTAGGAGTAGTACTGGACATTAGTTCAAACATGATTGAAAGAGTCTTTAGAATCCTACCTCTCCTCAATATCATTCCATGAATATGAACAAGGTAATGGACTACTTTAAAAATCATGAAGCAAGTAGCCTCAATCTCATCAATAACCAATTGTTGCTTAATCCATGGAAAATGGCTCTCAAGATGGCTAGGGTGTAGCATAGAAGTGAATTTAGAGAAGATTTCAAAGACCAAATCACACAATTTAGAGAAGATGCCAAAGACCATATCACACTCCTAAGTAGAATTTTTGAATACCCTCATGCTTGGGACTTTTATCTGTGGATGGTCTAGATCATATTATTCATTTGTGACAACAAGAAGATTGATTGGGCTACTCTCATTAGTGACAAAATCCATGAGAAACTCAAGGTTGTGTTTCATAGCAACAAGTTTTACATGATTTCCTATTTGGTATATCTGTTGGCTTCCCAAGCCACTTTTCTAGGATTAATCAAAGTGGGTTCTTTCCAATTTAGGGAAGTTAAGATTTATGAACACTATCCAAAACTTAAGTTGGAGGATAGTTACAAAAACTACTATGTAGTAAATGAAAATTTTATCTATGCCATAATTAGAGGGCTGGAAGGAGATTTCTCAAGAAGAATCTCAATAGAATCTATGAATTTTTTTGAATAATTGGTGAATTAGTAAATCCAATTCAAGACATTCACCTATATTTGAGTGGTTGGCTTCCAAAAATATCCTCTTAAATTACCAAGATACCCTTTTGATAAGATGATCCTATTGGAGTTATACAAACATTCTATAGAAATCCACAAACTAATGGCTGGCAAGCACAAGTTAGGGTATGCTTTCCCTATGAAGATAGAGGTATATTTTTGTGACAAAATGAAAAATTCCAAGAATGTAGAGATTGAATTGGCTAAATAATCTATGGAAATGTATAATCATCCTACCATAAAATTTGACCCTATTGAAAAGATTAGCAGGGTATTAGGTTCATTCTTCATACATGAACCTACCCTAGAAGATCATTGGGATAACTTCGAAGAAGAGTATGAGCTCAAGATGAAGGATTACTATCAGTTGATAGTATATATGATAAGAGCTTGTATTGAGGCTAGAGTGCCTAAGGAACTTAAAGAAATTGGGAAGGTTCTAGACCCCATTTATAGTGGACATGGTATATACAACCAATCAATCTTCAATAAAGATTGTTCCATTCAAGGAGAGGACAATATAGATATTAGGGCTAGAAGTGTCAAGGAATTTTATGTAAGATTGCTTAAATATTCATTCCCATTGATGGAGTTACCAAAACCACCAAAAGCCACCAAAAAATCAAAGAAAGTGAAGGATCATCTGCTACAGTAGCTAAAACACAAAAGGCTTCATCTCCAAAAGTTGCATCCAAGAAGAGAAAAGAAAATGAAATATTTTATATTGGGTCAAGTGAGGAAGATGAAGGAGAAGAAGTTACTCTAGTAAGGAATAAAAGGAAAAGAACCTCAAATCATGAAAAAAATTTCTCAAAAGGAGGTTCCTCCTACTCCTTCCTCCACTCCTCCACATGAATCACCTTTTCCTTCTCCCCCTCCAATTTCTCCACATGAACCTCCCCCATATCCTCCTCCATATCCTCCATCCTCACCTCCACATTGTTTGCCTCATGAGACCACTTCACCAATTTCCCCATCTTTGTTGAACATCTAGAATATTGAGAGGAGGGTGAATCAGTATTCCATAAAACCATAATAAAATCCATCTAATCATTATCACAATTCTAACTGAATTAGAAAGAAGGAACATAAAAACAAATCAATGCAACCATACACATGAACACTAGGATTTTTACATGGAAAACCCAAAAAGGGAAAAACCACGGTGAGGGTTAACTCACAATATATTATATCTGGATACAAAATATTATAGGGCTCACTACCAAGACTCACTATCCTTGAAAGGCTCACTTCCTGAGTACAAAAGATGGCTAACCACCAAGATACAAAGATAGTGGCTAACTGCCAAAAGATTGAACTAATAGAATACACCTTCAATGTTTTGGGTTTAGTTCCAATGAAACTTAGAATATAAAGTACTACCTCACACAATAGGTGCTTAACAAATCTGTACTAATCCATAACTGATAAAGCATTTAGGCTCAAAACTTTTTTCCACACAAACTTCCACTCACACTCCATACTTCACTCTCTCCACATATCCCCTTCTCATTCCTCAAAGCATCTTATATATATACAACTGTATCTTATTCATCAATTAGGTTGGACTAATCAGATGAAAAAAAAATAAAACTCTCATTTTCAACACCATATATGATTTACACATTTTATCTATGTAGTGCATTATACCAAGTTGGCTAACATTCATAAAGCATAACTAGTCTCCATAATATATTGCATACACTAAGTCAGCCAAGACTAGAACACAGTTCTCCAAACCAACAAATAAACCTCAAAGCAAACACCTTCTGGATCTGAGAACAGATTAATTTCCCATCATACCACCAACATAGAGACTACCAACAAAACCACAACATAAGAATTTTAATCTTAATAAAATGTGAAGTCTCCCACACAATATGCTAAGCAAGGAACAATAGTAGAATATAGAGTTGAACTCTATTAGAGATAAATTTCTGCTCACAACCAAAAGCATCTCAAGATCTAGGATATAGCCTTTTGAATGAGTCATGAAAATGTGGTTAAGAGATTAGAGTCATATTAGATCTTGTAGTGAATTCCAAACTCAAATACTAACACATTGATCCATCACAAAAAAGTATTACTGGTAGAGAATAGCTTCTGGTAAACCAAGTAGACTTCTCATATAGTTATTACCATGTTGATATTGATGACAACATAGGAACAACCAACACAAACCATCCATACTTCATGCTCATGTTTCAAGGCTTCCATGATCCCAACAATCTCCCCCTTTGGCATTGATGGCAACATGCATGACAAAAACTTTTTCCAATATACTGCAACTGAATACTCCCCCTATCAATTTTTTTTTTCACAAAAATGTTTTTCCTCTGTTAACCTCTATCTCTCCATCTCTCTATCTCTCCCCCTTTGACATCAATGACAAAGGATAGGGTCCGATATATATGTATATATGCATTAAGGTGTAACCAAAAAAATATGAACACAAAATTGAATTAACCTAAAGAACCTCTGAGACTCTCTAGGATGACCTCCCACAACACTTTGTCTTATTCCAATGAACCTTTTGCACTTATAAGAGTCTTGTGTAATAGCTCAAGCTTAGTTAAGGACTCTTTACCATCTACTAGAGTATTGGGACTAAGATTAATCTTTGATAATTCACCAATACAGCCAAGAGCACTAAAAACAAAAGTGTGCCTGAGTTTAATCATGTCTCTAAGTGACACAAACTTCTTGATAACTTCAGTTCTTTGATCCTGCAGAGAAATGAATTTTTCCTAAAGCTGCACAATGTAGAATCACCTCTAATTATTTCTATCTTCTACTAACTTGTATGTATCTACCTAAGTGCTCATCTAGGACTCACTCATCCTTATCTCATTTATTGTATCAAGTGTACTACCAAACCAATCTAGGCAATAAGAAAGTAGTCCCTATGCCTCTTCAAAAACTTGTACACTATCTAATTCTTTCATCACTTGACTGTGTGAACTTGCACATTTTTCCTTGATATCTTTCAAATTTCCTTCATCAGACCTGATTCTAGTAGGCGCTTCAAGTTCGAAGATGTAGACCTTCAAAGAATCAATCATGCCTCTGAGATTCTCCACAACATAAATAGATTCATCAAAGTTAGCACCAAGAATAACCTTATGCAATTCTTCCAAAGCTCTTTGAATATTTTCATGCTCATGTTCAAACTTACTTCCTTCTGCAACTTCTTTCTTAACAACACTCTTCCTTTTATTCCCTATTCCAGTTGCACTACCGAAGGTACCTTCTATATTGATATTTTTAGGGCTTTCCAAAATAATTTTTGCATAATTATCAACTTTAGCCTCTGATACTTCATAATCTAATTTAGATATCCATACCAACCTTGATTCAATTGCTTCCATGTGACAAAAATCTATAGCCATAAGAAAATTGATGCTTCCAGAGTACCTTTCAACAACACTTACTGGAATCCTAAACCTTCTACTCATCCTCATCTAAAAATTTCCAAAGAATATAGTAAGGGAAACCTATTGTGCATTCAAGCTACCAATATTTATCATGAAGTTCCTAATTTGATGGGAAATAGGCTCTATATTTGACCATTCTATCCTTCCTATTACCGGTAATTCTCTCGAAAAGTAAAAGAGCAGACAGACAACAAGATTTACATACCAAAATGTATTCTTCTTACTCTTCTTGATTTCCTTTAAAGTCCTCAAAAGATGTATATAAAGTAATTCACATAAGTCATAATCCATACCTTTTTTAACCATATCAACAATAGTATGTACAACAACAATAGAAATTGTGAGGTCATTGGTAGGTGTTGATGGTGCCAATTTGACCCACAACATGCAAGTAAGATAAAAGTGAAATATCTCACCTCTCCTGAAAAACACAATCAACAATCAAACTGATCACCTCCCAAGGTCTTTTATATTGGTTCACAATATTGTTGTTTCCCGAAGTGGTCAATATGGTTGTAATTTTCAAGGGGCCTGCTGGTTTTAAGCTTCTGGATTGTTATAAGATCAAACATATATTTAAACCTACTTTAACCAGTGGTTTTAAAGAAATAGAAAAAGATAGGTTAAAGCTTGTAAACTAAAGAGAATGTTGATTCATGCAACTAATTTGACTTGTTACCTTTCAAGGAATTCCTAAACTGAAACTGCAGAATAAATTTAACTTGTAATTAATACAAAGTTTCATTCATTCATAGTGCAAACTTTAACAGTAGATTGCAAATCATCATTTAAAAAAAATATAACATAAAATTTCATTCCTTGAAAGCTTACCAAATCAAATAATTAACCCAAGATAAATACCATTTTGGAGCACAATATGAAGTAGATTTAAATCTGGCTGCTTCTACTATTGGTGAAACAAATAAACAACATTTACAAATCTGGCAAGATCACCAGTTTACAGAAAACCCATGTCTTCGAATTATCTCCATCTATACTAAGAAAATCTGGAAGATACCTCACCTCCTCTTCCTATTGAACTAAAAATTCCTAACTTCCTGTAAAACCCTAGCTTGCTAACCTTTCTTAACCCTAACTTGTCTAATAATAACCAAAAGG
The DNA here is from genome assembly GCA_007258455.2 of Sequoia sempervirens. NCBI lineage: Eukaryota > Viridiplantae > Streptophyta > Pinopsida > Cupressales > Cupressaceae > Sequoia > Sequoia sempervirens. Next base: position 433,101,868 of record VDFB02000015.1, on the reverse strand, counting down.
AAGAAGATAAAGATGAAAAAGATCTCCCTTCCAAAGAGGTGAAAACGCCCTATTTATACAGGTGCGTCCAAAAATGCGTCAACCCCTTTTAGGGTTTACAATAAGTCTATCATAGGAGTCAACTCTAGAAGAGTTTGGAACAAAGTTGATTATGCATTAAATGCATATAATTTGTTCATGTCGGCGAACGATCGCTCTCAGGCATGGTTTCCAGATCTTTTACAACCATCATCATTAACTCGCAGCCCTCGTGTCCATCATTAAGACTTCACGCGTTTCATCCTTGACCTCAAAAATTGCTTCGCAAAGTGGCTTGAGTGCTCCAGGGGTATTTCAATTCATTCCCACCTACTTCGGCCAGTGAGCATCCCATCCGTCATTAAGACAAGCGACCTCCTCCCTTTACACTTTCCTCTTGGCTTAGAACCTTTCCGTGGGCTGATCTTCTTGTGAAGCGACATCAGACGCTATCGACCGGCTTGAATCCTGTGAAATAATGCCTTCATTAGTTCTTTAAAGCATAGAAAATATCATCATTCATCCTACCTTTCATACCTTCTCCCTTCTCACATTTAGCAAAAAAAACTTGACTTCGGCGGAGGCGGAACCAAATCCGAACTAGAAACATACTTACCTTTAATACCAGCGGGGGCGGTGCCAAAATAAAGCTGGAACTGGGACTGGAGTCAAAATGGGAACAAAACATGGAAATAACTGACATTTCCATGTTCAGCCCACATTCTAGCTCCACGTCCGCAAAAAAAAAGTAACCAGGGACCGTAGCAGCGCAGGGGTGGAGTCGAAACAGGATGAGGAAACTGAATTTGGTAACAACTCCATATCCCAAATCCTTCCCGAAACTAGCCCCGCAAAGAGACCAAACACAAGGATCAAAACACGAAAACAAATGCAAACAGGATCAGAGCAAAAACCAATCCCAGGTGAACCGCAATGGGGGCGGGAACGAAACCAAATCTGACACTGAAACTTTTCAAAGTTTCAGGTTCGGATTCCATGCTAACCCCACCTCCGACAACACACAAAGAAATGATGAAAAAAGGGACGAAAAAGGAAAAAGGAAGGGAAGAAAACACCCCATGACCAAAAGATCGGAACAAAAGGAAAAAAAACAAACGAGTTTGGTGGAACCGGGACCAGAACGGAACTGGAACCTAGAACTTCAAAAAAGTTCCAGAGTTTGGTTTCAGTCCGTGTCCTGCTTCCGCCAAAAAAAATAAAGAACTGGCAGAACCAAAACCAAGAATGGATTGGAAACTAGAACTTGGAAGAAATTCCAAAGTTCGATTTCGTTCCCGGTTCCGTGTCCGCCATAACAACAAGGAAAAAAATGCAAAAAACTGGCGAAACTGGAACCAAAAGGGGAAATAGAAATGGAACTTAGAAAAAGTTCTGAAGTTCAATTTTGGTCTGCGTTCCGCGTCCACTAGAACAAAAAAAAAAATGCCTTAGGAAAAAAACAAAAGGCCAAAGGAAACATAACAAAAAAAAGGGGGACCTATTTTAAACAAGTATAAAATAGGGTGGTTATGCAAGGCATAACAATTGGCGACTTGGCTGGGAAAAATGGTTTAACTATTTTAAAGAAACCGAAGGATTCAGCTATCCAGAACTCCTGGTTTATGGAAATCACAACTCCAGTTAGGTCAGTTTTAGCAACCAAGGTTGAGCTAGAATCTCAAATGTAAATCACGTTGGCTACCCCTAAATCTATGTGTATGCTTGACGGTGCCTCACCCTTTTACAAAGTTTTCCTCATCTTTTGAACAATAATGTGAGAGATTTGAACTAGATGAGTTGATTCCCTTTAGCTATTGTGCAATTATATCCTTGGCATAGCTCCCTTGCTAGTCAGGGGTCCATAGCCCCGACGAAGATACCTCTAGTTTTCCCACAGCATTGCTCTACTACCAGTCAGGCGTCCATAGCCCCGGTAGAGATACTAGAATCACCCATTCATATTAAGTTTTATTTTCTTAGATAGTTCTCTCTTTTTCTTCTCTTGGAGTTTTAGATATTTCATTCAATTATTTCTCAATATGTCAGATGTCCGACATCTATTCTGGGTTGAAAATTACCATGGACATCATAATAACATTTGGGGAATCAGATTTTTCACTCAAATCTTACAACACCATCATCCTAAGACAAATATACCATTACAAAAGGAGATGTTTTTGATGATTTGTGACAGATTCAATCGTATTTAGTGAAGATTGCTTATTTTACACCTTGTTCTTAGTAACTTTCCATAACTTTCATTGACAATGGACATAAAACAATGAATTTGGAACAAAATCATCCAACTAGAAAACCTGAAAATATCTAAACCAACATCTCTCCTAGTAACCAAAGTATACTTTAGATAACAACCCCCTTACAACTACATAAAATGAAGGTCCCCACAAAGAAAAAAAAGAAAGGAACAACAAGCAAAAGAACAAAAAAAAGGCAAACAAGGAAAACAACGAAACGACGGACAAGCAGAGCAACAAACTATTTACATATATATAACCCAACAAAATACAAGATCTTTCACAACCTAAAAGAATGTTTGAAAAACAGTCCATTCACTGGCAATGGAATAGGTTCTCCCATTAAACCGCTTAGCTGGAAAACATTTTCTCCTAGGATTTCAACAATTTGATAGGGGCCCAACCAGAGCTTATCAAACTTCCGGTGATCGCCTTTCTTTTCGTTAGCCTTATCCCATAGTAGCACAAGGTCTGATATTCTAAAAGCCTTGATTTTGGATCTTTTGTCAAACCAATGTTTGAAAATAGCCTTGTGCCTAAAAAATTGTTGCAAAGCAACATCTCTCTGCTCTTCTAATCTCAGTAAGCCAGCTAACCTTACTTCAATCCTATGATCACTAGAGTAAAATTTCTACATAAATTTTAGGATAGGTATTTGCAAGTGAATAGGGAACATGGGCTCTTGGTCATATACTAGCTTAAATGGTGAAGTCTTTAAAGCATCCTTGATCCTAGTCCTATCTTCCCATAAAGCAAATATTAACTGGGTATGCCAGTCTCTAGGATTGTTCTCTAATAGTTTTTTGATTACTCCTAGGAGATTCTTATTAGTTGATTCTGCAACTCCATTTCCTTGTAGACAATAATTTGAAGAATACTTTAAAACAATATTATGATCATAAGTCCATGAAATGAACTCAACAGAAGAAAAGGCAGAGCCATTGTCACATACTAGTGCAAAGAATACTCCAAACTTGGTGGTGATGCATTTAGTGAGGAACTTGATTACTACTTCTGTTTTGTTGTTTTTGCAGGGTATAGCTTCTGTCCATCTCGTGTAGTAATCTGTGGCAGTCAAAATGAATTTGTGTCTTGCAGAAGAATTATGATTAATTACCCCAACAAAATCCAATTCCCATTGGGCAAATGGTCTTACCTCATATATTGGTTGTAGAGGCATTGTTGAATTACGCTCCTTTGATGCAGAAGTCTAACATGTATGACATGTCCGGACGTGTTGATGGGAATCTGTAAACACACATGGCCAATAATAACTGGATCTAAGAATCTGATGTGCTAAATAATCTGCAGAACAGTGACCCGTGCCATGTTTTCCATGAAATTCAACAATTGCATGCCTAGCTTCTTGTTGATCAAGGCATCGTAGATAAACCCCCTCAAAATTATTTTTGTATAACTATCCTCCTTTGAGCATATAATGGGGGATTTTCATTCTCAGTGCTCTCCTCTGAGTTGTATTCATTCCCTCTGGGCACCGATTATTGAGCATGAAATAAATAATATCGGCATATCAAGGGTTATTGGAAAAGGACTATGTTGTATACTGCTGACAAATAATGTTCTCACCAACATCCGCCATTGATTTAGACAGGCCTTGACCTCAGACAAGCTTCATAGGGTGAATCTCTAGATCAAACTCCTACAAAATAGCCATCCATTTCCCCCTTCGTTCTCCCAACTCCCTCTGCATAAGTAGAGACTTCACATCGGCATCAGGAACCACAACAATGATCTGACTTTGAAGGATATAGTGCCTGAACTGCTTGACAGCTCTAACCAACACAAAAGCTTATTTCTCAAGTGGTGGGTACTTGACTTCAACATTCTTAAATAGGGAACTCATGAAGGAAATTGGCCTCTCATCCCCCTCCTCTCTTCGCTGTGTCAGGACAGCTGCACATGAGTGTTCAGAAGCAAAAGAATAAATATAAAATGGATTCAAGTAGTCAGGACTGGTGAGGACTGGCACTTCTGAAATGGATTGCTTGACTTGAGAAAAAGAAGCCTTGCCTCGTTACTCCATTCTATTCTAGCATCTTTCTTCATCATTTCATTCAATGGCTTAACAATTTATGCAAAACCTGTAATAAACTTTCTCACAAAGTTGATCTTTCCAAGGAAAGATCTCATCTCCTTACTTCTTGGCATAGTTAACTTCAGAATGGAATCAACTTGGTTTGGATCTATCGATATCCCCCTTTCTGAGATTATGTGTTCCAAAAGTTTTCCTTCAGAAACCCCGAACACACACTTTTTAGGATTCAGAGAGACAACATATCAGATACATCTTTCAAGAACTTTAGCCAAGTTTGCAACATGGTTTAGTCTATCTTTAGAGAATACTGTCAGGTGATCCATATAAATGATGATGCATTTACCAATCAAATATTTGAATGCTACGTCCATGGCACGCTGAAAGGTTGCTCCAGCGTTTATCAAACCAAATGGCATCTTTGTGTAAGCAAATGTTCCCCACTTAGTAGTGAAGGTTGTCTTCATTCTGTCTTCATAATTAACGATCACCTGATTGTACCCAGAATAACCATCTAGGAATGACATCATCTGAGACCCATAGACAGTTTGCAAGACTTTGTCCAAAGAAGGGAGTGGGTAGTTGTCTTTTTTTGAAGCTCTATTCAGATTCCTGAAATCTACACATAGCCGGATCTCTCCATTCTTCTTATGAACTGGAACCAAATTAGCCACCCATGTTGAATGTCGTACAAGAAAGATTATTCTTGCAGAAAGAAATTTTTGAACTTCCTTAAAGATTAGTGGTTCAATCATAGCATTGACAGGACGTTGTTTCTACCGAAATGGTCTAGCTTTAGGCTTAAGAGGGATAGTATGAGTTATCACATAAGTATCAAATATTTTTAGATCTTCGTACCCCCAAGCTATTGTAGCAACATCTTTCTTTAATGCCCTCAGTATATCTTTTCTAATTGCTCTAGGGCAGGCTTTCCCTATGTAAATATTTCTTTTAGGACCAGAATCAGCTAGGTTAACAATTTCATATTCACCTCCTTTATCTTTGGTTGACACCTTTTCCCGAGCCCTTGGGTTTGAATCAAAAATTATTTCTAAGGCCACCATTCCCTTGGGAATGCTATTACCTTTTAAATTGAGGACCCCCTCTGTATCACAGTCTTCGGTGTTCCAGTCTCCTTGATCCCTATCAGACTCATTGATGATCTATCCTTCAAAAACATTTGAGCTTGCTAGAAAAACAAGAATATGTTGATCATCATCGAAGACTTGAAAGTTCCTGACATTATCAGGAACAACCGGGGTGGATATCAATTCTACTAAGAATCTCTTAAGCTTGGAGCCTTGCATGGGTTCCAGGGTACTTGCGGCAACAACTAATGAATCAGCTATTTGATTCTCCTCTCTAGGAATTAAACTAATCCCAAAAGCATCAAAGTCTTCAATCAGGTTCCATACCCAATTTCAATAAGCTGCCAACCTTTTATTATGACATGTGTACTGGTTGTGTACTCTCCTGATAATCACTTCTGAATCTCCTTTAACCATCAAGGAAATAACTTTCTTCTGATGTGCCAACATCAGTCCCCGAGCTAATGCTTCACATTCTACTATATTGTTAGTGCATCCAAACTGCAGCTTGTAAGAAGCAAAAAATGTTTTCCCTTTCAAGCTGGTTAACTCAATTCCAACACCACACCTTGTTTTGGATTTGGATCCATCAAATGTGAGGGTCCATAGCTGATCATGAGCTGGGATTGATCCCTTTGAGGTTGTTGTGGGTGTTTGGATAAGATGAACCATAGGTGGGGCCACCTGGTCTTTTGCGTTAAATATTGGGGATGGGCGTTCAATAGGTCCATCAGGTGTAATATCCAATTTTCGCTCAGATATATCATGTAATCCTAGGATATCTTTCTGACAGTCACTTGCATATTTGATTAATCCCTTGGGTTTTGGTATACTTGTGAGTGTAGGGGTATCAAAAAAACCTTGGGGTTGTTGATCGTAACAACATTGGTCCAGTATTATGATCGGGGTAGGTTCAGTTTGAGGAGGGACTTCCTCTGAAGGTATATTGTCCTTGGTTGACATTATTGCATTTTTGGCTTCAAATGAGAAGTGATCTGAAGTGGCCTAAAGGTGACTTGGGTGGGTCTCTTCGGTTTGGGAAACATGATTTATAACACCAATGCAGGGTTGGCAGGCCAGTTTCGAATGATCTTGGTAGTGTACCCTACACCAATTATGGAGTAGAAGACTCCGCAAATCGATATCTTCCCGTAAGACTAGCTGATCTTGTTGCAGCTTCTTGATTAATACTTGTTGGTTTACATTAATCATGGGATTAGGGGTTTCTTGTATTGAAAAATCTTTAGAATCAAGAACTGAAAAGGTCAGAATTTCCTCTGTTTTATAAACCCCTATCTGGGTTTCAAAATAAGCTACCTCGTTGGGACAGTCATAATCAGTGATGATATGTTTGAGGCAAGGTTCACTCTCAATCCTAATCTAGGTAGGAATTCCCCTCCATGGTAGCCACATGTGTGAAAAGTCGAGGGAGAGATATCCCCCTATACTTTTCATTAAATCTCTGCTCAATAGCATACCATAAGTCTCAGGAATATTTGCTACTTGAATATCCATATTGGTTAAAATCCTAGGGTCAGACCCTACTTGCACATAAACATTTCTCAATTCTCCAACTACATTAACCTCTATTTTATCGAGTTGGATGACCTTCTTGTTTGTTTAGATAGGGTTCAATCCCAATTTCTTGCATACAGAAAATGGCATCAGATTGCCAGAAGCCCCTGAATCTTGCAGACAATTATGTAGATTCTTCCCACAGATTTTCAAACTTAAAAGAAATGGTGGGGTACCTACCTTGCTTATGTACAAAGCTGCGTTCATGTCTGCAGCGGGTGCCACCTTGGTTTTACCTTTTGATTTATTAGCGTCTACCAAAGCTTTCAACACTATCTCTCGTTGGGCATGTCACCACTTTAGGATGTCAAAGTATGATAAAGAGGTTTTCTATTTCTGCATCTCAGAAACAATATCGAATTCTATGTTATAGATTGCATTACATTTGAAAATGCCAGATGAATTACCTTTGTTATGGGAGTCAAGCAGACCCCTTGGTGGAGGAGGGTTGTTATCAGCACTCTGATTCAAAGGCACCATATGGTTAGGTGGTGTTGATGTAGTAAACGAACCCTTATTCTGATTTCTTAAAAAGTTTCCTCCCTTTGTCTGAAAGGCTTGGGCATCATATGCATCTTCCTCTAGTTCATTCTCATTTTGCATTGGGAATGAAGGTTCTTCTTCAAAGAGGTAATAAGTCATAGCTGTATCAACTGAGCCACCTCCTTTATTTGAATTCCCTTGGAACGTTTGAGAATCTTCTTGTACCATCTTCACAACCTTCTCCATTTTAGGGCAGTTTACCTTAGAATGAGTTGCAGTGTCATGCAACCTGCACCATTTAGTCATAAAATTGAGATTAGCTACAGTTGCAACATGTGGCATGTCCTCATTAGCTTGATAATTGTGAGGAACCCCACCATTATTTGGCCCTGTATTCCATTGTCGATTGTTATTTGGCCTCTGGTTATATCCTCTATTTTGATTTTGATAGCCTTGGTTTGGGGAGTTTTGGCCTTGATAATTCCTCTGGCTATGATTGTAGTTGTTCGAATAATTACCCTGATTGTTATTACTCTGATTAGGGTAATTACCTTGGTTCTGAGAGGGGTTCAGTTTAAGCTGAGCCATATCATTTGTGACTTGAGACAGAGTTTTCTTTAGGGTTTCCACCTAGTTTGTGAGTTGAACTATCCTTTCACTCTCAACACTCTTAGCAACCAGTGGCTGACCGACAAGATTTGGTGTTCTAGCTTGATTATGATGACCATGTGGGTTGTGATGAGCCTATGATTGTTGAAAGAAGTCAGGAGCTCCATTGGCAAAGAATGGAACATGAGATTGAGTCTGCAACTCAGATATAGGTCCATAATGGGAAGGAGACATCCTTGGTATAGTATTGAATAAATGGGTTGGGTTAGGCATTTGATATCCCATAGAAAGAAAACCTCCTCCCAAATTTCCTTTTTGAGAACTAGTTTGTTGTTGCAGCTTGATGGCTAGATGATAGACTTTAGATAGGGAATCAATATCTGTCGGCTGATAAGTCCTTTGTAGGAACAGGCCAAGCAAAGGGTCTACAACTCTAAAATATGCCCAAATGGCACTATTCTCAACAACTAGATAGGGGTCCTGCAGTCTCCTATACATTCATTGAAACTTAGTATTAAACAAGGGAAAGGATTCACATGGCTCCTTCCTAATGGTAGTAAATTGGTGGAACAAAATGGTTGGATCCACATAAACTCTGAACTGATTGATGAACGCATTGTCTAGATTTGTCCAAATTAGAATAGAACCTTGTGGAAGATTTAGGTACCAGTTGTACGCCATATCCCCTAAGGAATAAGGGAACAACCTACAAACTACATCATGGTGAGCTACCTAGGCTCTGGTACAAGCGTCCTTAAAAGCTTGTATATGCTCTTTAGCACTCCTTGATTCACCATGAATGTATTTGGTACATAATCTCTCAGGATTCTTAGGCATATCATGAAAGCCTCCAGGAATAGTCCCTAATGGAGAGGGATTATTCATAAAAAATGCCATTGGTGGCGATGGTGGGGGTTGAGCCTACTGTTGGATGGGCTGAACCAGCTATAATGGCACTTGAGATGAATTCGGTGGTGGATTAACAGGCATCCACTGGGGTATTGGTGAAAAACCTGGTGGAGTGAGTGGAGCTGACAAGGGTGGTATAATGGTTTCCCCAGTGAATATTGTGTCTTGTTGGGGTCTTGAGTTCTACCAAAGGTGGTGGGTTTTCAGCTGATCTAAGAACTCTATGGGACCTTTTTGGTGAGAAAAACCCAATATTATCCAGTTTTCTCTTCTGGCCCTCCTAGCACCAGATCTGTTGATGGTGCCAAGTTGACCCACAACATGCAGGTAAGATAAAAGTGAAATATCTCACCTCTCTTGAAAAAGACAATCAACAATCAAACTAATCACCTCCCAAGGTCTTTGATGTTGGTTCACAACATTGCTGTTTCATGAAGTGGTCAATATGGTTGTAATGTTCAAGGGGCCTATTGGTTTTAAGCTTCTGGATTGTTATAAGATCAAACATTTATTTAAACCTACTTTATCCGGTGGTTTTAAAGAAATAGAAAAATATAGATTAAAGCTTTTAAACTGAAGAGAATGTTGATTCATCCAATTAATTAGACTTGTTACCTTCCAAGGAATTCCTAAACTAAAATTGCAGAATAAATTTAACTTGTAATTAATACAAATTTTCATTCATTCACAATGCAAACTTTAGCAGTAGATTGCAAATCATCATTTAAAAAAAGAAGATAAAATTTCATTCCTTGAAAGCTTTCCAAATCAAATAATTAACCCAAGATAAATACCATTCTGGAGCACAATATGAAGTAGATTTAAATCTAGTTGCTTCTACTATTGGTGAAATAGATAAACAACATTTACAAATCTGGCTAGATCACTAGTGTACAAAAAACCCATGTCTTCGAATTATCTCCATCTATACTAAGAAAATCTGGAAGATACATCACCTCCTCTTCCTATTGAACTAAAAAATCCTAACTTCCTACAAAACCCTAGCTTGCTAACCTTTCTTAACCCTAACTTGTCTAATAATAATAACCAAAAGGAAGAAGATAAAGACAAAAAAGATCTCCCTTCCAAAGAGGCGAAAACACCATATTTATACACGCGCGTCCAAAAATACGTCGGCCCCATTTAGGGTTTACAATAAGTCGATCATAGAAGGAGTCGGCTCTAGAAGAGTTTGGAACAAAGTCAATCATGCATTAAATGCATATACTTTGTTCATGTTAGAGAAAGATTGCTCTCAGGCATGGTTTCCATATCTTTTACAACCATCATCATTAACTCACATCCCTCGTGTCCATCATTAAGACTTCACGCATTTGATCCTTGACCTCGAAAACTACTCCGCAGAGTGGCTTGAGTGCTCTAGGGGTATTTCCATTCATGCCCACCTACTTCGGTTAGCGAACATCTTGTCCATCATTAAGATCACAAGTGACCTCCTCCCTTTACGCTTTCCTCTCGGCATTGAACCTTTTCATGGGCTGATCTTCTTGTGAAGCGGCATCAGACGCTCCCGACTTTTTTTAATCCTACAAAATAATGCCTTCATTAGTCCTCTAAAGTATAGAAAATATCATCATTCATCCTACCTTTCATACCTTCTCCCTTCTCACATTTAGCAAAAAAAACTTAACTCCGGCGGAGGCGGAACCAAATCCGAACCAGAAACATACTTACCTTTAATATCAGTGGAGATGGAGCCAAAATGAAACTATAACCGGGACTAGAGTTGGAACGGGAACAAAACATGGAAATAACCAACATTTCCAAGTTCAACCCACATTTTAGCTCCGCGTTTGCAAAAAGAAAAGTAACTGGGGACCGCAGTAGGGCGGGGGCAGAGTCGGAATGAGATGAGGAAATTGAATTTGGTAGCAACTCCATATCCCAAATCCTTCCCGAACCCGGGCACGCAAAGAGAACAAACACAAGGATCAAAACACGAAAACAAACGCAAATGGGATTAGAGAAAAAACTGATCCCAGGAAAACCGTAACGGGGGCGGGAATGGAACCAAATCCAACATTGAAACTTTTCAAAGTTTCAGGTTTAGATTCCATCCTGACCCTGCCTCCAACAACACAAAAAGAAACGCCGAAAAAAAGTATGAAAAAGGAAAAAGGAAGGGAGGAAAACACCTCACGACCAAACGATCGGAACAAAAGGCAAAACAAACAAACGAGTTTGGTGGAATCGGGACCGGAACATAATCGAAACCTAGAACTTCTGAAAAGTTCTAGAGTTTGGTTTCGGTCCACATCCCGCTTCCGCAAAAACAAACAAAGAACTGGGGGAATCAGAACCAGGAACGGAAAGAAAACCAGAACATGGAAGAAATTCCAAAGTTTGGTTTCGGTCCTGGTTCCACGTCCACCATAACAACAAGGAAAAAAAGGTAGAAAACTGGCGAAACCAGAACCGGAAGAGGAAACAGAACTGGAACTTAGAAAAAGTTCTGAATTTCAGTTTTGGTCCGCATTGTGCATCCGCCAGAACAAAACAAAAAATGCCTAAGGGAGAAAATAAAAGGCCAAAGGAAACATAACAGAAAAAAGGGGGACCTATTTTAAACAAGTTTAAAATGGGGTGGTTATGCAAGGCATAACAATTGGCGACTTGGTTGGAAAAAATAGTTTAACCATTTTCAAGAAACCAAAGGATTCAACTATCTAGAACTCTTGGTTTATGGACATCAAAACTCCAGTTAGGTCAGTTTTAACAACCAAGGTTGAGCTAGAATCACAAATGTAAATCACACTGGCTACTCCTGAATCTATGTGTGTGCTTGATGATGCATCACCCTTTTACAAAGTTTTCCTCATCTTTTGAACACTAATGTGCAAGATTTGAACTACATGAGTTGATTCCCTTTAGCTGTTGTGCAATGATATCCTGGGCATAGCTCAGCTGCCAGTCAGGCGTCCATAGCCCCGACGAAGATACCTCTAGTTTTCCCACAACATTGCTCTACTGCCAGTCAGGCATCCATAGCCCCGGTAGAGATACTAGAATCACCCATTCATATTAAGTTTTCTTTTCTTAGATAGTTCTCTCTTTTTCTTTTCTCTTGGAGTTTCAGATATTTCATTCAATTTTTTCTCAATATGTCAGATGTTTGACATCTGTTCTAGGTCGAAAACTACCATGGACCTCATAACAGTATCTAGGGAATCAAAATTTTCACTCAAATCTTACAACACCATTGACCTAAGAAAAATATACCATTACAAAAGGAGATGTTTTTGATGATTTGTGACAGATTCAATCGTAGTTAGTGAAGATTTTTTACTTTACACCTTGCTCTTAGTAACTTTCCATAAATTCCATTGACAATGGACATAAAACAATGAATTTAGAACAAAATCATCCGACCAGAAAACCTGAAAATATCTAAACCAAATTCTCTTCTAGTAACCAAAGTATACTTTAGATAACAATCCCCTTACAACTGCATAAAATGAAGGTCTCCACAAAGGAAAAAAAAAGGAACAACAAGCAAAAGAACAAAAGAAAAGGAAAAAAAGGAAAACAACAAAACGATGAACAAGTAGAGAAAAGAACTATTTACATATATACAACCCAACAAAATAAAATATCTTTCATGGCCCAAAATAATGTTTGAGAAACTGTCCATTCATTGGAAATGGAACAGGTTCTCCCGCTAAACCGCTTAGCCGGAAAGCATTTTCTCCTAGGATTTCAGCAATTTGATAGCGGCCCAACCAGAGCTTATTAAACTTCCGATGATCACCTTTCTTTTCTTTAGCCTTATCCCATAGCAGCACAAGGTCTGATATTCTGAAAGCCTTGATTTTGGCTCTTTTGTCAAACCAACGTTTGACAATAGCCTGGTGCCTAAAGAATTGTTGCAAAGTAGCATCTCTCTTCTCTTCTAATCTCAATAAGCCAACTAACCTTACTTCAATCCTATCACCACTAGAGTAAAATTTCTGCCTAAATTTTAGGACAGGTATTTGCAAGTGAATAGGGAACATGGGCTCTTGACCATATACTAGCGTAAATGGTGAAGTCTTTAAAGCAACCTTGATCCTAGTCCTATCTGCCCATAAAGCAAATCTTAACTGGGTATGCCAGTCTCTAGGATTGTTCTTTAATAGTTTTTTGATTACTCCTAGGAGATTCTTATTAGTTGATTTTGTAACTCCATTTCCTTGTGGATAATAATTTGAAGAATAATTTAAAACAATCTTATGATCATAAGCCCATGAAATGAACTTAGTAGAAGAAAAGGCAGGGCCATTGTCACATACTAGTGCAAAGGGTACTCCAAACTTGGTGGTGATGCATTTAGTGAGGAACTTGATTACTACTTCCGTTGTGCTATTCTTGCAGGGTATAGCTTCTGTCCATCTCGTGCAGTAATCTGTGGTAGTCAAAATGAATTTGTGTCCTGTAGAAGAATTAGGATTAATTACCCCAACAAAATCCAGTGCCCATTGGGCAAATGGTCTTACCTCATATACTGGTTGTAGAGGCATTGGTGAATTAAGCTCCTTTGATAAATAAGTCTTCCATGTATGACATGTCCGGACATGTTGATGGGCATCCTTAAACACACATGGCCAATAATAACTGGATCTGAGAATCTGATGTGCTAAAGAATATGCAAAAGTATGACCCGTGCCATGTTTTCCATGAAATTCAACTATTGCATGCCTAGCTTCTTGTTGATCAAGGCATCGTAGATAAACCCCCTCAAAATTATTTCAGTATAACTATCCTCCTTTGAGCATATAATGGGAGCTTTTCATTCTCAGTGCTCTCTTCTGAGTTGTATTCATTCCCTCTGGGCATTGATTATTGAGCATGGAATAAATAATATCAGCATACCAAGGGTGATTGGAAAAGGATTGTGTTGTGTACTGCTGACAAATAATGTTGTCACCAACATCCACCATTGATTTAGATAGGCCTTGACCTCAGACAAGTTTCATAGGGTGAATCTCTAGATCAAACTCAAGTAAAATAGCCATCCATTGCCCTCTTTGTTCTCCCAACTCGCTCTGCATAAGTAGAGACTTCACATCGACATCAGGAACCACAAAAATGATCTGACTTCGAAGGATATAGTGCTTGAACTTCTTGACAGCTCTAACCAATGCAAAAGCTTGTTTCTCTAGTGGTGGGTACTTGACTTTAGCATTCTTTAATGAGGAACTCATGAAGGAAATTGGCCTCTCATCCCCCTCCTCTCTTCAATGTGTTAGGACAGCTGCACATGAGTGTTCAGAGGAAAAATAATAAATATAAAATGGCTTCAAGTAGTCAGGACTGGTGCTTCCGAAATGGATTACTTAACTTGAGAAAAATTAGCCTTTGCCTAGTTACTCCATTCTATTCTAGCATCTTTCTTCATCATTTCATTCAATGGCTTAACAATTTCTACAAAATCTGTAATAAACTTTCTCACAAAATTGATCTTTCCGAAGAAAGATCTCATCTCCTTCTTACTTCTTGGCATAGTTAACTTCAGAATGGACTGAACTCGGTCTGGATCTATTAATATCCCCCTTTCTGAGATTATGTGTCCCTAGAGTTTCCCTTCAAAAACCCCGAACACACACTTTTTATGACTCAGAGAGACACCATATCAGATACATCTTTCAAGAACTTTAGCAAAGTTTGCAGCACGGTTTAATCTATCTTTAGAGAATACTGTCAGGTCATCCATATAAATGATGATGCATTTACCAATCAAATATTTGAATGCTACGTCCATGGCACGCTGAAAGGTTGCTCCAACATTTATCAAACCAAATGGCATCCTTGTGTAAGAAAATGTTCCCCACTTAGTAGTGAAGGCTATCTTCATTTTTTCTTCATAATTAATGATCACCTGATTGTACCTAGAATAACCATCCAGGAATGACATCATCTGAGACCCATTGACAGTTTGCAAGACTTCATCCAGATAAGGGAGTGGGTAGTTGTCTTTTTCTGAAGCTCTATTCAGATTCCTGAAATCTACATATAGCCAGATCTCTCCATTCTTCTTATGAACTAGAACCAAATTAGCCACCCATGTTGAATGTCGTATAGGGAAGATTATTCTTACAAAAAGCAATTTTTGAACTTCCTTAAAGATCAGTGGTTCAATTAGGGCATTGACAGGATGTTTTTTCTGGTGAAATGGTCTAGCTTTAGGCTTAAGAGGGATAGTATGAGTTATCACAGAAGTATCAATTTTTTTTAGATCTTTGTACCCCCAAGCTATTGCAACAACATCTTTCTTTAGTGCCGTCAGTATATCTTTTCTAATTTCTCCAGGGTAGGCTTTCCGTATGTAAACATTTCTTTTAGGGCCAGAATCAGCTAGGTTAACAGTTTCATATTCACCTCCTTTATCTTCGATTGACGCCTTTTCCCAAGCCCTTGGGTCTGAAAAAAAAATTCTTTCTAAGGCCACCATTCCCTTGGGAATGCTATTACCTTTTAAATTAAGGACCCCCTCTGTATTGTAGTCTTTGGGGTTCTAGTCTCCTTGATCCCTGTCTTACTCATCGATTATCTGTCCTTCAAAAACATCTAAGCTTGCTAGAAAAGCAAGGATATGTTGATCATCATCGAAGAATTGAAAGTTCCTGACATTATCGGGAACAACCAGGGTGGATATCAATTCTACTGAGAATCTCTTAAGCTTGTAGCCTTGCATGGGTTCCAGGGTACTTACAACAACAACTAATGAATCAGCTATTTGATTCTCCTCTCTAGGAATTAAACTAATCCCAAAAGCATCAAAGTCTTCAATCAAGTACCATACCCAATTTCTATAAGCTACCATCCTTTTATTATGACATGTGTACTGGCTGCGTACTTGCCTAATAATCACTTCCGAATCTCCTTTAACCATCGACGCAATAAATTTCTTCTGATGTGCCAACATCAGTCCCCGAGCTAATGCTTCATATTCTACTATATTGTTAGTAGTGCATCCAAAATGTAGCCTGTAAGAAGCAAAAAATGTTTTCCCTTTTGGGCTGGTTAACTCAATTCCAGCACCACACCTTGTTTTGGATTTGGATCCATCAAACGTGAGGGTCCATAGCTGATCATGAGCTAGGGTTGATCCCTTTGAGGTTGTTGTGGGTGTTTGGATAAGATGAACCATAGGTGGGGCCACCTAGTCTTTTGTGTTAAATATTGGGGATGGGTATTCAATAGGTCCATTAGGTGTAATATCCAATTTCTGACATTCACTTGTATCTTTGATTAATCCCTTGGGTTTTCGTATACTTGTGAGTGTAGGGGTATCAAACAAACCTAAAAGAAAGTCTGAGCTAGATTGAATGAAAGTAGAGGGGAGGAGAGAGGAGGACACAACAGGAGGCCCTAATATAGGGGCAGTTGTCTCACTTTCCTTCTTTTGCAAAGTGGCCAGCTTAACCGCTAGAGCCGTTTGCTGACGCTTGCACTCATGTGCAAGGCGATTTGTATGACTCTTCGAGCTAGAGGCCAAGAGTTGCAAAAGGATGGAAGGATCTTGCTCAGCCATAAGATTGTCCACTATAGCCATTTCCGGAAGAGGGACAAGCTCTTGGATGGGAGCAGGAGGATCAGGTTGAGAGACAATTGGGGGAGTCAATTCTAGTGCCTCGACAGCGGGCCTCTTCCCGTTTACTTCTTTGGAAGCAAAAGCGATGGTAGGCCATGGAGGATGAGACATAGAAGATTCCCCATGGGGACCCTTTTTTCTACCATATAAGTAGGGCCAAGGCCCAGGTGGTTTGGTAGGGAGATCAAATATCTGAATCTTGGGTTTTCACAAAGCTGGTATCATTGGGCTTAGTGGGTAAGAGCCTGACATATTCATCCAAAACTCTTCTTTGGAAAGAGAAGTGAGAGAGGCATCCCGAGAATGGGATAGCTTCTCTTTTCCTTTTTGAGAATAGGGGGAAGCTTGTTGTTACACTACCAGAAGGGTTAGTTTCGGTTGTGCCTTTCCCCCAATCTTATTCTTCACATAGTTCTTGTAAAGTAGGTCCATTCTTGGGGGTAGTTGATCGACTGGGGTGGGCCAAAAATGGTCCAATGAGTAGCCTCCATGGGACACCAATGACTGGTATCCAGTGTCATGCACCACGTGCACACCACCTTCATGGGAGAATTTTAAACACTTATGAATGACAAAGGCGATTCCATTCATGGAAGATAGCCAAGGTATGCCTAGCTTCATTTTGAACAATTATGACTCTAGAATAACATCAAAGAATGTGTCTAAAACCTTAGGTCCAACTAGGATGGATAGATTTATTGACCCATATGGCTTGAGACAAAGACCATTATGTGTATGGATGGTAGATTTTGTTTCTTTGTACTCCTTCTTGTAGAAAGAATTTAGCAACAACATTTCCTCTATAATGAAATTCACTCGATTCACAGGGTCAACCAAGACCCCTGTCACAATGTTTCCATTGAGGCAAGTGAGAATGTAGAGGGGGGAAGGATTGTGTTCAAGGGCATATCTTGCGAGGTAAAGGTCACATCTGGTGAGCTGGTCAGAAGCTATGTGGTAGGAGTAATCATGACCATGTTAACATGCATCTCAAGCCGAGTGGTAGAATAAGAGGGATTGATAATTAAGTTGGCAGAATGCGACAAAAATGGGTCCATGTATATCTGCAATTCACTATTCACTTTCATCACTGATTTGTTTGCATTTTATTTATTTCCATCGAGATGAATAGTACTGTCCTTGATGTGGTCTTGTATCTCATGACGCAGGTGCATACAATGTTTGGTATCATGTTCATTAACTTGATGGTACTGGTAGAAGGCATTTGCATCATAACAACTAGGGTAAGGTTTCTTGAGAGGTTTAGGGTTCTCTAAGGTTATGATTTTATCCTTCAACAATCTATGTAAGATGGAAGAATAAGATTCTACTAACTTTGTGAACTTTCTATTGTATCTGAAGTCATTATCATTTGTAGTGGCTACTACATGCGCACCAGCCTTACCCTTTTCAAAGATCGATACAATAGGTTTTCCTTCTGAATGGGAATGTGAGGAGGATCCTCCAAACTAAATTATCATCTTTTGATATTCTCGTAATGTAACACACAAATGCACGAAAGAAGGGTACTTCATAAGGGAAAATTTCTCCTGCCAAGGTCTCTACAAGTTCCCTATGAACACCTTTTCTACGCCATAATTGGGTAGTGGGCACGAGATTTGTGAGAAAAGCGCTTGATAATTTTTGGCATATGGCTTCTAGTGTTGTCATTGATGGAAACCTAAGTCATTGATCCGGTCCACATGTCAGTATTTGTTCATACTAGAAGATAGAGTGAAGAACAAGGCATTTGACTGAAGTTGAGTTTGTCGATCAATATGCATTACCAATTTATCAATTTTGGTTGTGGATATTAGGAAAGGTCTTTGCGTATCTGGAATGTCTTATTCTTAAGTCTTGTGTTGTCACATCAATCGGTGTATGAGTTAGGAGATCCGGTCATTTTTTTGTTCATCAATGCTTGAAGGCTGACTAAGTGACTATAACATGTTGCAGATGTTTAAGGCAAAATTTTTTGAGGTATTTTTGGGATTATGGATTTTGTCTTGGGTTCTAACTATGCTGTGTCTAAATTTGATAGATGTGCATTAAATTTTATTCATGATTTGAGCTGACAATTGGAAAATATTTTCTATCTTATTGAAGCCAACATATAGCGATTGAATTCTTGATACTAGATATATATATATGAGATTGGTTAATTCATTTTGATATATATGTGGTGTTTGATATGTGTGGGTGTGTATTGCGAATATTAGAAGAGTAGTTAAGCAATTTTCATTTATGCAGAAGAGGATTTTGTGAAGCGAATTAAGGTAGAGCAGAGCGAAGTACAAAATCAAACAAAAGGTCCAAAATTTGATCTATGAGCTTAACCGGAACTATAATCAGGTATTCATAGATGCTATCTTCTTAGTTCAATCTTTTGATGTAATACAAATCTCTTGTAAGGTAGTGAGCCTTTCTTATTTTGAGCAGTGAGCTCTAGGTAGTGTGCCTGAATGCAAGTGCATTCCCATTTTATAAAACACTTATATTTTGAGTACTCAAATTGTGGATTGACCTCCACCATGGTTTTTCCCCTAATAGGGTTTCCACATAAAAATCCTTGTGTTATGGTGTTGTGGCTTGTTATTTTATGTTCATGCATCTTTCTTTTTGATTGAATGTTCTATACACTTGAGAGATCAATTTAATAAAGTAAAAGTTTGCACAACATTGATTTACCCCCCTCTTAGTGTTGCTTGAGTCCAACAATTGGTATCAGAGCTGAGTTCCTTGAAAAAGGTTTAACAACTTGAGGTAGATCTTGGAATGTAATGGACTCTAGTAGTCTTCAACAACAACTTGTGGTGGCTATTGATGATCTTGATCAGTCTAAGACAAAAGTCTAGGAATTGAAAGGAAATCTTAAGGATGCTAAGAAATTCATTCAAAAGTTGAAGGATCAAGTTATTAAATCCATGGAAAGGACAAAGGATCTTTGTGATCAGATAAAGAAAAAAGAGAGAAAAATTATTGAAGAGATCAAAAGGATGGATGACGATCATCTGAATCAAACCTTGAAGGAAATAACCGAAGAATGTGAAAAGCTTTCCAAAGACAATGCTACCCTAAAGCATGAGATTAAATCTATGATGATGAAGCTGACTAAGGAGATTGAAGATAGAAAGAAGAAAGAGGAGAATATTTCCTAGTCCCTAAAAGAAAGATATGATGAATGCAACATAATAAATGGAGAATTCATTCAATTGGAGATGGAACTGCAACAATCTAGAGACAATGAACAAGAGCTTGAAAGATAGATTGTTATTCTCAAGGATGAACTTGCTACTGCAAATGAATACAAGGAAAAGTTCAAGATCAGCTCAGTTAAGCTTGATGAGCTGACTCAAGGACAGAAGAATGGAAATGACAAGTGAGGTCTTGGATATGAGAAAGGTGAAAGTTCCAAATCTGGACAAAGGAATTTTGGGCAAGGAAATTAGATGAACAAAGAAAAAAGGTATTTGGTAAGACAACCTAATGCACAAAATTTGAATGGATACTATTTTTCTTGCAATAAATTTGGTCATATGTCTGCTCAGTGTAGAAGTAAAATGAAATCAAGAGATTCATCATTTTTTGGTTAGTGCTTCAATTGCAATAAGTTTGGTCATAAGTCAATTGAATGCAAAAATTTGTTAGGAAAATTTGTCAATAGAAGGAATGTTAAATGTTATACCTATGGAAGATTTGGGAATATTGCTAATCAATGTAGATAAAGAAGAAATCAATGGAATGACTGGTCCAGACAAGGAAATGTTGTGTGTTACAATCACAACAAATGCAGTCACATTGCTAGATTTTGCAAAAAAAAAGAAATGGATAGAAGAAGTCTGACATACAAAGGGAGAAATGTGCAGAGAAATGATAAAGGAAAATGGAAAGTGACTGTGGATGAAATAAGAGATCAAATGAAGAAGACATGGGTGAAGAAGAGTTCCTCTATTGAAAGAAATGAGTCAGCACCAGAATGTGATTTTGGTAATTCCTCCAGGAATTAATTTTAGGCCTTTGGCCTAGGGGGAGTTGTCAAGAAAATATTTCAAACCCCCTACTGGTAATTGACATCAGGATATGGATGAGTGCAGTGGTTGTAGTGATGATCTAAAGATGCTATAGAATCAGTTGGAAAGGACATGATGCTAGGTAGAAGGTCCACAAGAGTTTTCTTGTTTGATGACTAAGAAAACGGGGAATCTGGATAAGTTAGGGAAAAATAATTTATTACAACAAAAGGTTAGGTGTGCGAGTTAGAAAAAATGGGGCAAGTTGAAACCCTCATTTTCCACTTTGTATCAAAGAGTAAAAGGAGGAAAGTACTCTACACCAGAATTCCATAATTTCAAAAGCATGAAGTCAATTCAATGACAAAACCCTAATCCATTAGGTACTTCCATTGTATTGAGAAATTTCAATTTAATTTGGTGTGCAGTTGAAGAACTTGTTTTCAAGATGTGTATGGAAGGGAAAATAGAACAAATCAAAGGAATGATAAAACTAGATGAATTTAGCAGTGAGAAAATTAGAGCCAAAAGAAACATGTTGTCGCAATGAATTGAAATGGCTGAAAGAAGCAAAGCACAAAAGCTTGGATATTTGGAGTGAATTTCCCTATTTCAAAAACACATAAATCATTGAGTTTATTCTAGACAAATTGAATGATGATATTCTAACTCTGGATA
This sequence comes from Sequoia sempervirens, assembly GCA_007258455.2. NCBI lineage: Eukaryota > Viridiplantae > Streptophyta > Pinopsida > Cupressales > Cupressaceae > Sequoia > Sequoia sempervirens. The sequence continues at coordinate 433,080,599 of VDFB02000015.1, read as the reverse complement.
AACCCTACCATATCTCGAAAGAAGTGATTGCAGCTATAACTAGGTTATGCAATGTCGGGGATGTGCCAAGGAAGAAGTCAATTCGAAATAAGGAAGTTGAAACCCTAACTGGAGTAACTGGAGACCAAAGGGCATTGATAATCTCCACAATTAAAGACTCAATAACAAGGTACATTGTGCATGGAATATCTTACAAAATATTTTTCAAAAACAGAGAAGGTGCAACTTCGACATGTGTTGTTTACATTTCACACAAGATGATAATAGAAGATTAGGAATTTGATCTTTGTGGATTGTTGAAAGATCAATTGATGGAGAATGTGCAATTGTCAAAGATGACATGTTATCCTTTCAGGTTTGGTACTTTGGTTATATTTCTTGTGATGTACTTTCTAAATTGTTTACCCCTGAATAACAATGTAATATGGGAAGAGAGTGAACCATTTTGCAAACAGATTTACATATATTCCAATAATTTGGAAAACTATGATCAAGTATATGAAAGTTTCTTTAAGGGTTTGCTGAGAAAGTTTGGATCAACTGGTATTTCCATTCTAGTAAGAGGACTTGAAGTTGGTTCCTCCTCTGGTGAGATGGAGAGAAAGAAGAGAAGAGCAAATAAATTGATATCAGTACTCCACCAACATGCAAGACTCTAAGAGTTGAAGGGAAATGGAAAGAACAAGTGATTGTGGACATACTAGATGAGGAATTTGATAAGGAATCTGAGGACACCCTTGAAAAATAACTGGAAACAGATGAATCAGAGCAAGGGAAGGCAATGGTAGAAGGAAGTGAAAGAGAAGGTGATTTAACCAAAGAAGAGCTATAGTAGCTTATTCATGAGAAATATGGAATGAAGAAAATTGCGAACATGTGGTCTATCAGACCCTCATATGAGAAGGACATGATCTTAAGTGTACTAAGTGCTCATTTTGTGCACAATCAAATTAAATTGGAAAGTTTGCAGAATAAGTTGCTAGAACAGATGATTGAATGCATCAAGGAAATCATGGACTTTGAGTTTGAGAACAAGGAAGAAGGAGAAATAATTTTGCATCTTAAGAAGCAGTATAGATTGTCACTTACCAAACTAAAAAGGAACATGAATCAATTAAGACAATGCATAAGCACAACAAACAACATTTACAACTATTGTCTTTGATGGCCTCATGCAATCAACAAGTACAAAGAGAAGTTGGAACAAATTGAGACAAAGTTGAATGTTATTGGGAAAAATTTTAACATGTCTCAGGATGTTGATGGTGCAATCAAGAAAAGAATTCAGGAGTTGTAGACAAACCATATAAATTTTTATAACACTAAGAACAAGATTATTGAAATGTTTTGGAAAGAGAAGGATATAACCAAATGCAGACTGGAATAGTTGATTGAGATACTAAGGAAAGGAGAAGTATTGGAAGAAGCCTTCACCATTCTAAAATCCCTCATCAAGATTATCAATTGGACATCTGAGAACAACATCATGATCATAATCACCAGGATTGTAGTAGAAGCATGGAAGAAGTTTCTTCTGGAGATGAAGGATAAGTACAAAATAATCTTCAAATAGCAGCTATATTTCTTCAAATTTTTGAATCAATTTTTTCCTAAGTTTTTGGCTACACTTCAAAGGGGGAGAAAGAAATTTTTTGTCATTGATGTCAAAGGGGGAGAGAGAGCAGTGAAAAATTCCTTATGAAACTTAGGAGGAGTTTTGTCAGCTATGGCATTTTATGTTGGTATGTGGTGACTGATCATGCTATACTATACACCCCGACATGTATCCTTGCCGGGGTCCAGGTAACTTTTTTGCATTGTCAACAAAAAAGAAAAAATCAACAAAAAAAGGAAAAAAATTGACTTTGTAGAACTCTAATATGGAAGCTTCTAATTTTGTTAAAAAGGGGTTTAGATGGGGGTTACAGTATGATGAAAAAATGTGATTATTTGCAAGATTGCAATAGGTTTTTTCACTAGATAATAAAATCATTGGATGGCTATGGTATGGTGGATGTAGCTCAGATTGGGTGAACCACGCTAAATTATCTGTGTTATAATTTATTCTATGTGTGTTTTAGTTTCTCTATTTATTAATTAAATCTATATTTAATTGTTAGATATCTACCTTTCTAACCCTAACAAGTGGTGTTAGAGCGGGTTGTGTTTTGATTATTATCTGTAGGAAGGTCTCACGGTTGAGTGGGAGTAATGGCAGACGAGGGTAAGAAGGTTGAAAATTTTAATGGGAAGAACTATCAGTTATGGAAGATGTAGATGGAGGACTACCTCTATTAGAAGGATTTATGGTGGCCATTGGAAGGGAAAACCAAGAAACCCGCAACAATTTCTGATGAGGACTGGGATATTTTGGATAGAAAGGCTCTTGGCATTATTTGTTTATGCCTAGCATAATCAATGGTGTTCAATATTACAAAAACAAAGATAACTCAAGATTTGATGGAAACCCTGGTGAAGTTATATGAAAATCCTTCCACTTCGAATAAGGTATTTCTTATGAAGCATTTATTTAATATGAAAATGGTAGAAGGTGGGTCAGTTATTGATCATTTAAATGAGTTTAATACGGTCACTAGTCAATTAACTTCTGTAAAAGTAAACTTTGATGAAGAAGTTAGGGATCTTTTGATTCTGTGTTCTTTGCCTAAAAGATAGAATAACTTGGTAATGGCTGTTAGCAATTCTATTTCTGATTTGAATACATTGAAATTTGATGATGTTGTTGGTGTTATTTTGAGTGAGGAAATTCATAGGAAAAGCTTAGGTGGAACATCCACATCAGGCAGTGTTTTGAATGAAGAAAGCAGGGGCAGAACAAAGGAGAGAGGAAACAATTCTAGAAATCATGGGAAGTCACAAAGAAAATCAAAGGAGAAAAGGTCCCAATCTAGAGACAAGAGGGATTGTTGGTATTGTGGTAAGCCGGGTCATTTAAAGAAAGATTGTTGGTCTAGAAAAAATAAAGGAGACAAAAAGGAAGGAAGTAAAGAGGAAAATGTGGTAAGTAATAAATTTGATGAGGATGCTTTGATTCTTTCCCTTGATAATGCTGATGATTCTTGGGTGTTAGATTCAGGGGCTTCATTTCATGCTAACCCCCATAGAAGTTATTTTCTTGATTATGTCCAAGGGATTTTGGGCTAGTTTATTTACGAGATAACGAACCTTGTCAGATTATTGGAAAGGGAAGAATCAAGATTAATTTAGAATGGGAATCATTGGCTACTACATGAGGTAAGGCATGTTCCAAAGTTAAGTAGAAATTTAATTTTAGCAGGGCAACTAGATGATGAAGGTTGTGTTGTTACATTTAGTGATAAAAATTGGAAGGTCACAAAGGGTGCCTTAGTGGTAGAAAAATGTGTGAAAGTAGGCACCTTATATATTTGTTCAAGTCATAATGTTCCTTCTACTTTAATTGTTATGAAAAAAGGTCAATGTTCAGGAACAGTTGTTGCAGTTCAACAGGTAGAAGATCATACAATTGTTGTGGACTCTGAATCAACATTGTGGGATAATAGACTTGGGCATATGAGTGCAAAAGGTATGAAAGTACTTCATTCAAATAATGTTTTACTAGATCTAAAATGTGTTAATATGGATTTTTTGGAAAGTTGTGTGTATGGAAAACAAAAGAGAGTAAGTTTTCTCAAGGATGGGAAGCAAAAGAAAGATGAGAAATTGGAGCTTGTGCATATGGATGCATGGGGACCAGCCTAGGTATCTTCTCTCGGTGACCCTCAAAATTATGTTACATTCATTGATGATGCAATTAGGAAGGTATGGATTTGTTTCCTTAGACAAAAATCTGATGTATTTGAAACTTTTAAAAAATGGAGAAGCTTGGTTGAGAATGAGATGGGTAAAAAGCTAAAATATCTCAGATCTGATAATGGTGATGAGTATTGCAGCAAAGAGTTTGAAGATTATTGTTCCTCTAATGGTATTTGTAGGCAAACAATGGTTCCAAGGACTCCACAGGAAAATTTAGTGGTTGAGCAAATGAATAGAACAATAATGGAGCATACACAGACTATGAGATTGCATGCTGGGTTGCCTTTAAAAATGTAGGCAAAGACTGTAAACATTGTTGTTTATTTAATTAATAGAGGCACCTCTAATCCTTTGGGTTGTGGTATTCTAGAGGAAGCATGGAAAGGTAAGAAGGTGAGTTATTCTTTTCTCAAAACCTTCGGTTATGAAGGATTTGCACATGTAGATTCTGAAAATAGAACCAAGATTGATGCAAAATCAAAGAAATGTATATTTGTTGGATATGGCATTGATGAATTTGGTTATAGGCTTTGGGATTTTGAAAATAAAAAAATTGCGAGAAGCAGGGATGTCATATTCAATGAGAAAGTGTTGTACAAAGATCTGTTGCTGCATCATGAGAAGAAAGAAAATGATTATGCAGTGTTGGATGATATTCCAAACAATGATGTTTTAGTGGTTCCTCATGCTCCACAACAACAACAACAACAAATACCACAAACTCGTGTGAATGTTAGATGATCTTCAAGGATAAGTAGACCTCTAGAAAGATTCTCTTCCTCTTTGCATACTATTTTGTTAACTGATGCTAGTGAAATGGAAAATTATGATGAAGCTATGCAGGTGGATACCAAGGTTCAGTGGGAGCATGGAATGGAAGAAGAAATGGACTCCTTGTTGAAAAATTAGACTTGGGAATTATGCAAGTTGCCTGCAGGTAAAAAGGCTTTACCAAACAAATGGGTTTATAGGCTGAAAGAGGAGGATGGAGGTAAGAAGAGATTTAAAGCTAGATTAGTTGTAAAGGGATTTGCATAGAAAAAGGGTATTGATTTTGATGAGATTTTTTCTCCAGTTGTTAAAATGACTTCTATTCGTAATGTTTTAAGTATTGTGGTTGCTAAAGATTTGTATTTAGAACAGCTTGATGTTAAAACAACCTTTCTCCATGGTGACTTGGAAGAGGAAATATATATGGAACAACCACAAGGATTTGAGGTCAAAGGTAAGGAAAAACTAGTGTGCAAATTGAAGAAAAGTTTATATGGCTTGAAGCAAGCACCTCGGCAATGGTACTTGAAATTTGATAGTTTTATGGTTGAGAAAGGCTACATCGGGTATAATTCTGACCATTGTGTTTATTTTAAGAGGTTGGATAATGACAACTACATTATTTTATGTTTATATGTTGATGACATGCTTGTAGTAGGGTCTAACATGGATCACATAAGTGAGCTAAAACAATAGTTAGCAAAATATTTTGCTATGAAGGATTTGGGGATAGCAAAACAAATCCTTGGTATGAAAATTTGTAGAGATAGGAAAAACATAATTTTTTTTTATCTTAGGCTAATTATGTTTAAAAGATGTTGCAGAGATTTCATATGGAGAATGCAAAAGCTATCAACACACCTTTGCCTAGTCATGTTAAATTGACTAAGGATATATGTCCAAAGACACAAGAGGAGGAAGAAAAAATGTCCAAGGTACCATATGCTTCAGCTGTAGGTAGTTTAATGTACGTCATGGTATGCATGAGACCAAATATTTCACATGTCGTAGGCGTTTTTAGCAGGTATTTGAGTCATCCTGGAGTTGAGCATTGGAATGCGGTAAAATGGATTCTCAGGTACTTGAGAGGTACATCCAATAAATGTTTATATTTTAGGGGCTCTAATATTGATTTAAAAGGATATGTTGACTCAGATTTGGCAAGGGATATAGCTACCAGGTGGAGTACCACAGGTTATGTATTTAGAGTTGGTGGGATAGCAGTGAGTTGGATTTATCAATTGCAAAAGGTGGTTTCTTTATCCACCACAGAGGCAGAGTATGTTGTTGCAACATAGGCAGAAAAGGAGATGATATGGCTACAACTTTTCATGGATGAGCTGGACAAACAATAGGCTAGAAATTACTTGTTTACAGACAGCTAGAGTGCTATACATCTTGCAAAGAATTCTACTTTGCATTCTAAAACAAAACACATACAATTGAGATATCATTTCATTCAGTCGGTGTTGGAGGATGGATAGGTCAAGTTGTACAAGATACATACAGATGCCAATCCAACAGATATGTTTATGAAGGTGGTGACAAGGGAGAAGTTGTGTTCCTCTTCAACTTTTGTTGGCCTTCAAGGTTGAATTCAAGTATAACATAGCAATAGGGTCCAAGGTACTTTTTTTCCAGTGGGAGCTATAAGTGCAATAGTGTCGTCCAGGATCAGTCTCCAAGTGGGAGATTGTGTTGGTGTGGAGCCTAATCAGTCTCCAAGTGGGAGATTGTTGGTATGTGGTGACTGATCATGCTATACTGTACACCCCAACATGTAGAACCCTAATCTGGAAGCTTCTAAGTTTGTTAAAAAGGGGTCTAGATGGGGGTTACAGTATGATGAAAAAAATGTGATTATTCACAAGATTGCAATAGGTTTTTGCACGATTATTTGCAAGATTGTAATAGGTTTTTGCACTGGATAATAAAATCATTGGATGGATGAGGTATGGTGGATGTAGCCTGGATTGGGTGAACCGTGTTAAATTCTCTGTGTTATAATTTATTCTATATGTGTTTTAATTTCTCTGTTTATTAATTAAATTTGCATTTAATTGTCAGATATCTACCTTTCTAACCCTAACATTCTAAAGTTTTGAAGGTTCTGACACTTAGTCATTTTTCACTAAGTGTTGCCATCAATGCCAAAGGGGGAGATTGTTGGCATATGGCTTCTAGTTTTTTCATTGATGGAAACCTAATTCATTGATCCGGTCCACATGTCAGTATTTTTTCATACTGAAAGACAAAGTGAAGAATAGGGCATCTGACTGAAGCTGAGTTTGTCGATCAATATGCATTACCAGTTTATCAGTTTTGGTTGTGGATCTCAGGAAAGGTCTTTGGGTATCTAGAATGTCTTATTCTCAAGTCTTGTGCTATCATATCAATTGGTGTATGAGTTAGGAGATCCAATCATTTTTCTATTCATCAATGCTTGAAGGTCGACTAAGTGACTGTGATGTGTTGCAGATGTTTAAGCTGAAATTGTTTGAGGTAATTTCAGGCTTATGGATTTTGTTTCGGGTCCTCACTATGCTATGGATGACTTTGATAGATGTGCATTAAATTTTATTCATGGTTTGAGCCAACAATTGGAAAATATTTTCTATCTTCTTGAAGTTGACATATAGCAATTGAATTCTTGATAACAAATATATATATGAGATCAGTTAATTCATTTTGATATATATGTGGTGTTTGGTATGTGTGGTGTTCGATATGTGTGGTGTTTGATATGTGTGGGTGTGTATTGAAAATATTAAAAGAGAAGTTAAGCTATTTTCATTTATGCAGAAGAGGATTTTGTGAAGCAAATTAAGGCAGAGTAGAGTCAAGTGTAGAATCAGATAGAAGGTCCAGAATTTGATCTATAAGCTTAACCAAAACTGTAATCAGGCATTCATAAATGCTATCTTCTTAGTTCAATATTTTGATGTAATCCAAATTTGTTGTAAGGAAGTGAGCCTTCCTTATTTTGAGCAGTGAGCTCTAGGCAGTGTGCCTAAATGCAAGTGCATTCCCATTTTGTAAAATACTTATATTTTGAGTACTCAAATTGTTGATTGACCTCCACCGTGGTTTTTCCCCTAACAGGGTTTCCACGTAAAAATCCTTGTGTTATGGTGTTGTGGCTTAATGTTTTATGTTCATTCATCTTTCTTTTTGATTGAATGTTCTATACACTTGAGAGATCAGTTTAATAAATTAAAAGTTTGCACAACACTGATTCACCCCCCCTCTCAGTGTTGCTTAAGTCCAACAATACCATGCTATGAAATCAATAATCTTCCCATTATCCCCTTGTTTGCATCAGATAAGATTTGAAAAGGTCATCTTCGGTCTTATGTTGGCTTGGAACTGTCGAAGAAACTGATTTACAAGTTGATCAAATGAGAAAATAGAGTTTTCAGGTAAGGAACAGTACCATTCGAGCATTGTATCCTTAAGAGATCAAGGGAATGATTTTTCCATCAATGCATCATGATGGAAGAAGTTTGTACACAGGGTGTTAAAGTCAGACATGTGCATTTGCAGGTCCCCTTTGCTGCCATATTTTTCAAATATGGGAATCTCCATTCCTTGTGGGAAGGGAGTACTTAAGATTTCTACCAACAATGGGCTATGTTGGAAGAAGGGCTAAAAGATAGGTTGGGAAAAGGCTTGGGAGAGACTTGCTAGTTGGCTTTGCATCTTACCCATATTCTAAAGAAGAATGTTCAAAATAGGGTCTTGGGATGACAAAGGTCCAGTGGGACCTCCTCCAGAACCACCACCAGAGCCAACTCTAGAACCACCAACGTGGCCATTGCCGAAGCCACTGTTGGAGCCACCACCACCAATAGGGCCTCCACCAGAGCCACCTCCGCTTCCAAATCCACAAGCATGGCCTCCACCAATGCCACCCTCGTTGCTGAAGCCAGCACCACTACCAAAGCCCCCACCACTCAACCCACCAAAACCTCCACCACTAGAGGTGATTGGAGGGGTGAAACTAAAACCTAAGTGTATTCTATTCACTTTGATAGTTTCAAACCTATCAGAGGTAGAGGGGACATTGATTGACGGGACTATGTCAGCCATATACACAGATGTGGGAGGAATTGACATTCCTAATTGTCTCTCATGTTCTTTGAGAGTTGACCCTTGTATAATGTTAGCATTGTTTGGAAGGGAACACACTTCAGTTAGACTAGAGAGACTAGCTAGGATTTCTATGCCTATTCAGTCTTTTCCCACCATATACTTTATCTCGCTACTAACCCTAGTGGTTCTAGCCAACTTTGGGTCCTTTTCTAGGTGATTCTCTAAGTTACCCAACCCTTTGCTAAGGGTAGAGATATATTATGAAGGAATGCAAATTTCTTCATGCTCGTCTACTGATGATGGTGTAGGAGATGCAAGAGGGGTGGGGACATGGTTGGTCTCATCCAAGAATCCTACCTCGCCCCTCGATAACTACTCCTAAGTAGCAATCTGACAAAAAAGGCATGTAGAGAAACTAGAAGTGACCTTCATGCTCTCCATCAGAAGATGTTGCACACATCTCCTAACAACATACCCAAAAGTCATGGGCTGGGTTATGATGCTCATAAACCTTCACAACACTTAGGGGTACAATGATCACAAGGTACAAGGGAAAAGTCTCAACACTGACGAATGGGTAGACGTTGGTTCACGTCGAGTTCACCAAAAATGTAAGAGAGAGGGACCAACCATGTCAAGGCTCAAGGTCATGGAGAGATGAGAGCAGAGGGTTGCCCTAACTTAAATCACTCTAAAAGATGCATTGGGGTAAGGATCGAGAATGATGAGAACTAACAATACTTCTACCACTCTATAGATTGTGAACTTAGGTTTGGGCTAGGCGAGCTAGTTTTTGGAGTCAATATTGTGTCTGAGACAACTCTCTATCTGAGGATAGCAATGTTTTTATAGGATGACAACGTGGCACATTGGCATTTCTCAGGCGCACTGGCATCCATACAGTTAGAAAATAGTAAACACAATTCAAACCAGCTAAAACCGAACTAACATCCTAGCTAGTTGGTTTTGATGGGAAAAACATGATAAATTATTAGAAATAGAGACGAAGGTGATAAAACAAATAGATGAGAGTTAGGGTGATGAAGATAATCTCACAAAAGTGCTTGTTCATTAGCTAGCTCCACACGTGAGTTCACCTACAAACAAGTAAGAGGGAAAATTGTTGGGGCTGTATAGGGGTTTTCCTCAATCAAATCCTCATTTTGGTGTTTCCACCTCCACAATAGCTAGAAAGCAACGAAGTAAAAATTTATGATAAAGTAAAGAAGAGAGAACAAAAACACTACAAATAGTATTATGCTACTTCTATCAAATCACAAAGGAGAGGAATGAAACATTACCACCTCCACCCAAAATCTCACTAGCCAATGGAGGAGAATATGGACTTGGAAAGGTCACCACAGTCACAACTGCCATGAAGGGAGGTCTGGAAGGACTCCATGCCTATGCTTGTATGGCTTGCTTCACACTTACAATGCAAATTTGATGAAGCTTCAAATGTTGCTATAATTGATTGTTAGAATGTTGCTTGAGAGTAAAGTGAAGTGGAAAAAATGCTAAGAGAATGTGAATTTGTTGCTTAGAGAATGAAATGAGATGAGAATGGATGTTTTTGAAGGTGGGATGGGAAGAATCTTCCATTTTCAGGGTTGGTTGGTCGAAGACGGATGTTACAAGTCAACCCCAATCAAGAATGTAATGCCTTTTCCAACTTCATATGCAGGAATCCATTAGGAATGACAATGCACTCCATAGACGTTTGCGCACCACACATGCATCCTCAACAAATATTATGTCACTGACAAAAAGGATAGATGCCAAGTGGACAAAAGGGATTTGGGTGATGTGGAATTTCACCTTCAAATTTGATTTTCTAAAGTGAGGGTATGTGAAAGGGGAATTTGCTTAAGGGGTGCAAATTCATGCCTATATAGATGGTTTGACAAGAGAGCCAAAATAAAATCTTTCAAGATTTCAAACCTTGTCATTCTTGGGACAAATCTAAAGAGAGAAGGGGAACCATTTAAAGTTTAACTGACAATTGATAGGTCCTTATCAAATATCTGAAATATTAGAGGAAAAAATGTTTAGTATTAGCACTATGACTGGAGAACCAACCCCATTTCTAGTCAATGGGAAGTTTCTTAAACATTACTTTGGATCCTAGGAAGGTCTCGTTTCCTTCCCATGTAAATAGTTATCATAGGCGTTTTCTTTTTCTTTTCCTTTTTTCTTTTCCCATTGTTAGTGTTCATCACCATGTTATTTCTTTGTTCCCTTTTTATTTTTTCCATTTACCCCATTTCTTTTCCTTTTTTCATTTGGGAGGTTTGTGTGAGTGTTTCTCAAGTGTTCATCTAAGTAAGGTTTAAAAATCAAGCATGCACAAAATTCTTGTAATATTTCCTTTTCAATATTTTTGCATATAGTAGCTTGAAGTTTACTAATCCATTAAGTTTTTAAGTCTTGGAGGTTCTAGTTTATGAAGTCCATGAATCTCTGAATTTAGCTACATGAATCTTACTACACACAAATTTAAAAGATATCAAACTTGGACCAAGGGTGAGTGGTAATGATATTTGAAATCAAGTAAAATCTAAAGATTGTTCTCTTTCTTCGTGAGAATTGTGGTTCCCAACCTAACACTAGGTGAAAACCTAGAGTTAAAAGAAATAAAGAAAATCCTAAGTAATCCATCAATAAAAATGGATGATTCAAATAACCTCTATCGGGGCTATAGATTCCCAACTAGTAGTAGAGCTATGTTTTAGGGAATTAGAGGTATCTCTGTTGGGGCTATGAATGTATGGTTGGTAGTAGAGCTCTACCTAAGTTACACCAACTAGGTTCTAAAAATAGTATCTATAGATGGTAATACAAAGAATAGTTGGGATAAAGGAAAATTGTAACCTTTGGCTTGATTCAAAAATCATTCCATATCACTTAAGATCTATTTTGAAGGAATGAATCACTTCCACACACCATAAGATTCATGTATCCTATTGGAAGAGGTAAATTTATTTGTACCTAGGTCATTATGGACCTTTTTCTTAATATTGAATTATTATTTCTTTCAAGCTTAGGTTTGTTTGAAAGGTTTCCAATGAAGAAATTCTTCTAGAATTTTGTTTGTTTGGTTGCTATATGTTGTGCCTTACACCCACACCGCACTTTGTCTCTGAAAAAGTGAGGACACCTCTTCTTTTTTTGTTGTCCTATCTTTTTTTCTTTCTTTTTCCTTCTTTCATTTTTCATTTTTTTGTTTTTCCCCCTCTTCCCCTTGCCCTCGTTTCCTTCCTCTTTTCTTTTTCCTTTGAGTGCTTTATTGGGCATCAAGGTTTTAGTATGTTTGATGTTGGTATACCATATCCATCAGCTCTAACCCTCAAACATTTTTTCTTCTCCCCTTGTCACAATCACCACTTTTCTCTTTCACATATCAAAGTATTCACCTAAGTGTATCCCCAATCTCAAAGGACTAATGGTGGTGACATCTTGTCACCTTGACTATTGTACCTACCAACCACATTTTATCTACTGTTAGAACAATTAATGGACATTTAATATGGGTTTGGGGTAGTTTCTAAATGATTTATAGGGTAGTAATGGTAATTTATTTCTTTTTACCTTGTGCATTCAAATGAAATTGGGCTCTACAACTTCCTAAGTGAACCCTAGTGAATTCCCATGCTTTCCTTTTCTGCATTATCCCTCGTGATCATTGTTGGTTTTTCATTCAACTAGACTTTTTTATTTTGCATTCATTGTCACCTATTTTTTCTTTCATTTCCACGTGAATCTCCATGTATGTTTTTTGTTATTTGAATTTCTTTCAATTCATGGGTTTTTTTAGTGGTTTGTGTGTGTGGTTGTATTCTTGGTTGATTTAACGTCTTCATTTTTTTATTTTTCATTTTTATCTTTATTTTTTGTTTTTATCCTATTTCCACTTTGTTTCTCATTTTTTGTCTCACTGAATCAAACTTCATCATGGCATGTCAATCAATGATGTTCATGACAACATTGCTTCAAGCGTCAAACTTTTCCCTTCCTGGGTGACTCTTTGTGCCTTAGGAGCTTTCATGAGTTTGGTCATTTTAGAATTTGGGTCTTGGGTGTTCTACTTGTCCTTTATCTAATAATATGGTGTAGGATAAGCCTTGCACCCAACCCCCAAAGTCCAACCCTTTAGCCTTAGTGAAATTTGAGCTTTCAAAATTTTGGGTTTTGTGTGTCGAGGATATCCCTTATCGTTGGTTTCCTTGTGAGATAAGATTTAAATAAAACCCACAAAGCCAAAAACCTAAAGCATTAGAGGAAATGATCTTAATGAAATAGAACAAGTGTATTAGATGCAAGGAATCGAAGGTTTCATTTAAATCATGTCCTTATTTCATGATAAAGATTAACCCAAATGCTTGATTCTCAATTCACAAAGAAAATTGCCTTTAAATAAAATGTAGTATACTTTTTGAGTATCGGATGTCAAGAATCCGCCATGCCAAGTGCATAAATAAAAGGTAAATATTAAGTTTCAAGCCCGACCTTTGAATCCCAAAAGTATTTAACCCATCGTCGAATGTTGTTAGTTAGGGTTATCCCTTGACTTCTAAAGATCTTTATGAGAAAGATATAGTTTGTAGGTCATGAAATGAAAGTGAAAATATAAAATGAAAATTTCTTTTAATTTTTATTCTTTATATTAGCTATAATACACTCGTGTTATAGAGATCATGGGGCCAAAAAGTGGGGTGGCCACATTTTGGTCCCCCATCTTTTTACACACACCCATATACATATCTATATGACTAAAATGAAGAGAAAATTGCAACAAAGATATGACTATATATCTATATACTGATCTATACATCAATCTATGTATCTACCAATATATAGATATATAGATAGAGAGATATATGCATACATAGATCAATCGATATATATAGATATATATCGATTGATCTATGTATGCATATATCTATCTATCTATATATTGATCTATATATATATATATCTTGTTCGATGTATCTATATATGTATTCGTCTATATATCTATATATGACAAAGAATGAAACATACATACATATACCTAAACATACAAATGGATGAAAAGAAATTAGTTTGAGTTAACTATATCTGCCATATTTTAAAAAATGTTATTATGGACTACGTAAACCAAATAAAATTATATATGTCATTATGGAGTTAATAAAGTAAGTTAAATATGGGAAAACAATATTAAATTTGGAAAAGTGATATATCTATCTATTTATGTATTTAAATATCCATCTATATATCTAGTTTGGTCTATCTATCTAAATATGTATGTATTTTTCCATCTATATAGATCTAAATATGTATGTATTTTTCTATCTATATATCTATATATCTATATATATGAATTACAAAATGAAACAAGACATTTTTTCTACCTATCAGATGGTCAACCATCCAAACAGGCAAGTAGTGAACATGTTGGACTTATTGGAGTGTAACACATGGCAGATATAATCCAGTTTACTAAAAAAAAAATTGGTGGTCCACAAAGGGTTGTCTAATGTGGTAGTAATTCTTTATTTATTTCTAGTCCACATGGACCTCTGAAGGTAGGATACTCCACTATGGGCTCCTCTCCCCTAATGGCTAAGTGTAAGACTGAATATATATATACACATATTTATATGACTGAAATAAAGAACAAATTAAAAGAAAAGTGATGAGTACATATATATAGATAGATAAATATGTATATAAATATGTGACCTGAAAATTGAATCAAGATAGAATTTGGATAACTAGCAAACTAAAGAAACCAACACATTAAATATTATTGAAAAATTCATTAAATAATTCACAGTGATGCTTGAACAAAACCATGTTTTTCCTTACAAAAGTAACTATTTTAATGAACAAAATATTTGGAAGTGTTCATAAACACCCTATGGGCCATAAAATTCATTGAAGAAAATATAGAAGCACCCACACATCAAGAGAACCTTCAAACTATGAAAAAACACATTAACACTTTAAATATTCATTTCAGAAGCACTAATAAAATAACATAACCTTGAAGAAACCAAACACATATTTTATACCTTACAAATCATACAAAGTATTCAAAGAAATAAGCAAAAACAAACACATAACAATGACACAACCTTAGCGAGGTTAATAAATTCACCTAGGTCGAACAAAGGTCATCGAGGATGTCTCTTGTTGCAATCACCTCTATGATTATTTTGTGTAATTACAACATGTGATAATAATTGAAAGGAGGTAGCATGTAAATTAGGTAGCAATGTTTACCTTATGAAAGCAACTTGATGCAATACAACAATTGAGAATCCTATGGGATTATCAATTGTTGCAGCCCGCACTCACACAAATAGGAAAATTAACTTTGAAATAATAATTTAAAATGGATTGAGAGCTCAAGACCCAATATTTTCAAGCAGTACATGAAATGAAAAATATTTAAGAAAATGTTGCTTTTATTGGAAAACACTCAAAGTATACAATAACAACTTTCAAAAATAAACTAAACAATCTAGAACATTGTTATAGGCAATATTTTACAATTAACAACTTCAAATCAGCTTCAAGAATATTCAAACTAGCCACCAACAACAATATAGGAAACCAAAAAATTTTGATGCTATCCTCTTGGACATCCCTTCTCTTGATTTTGCTCATTTTCTTTTGTTTTTTCCCTTCTCTTCAACTGGGCATGGCTTTTCTCATTCTTTTAGTTGCATACATACCTCATTCCTCCTTCCTAGGCATTTCCATAACCCCCCCATTCAAGTTTTGACCAACATCTTCAATTCTTTTCCAAACTTGTCCTTTTACCGCTTCATTCCACTACCTCCTCATCCTGGTGTCCAAATTCTTCTACTCCCCAATTAATGCAAATTTTTAAATTCAAAGAGGAGTTACAAGACACCAAAAATGGCCTCCCCCAACTTATGCATTGAAAATTTTCATCCTCCAATTTGGTGAGGCAAAAGTTATTTTATGAGCCATAAAACACATGAAAATCAAGCCTTTGGTGTCACCTACCCAATGAGTATTAGAATTTAATTTTTAATATGTTGTAAATGTGTGAAAATTTCCGCAAAATCATGCCTATAAGACCAAAATAAAAAATTCACAAAATAAAAAATAAAAAAAATTACAATTCTTTTGTGTGGTGTAGAATTTCTCATGCACCCAGATGCTCCTACATTAAACACCCAGGGTAAGTGAAATGTTTCACAAGTTTAAAACCATAAACATTTGAAGATCATGTTTTTTCCTTTAATCCATCCTTCTTCTTTGTCCATATATTTATTTTTCTTCACCTTGCTCTAAGATTTCCAATCTCTTCCTTCCTTCATCTTTTCTCTCTTCCAATCTCTCATGGGATTTGACCCACCACAAATAGATCACCATCACAAAATATCACCTGTAGCATCCTCTACGACTTGTACATACAAATATGTATTATGCATACACCAATATTCAATAACATCTTCTACTGCATCCTCATACAAATATGCATTTACTACTCCATGGAAATTGAAAATTTTCATCTACAAGCTCTTTTCTTGCTTTGTACCCTCTTCTATTCTCACCAAAGAAGATAAAGAATAATCACAACTAAATTCAAAATTAAAATTTACCTCATTCTTGTTCGTTGTCCCAACATCCTTTTCCTCATCCTTTGCTACAACATTCATATTTTCACCTCCAACAACAAGTTTTACAAATTCCTCTTCATTTTTGTCCATCAATTCTCCTTCCAACAACATGTTGAGTTTTCCATCTCTTCTTTCAACAAGGAATCATCTTCATCTTCACCAATCTTTTTGTCAAATTTAGGACTCTCCAAGTCCATAGTTTTAACTCCCAAATATAATTTTATTTCTTCATTTTCTATAAACAAATCAACATTAAATAAAATATTATTTTCATCATTTTCCTGTTCATTTACACTTGTAGGGTTTGCTCTCATATCTTTCTCATCCTTAACTTTTGCAACTTCATTATTTATGCCATCAACATGAAATTCTTTATTACAATCACTCACATTGGTAACAACTCTATTTTGAAAACATTATTAGAGATTTTATCTCTATTATCAATTTCTATTATCAATTTCTCTTAGGAGTTCCATATCTCCCATATTTATTAGGAGGGTAATAAGTTAGTAGATTGCTTTGCCAAATTAGGGGTGTCTTCTATGATTAGATAATGGGACTCTAACGATCATCTCCCCTTTGACATTAAGAACATTTTAAATCATGAAATTCAATAGATATAAGGTGGAGTATAATTTAATTATTAGAGATTGGAACTATAATGTTCCCTTCCCCCTTGATGTTAATCTCATAGTTATCTATGATATCATAAAATTCAATTTGGATTGGCCTTTAATGGAAATTATTTCTAAAATTATTTTCAATGTGATGTCCACATGGATTATGGGTAAGTTTTGGGGATTTTTCTACTTTTCATGCAGTGGAACTTGGTCATTTTTCTAGGCCTATTTGATCTTTGGTGGGGTTTATCTTGCATTGTTCAGATTCTTCTCTACTTGTCTACTAAGATGGGGGTGATCGAAGTGGAGGGATTTGGTGTCTTGCAAAGGAACCGAGAATAATGTGCGGGTGTGGAGGATTTTAGAGGAGGGTGGAGTGACTCCCTACATTGAGACAATCCATGGATTTGACCCAAAAATGTATAAAGTTTTTGTTTCTAGTTGGAAAGATTGCATCCTCACAATGAGTAGCATTGAGTTTGATATTTTTGAGGAGTTCATAGGGAATATTATGAGACTATCAATAAAAGGTAGAAATATTTTTGAGATAGAAAGGCTTCTAAAGTAGCCATGAGACTTCTCTTCAAAGGGGATGAGTGCAACAAGTTGGAAAATTTTTCATGTGGGGGATACAACAAAATATCCATTAAGCCCATCTGGGCTAATACTATTGAGGCTTTAATACACTACTTTACCTTGGATGATAGGTTCTCTACTCTTTTCAGGTATCATTTCATTTTTCTGAATCATTTTAGGCATAAGCAAAAAGTTTATTTTCTTATTATTTATCGACATCTCTCGAATGTGGTATCAAGGATAATAGGAAAAAACCTAGGAGTCCTATATTGCATGGTCTAATTTTTTTAATCATTGAGCATGTGAAAATATTTTCTATATTGGTTGAGCCAAAGAAGCCTTCAAAACCTTGTTTTTCCAAGTGGCATCATGTTGAGAATCTCTCGAATTATGAGATGGGAGATGATTTGGAGGTTGAGGAGTGGGTGGATAATGTTGATAATGGGGATTCTATGGAGATATACTCCAATCCTCCTTTTGAAGATGTTCCTAAATCATAGAAAGTCTCAAAGTAATAAGAAAAACTACAATTCTCTTGGTCTGGTGGCTCCACCATTGGTGGTGAGGATGTGGAGGTTAATGTGACTTCTTCTGCTGTTAAAAGGAAGAGTTCTAAATTAGATAAGTGGATTGGTGAGGGTGATGAGGAAATGGATTAACCAAATGTTCATTCTCCTATGGTCAAAAGGAATAAATCTAAACTTGACGAGGGAGATGTTGAAGGTGATATGGTAGATAAGATTCCCAGTGTGGATAAGGGGAAGAAGAATCCCTCTTCTAAAGGTGTGAAGGAGGCTACTTAGCCTAAAATTAAATTGATGGAAGATTATGGTAAAGCTCGGGAAAAAGACAAAGGTAAATATATTCTGGATGATGAAACTTAGCATGAGAAATAGGGCATTCCCCCACTGGATATTTCTAAGGACCTTAATGTCTTTAATTGTAATAGGGAGGAGATTTATAATGTTATAGGGTTGGTGAAGGATGGAGATATGGATTATTTCAAAATGTTCAAATGGATTTTTATGGAGTTAACCAAATTAAAGTCAAAGTTTGACTTCTACATAATAAGGTTGAAAAAAATAATTCCAATGAGGATGTGTTGAGAAATTTAGTCAAGAACAATAAAATGTTGGTGATTCTGCAAGAGGTGGCTAAAGATATGGGCTTAATGAAGAACAACTACGAGTCCCAAATTATAGTCTTAGAGGATAAAATTTTGAAAGTGCACCAAAACCTTGAGAATGAGGTAAAGGTTAGCGAAACTACATTCCAAAACAATGCTAAGGGGCTTCATCTCCTAAATGAGAAATTTAGAAATTGGAAAGATGAGGAGTTGGTTGGGTTGCTAAAGGATGTTGATGCTACAGATGTGGGTTTGGTTAAAATTAAATAGGGTTCTCAACATGCTAGAGTGGGTTTGAGTACTCATACTCATAGCCACTCAAAGAAACCTGTGGATATTCAGAAAAAAAGAGTTTTTAAAGGTGGTGGATCTTCATAATCACATGATCTCGTAGGACATAGAAGAATCCAAGATACTCAGAGACTTACAATAGGTTATTTTGTTTTTTGTATGGATTTTTCATGGTTTACTAATAGTTGGTTGCTTGTTTTTCTAGTTCTATCTTTGGAAGTGTCTTTTTTTTAAAGGGTTTATCATCCCTTAGAAACTAGTTTTACATTTAATAAAAAATAACTCTATTTTGCATAGCCTCTATTCTATCCAATCTCAAATGGATTTCTTTTATCATCTCATAAATTTTTCTTCCTCGGGTACTACTACATAGCTATCCACACAATTGGGCTTTTCAAAAAAATCTTCATTCTCTTTTTCATATTTATCTTCACACCTAACTATCTGCAACAAAATCACTCACATTCAAAAACTATCCTCTACCCAACAAAAGTTTCTAGAAGACACCTCTCTTTATGCACCTTCTACCAAATTTAACCTTTGTTGGAAGACAACAGTAGACTCACATTCTACACCCATAGATCTTGGTGCCAAACTACCTCACGTTCGGTGATTTGTTTGCACACTTAAGAAAACTAGCTCTGATACCATCTGATGTAGTACACCAATTGATAATCCTATGGGATTGTCAATTGTTGTAGTCCACACTCACACAAATAGGAAAATCAACATTGAAATGGATTGAGAGATCAAGACCCAAGATTTTCCAACACAAGAAATGAAAAATATTTAAAACAATGTTGGATTTATTGTCAAATAAGTTTAAATTCTACAACTTTCAAAAATAAACTAAACAATCTGAAACATTGTTACAGGTAATATTTTACAATTAACAACTTTAGATGAGCTTCAAGAATCTTTAGACTAGCCACCAATAGCAACATAGACAGCCAAAAAACTGTGATGCTACCCTCTTGGATGTCCCAACCAAGATTCACAAGTAATTTTTTGTTCAAAACTCTTTATTTTTCTCATTTTCTTTTGTTGTTCCCATTCTCTTTAGCTAGGTGTGGCTTTTCTCATTCCTTCAGCTACATAAAAACCTCATTCCTCATTCTTAGGAATTTCCATAACCCCCTCATTTAATTTTTGACCAACATCTTCAATTATTTTCCTTGTCCTTTTACCACTTCATTCCACTGCCTCCTCATCCCAGTGTCCATATTCCTCCACTCCCCAATTAATGAAAAATTTTAAATTCAAAGAGTTATAAGAGGCCAAAAGTGGCCTCCTCTAGCCAAGGCTTTGGAATTTTTCCTCCTCTAATTTGGTGAGGAAAAATTCATTTTATGAGCCATAAAACACATGAAAAACAAGACTTTAGTGTCACCTATCCAATAGGTATTAGAATTTAATTTTTAATATGTTGTAAATATGTGAAAAGTGCCTTGAAATCATTCTTGTAAGACCAAAATAAAAAAATCATAATAAAATCAAATAAATGAAATTGTAATTCTTTTTTTTATGTGGTGCAGGATTGCCCGTGCACCTGGATGCTCCTACATCACAAATCAACTAGTATTGTATACCTTACAAGAGTAATTCACCATCACCAAGCAGATAAAGGAAGAATGGGTAGAGAAAAACATGTATTAATGTTGAAGGTTGGTTGTAGAGAGCGAAGGAAAACATATATTGATGCCAAAGGAAACGAAGGCACCAGAAGATGTATATAGAAAAGGGGTGAAAGTGATCAAGATGTGCAAGGTTTTAGATTATCAAATGATCTAAGGCATTGAAATTGCACACCATTAAAGTAGAGTGAACAAGACACAATTTGGCTAAGTGTCAAACTAAATATACCAAAATGTGTATAAAACTAAAATGAAGAATACATTTTAACAAAGATATGACTATATATTTATATATCTATATGTTGATAGTGCTACAAGAATGATGGTGTTGTCATTGATGTCAACAAGAAGTCTATTGACTAGTGTTATCATTGATGTCAACTATGGGATGAAGATGTTGAGGATATTGAGAAAATTGTGGAAAAGAGGAAAACAAGTTGTGCATATGTAGTTGAGACCTTGAGGAAGTGTTGTGAGAACATGGAGCTATTATTTTTTTGCAGAGTCTGAAGATGAGTTGAAAAGAAGTAATCAGTTGAGATGATGCTTCCAGTACTTGGTTTCCAAGTGCTTTAAAGAAAATTTAATAAACTGGTGCAGCCATGGTAGGAGGGTCCTCAAAGAGAACAATCTGGACCGTGCAACAAGAGTAAAACAATAGAAGCAACATGAAATATGGAGGAAAATGCAGATTAGAAAATTCTCATTAACATAAATCTTTATTACAGTCGGTCAGTAACATCCGGGCTTACAGATTTGGCTCACAGGCCTAATACAACATGCTCAATTACAATATTCATATATGCTTCTTAACACAAGTGAAATCTTATATATCAAAACCTATCTTTCTCTAATATGTCTTCCTTATGATCTATTACAATGCTTTATACCATATCCATAGATCTAGAATCATCTGTGTTAGCAAAAGATCATTACAATCTCCAATAGAAGAGAATGTATTGTGTGCATGAATCGGTTGACCTCAAATTTGAATTACTCCTTGGTGAATGCATAGGATGAAGTTTGGACCTATAATTAAGGTTAGGGGCACTCCATGGAACAATTCAAATCACACCGTCAAGATTCGCAAATCATAGGAAAGATCCATGAATGATCAAACTAACTGTTAGGCTTGAAAAATTATTCTAGTGTCGGTTCAAGAAACTGCCACTAAATTCAAAAGCAATAACTTTCAGAAAAAAGATCCAATCGCGCTCAAATCTTGGAATAAGGAAAATGAACATGTACATGATGTAAACATAGATCCATAGGGTTTGGTGAGAAAAATATGATGAATCCACCAATTTGAATTGAACAAGGACTGAACAAGAACAAAAATTGAAAGAAAATATTTTTGGTTGATGCAAGATTGCCAAGAACCAAGGATGCTCTTGCATCAGACATTTGGGATTATTTGAAAAGTGAGTCCCTCACTTTACTAGGGCTAAAGGAAAACCAAAATGGTCTACCTTAGATTGAGAAATCCAAGAAGAATCCTCCACTAGTCTACCTTTCGACTTCACAAGATATTCTTTGTACTGTTTTCCACGAGTTTTCCTCCCATCTTTGATATCCAAAATCTCTTCAATCTCATTTGACTGTGGTTTAGGAAACTAATTCTCCAATCTTGCTTTACTACCTTCACTAAATTTTTCTTCATGGTATTGATGTAAATTTGCAATGTTGAATATAGGTGATATACCCATGTCATCTGGTAACTCTTCTTCATATGCATTTCCTGAATCAAACTTCTTTAAAATATTATAGGGTCCAAACTTCCCCATCTTGAGCTTATTGTATGTGCCAACTAGAAATATTTCCTTTCTCAAATATACCATCACTTCATCTCCAACCTCGAACTTCTTATGTCTCCTCTTTTCATATGCTTTCTCCTTATACTTCTAGTTCATATCTTCCAATTGCTCCTTCACTTGAGTATGCACTTTCTTCATATGTTTTGCAAATTCCTTTGCTTCTGCACTCCTTTTATCTTCCATACTGATGTCTCGCAAATCTAATATACCTCTAGGATGAATTCCAGTAACAATCTCAAAAGGTGTCTTTTTGGTTCTTGTTCACTGAATTATTGTAAGCAAACTTTTCTTGTGCAAAGACTAAATCCCAACTTTCGATCTTCTCTCCAACCAAGCATTTCACAAATTTCCCAAACTCCTATTTACTACCTCTATTTATCCATCAGTCTATGGATGAAAAGTAGAACTAAACTTTAGATCTATCTTTAGCTTCTTCCAAAGTATCCTCCAAAAGTAACCAACAAACTTTGTATCTCTATCTAAAACAATACTCCTAGGTAATCCATGCAATCTGAACACTTCCTTGAAAAAAAATTGGTTACATGTACTGCATCTGTTGTCTTCTTACAAGGTATGAAATGTGCCATTTTATAAAACCTATCTACCACCACAAATATAGAATCATTACCTCTCTATTTCTTCGGCAAACCAAGTATGAAATCCATGTTGATATCCTCCCAAGGTCTCTCTGGAACTGTTAAAGGCTTATACAATACAACATTCTGATTACTCCCTTTTGCAACTTGACAAAATCTGCAACTCTACTCAAATTTCCTAACATCCTTATAAATTTATGGCCAAAAGTAATTCTCACTTACCAATGCTACTGTCTTATCAATCCCAAAGTGTCTTGCCAATCCTCCACTATGTTTTTCTCTCACCAAGCTATCCCTCATTGAACTTTGAGGTATGCACAATTGATTCCCTTTGAACAACATATCTTGCTAAATGAAATAATCCAACCAGTGACTCCTATCCTCCAAGACTAGTTCCTTACAAGCTCTCCAAGGTTCTACAAAATTTGGGTCTCCCTCATACAAGTTCTTCAATTCATCAAATCCTAATACCTCCACTCTCATCTCTGTCAGTAAATTCCTTCTCCTACTCAAAGCATCAACAACTCTATTTGACTTTCCACTCCTATGTTTAAAAAAAAAAGTATAACTCTGCAAGAATTCCACCCATCTCATGTGCCTCTGATTCAACTTACCTTGACTGTTCAAATATTGAAAAGCTTGATGATCCGTATACAACACAAACTCCTTGGGAAACAAGTAATCTCTCCACTTCTTCAAGGCTTGAACTATGGCATAAAAATCTTGATCATACATCGAATATATTCTCCTAGCATCATTCAATTTCTCACTAAAATAAGCTATAGGTCTCCCCTCTTGACTCAATACTGCTCCAATTGTATTTCCACTTGCATCACAATCTACCTAAAATACCTTACTAAAGTCTGGTAAATCCAACACAGGCTGCTCAGTCACCTTCTGTTTCAACAACTCAAAACTCCGGTTTGTTCCAGATGTCCACCTAAAATCCTTCTTATCTCCTCTCATTATTTTTGTCATAGGACTGCAAATATAACTGAAATTCCTAATGAAATTTTGGTAGAAACTATCCAATCCATGAAATGATATTACCTCTCCAATGCTTTCTAGCATAGGCCATTCTATAATTGCTCTTACCTTCTCAGGATCCATCTTCAATCCATCCACAAATATCACAAATCCCAAATATATCAATTCTTCCTTCATGAAACTACACTTCTTAATGTTTATGATCAACTACTCTTCTCTCAACCTCTACAAAACTTGTCTTATATGCAAAAAATGTTCTTCTCTAGTCTTACTGAAAATCAAGATGTCATCCAAGTAAACAATCACAAACTTACCCAAGAATTTCTTCAATACCCCATTCATCAACTTCATGAAAGTATTCAGTGCATTTGTTAGTCCAAAAGGCATCACCAACCACATATACAATCCTTCATTTGTCTTGAATGTTGTCTTCCACTCATCCCCTTCTCTGATTCTAATCTAATGATATCCACTCTTCAAATCTATCTTTGTAAAGTATTTAGCTCCACTCAAACAATCCATAATGTCATCCATCTGGGGCAAAGGAAATCTATACTTCACCATGATCTTGTTAATGGTTCTAGAGTCTATACACATCCTCCATTCTCCATCCTTATTAGGTGCTAACACAACAGGTACTACACAAGGGCTTAAGCTTTCTCTGATCAAGCCCTTCTTCAACAACTCTTGCACTTTTCTATTCAACTCTTCATTCTTTGCAAGTGTCATCCGGTGTGCTACTTTATTAGGAAAACTAGCTCTAGGAATCAGATCCATGCAATGACTAATACTCCTCACAGGTGGTAATCCATCAAGTACATTATCTGAAATGATCTCTTCATACTTTGTCAACAACTCATTTATCTCCTCTAGTTTTTCTTCTACATGCTTCAAGTCTTCAATCTTCTTAGGAACCAAGGCATAGCACATGTTCTCATGTCTCAATACATCTAGAAATATCCTTCCATGAACCAAAAAAATTCTAGCACTAGTACAAACCTCAACTTTAGGAACATCTTCCAATGGCAACAGAGTCTACTTCATCCCACTAGCAACAATGGTATATGTATTCTTCTTTCCATCATGAATAGCCTATTTATCATATTTCCAAGGCCTTCCCAACAAAACATGGCATACATCCATAGGCATGATATCACACAAAAAATCATCATGGTAATTTCCTATCTGCAATTTCACCAAACATTGTTCACTTACCAGTATCTTATGCTCATCTTGAAACCATGCTATCTGATAGGACTTCGGGTGTTTCAATCTTTCCAACTTCAATTTTTTCACCATCTCTTCAGAAACCAGGTTCTCTGAGCTTCCACTGTCAACAATCACTTTGCAACATTTACTAGCTACCTTGCATATGGTCTGAAACAAATTCTTTCTCTGCAGTGGTTCCTGCTCCATCTCACTTTGACACAATACTCTTTTATTCACTAACACTTCTCCATCTTCCAGTTTATTAGATGATCCAACATGATCCTCAACAAAAAATTTTCTTCTATTGTTTTTTGTCTTTCTACATACTTGTCTCTCCTTGATTATATTCAAATTCTCTATGTCCTCCACCACATTTAAAACAAGTTCCCTTGAATACTCTTTTCTCCTTATCATCTTTTCTATAACCCTCATTTTGGTAACCACCATATCCTCCTCTTTGGTAAGAATTTCCATCACCTCTACGATACGAATCATCATTCTTACTGACTTCCTTATCTTTATTTTGATCTGCAAAATTTCCTCTTCCTCCTCCAATAAAAAATATTCCTCTCTGAAACCTTCCACCTCTTCCTCTATGTCTTTGCTCATGTCTTTTATTTAGCTTCTCTTCTGCTTTTAGGGCACATTGATATGCCTCCTCCACACTTTGCAACTTGATCAAACTAATCTCATCCTATATAGATGACCTCAGCACTTCACATATCTGGCTACTTGCTCGATCTCATCCTCTGAATGTCCAGATCTGAAATTTAACTTGTAGAACTCCTCGATATACTCTGTCATACTTGACTCTTCCTGCTTCAAATTCTACAACTTTTGGAACAAACTGATCTTATAATCTACAAGCATAATTTTTTTTTTAACTTATTCACCATCTAATCCCATGATCTTATCTTTTCTTTTCCTCTGCTTTGCCTATCTTTCTGCAAATTTTCCCACCAAAGGGATGCATGTCCTTTCAACTTTGTACAAGAAAATTTCACCTTCTTATCTTTAGTGGTACCTTGAAAATCAAAATAATTTTCCATCTCAGTTATCCAATCAAGTAATTCATTTGAGTCCAACTTACCATTATAATCTAGTGGATTGAAATGGGGTTTGGTATTTTCTCTAGTTAGGGCTCTTATGAACCTTTCTTCTCCCTGATCTAGGCCAGGTTGATCTTCTACCTCTTCAACACTCACATCATCAACTAGTCGACCTCTCCTTTGGGCCATTTCAACTGCATCTAATCTAGCAACAATTCCTCTCAACATCTCCATTAAAGTTGGGTTTGCATTTCCATGCACTCCATTTCCTCTAACATTTCTTCTTCCTGCCATCTTTACACAAGTCATTTACAGCTGCAGGTCGGATCCTTAGTCTGCCACCCCACAAAAAATCTTCAACAAGACTCCACAAATTTTGGCGATCTCTCACAGATTGAATATCACTCTGATACCAATCTGGTGCAACCACGGTAGGAGGGTCCTCAAAGATAACAATCTAGACCATGCAGCAAGAGTAACACAACATAAGCAACACAAAATATGGAGGAAAATGCAGATTAGACCATTCTCATTAACAAAAATTTTGATTACAGTCGGCCGACAACATCCAGGCTTACAAATTCGGCTCACAGGCCTGATACAACATGCTCAATTATAATATTCCTATATGCTCCTTAACACGAGCGAAATATTATAGATCGAAACCTATATTTCTCTAATATGTCTTCATTATGATCTATTATAATGATTTATATCACATCCAGAGATCTAGAATCATCTGCGTCAGCCAAAGATCATTGCAATCTCCAACGAAGGAGAATGTAACATGTGCATGAATAGGTCAACCTCAAATTTGAATTACTCCTTGGTGAATGCATAAGATGAAGTGTGGACCTATAATTAAGGTCGGGGACACTCCATGGAAAAATTCAAATCACACTGTCAAGATCTGCAAATTATGGGAGAGATCCACGAACGATCAAACTAATCATTAGGCTTGAAAAATTATTCTAATGCTGATTCAAGAAACTACCACTAAATTTGAAAGTGACAACTTTCCAAAAAAAGATACAGTCACGCTCAGATCTTGGAATAAGGAAAATGAACATGTCCACGATGTAAACATAGATCCATAGGGTTTGGTGAGAAAAATATGATGATTCCACCAATTTGAACTGAACAAAGACTAAACAAGAACAAAAACTGAAAGAAAATATTTTTGGTTGATGCAAGATTGCCAAGAACCATGGATGCTCCTGCATCATAAACTATGTTGTGCAAATGTTCATAATGTGCTTGGATATTGTGCTATGCATTCTTTCAGTATTGATGCTATGCTTGTGTGGTTCTTATAGGTTATTTAAGGTTGACAGAGGTTGCTATATTCTAATTTTTTTTTTCTAGATCATTGTATAGTGTGAGATATTTTCACCAGTGTGTGAACTAGTTGTTTAGTGATGTTTTATGTGGTCTAGGAGAAATTTATTTGCTTTGAATTACTTTTCTGGTTGGATTCAAGTTGTAGAAATTTTGGATATTCCTTATAATGTATTTATCTTTATGTGTTCAAGTTTTTACTTGATTTGATGTAGTACAGTGAGAGTTTCATTTATTAGTTTTCAATAAAGGGTTATCAATTGTCCTGAGTTGAAGTATTTGCTGATGTGAGCTTCAATGAAGTGTTTGATGAATCTTAATCAGTTCTTGGATTGTTATGGATTTATTTCAAGTGAATTATGTGGTCCTGAACTTTCAGCTTGATCTAAGGAAGTGTGTACTTAATGTCTATGGTGTTTTGCATGAGTGTTGGTTGACCTTGTGTTTAACACTACATGTGAGGCTTGTGGAAGCATGTTGAAATGTGTTGGGATATTTTTGGGTCCTAATTAAGGATTTGTGTAGGTTTCCTTTCATTCCTTTCCACCGCAGGAATGTTTAAATGCCGACCTATTTCAAATTTGAATGTATAATGGCTAGTGGCCAACATTGGAGAAAGTTTTTAAGGTAAAGGTTGATATAAGTATGTATGGTGTTGATGCAAGTTGAGAGTATGAAAGAGTAAGAAGCAAGATAGAAGCAATATTATTTCAAGTGATGTGTGTAATGAAAAATTGAGCAAAGTAGTGTGAATTTCATGTTAGGTTTCTTGACGGAAGTGAGATGAAGGCATCTGAAATCTTTCTTGTGAGACTACGAAAGTGTGTGAGAAATTGTGGTGGACTTTGTGTTGCATTGAGAAGTGTTTTCTCTATGTAACATTCTTCTTCTATCTTCTTGTTTTCTTTTTGTGGCAGTGAGCCCTGGTTGTGAGAATTTTTGGATAGTGTGTCATATTCTAGCAATGAGCCCCTTTGTACCAATTTTTCTATTACTTATATTGTGAGCTAATCCTCATCGTATTTTTCCCTCAGTGGGTTTTCCATGTAAATCTAGTGTTCTCATATGTATGGTGTAGTGATTTCAATTTCTCTTATCTGCATTACATGTTAAACCATTCTAACAGAATAAGGGTTTAATGAATGCTTGTGGATCTATTTACTATTGAGGATTTTGAAGGTTTAATTTTCTACAATTGATTCACCCCTCCTCTTAGTTGTCTTGTTCATTTCAACACATAGATATAGAAACATATATATGTACATAGATTTATACATATATAATAATATCTATGTTAGAATTTGTTGCTCGTTTCAATGATATACATATGTTGGTATATTTGATCTGTCATTTAGAAAAATTGTATCTTGTACAATTCCTGAATATGACTTCATAAATCATACAAGACACAGTTTTTCTAACTAGTAGATCGAATATACCAATTTATGTGTTGTTCCTTACACCCACACCCCACTATGTCTCTATCAAAGTGAGAACCACCCTTCTTTTCTTGTTTTCCTCTCTTTGTTCTTTCACATATCAAAGTATTCTCCTAAGCAAATCCTTCATGTTGAAGTATCGATGACGACGACGTCTTGTTACCTTGACTATCATGTATTTCAACTATATTTAATCTATTGTCATAGCACTTAATGGACATTTAATGTGCATTTGGGGTAGTTTTTGAATGATTTATAGGGTATTCATGAAGTTTTATTTCATTTTATCTTGTGCATTCAAATGAAATTGGGCTCTGCAACTTCGTAACCAAACCCTAGCGAATCCTCATGCTTTCCTTTTTGGCCATTAGCTCTCACTCTCGTTGTCGGTTTGATGTTTGGGTGGCCTTTTTTTATTCCACATTCATTGTCACCCATTTTTGCTTTCATTTCTACATGAATCTCCAAGTATGTTTCATGTTCTTTGAATTTATTTTGATTCATGAGTGTTTTTGGTAGTTTTGCATGTGGTTGTACTCTTAGTTTGATTTGGTCTTCGCTATCTCATTTTTCCTCTTTTATTTTTGAGTTTTCATTTTTCTCTTATTTTCCTATTCATTTCTCATTTTTTATCTTGTCGAATCAAACTTCATCCTAGTGTCTCAATCGATGATGTTTATGACATCATCACATTGAGCGTCAAACTTTTCCCTTCTTGGGTGACTCTTCGTGCCTTAGGAGTTTCCATGAGTTTGGTCTTTTTGGATGTTGGGTCTCAGGTGTTATGCTTGTCCTTTATCTAATAATATGATGTAGGATATGTCTTTCCCCCAACCCTTGAAATCCAACCCTTTAGCCTTAGTGAAGTTCAAGCTATCAAAATTTTGGCTTGTGCGTGTTGGGGATATCTCTTAATGATATCAAGTTTCCAAAATCCATAATGTTCTCTTTCAATGATTTCTGGATTAGATTGTTCTCTTTCAATGATGCAAAAATTCTCACACAATCTAATCTAGAAATCATTGAAAGAGGGGATATCCCTTACCGCTAGTTTCCTTGTGAGATAAGATTTAAACAAAAACCTAAATCCTGACACCTAATGTATTAGAGGAAATTATATTAATGAAATAGACCAAGTATATCAAGCATCAAGAATCAGAGGTTTCAATTAAATCATGTCCTTATTTTATGATAAAGATTAACCAAAATTCTTGATTCCTAATTCATGAAGTAAATTGCTTTTTGTGAACCCTAATCCCAATACCTACAAAACACAACAAATGAATACATTAGGAGATCAAATTCAAGTAAGAACAAGGGTTCCCCATGAAATCCATTAACGAAACTCAAAATAGGAATGAAAAGGAGAAAATAATGAAACAACAAGAAAGTAAATCAAATCCTATTGAAAGAAATGCAAACTCTTGATCCCATGGGGGAATTGGTGCCAATTTGATGTGAAAATTGGCCCTTTCCCAACTCCAATGATGCAAGCTTGATGAATGTTGATAAATGATGATCCACTTTGATGAAGATTGATGAATGCTCCCAAGATAAAATCTGCATAACCTAGCTATGGAACTTAATAAGATGGACGAATATTGCTTTAAATTTGAGTATAGTAAGTTTACTCAAATTGTGGATGGATAAAATGAAGGATAAGCTCTTCATTTATAGAATGCTAAGATGGATGAATTCCAAAAATGAAGCAATGTGGGACTAACATTCAACCAATGGCAAGGTGCCACTTGTCAACATTTGATAGGATGAAGGTTGAGCACATTTTGATCAATGTGCAAGTTTGAAATTTGAATTTGATGAGATCACATGTTTAGGGGGGATGAAAGATGAGTTAAATGCCAAGTGGGAGACATGTAAGAGACAATGTAAGAGATTTAAATGCTTTGTTGGATGGACAAGTCAATTTGGGGGGAGATTTCAAATTTGAGGAATATTCCCACTTGGATGCCTTTTTGAATGAAAATAGATGATTTATAAAACAATTAAATTGATTTTCATGTGCCAGTTGCAAAATCTAGAGGATTTGAGTGATTAGGATTAGTATTAATCATGATTTGATTAATTTAAATGATGTTAGTTGATTTGACCATTTTGACTTAGATTTTAGGATTTAAATAACTCAAAATGAAAAAAGAATGATTTAGACTTAGTTAAATAAATATTTTTGATTTATTTAACCAAAGGGGGTGATGTTAGATTAAATTAGACAAATGCTTGATTTATTTAATTTAACTAGATGAATTTTAGAAATTTAATCAAATAATATGGATTATTTAATTAAATAAATATAGGAAGATGAAATGACCTAGCTAATTACACAGAGACGATGATTTAATTAAATTGAGGGATTTATTTAATTAAAAGGGGAATTATGATGAATTTAATCAAATAAGGCTATTCGATTAAATGGTTAGATAGAGGGATGATTCAGGATGAGGCGATGTTAGTAGATCAGGATTGAGTGTGCGATATCAATCTGTATATTTTTGATGTCTACACTTTTAAATAAAATGTAACATACTTTTTAGGTATCAGATGTTTGGAATCCACCATGACAAGTGCAAAACTAAAAGGTAAATGTTAAGTTTTAAGCCCAACCTCTGACCCCCTAAAGTCTTTAACCCATCATTGAATGTTAGTCAGAGTTATCCGTTGACTTCTAAAGATCTTTATAAGCAATAGATAGATGATAGTCCTGATCCCCAATCCCCAAAAATCTTTAACTCATTGTCAAAAATCGTCAGTCGAAGGTACCTCTTAACTTATAAAGATCTTTATGAACAAGAGGAAAATGATACTTCTGATCCCCAACTTCTGAAAGACTGCAAGGAATGAAATTTTATTATTGATATCGATGTTCAAGCTTCTTTTGTTTGAACTGTTTGATTCTTTGGAAAGCGATAAGGCTTATGCATGAGGCCTGGACCCTGATATATCTAGTTTTACTTCAAGTATGCTTTTAATGGGCTTATGCTCCATAATGCATATGATTTATTAGTCTTTGAGACTTATTAAGGGATATTTTTACCTTTCTTTAAGAATCTCTTATTAAATATCCTAACATGTGGTGTTTTATATGTAGGAGATATACCAAAAGACCCAATAGACATGAAGTACCAATACAAGGGTTATCACCCTCCTTCAAAGATGTTTTCTCCATATGCATATATTGGGGATACTGACCTTGGATGCATAGATTTAGATGAATTAAAAAGGAGAATTAATGATGAAGAAACAAGGTCTTGCAATGCCACTTTAATGTCCAATTTAGGGTTAGTGGAGGTAGCTACCTTCCAATTCACATTACAGTCACTTGAACTTGTCCTAACTTGTGCCCAATATTATGATCAGAAGCATAGGAGGATCATCGAAGCAGCAGGAGAAGTAGTGTTGGAAATTAGTTTAGACATGATTGAAAGATTCTTTAGATCCCTGCCTCTCCTCAATATGATACCATGAATATGAAGAAGGTAATGGACTACTTTCAAAATAATGAAGCAAGTAGCATCAATCTCATCAACAACTAATTATTTCTTAATCCATAAAAGATCACTTGGGTGCAACATAGAATTGAATTTAGAGAAGATGCCAAAGACTAGATCACACCCCTAAATAGAATTTTTGGATACCCTCATGTTAGGGACTTCTATCCATGGATGGTGTGGTTCATATTGTTCATTTATGACAACAAGAAGATTGACTGGGCTACTCTCATTAGTGACAACCTCCATGAGCAACTCAAGGATGTGTTGCATAACAAGTTTTACATGACATCCTATTTGGTATATCTGTTGGCTTCCCAAGCCAATTTTCCAAGATTAATTAGAGTGGGTTCTTTCCAATTTGGGGAAGTTAAGATTTATGAACACTATCTACAACTTAAGTTGGAGGATAGTTACAAAAACTACTATGAAGTGAAAGATAATTTTTTTTATGCCATCATCTGAGGGTTGGAAGGATATTTCTCAAGAAGGATCTCAATAGAATCCATGGAAGAATTGAAGAATTGGTGGAATTGGTAATATCCAATTGAAGAAATTCACCTATATCTGATTGGCTGGCTTCCATTCTCCTCTTAAACTACCAAGATACCCTTCTAATAAGATGATCCTATTGGAGTTGCGCAAACATGCCACATAAATTGATAAACTAATTGCTAGAAAACACAAGTCACGTTATGCTTTCCTTACGAAGATAAGGGTATATTCTTGTGCCAAAATGCAAAATTCCAATAATGTAGTGATTGAATTTGCTAAATACTCTATGGATATGTATAATACTACTAGGGGCAGATTTCAACCTATTAAAAAGATCAACAAGATAATAGGCTCATTCTTCATACATGAACTTTCCTTAGAAGATCATTGAGCTAATTGTGAAGAAGAGTATGAGGTCAAGATGAAGGATTAATATTGGTTGATATTAGATATTATAAAAGCTTGTACTGAGGCCAGAGTTACCAAGGAACTTAAATAAAATGTGAAGGTTCTAAACCCCATTTATAGTGGACATGCTATATACAACCATCCAATATTCAATGAATATTGTTCCATTCAAGAAGATGACAATATAGACACCAGAGCTAGAAGTGTCAAGACTTGTTCTCTAAGATGGATTAAATCTCCATTCCCAATGACGGAGTTACCAAAACCACCAAAGACCACCAAGAAATTAAAGATGGGTGAAGGATCATCTGTGGCAATAGCTAAAACATAAAAGGATTCATCTTCAAAAATTGCATCCAAGAAGAGAAAAGGAAAGGAAAGAATTGGTATTGGGTCAAGTGAGGAAATGAAGGAGAAGAAGTTCCTCTAGTAAGGAAGAAAAGGATGAGAACATCAACTCATGAAGAAATTTATCAAAAGGAGGTTCCTCCCACTCCTTCCTCCACTCCTCCACATGAATCGACTTTTCCTTCTCCCCTTCCTCCAATTTCTCCACATGAACTTTCCCCATCTCTTCCTCCATCTCATCCACCCTCACCTCCACATTCTTCACCTCATGAGAACACTTCACCAATTTCCCCACCTCCACCTTCTCCTCCACATGACCCTCCTCTTTCTCCTTCGTAGGAAGATGAACCACCAATTCAAGAGGAGGATACTCAACATAAGCCGATGACAGAATGAGATAGATCGGTTAAGGGGGAAGCTCTCAAAGAAGTTCCTAAAGAGGAAATAATAGATTTGGAGCATGAGGAGGGAGAAATTGAACCCACCAAGGAGGTTCAAAATGAACAAGTTGGTGAAGAATAAGAAATAAGGGCTAACACATAACAAAATGAGGCTAAACAAGATGATTCAGAAGCCTCTCATAATATAGAGATAATAGCTTCCCCTCAAAGGGATGCCTCTTCTAATGTTCTATTATGGTTAAACAATACAATCCAAAGAAGACAAAAAACATATGTTGAAGAAGAAGAGTAGAAAAACTTAAGTATTCTTTCAAAATATTTCCAATCCCCAAGAAAGAGAAATAAGAGATCCAAAAAGATATCTACTATCGCTATGGACGAGCAAGGGAATAGAATTACTCATTTAGCAATCCCTCTAGTGGATAAGTATGAATTTGATATGAGGCCGAAGAATTAAGAAATCAAACAAGTTGATTTTGGAGTGAAAACAAGGGAAGGAGAGAAACAACCTCTCTAAATGTTTGTTCCTACTATCCTAAAGAGGATGTAGAAAGATGAAAACACCAAAGAGGAGCTTAAATCTCAAGTGGCACAATTGACAACATGTTTAAATAACTTTATTGGACCTATTGATGATGTGGATCCTGAGCAAGTTTTGTAAGCTTCCCTCAAAGGTGAGGTTAGACACATAGACCTTGAAGGGTGGATACATGTTGTTGAGTAGTGGAAAACTAACTTTTCAACCTTAGCAAGAAGAGTGCTAAGGAAAACAATAAACTCCTATCAATGCACTAGTGATGACCACAACCTAGCCCAATAAATGGAGGTAAGAATTGATGAATAACTATTGGTTTGGGAACATTACATCCCAATTTTTCACAGATTAAAGACAAATTTTATTGAATATTTGCTTAAAGCAATCATAATTGAAGAAGAAGATCAAGATAAGCCAATGGAACGGTTAAAAGCTGCTCAATTAAGGGTAAAAACCTTGAATAGGTGAAAAGGCGGGTTGAATAAGAAAAAGGGACTAGCCAGATAGGCTATGACAAAGATTTAGAATTTTGTAGAAGGTTTGGATTGTACTTTCTAAGAGATGTCAGCTCTAGTTACCTCTCTCAATAAAATGGTGGACCAGCTAAAAGGACTCTTGCAAGGTTAGGCTACACAAGAAGCCATTG
The DNA here is from genome assembly GCA_007258455.2 of Sequoia sempervirens. Lineage (NCBI taxonomy): Eukaryota > Viridiplantae > Streptophyta > Pinopsida > Cupressales > Cupressaceae > Sequoia > Sequoia sempervirens. Next base: position 433,045,286 of record VDFB02000015.1, on the reverse strand, counting down.
ATAAAATGATGAATAAGAAGGTGAAGATTCACTCCTTCCAAGATGAATTAGTTGATTTTACAAGACTGCAGGAATAGGTGGAGAGCTCCTCCTTCACTCAAAGGATCAAATTGTAGTATCATCAAGGTCCATTGATGGAGAAGATGAATGAAGTTATCACTACCTTCATCGACAACTTCCCCAGTTGACTCCAATTAGACTTTTTTGGTTATGCTTTTTTTTAAAAATAGATTTTGAAATAAATGGAACACCTAATTTGTAATTTAAATGAGGGGTTAATTTTAGTGTAACTTCAGTTCCAAATTAAGTCTTTTTAGTTTAGCTTTAGTTAAACCCAGATCTAACTGGGGTACTCTAGTTTGTTTTCAGTTAGCTTTTATTTTAGATCCACAAATTATGGGATGCCCAAGTCTATATACTTTTTACTCTAGATCATTGTAATCATCAAAACTTATGTATTTTGCAATAGAACTCATACGTTTTCAACGTGGAACTTCCTAGTAGACTTTGCGAAGATATTTTATGAATTAAAGGATTATTCCTTATTTGCATGCATATGGATCTCGATCTTTGGTGATGGTATGATTGTTTTGATTATCTGGATTGAGTAAATTAGTAAAATATATTGTGTTACTGTGGCATATAATTGGGGTTTTTCTCATATTTGCACATGCTTGATGGCGATTTGATTTGATAAAACTTCAAAATCTTGAAATTAATTGATTTTCCTTGAAGATTGCAAGTTAGTATTAATAACAATTATTTGAATTGCTAATTGTCTTAATATTGGTTATTAAAATTTTATTTAAACACTATGAATTGATAAACAAAGTAAATATTATGATTTTCCATGTTATTTTCAACATTACTTTCTAAATATTTTTGGTACCCTCAAATCTTTTAATCTTCATTTTTATGATATTTTAGGAAAAGAGAAAGAGAAATTGAATAAATATAGATCTATTGAAGCAAGATATTACAATGAAATCTATTATTATAAAGAAAAAATCTACTATTGTTGTTTGCATGCATTGAATACATTTTCGAGAAAACCTAACCACCCAGGCCCCTTTGTTAAACCATCTTCACATCAACAACTTATCTATCTATCACAGTCAAGACTTGACTCAAAAAGAATATTGGATTAGATTATTTTATTTTTCAAGAGGAGCAATAACTTGTTATTGCTTAGAAAGTTGAATGTGTTGAAACCACCCTTGATAATATGTATATGACTGAAATGAACATAAAATTATAACACAAAGATTATTATATATATATATACATATATCTATGTTTCTATATATCTATCTACATGTTAATGTATATCGATTAACATATAGATACATGTAGTGTAGGAAAATGCATACCCTTGCATTTTCACACTTCTTTGGGCCCACCTTGCTTTGTTTATCCCTATTTATGTCTTAATTGGTCCTATTTTTCATCCATGAGCCTAATAAACTACATATTTTTTTGGCTAATCCCAACAAACATCAAAGGATAAATGATAATTTAATGATTATGTCTATGTGTCACTAATTTTTGGGTTGGGACTAAGATGCCACCTAGGGCATATTTGTCCTCCAAAGGTCCCTTTTTGGAGTCTGTGCCCTGAGTTTCATGCCTCGAGAGTAAGATGTCACCTATGGTGTCTTAGTCCTCCTTGAGGTATTTTTAGGATTCAGTTTCAAATTTTGGCAGGATTTAGCCTCCTTTAATTAATGAATTCCTATGTTGGCTTGTTGTGGTGTAATTTCGAGATATTAAGTATTTATAAGTATAAATACAAGGTTTTGTCACTCATTTTATCATTCCAAGCACATCAAGCATTCAAGTATTCATTCAAGAGCATTCAAGAGCAATTCATCAAGAATTTGGAGCCTTCATCAAGATTCAAGCATCATATCAAAGATCTTCTTACATTATGTGTGTTTTTGAGCTAGCATTTGTGATGTAGGGTTTTGATTCAAGCAAGCAATTCAAGTCCATATCTATCAAGCATTCCTTTGATTCAAGATCCATATCCAAGCTAGCCATCTCATACAAGTTTGAAGCACCTTATTATAAGGGTTTGGTGAGTTGTAACATTTCATATTGTTCATTCATCATTTCCCTTCATTATTCTATTTCATTTCAAAGCTTGATTACCAACAAGGGGTTTGACCAAGGAAAAACCCTATTTACTAACAATCAACAAGTTTTTCCTCTCTTGTGTGTTTGTGATTGCAAATTTAGGTTGAAGACTTGAAGATTATTTGAAGTGCAAAGTTGCAAAGTTTTCATCTTCATGAAAATTCACCTAAAGGCCAAAACTAGAAGTTTCAAGACCTGAGATCTAAGAAGAAGAAAGTGCAGAATTTGGACCTCAGGATCACATTCACAGATTTCAGAAATTCAAATCAGGACTAAGATGGTAGCAAGGCTGTCTTTGTCCTCCCAAGGGTATTTTTCAAAAATTCTTTCACATCCAATTCTAGCATCCAAAGAATCTGCATCTCCCCTGAAAAATAGTAGCGAGACTAAGACAACAATAAGTGTGTCTTAGTCCTCCATAGCACTTTTTGACAGCAATTTTTCATTTATGAAATCCTCATCTAGACTTCCCAGGTACATATACCCTAACTTGTTGCTTAATTTCATCATTTACACTCTTTATTTAGCTTGCATTACTAGGTTTTGTGAGTTGAATGTTAAGTTGTCTTTTCCAAGCTTTCACTTGGTGGTGAACCCTTCAAAGCTTAAAGAACCCCTTCCTAGGTCTTCCTTGTTGAGAATTGACTCACCTTTGGGGTTGATAGTCAATCCAATTTTGGATCCTAGGACATTATTGAATGACCTAAGGAGAATAGTGGGCACATCCCCCCACTTATTTTTCTTCAATTCCATACATAAATATATAGTCGTATCTTTGTTTATAATTATTCTTCATTTTAGTTTGATACACATGTTGGTATATTCAATCTGAAGCTTAACCAAATTGTGTCTTGTTCACTCCACTTGAATGGTGTGCAATTTAAATACCTTAGATAATTCAATGATCCAAAACCTCCCACATCATGATCAATTTCACCCCTTTCCTACATGAATCTTTGTGTGTCTTTGTTACCTTTGACACTGATACATGTCCTGCTTTGCTCTCTACAATAGTAGTTGTAACTATTTACTCCTCTACTCCCATCCTTTCTTCCACATCACTAACTCATATAGTTTCAACTAATTCTAGATATTCTTCACATTGTTGTGCATTATTGTGATGCCCCATGTGCACTTCTCCATCCTTGCAGGAAGTTAGAGTATGATCTAACTCAATCCAATTATTTACAAATAGCTTGCAACACATCATGATTTTCTCATGAGGACTTCATGTGCTCTCCTCAATGCAATTTATGGTAGTTCATCTTGTTGTATTAAGATGGCAAGTGTCACCCATATGATGGGCTATCAATACAATACTTTCTATGTAAGGAAGTGATATTCCATTTGTAAAAAAATGTTGGGAAAGTGAGGGAAAGACATCTTCATTGTAAACCACATACATTTTAAGTAATATAAATAATTTGCATGGTGTTTGTCAATTTTATTTTGACATTTATCGTTTGTTGAATTATATGAATGTCTTTATTATGATTTTCTCCTTTGAATTGTTATATTTATTTGAGAAGGATAATTAAGGGTTATTGTCATCTTCATGCTCAATTGTTACATTGAATTATTAGTATATTAGTTTTTATTTAAGAAAAGATATAAATATTTCATAAATGATAATAGAAAATGTGATTGTCTTAAAGGATCAATAAATAGGATCATATAAGAGAGTCATACACATAGGTTTTATCATTGTAAGGTATGATGCATACATAAAACCACCAAAGAAGTTATTATCATGATAGAATGAAGCTAAATTGCATTGAATATGCATTTCTTTATTAGGCGCATGTTGGTTTGTTTTTAAATTCTAACAAATTCTTGAAATTGTCTAAAGAATAGTCAATTCTTATACTTAAATATTTCAAAAGGTTGTCCAACAAACAAGAGATTGATTTTAAAATTTTATCCTTTGCACTTTAGGTTCTACAAGACCTAGGAGGGCGATCCTTAACAATATCAAATAAAACTACACTTAATTCATACTAGAATATTGTCTCAATAGAAGTGTTCTCATGAAATATGCCAAGAATTACATATAGATTTAATGGGCTAGATTCTTGGAGACTCCTACATTACTAGATTTGAGAACATATTGTATCATATGAAAAATGAAACTCTATGTTTAATATGTGAAACCTAAGATTGATATCTTCCTTTTTCAAAGGTGTATTAGAATGGAGATCAACAAGATGAATAGATTGACTATCAACCACGAAGGTGATCCAATCAAACTTGGATATCATTTCTTAGGGCCTTGAAAGTGGATTGGAAATGATTTGAAATGATTAACCTAATTGAACTATATGATCTAATATGATAAGTGCAATATTCTAGAATTACACAGATGGGAACAATAACTTGCGGGAAGATCTAGGAAGTGTTGGATGATGTGCACCTATCATAAAAAGTTAGATTTGGCATGCAAAGGACATAGACGCCTAGGGGCGTATGGGTCCTTGATAAAGGGTCCTGAAACTGATTTTGTAGTCCTCTGATGTTGGATTTGGCCTTATGTTTTTTGGTTGCAGAGTTGTCAGAATATTGTCAGGTAATTATGTAGTTAAGTTCATGTGGCTTGAAAATTTTTAGGACTTTGAATGTAACAATTGACAATTTTCCTTCAATCCTTCTTCAATCCTCTTGAAACCTGTAACCTACACATTCAAAGAGAAAAATTTGGGCCATTTAGGGGCTTTCCTCATTCAAAACCTATGTAAGTGTTTCCACTTCCACAATAGCAATGCCAATTATAGGAATGATAATTAAAAGGAATGAATGATTAAATTACAAATTGTTACAACTCACCACCCTTCAAAGGCTTCAGGACTGAAGTCATGCACATCGCCTCAAGGATTTGGATCTTTTTGCTTGAATTCTTTGGAGACCTACAAGAGTTAGCCTTCACAAAACATGAACACACATAAACTTTGACATAATGTTGGATCTTGAATTGTTGCTACAATTCTTTGAAATGTTGCTCTTGAATTGCTTAAGAGTGCCCTTGATCATATGTTTGACAATTGTTTCCTAGATTGCTCTTGTTAGATTTCAAATGATGCAATAACTAGGTATTTATATGCAATTCTTTTAATTTCCCAAAAATTAGATCCCAAAAGTTAACACTTGAAATTTGAAATTTGAATGTTAAAATGCCACCAACAACATATTAAAAATTGGTCCCCTACAAGATAGGAGGACCCATACACCCATGGGCATGTGGGTCCTGTCTCTAGCTTCCAAGAATTTTAGTGTTAGGATCAAAATATTAATTGTTTGCATTTATTCTATGCTTGCAATCCTTCAAAAAATGGTAAAAATAGGCCTTGAATGCATAATTTAGAAAATTAGGGACTTAATTAGGTCCATTAATTTAGGGGGAGGAAAACATAGTGTGAAATTGTTAAGGGTGACAATTTTTGACACTACACATATGTAAAGCTTAAAGACAAACTAAAACATAAATTGACATTGTTTTGAATAGTAATGACCATGGACTTGTAATTAGTATTTAGACCTAGACTGGTGTCTTAAACCTTGGTAACATAGTAAAAAAGGAAATAAAAATATCTTTTGAACAACAAACTAGAAACAAATTCTATGAAAGCTAACATATCATTATCTTGCAATGATATTTTTAAATTAAATTTATAACTAGTTCTTCTTAAAAATCCTTGAACATATTAAACTCTCAATATCTCAGATCCATCAATTTAATACATTACTCTAACAAACAATATATAAAAAATATTCATTTGCATAATGAGGAAAAGGTGAATATAAATGATCATTGACCAATTTTATTAAAAGTAGTAAGATGTACATTAGAGACAACGAAGTATGAATCTATCACAATGTATTCATATCTTTTTGAATTTGTAAATTGATGTACAAAAAAATTACAATTACACTTTCATTTCTTCCCTAGAAAACCTAGATCAAACTAGTACCGACCTAAGACAAAACTTCTTTGCTTACAAAAATACAAGATTTTTTTGAAATGGCTTAGAATTCCCTTTTATAGAGATAAGGGAGCAACAAGCTTAAATCCATGGATAGATGTCCATTTTCATTTGATAATCTTGTCTAAAAGATCAAATAAAAACATGTACAACTGTTTGCAAAAGATAAAAAGTACATCATAGAAGACAAAAGAATTGTAGAAGCCTTGAAGAAGATATTTTTTGATTTGCATGATGAAACAAAATGGGGAAGGCACATGATTTATCAATTATACTTCTCTACCCATGTTGCAAATACATCCTCTAAGGCCACAAAGATGCCAAAATTCTTTTGACATGATTCAAATGAGAGGAATATTATTCCTTGGCCCACTTCTTTAAATCATTAAAAAACTTCATCAAACATGCCTCCAACCTTATCAAACTATCTAAAGAAACATTTAGCTTGTCTGTATCTATATCATTTTTTACAAAATTAGAACTCAATATTGGAGAAAATATTACTAAACTCGACCCTCCACACCTTGTAGTCCTTTACCTTTCCATCCTCAGATAAAAATTTTCTCATAATTCCATTCTGAAGGTCATCAAAAAATTCCGAGGACTACTCCATAGTGAGTATATAACTTTCATGTATGACCATGATGTCCTCAATAGTGTCTAAATTTTCTAAAATGGCACTTAACTCAATAAGAGGACTAGCATCAAAATTTTCTCTCTCAACCATTTTTCAGTTAATTGCTTCCTTGGGCACCAAATATATTGGATTCCTTTTAGCCTAGCCTACAATGAGATATGAATGGTGTGAGTAGCATTGATTGAATTATATCCATTCAATGAATTTTCTACGTGGCCTAAGATGCATGATAGCCTATGACCAAAAATGCTATAAGTAAAATTTGTAAACTTATCTTTTATCTCCACCTTTATTTTCTTCTATGCCTCTTTTCTCTCTGCCAACTCTCTCTTGAGGTTGCTTATTTTCAAAGTGAGGGATGCCTTCTATTAACTCTCCCTATCTTCTTCATGTTGGCATTTTTTGTGTCAAATGACATTTTGAAATAAAAAATGTAAGTTTTTTCTAGAGTTAAATGTGGTAAAAAAGTAAATGGGAATTACAAAGTTTTGTGCCACATTTAATTAAAGGAGGAAAAAGTCAAAAGTGGGAGGGAAAAAACCAATGAGTTATTTTTTCCTTTACTTTTCTACTCATGTAGCATGAGTTTAGGGCTTTGTTATTGTATTGAAGAGACTATATCTCCCAATATGGCACAAGACAAACATTTTGATGCATGGCGTTTCTCCACGTTACCTAAGGTTTGTTGCAAATAATGAAGTTGAGCAGAAGTTGCACCATGTAGCAAAGATAGGCAGATATAATGGAACGTTTTAGGGA